>CM041294.1:138199807-139399807 GCA_023052935.1 Piezodorus guildinii
TAAAATTGAGTATTTGTTTAAGGACATGCATTTAATTAAAAAAATGAAATCTGATCGAAAATCGTTTCAATGTTCTAGTAACAAAGAATTTACCTTCCTTAAAGCAGGTCAGCAAGTTAACATTATGAATGTGATTTAAATAAAAATATTCAACAAAAAAGCTGAAGTGTAAAAGAGAAGAAATCATGGCTTAGCAATGAAATCTTGGGAATACGACAGTCACTACATACAGAACATATTGCTTATTCCTCACAATTATCTGATAATTTATGGAATAAATCATTCCCTTTACCATAACCCTTTTGACATGTTAATGTGTTTACATTTTGTGTAAATATCTTGCTGTATTGGACGTATCTCTATAATTATCTTAATCTGTCCATAACTAATACAGAAATGGAACCACCCCTCTATTAGACCCTTGATGTAACATTAACAGTACGTCTGCTATTGCATTATTCGTCCTTTTGTGGTATTTAAACGGTATCCAAGAAAACTAAAAATACATTTTTTATAACTCACAAATTTAGAAAAGATTTATTTTTGTTGTGGAGATTTTCAGAGAAAGTAACCGCGAAAATTCAGTATATCCTTATATACTATAAGCTACTACTATCCTTACCTACTATAAGCTATAAGACATTGAGGATTACTCTTACAACAGAGCATAATACTAATGGAAATTCATTGTTTTTAGTGTAGCATTTTTTTTAAGATGCAGCCCTAATGAAAATCTACGAAATGGTCCAAAATGATAGCTTAATAAAAAAATCTTGTCCGCGAAACATACGTCTTTCACTTACTTCCGTCGTCTAATTCAATTTAAGAATTTTCAAATAGAGATATGAAAAAAGGTTAAAAAATTAATTACGTTGAGTATTTTTTTATTATGATTTAACGTCACTTTATCCAACTGAGGCTAATCAGACGATGCTACAGAGAGAGTCCTAAATTTTACTTATCCAGGTTTAATTAAGATTGGAATCTTTAACGAGTACCTGATGCAACAGGCTCGATACCACCTTTATACGTTCCAACATGATATGGTTATTTATTTTGGATCTCCAAAATTAAAGGTACGTTAGTGGAAAAAAAATCGGTATTTAAAGCCCTGTCAGATTATTTCAGTCAGAATGAAACCTATAATATATTAATCTCATTAGATTGTACACTGATAAAGCGATTTTTTTTAAAGAATCCTGAAAAGGTGCAAAATGCATAGTACAAAGAGGATAGTACATAGTCTAAAACGCATAGCACAAAAAAAGTCTTCAGGTTAGTCGATTTTTGCTGAAAAGTAGTTGCAACACCTCGGGCGTATATTTGTCTTGAATATGAAATTTCACTTTTGTTCGATATCATGCTTAAGTTACCACACACACGACCTTTTGAGGGACTCAGGAGACCCTGAAACGGTATATTTCCGGTGAAAACTCGATTCCAAAATTTTCACGATCCGGAATACTTGTATTTTCCCCCTGTTCCCTGAGGACTGGGAGGTTCATCTTGGAATCCAGAACTGGTACAGACCAAGCCAACCGCTAGGAAAGGTTCAGACCTCACCTATCATAATCATGGTATTTATAAATTGGAGATGTGTAATTTATAAATCAAATTGCTGAAAGAAACATTTCGGTGAAAAACCTTTAAGTAAATTTCCATTTTCTACAAATGTCATGATTTTCTCATGCTAATTCTCAAACTTCCTAAGCTATTTGGCTTAAAAATAAAAAGTCATGAACATTTTCACTGTCAACTGTATATTATTCCAATTAAATGGTGAAATGTTATATTTCGTTACTTGCTATAAATTAGGGAAAATTTCCTTATTACATGAAATGTTATTAAATTATAATCTAAAGTATAGTGTTTTATTCAGGCAGTAATAAAAATGTCGATAACCTATCAAGATAGTTAAGCATTGATTAACTAATTGATATCCAAATCTGAATAAAAAATAAAGTGATGTGACAAACGTATGTCTGAAGAAAACAATAATTTTCTTTTCATAAAATAGTAGTCATAAATAGGAACACAAATAAAAAAACAAATACTTTATTAATATTTTTTAATAATAATAATCTGTTCCCAAACAACTTTCGAATGGTAACAGCAGTTTTTGTACACTTGTTAGGTTTTCAATCAAGTTGTCTTTAATAATATATATAAAAAAAAAAGAAAAAAATTAAAATTAAATAAACAAAAGATATATATGTATAAAAGAACAACCTTGAGAATACCAACATTCTTAGAAAAAGTCTTCAACCAAGGTGGCCACAAACAAACATTGGTATAGAAGACTTTTTTTGTATTGGAACTATTAAATTTCTTTTACAATTATTGATTTATTTTAAAATTTCATACCTGTTATGATAAATATATAAATATATCAGAATCAATTTTTAAGATTTATATAAAAAACTAACTTACTCAATTACAATAGTCTAACAGGATTAAAATTTAACCAGAACATATATAGGAAATATCTTACTTTTACACAACTTCCAGCTATCAAGTAAGAATCAAAAGTAATTAAAATAAGAAACATGTACAATAATAAATGTAAATAGAGAAATATTTTAATTACTCTATATTTATTTTCCTATTATATTAAAAAAAAATGTAATAAAATGGCAAAAAAACAAACAGGAAAATATATGTTGCATAATAAATAAATTAACTAAACATAAAAATAATTGAGCTCTTCCCTAACTTAAAACAACTAAATTTCATTGTACCAAGATGTATTAATGAAAGGAATGATTTGAGCTTTATTTTTATTTTTTTAATTTGATTTTGGACACAGATTTTATGAGAAAAATCATAAAATAAAAAGTCAACTGAATAAAACTGGAGACAAATAACCATTATATATTATGACTAATTACATAACCATTATAAGTCAAAAATACATATTGCTATTTTTTCGTTTCATAATATTCATAGGTGTAGTATACATATATATAAGTGGGTATATATATGTATATTATAACTATCAATCTGGAAATCAATCTACAATCAAATATATTACATATATAAAATAATTGTACAAAAAAAGGATTAATACTGACACATGCGAGTAATACAGTCAAAGTATTAACAGAGAGCTAAAGGATGATATATTGCGAACTAGAGATCAATGATAAACCCTACGATGACTGATATGACGTCAGTATAGGTACAGATATGAATGGAAAGAGCTCTCATCCTTCAATTAATTGTGATCACAGAACTTTTTAAGTCTCTGAGGGGCTTGACCCCCGTGGCTTTGGGTTTGATCAAGGTGTTGCTCCGGAGCTTTTTACCTCTTCCATCTTTTCTTCTTCTTTTACTAAACAAAAACAAATAAAAAAAACAATCAATGAAAGTAAATAAAACAGTAATAACAATAATAACTTATAAACATATCAGAAGAATATATATAGAGAAAATATTAGTGAACTATGTAGTCTTTATTAAATGGCACTAAAGTCTATCCAGCATATACCATCTGGGTGTCCGGCATTGGCAGGGAAAGAATACCCTATGAGGCATAATAACCCGGCCAAAATTATTCACCAATTGAGACTTTAATTTCCAAAAGGTACTATATCCACTTTAGACAATTTTACAGGAAATGCAAAAATCTGTCATTTATTTATTACTGGATCAATTTACTTGATTCTTTTTTTATGAAAATATAAAGTTGATTTTTAATCGTGTTACCAACTTATTTTTCCTAATTATTGCACATTACCCATGAATTTTGAACAATATAATATGGATATACTACTTTTTGGAACGAAACATGGATATACTACTTGTTGTAAAGCATTAAAAGGGATATAGTATTTTTTAGAAGAATACAATGCCGTAAGTTAGTAACAGTCACTATAACCTTCCTAATACAACATTACTGATAACTAAATTAATGACTAAGTTATTTATATTTCCTTATTCTCACTCATCTTTCCTTGTTGGTTAACTAGATTTTATTGTTTATTCTTCATAAAGAAAGCGAATATTCAAAGGATCTTTTGATTTATTTTTGGCACTATAATAAGAAAGTATGTAATTAAGAAATTTGTTTTGAACTTTTAATTATTCTTTCTGCGAATTTAACAAATGTATTTATAATAATTACGTAATTAAATAATTTATAATTACGAGGAGTAAACAATATCAAACTATAAAGACTGAAAAATAAACAACTTTTATTACGGTCTTTTACCTTTTCCCAAAAAAAAAAAATTCTATTAGGTTAGATCAGACGGTATTTCTTCTCATACTTAGCAAGATCAGGGAATTATAATTCCAACCATTTTCTGGATAAAATACCATTATTCTATTAAAATGTGAGTTTCTTAAGATTTTTATATCAAATTTATAAGGCTGCAAGAAGAAGTACTATAAAAAAAACAACTTAATTTAATTGGGAACCTACGAGAACAGAAGCGAGGCAATTAAGTTGTTTAAAACTGCCTAAAAACTGATTATTACGTTAAAACTATTGTTCAAAATTATAGCAGTGATTCAAGACATATTAAATGAACCAATAAAAATGCACAAAATGAAGAAAACAATAAATCAATGGTGATATATTACGGGGTTAGATGCTTCTGCCATATAGTAGGAAATATAGTACCTTTTGGAATGAAATGAAAGGAAAAGTTGTATCTGTTTACAGGATATATAGTAAGTTTTGGAATGAAATGAAATGTGGATTTAGTACCTTAGAATGAAATAGAATAGAATTCAAATACATTTTTAGAGGAATTTCAATGTTTTTAGAGAAAATCTAATGGATTTAGATAAAAATAAACCATTAGTATACAAATATGTCAAAATATCAATTTAGAAAAAAATGTCCTTTAGTACCTTTTGGAAATCAACGTCTCAATTACTGGTATTATTATACCACATGATAGCAGACCAGGTTCCTTATTATTGTTATGAGTCAAAACAGGTTCTCTCGGATGATAACAGAACAATATACTGAGATCCTAATTGTATCAATCACTACTGACCACCTAATTATAAATAATCAAACATATTCTCGTCATTGATCGAAACGTTAAATAGGGTTATGTCATCAATATTGCTGTTCCGAATAATGACAAAATCGATAAAACGGCTGTGGAAAAAATTTGAAACTATCAAGAACTGTGCCAGGAACTTGGACAACTCTACAGGCTAAAGTATATATTAGTCAATCCAATAATATCATCCAATGGTCTCATTCCAGAAGATACCATTAGTTAATTAAGAACCTAAACTAAAGCTGGCAGAAAAAGTTCTGGAAGGACAGAAAGCATTTTTTCTCGGTACAACCAGCATCATCAAAAAATTTTCAAATATAGTTTATAATTTTTAGGCAAAAATTTACTTAGTCCGGGTTAAATAACCTGACAAAACCAAGAAAATCTGTAATATATATAATAATAATAATTAAAAAGCTTAGAAGCCTAGATGGATGATGGGTTGAGTACTCGGCCAAGAGGAAGGAACAGTATTTACGAAGCTGAGACATCCTAGACCTGAGAATGAGTGACATATCGATGATTACCAACCCTACTGACAGCAGCACTAGTTTTCATGAAAACAATAAAAAAAAAAGATGCAGGATTGCTTTTTTCATCTGGAAAGTAACAGGTTATGGTAGACCAATGAACTTGAGAAACTTTGGAGTTATCCAACCGTTTTTCTTGAATGCTGGCAAGAATATTGCTGTATAATGACAATTTAAGAGATGCTCTCTCATCTCTTTTTTTGTGTTTATAAGAATATGGCAGATCACGCACAGTACAAATTTTTGTTCTGGTCAAGAACTTTTTAAACGGTAAAAGTGTACTGCTCTGATCTTTACGGGATGAAGGAACATAGCTATTACTAATAACATTACCAACCTTTAGGTTGAGGTGAAGATGCTGTATCAGCTTCCATTGGAACACCTGCTTCTAAACGAGGTCTTTTCCTCTTAAAACTTCTTTGGTCACGACGGCCACCCTCATCATCACTTTCTGAAAATTCATTGTCACCAGTGACTCTTTTATCAGCTACTGCTTGAGGAACTCTTTCATCAGGATTATGTTTTTCTTCATCTTCTGACTCTTCAGCAACACCATCTTCTGGTATACCTGAAATCCAATACAATTAAAAATACTAAAAAAGCATATAATACAACATTTTATCAAAATAAAATATACAACAACACTGACTTTGCACTTGAACTCCTGGAGCATGTGGAAGCATTCTTAAATTTTCAAACAGTCTTGTTCTAAAAAAAACAAAAAAAACAATTATGTTTAGTATATAAACAGCACAAGACAGATTGAAACCAATCATAATTGGTGGATCAGAAGGAAATTTATAAATACAAATTTCATTGGAGTCATAGGTATAGTGTAATAAGATATAAACTTCTGTATGTAAAAAATTATGTGATAATAAACTTACTTAATTTTTTCTAGGTACTCAGGTGTATTTTGATTTGCCATATTTGATGGAGAAATGTGTAGCTTGAAATCTGGACCAAAATACTCAAAGTAATCATTGTAAGGCAATTCATTAGCAATTTCAGTTCCAAGAGCGACTGATGTTTCATAAGTCCAACAACGTGACACATTACGAATTGTGTATCCACCGCCACCAACCATTAAAAATGGCAGATTATATTTCTTGACAAACTCTACACACTTTCCATGTCCTGTGGAAAAATTACACAACATAATGTTAGGAAATATTAAGATTTATAATAAAAAATGAATTTAAAAAAGAGATTGATAAACATACCCCTCACAGTGAGATTGAAACAACCAAGCCTGTCACCAGTCAGCGAGTCAGCACCACATTGCAGGACAACAGCTGATGGTTGAAATGTCTCCATGACTTTGGTAATTATGGGAACGAAAATTGATTCATAACTTTCATCATCCATACCATCACGCAATGGGATATTTACAGCATAATATTTGCCTTTTCCAGCTCCAATATCCTAAAAAAAATAAATATACATATAAATAAATAAAAATTGGAATATAATTAAAATTACTTTATTGATATAAGATGAACTATTGATCTTTTTTTTTTTTTAATCTTTCAAATTTTCAACTTACTCTCAAATCTCCAGTGCCTGGGAAGTATTCACCATACTTATGGAAGGAAACAGTCATAACCCTATCAGTCGTATAAAAAGCTTCTTCAACCCCATCTCCATGGTGAACATCAATATCAATGTATAGAACACGTTGGTGATACTTCAGAAGTTCAAGGATACCTAGAATTTTATTTTCTCTTATTTTCACATGATCCATAAAATATAATAAACATATAAATAAAAAATAAATTGCTTTGAAGCTATTAGGATTGTAATATTGTTCAAAGCAATAATGTTACCTAAAACAATATCATTCACGTAGCAGAAACCGGAAGCTTCAGATTTTTTGGCATGATGAAGTCCACCACCCCAATTTATACAAATATCGGCAGCTTGCTTATTCAACTTAACAGCAGCTGCCACTGAACCACCTCCAGACAGCTGGCAGAATTCATATAAACCATCAAAAACAGGACAATCCTCACCAACATTGACTGAAACAGATAAGAAAAATGATTCTTCCATTTCCTATAGACCTACAATTATTATACAAGCCCCTATTATTACCAATGCTAATAATGAAACTGTTATTTTTTTTTCGAATCAACAAAATTAAAGGTACTTTGGGGGAAGAAAATTAAAAAATTTGGCATTTAAGACCTCTCAGACTATTGAAATAATAATAAAACTTAAATGATATTAAAGCACATTAAATTTTACATAAATATAAGGAGTTTAATCAAAATCATTAGAGCCGTTTTTGAGAAGCCAGTAAAGAAGTTCATAATTCCCGATATAAAGCAGCTCTTTCAGTCAGCTGATTTTGATGCAAAAGTTGCTGTAACATCTAGAGCATATAGTTGTCTTAAGTATGGAATTTTAGTTTCATACGACATTTCATTTTAGTGCTAGATTTACAACACACACAGATCTTCTCGTGCAGCTTGGTTATTCAGACTTCAGGCCAATGTCACATGCTAATGGAGTAAAAAAGATGGAATTCTAGATTAATGAATAAAAAACAAAATAAACTGCTGTGCAAAAATATTGCATCAGGATAAAATTAAATTAAAAAAATTGTATTCCTTTATTCACATTTTCCTAAACTTGATCTCTTGATACTTTAAGATTATACTGTCTATGCCAAAGGTCACAAGTAGAGAATTAAGGCTTTACCCTACTCTGTAAGCCAAAATAAGATAATTACTCCTAAATCAGCCAGTATGAAACTTTCCTTTGTCCTATTCACAATAGCTTTTCAAGTTTTTTCTTTAATTTTTTTCTTGTGAATTCTTCAAAGAGTCTTTTTTCTGCAAATTATGAACCGCGAGAATTACTTAACTGAAACAGACTGTGTCAGAATAGTGACGTTTTCTGAAACTGGAATGAGTCAGCGTGAAATTGCTCAGCGACTTAAAGTAAACCAATCCACAGTCTCAAGAGCTCTTCATAGGCACAGGGAGATCAGAAGCTATGGTAGAAGACCCGGGCAAGGCTGGCCAAGGATAACTACTGCTCTAGAAGACAGATTTCTTCGGCTATCTGCCTTGAGAAATCGTACTTTCACGGGAAATCAGCTACGAGGACTCATCTGCCAATTCAGAAATGTCGAAATTTCGAGTTCTACAGTTAGAAGGCGTCTTAGGGAGAACAACTTATTGTCTAGAAGAGCTGCAACTGGACCTCTTCTTACTAGAGCACACGGAGTTTCCCGACTGGCATTCGCTTGACAACACGCCGAATGGACAGAAGATGATTGGAGGTGAGTTCTGTTTAGTGATGAGTCCAGAATCGCTTTGCACTCACCTGATGGAAGGGAAAGAGTATGGAGAAGGAGAGGAGAGAGGTACGCAGCTTGCAACATGTCCTACAGATTTGGAGGGGGCTCAATAATGGTTTGATGCGGAATCAGCATCGAGGCACGAATGGAGCTCCACAGAATAACTGGAGGGGCTTTGACTGCTCACAGGTACTTGACAGAGGTGATTGATGATCACGTGATCCCTTTTGCTCCATATATGGGTGATAACTTCCATTTTTTTACAAGTCAATGCAAGACCCCATACGGCGAATGTTGTCCGACAATACCTACAAGAGGTTGGAATCACACTTTTGGAGATCCCACCAAGAAGCCCTGATCTCAATCCCATTGAGCACATTTGGGATGTGATAAGGAGGCGGCTCAGAGGTCGGCAAAACCTCCCGACAACCCTAGATGAGGTGGAGACAGCTGTCAGGGAGAAATGGCAGAATATTGACCAGGCCGTCATCGGGAACGTTATTTCTTTGATGCCTGAGAGACTCAGAGAGATTATCCGTGCTAGGGGAGGGCTGACAAGATATTGTTAGAAGATTGTTAACCACATTTAAATGTTTTTACATTTTTTTATTTATTTTTCTTATGTCAATAAAGAGACATTTTCATTTATTTGTTTGTTTTTATTTATCCCATTCCAGATAATTTTTAATGCTATAAATTGGTTTTATACATACTTCACAACAGTCTTATTAAATAAAATCGTCAGAAAAGAAAGCATTGAAGTAATGTTTTATGAGATATTAAAAAGTATCAAAGTGATGCAATATTTTTGCACATCAGTTTATATTGTTTCTCAAGGACACTATATTTCAGAAAAAAAAACCCATCTAGATGGATCTAAAAAAATAAATAAATAAAATGCAAGAAAAGAAAGCATAATTATGATATATCAGCTTACTGGCAATAAAAGATCCTCCCTAAACAGGTACAAAAAGATAAATTTTGTCTGTCCTAATGATACCTAATGTCAGTACAATGCTATAAATACCATTATAACCTATTTCAGGAAATAAATGAGTTATAGGTCATTAAAATAGGAAAATAAAAAAATCACTACCGAGTTGGGACAGCTATATTTACAAAATGGATGATGCAACATTCTAGCATTATTTATCCTAGTCACACTTCTTTTGGAAAAATGAAATAGAGTATGCTTGCTGACGATTTGTATTCCAAAAAATAAATTTTATATAAATATTAGCAATTCACAAAATAACTATAATTAATCCTCCCTTTAAAAATAGATTTTTAAACATTCAGTCTGTGATTCACAAACAATAGTTTGGCACATATTCCACATGAAATTTGAAAAAAAAAAAAAAAATTATATACTACACACATTATAACTAAACATTATTCATACCTAGAAAGAGCTAATAATAGTTATTATCTATGGCTATCATAATTGAGCATGACCACATGTTTATTATCAACACTTAAAACAAAAGGAGAAATAAAGAATAGTAGATAAGTATAAAAAGCTGAGAATTAGTAAAAAATTAAAAAAAAAAAATTAATAAACATGACACTAACATTAGTCAATAGTTAAGATATCAACAGGAAAGTGCAATGCAAGTGAAAATTTTTAAAACCTAGTTTTATATCTTTATTTTGTATTATATATGTATGTTATAGACAAATAAATACATTAATCCGCTGATTGGCTAGGTAACAATTCATTTTATTGAAGACTAATACTAATTGTGAAGCACTAAGATATTTTCAACAATCTGGGCAACCACAAATGATAAAAATTATTAGGCAAACCAAAATAAAAACAATATCAGTTACTCATATTATTTTAAGTGCTGAATAAATACAAATAAAGAACAATAATATTCACAAATATGGAACATTCGAATTTAACAAATTTACTGTAAATACAAATTCATCTTTGGGTAATGAATCTAACATTAAAGCAATAATCATTATAAGTTATTATCTATTGATTTTTAATCTTAAAAATATGTAAAAAATCATTTTAACCAATATTATAAATATGATCGTGAAGTGAGAATGGTTGACGGTGTGAAAATAGGACAACAGTTAGTCGAGGGTGCAATAAAATTAACAAACAATTAAGTGGAAACTTAATTGAGGTGAAACTTAAATTAAGTTTCTACTTAATTGTTTTTTAATTTTACTGCACCCTCAATTAACTGTTGTCCTATTTTCACACCGTCAACCGTCACCAAATGCAACCTCGACTATGTCTGTGTATGTGTGTATATATATATATATATATATATATATATATATATATATATATATATATATATATATATATATATAATTGTTGATTAGTATATGAGCTGTAAAAAATTAAAATAAATACAGTCCAGACAAGTACAATACAATTAAATTAATCATAAAAATATTAAAATAATCTAGCTCTTATTTATTAATTTTTTTATTATATTACTTACACCTCTGCATCTGCTTATTGTATTCTGACATATTGTCAGGCCGTATACTTCGTAAAAATCTAATATACTCATCACTATGAAATTTAGTCATTTCCTCTGCAGTTGCTTTGTGAGGTCTCTACAATAATGCATAAAATGATTATAAATTTAGAGAGAATATTTAATTTTTAATAAAGAGGAAATATAGATACCACAACTTACATAAATTTCCATCTTCCTGTAAAGCCCATAATTCAAAAGCAAATTATGTGTCATTCGTATTCTATGGGGTTTCATTGGATGTCCTTGTCCATAGTAATAATTACCTATGTCACCTATTAAAAAATAAAATATTTAAAAAACATATAAGTGAATAAAGTATCATAACACACTTTTAGAGTGAAAATCAGGAGAGACCACCATCAACCACAATGTTTGATTCTACAGGCCACCGTAGTACATGAATCTGTATTTAAGTTCAAATTCACCAAGAGATACATGAATAATAAATTTGCAAACAATTAGAATAATCGTTCGAAAAACGAGAAAATTTAATCAAAGTAAGAATTTTTTTGTTGAAATTTAACTTAAATAATGTAAACTTACAACCCATAAATAACATGTCAAGTTACGGTGGCCTGGACGATGGCCGACGACATCTGTACCCGGTAGTTGCGAAAACAATACAAACACAACAGCGCATTGTATTTTAACATTGAATTTACACACATAACGTAGCATCAGTTTGAATAATGATCGAAATCGAAGCCTGAGTAACAATAAAAACCGATAACAACGAATTCTTATCATATAACATGACATACTATTTCGCTCATGGATTACTTTATTTAAATTTAAAGTAAATATATCATAAAAAGTGGATTTACTCACTGTCATAATAGTAGCAAACCCTTTTCTTAACGGCGGAAGTCATTTCGAAATTAATAATTCACAAGACAAAACAAAACAGTCAACCAGGAACAATTTCAATTTACAAGACACAACAAAGAGTAGAGGGAGAGAGTTAATGCAGTAAACTACTCCGTTCGGCTAGTGACCGTAGAGTGCAGCACTTATACAAAATACTGTATTCCGTTATCGATTTATTTCGTCTACTCTTATTTATTTTTTAAAACCTCAAAGATATATTGAAAAAAATATTTGATTTATTTTGAATCAGTTAGAATGGCAACTCTCATGAAGTTAGTAGTAATTGAAATCTAATTGATAGTCCATTAAAAGCGGGATATTTGAATTAATTAGTCCTGTTTGAATATTTACTTTATTGTGAAATACCATTATTTATTGAGGTAGTACATCATTTGAAGTTTATGATTAACTGTTTTGATACATATTAGTGAATAATATACTATGATCTTGATTCAAAATAAGCCCTGTTTAGGTTCCACTATGACATAATATGAACTAAGTATGGTACATAAGATAACTATTCATTTATTGTTGGTATGTTAATTGCTATATGTAAAAGGTTACCATTGGTGTGTAACATGATATTTCAATAAAGCACCTACATAACCCTTTCAATTTTTAAAAACAGGTATGTATGTAGGTATAGAGGTGTATAAAGTGGGGCAAAAGGTTAACAACATTTACTTAGTGATGACCAATATATTATTCTCCTCTACATTGACCTTCTCCTTGACTTATCATAGGGTTAACCAATAATACAAAAATAAATTTAATAATCAGGTTACCTTCTTGTTCTTTTATGTTTGCTTTTTAAAAAAAATTATTAGGCAGGTATTATAATGCGTTCTAATTGTTTATCTATGATCCAGAAAAAGATCATTCAAATATCTTTATATATTAAGGGTTAGTAGATTAGAGAGACTAATTCAAGGTATTAAATCTGCTAAAAACTAGAGAAGATAACATTGATGTTTATAATATATTTTGAATTTTAAAAGGCATGCGATAGTTCAAAAGAAACAGGTCCGACTTCGGTTGGATAAACGTTGGTTAAGCAGATATAATGGTGAGTTTAATTTAAGCTGATTGGCCTTAAACAATGGAAGAAGCTACTTGATCATTAAATTAAATTAAAAACAAAGTCAAACATTACAGGCATAAGAGAACAATGAGTGACTGGGTGATAGCATCATATTGAGAAAAAGTTCTAAATTTGGAAAATCCCAGGAAACCTCTTCTGAACTCTGATTTCAATTTTTAATGTTAAATGTATCTCCTTCAATATTACATATTTTCAACGAAATCATTCAATATCTCCAGTGTGACATCTTCATGTTATGTTATAAGCATACATTCTATACATATATATATAAGAAACTTAGGGTTTTGTAAGTAAACAATTATTTTTTAGTTATTTAATACTTGATTTATTTAAGACATTTTTTCCCCTTATATAATATTATTAATTAAGAAAATTTCATCATTTAATACTTTAATCCATAACTTAATTGAACAAATTATAAGAACATCTTCAACATTTTCATTTAATGACCGCCACCCGGACTAATTCCTTCCAGTAATTCTCAACGGTCAACTAATTACATCCACAATATTGAAGAACATATTTTTATATGCGACTTAAAAAATTAAATTAAGGACTAGTTCAAAATAATGGTCAGAATTAGCGAAGGATACAAATTGATAACATTTTCATCCTACATTTCAAACATATTTGTGCTTTAAGTAGATCACCTATTTACAGCTGTCCAAAAATATATCATTTTGATATGTCTGGTTGGTTCCAACCCTGATGATGGCTCAAATGCTTGAGCCGAAATGTTTGAATTCTCAACAAACATTTATTTTAAAATTACAACTCCCTGAATTGTTGTGAACTACTTAGTTTAAAAACTTTCTTTTTAGTTTCATATAGATTCTTCTTCTTTTTTTTTTTTTTTATGGTGTGAAAAACCTGTGAACTACCCTACAAAGCTAAAGGTTGTGAGTTTGAAACCCAGTTTCATCTTGAACTGTTTCAAGTATATAATTAAAAGCGGATTTACTCAGAGCCTCTCCCTAGGTTTGTGAGGCCTGTCAGCCAGCTGGCAGTGCCTAAAAAAAAAAAAAGGAGTGATTTTAAGGTATAAGGAGTGATGACCCTACCTTAAAACCATCATTATGAATCATGGTGTGGTTTCCGAGGAGGTTATCATGCATCCAAGAGCGAAAATGGTCTGTGTGCACATGCCTATGTGCTAGTGTATGGCCACTTTAGCTCAAAAATCAAATGTTTTGAAATTGAGATTTCATATTGAAAATGAATGCTTTAGTTACTTTTTCACTAAAATTGACTTACCTGAAGAGCATTATTGTACCATTACTTACTAACATTATACCATGCATTGTACACCATCCTGAAATTTTCTTGAAATTGGCTCTTATGATTTTGATTAAATTTATCATATCTATTTAAAATTCATTGCTCTAAAATCAAATAGGTTTTATAATCATTGAAATCGTTTGATAGTTTTTAAATGTTGATTTTCAAAATTTCAATTTAATCTTGTTCATTAAAACTACTTCACCATTTCAAATTATGAAATATCAATGTAAGAAATGTATAAATATGAACAATCAAACAATTTGGTTATCCACTAAAGGAGAAAGAAAGAAAAATATTTTCCATGTTGGCAACACATTTCTGGAAATATGAGTATTAATATGCACTGCCAGACAAAATTAAAGGATCACTTCAATATTTTGAAATTACTGAACTGTATAGGGTATTTTTGAAAATATTCTTTTTTCTTTGGAAGTCACGCTTTATTATAAGGGTAATAAAAAATTCTTTTATAGAAATTTTTAATAGGAAAACAAATCAACAAATAAAAATGTCCTACAGTCTCAAAATGAAAAAGTAAATCTTTGAAATGAAATGAAATAACAAAACTGAATAAAAAGGAAGAATTCGAGGAAAACGATCAATAATTGGTATTCCCACCTCTAGCTCTGATAATTGCTTCCATTCTCCTGCCCATTCCAGCAGCCAGGGCTCTTCCATGTTGTTCTGGGATGTTGTTCCACTCTTCCTCTAACATTTCCCTTAAATCTGCCAAATTTTGTGGGTCTTGGATGCGGACATGTCTTCCAAGCATGTCCCATACATGCTCTATTGGGTTCATATCTGGACTTCTGGGTGGCCAAACCATAACATCAATTTCTTCTTGTCTGAGGAAATTTTGCACTGATCGAGCAACGTGAGGTCGGGCATTATCGTGCATAAAAATAAAGTTACCTGCGATATTTCTGGCGAAAGGTATTACATGTGGCTCAAATACCTCCCTAATGTACCTGTCAGCAGTTATAGAGCCACGGTTCACTACAACTAACTCTGTACAGGAGTTTAAATTTATGCCCCCCCACACCATCACTGGGGGGATTAAATGACCCTTTTCTCCATAAACGGGTGGGAATATAAACAGGTAGAGGATTAACTTGATAAGATACAACACAAAGTCCAGTCTGGGACAAAGGAATTCCTATTTTTATCTCTTATGTAATAATAATATAAATATTTGTAAGTGATCCTTTAATTTTGTCCGGCAGTGTAGATGTGTAGATTATTGGAAGACGTAAGATTTAAAAACAACTATTATGTAAAAAATCAAGCCATAGAAATCAATGATCAGTGACAAAATTTATAAAGTTAAATTTTTAACAAGGAGCGGTGTGGTCTAGTGACTTCAGCACTATCCTACTTTTCTATGGATCCTGGGTTTGAATTTCGGCTGTGGCAGGATTATTTCATCTATGGGGCGGCCTTGGGGTTTGGATACCTTCCTAGAACACACATCCTCTGTAAAGTGGATACCTGAAAATTGGGTAAATAATCTGGCAGCTGAGCATGATCTAGGCCTTATCACCTCCTTGTAGATCCATTAGCCGTGAAACAGTATGAATTTAATTACTGAACTCAAGACTCGTCATAAGGTGAAGAGATACAGTTTTTTTTTCTTTCAACATTTTTATTAATAATTATTTCAGATAAACAGATATTTGAATAGAAACTAAAGAGAATTTCAATGAAAACTAAATTTAAATATTAGAAATATATTTCAAATGGTTATTTGATAAAATAATGAAGAGTAAAGTAGTAAGTGAAGCTTGAACAATGAAGTACACCAGTAGATTTATTATTAATAATTTTAATTCCTTCTCTAAAAAATGAATACATTTCGCTGATGTTCTGTGGAAATTTTTTTTTTTCAAAACCTCAGTGGGACAATATGTTTATTTTTTTATTTCATAGAGTTCAGCAAAGTTTTAATTTTCAATACAAATCAGCAAGAAATTATATATTTAATCTGTTCTCTTTTAGACCTTTTGGTCTTCTTTACAGATATCATTTTAATTTATTTTCTATCTTAAGTTTTGATACTTACATTTTAAGATTTAAAATGCTAGTCACTAAACAGTGAATAGAACTGACACAAGGGCCAACAGCTAGTGAGTATAGTAAAATATATTATTTAGTACAGAGAGCAATGAAGTTGCGGCTCAACTTTCCTGACATGGATCATACTGGATCAATCCGAAAGACAATATTGTACAAACAAATATAAGAAGAGAGAGTGATAGATAGAAAAAAAAAATATTATATGGGAAAGAAATATAATATTGACTGAAAACAGATAATTGCCAAGAATTCACAAAAGTAGTCTAAATGGTGAGGTAAGATCCCGAGTCTAGAGTAAAGGTCTCTGCCATGCTATGAAACTGACCCCCTTCATGATCAAGTTTTTTTGAAAATTTACCTGTAGGAAATGAGGTAGTTCCCCTACTTCTTTAATAAAATCCTTTAATTTAATCAAATTTGTCTTTAACCCTTAAGGGACCGTGGACTACTAGTAGTCTGAGTGCGCCGTGTCCTGTGGATCGTGGAATACTACAATAGTCCAGTGAAAGGTGGGCCATACGGACCATGGACATGGACTACTATAGCAGCTTTGCTTATCTAGCATTTCAAGTCCGTCTGCTACTGTAGTAGCTCTGTCTCTAGAGCCATCTAGTGGTCTGGTTTACAATGTCAAGTACGTTTCCTTGACAACAGATATTGTAGGGATCCACTATTGGCTATATTATTGAGATTGAGGCTATAATACTGTGAGAGCAGATTTCTATGCAATTGCGTATTTTGTTTAGAGCCTCTGAGCATCCCGGAAATCAATTTCTTATCCAAATAATGTGTCTAGGATACTGCTGGTTAAACTTTATGTTGCATATTTGAAGAACTTTGCATAAATTTATTAAATTAAAAAACAGTTTTTAAATCCACCTGTACCGGTCAAATGTTGGGATCAAAAAAGGATGTTGGGAAACTGTGAGGTATTAATAAAAAAAACATAATAGCAGATTCCATAGTTCCTTCACTACCAGCCGGTCCAACAAGCCCACTCTACCTCTGCAGTAGTCAAGCGCTAAAGGGTTAAACCTTTCTTGCAGATAAGAAATATCATAAAATCCTAGATAATAGTGTCATTTGTTACATTATTTACTGGAAAATAAGTGTTTCCAGAGAAACTAAATATAAATTTTTAAATATGATTTCAACTAGACAATGTCCTGAAGAATTTAAAAATAAAAAAAATCTGTTCAACAGGAGCAGTCATATGGTAGGGTTGTATATATACCTCTAAAATGTGAGGGTAGGTCAGGTTTTAAAATCCAGATATCTGAATATTATAATTAAAAATTTTAATAACATAATATACAATGTAATAACAAAGGAAAACAAATTATGTTCCAACATAGTTCTTTATAAGCAAATATTAATGATGAAGTTTGTAATTACTGCACAGTTTAAATATTATTCTAAAAATAATTCTTTAATATGATACATTTTTCTAAGTAAAGCTTTGAATTAATTTAATTTATATGATTATTTTAGTATACATTAATAGGAATATCACAAGACTTAATCTATTATGCATCAATATAAACAGATAACCCAATTAAAAAAAAAAAAAAATCAATTATTTCAATAGGTCAACTATCTTTAATCTGGTACCTTAAATCTGGCAACTCTAATTGATATTATCAGGTAATTCCAAATACACTGTTAATGTTTTGTATATTTTCTACAAAGCAAAATTAAATTTTAAAAAATTATGTGATATAAATAACAAATTCGTAATAATATAAATAACACTAAAAAATAAATAATAACATAAAAAAATATAAAATATTATATATCTACAACTCAAAGCTATAGGGCACTAAATTAAATTTCCATAACTAAATGGTTATGGTTAAAGGCAATTTGAACAGATATACAAAAATGGACTTTTTAGTGGCGTTTTTCTAAAAGCCCATAATTTGTTTAACAATCAGTTTTAAACATAATAATCATGAATAATAATGATATAAAAATAATAATGAATAGCAAACATACTTATATAAATATGTAGTAATGCAAAATTAGTACAAACGGGTACTGTCCTATATCTCAAAAGGTACAGATGTTTACATTAACAACATAATAACTTGAATATATGTTTACAATAATAAAAGACTGTTAATTTAAGATTTATTTTTCAAATCAATCTGCAGAAAAAATATTTTGTTTATAAAATTTTCATTTTAGATCCTACAAACACTTAAAACAATCAGTCTAAAATTTTCAGTTTAGATCTTACAAACACTTAAATTATCAGTCTTTATAGCCAGATTATTTTGAATATCATTTAAAAGCAAAACAAAAAAGGCACAAATAACTTAGTAACAAGTAATTAATTACCTATTACTGTTTATCATGGTAAAAAATTGACACACAACATCATAAGTTGTGAAATGAAGAGCTGTTGTAATGGCCGCCTTTAGGATGCTAGGAGCAAGTCCTTTGTACAGGGCTGTAAACCCTTCATTTTTAACAGTCAAATAAATAGAGTTAATCATCCCTCTACAATAGAAGTTCTGAAATATAAACAAAATATATTATTATTAACCAGGACAAACCTTAAGAAATAACTTATCCTTATATATACTTATATTAAAATAATATATTAAGACTTATATTAAAAAATATTACTAACTAATAGAAATATAACATTACTTTTTCCAAAAGCATTTCAATGGTTAACAGTACCTGAGTTCAGTATTTTTGATCTTGTTTACGATCTCATGAACATGTTTGAAATAAAAAAGTTCATAAAAATGATGTCTGAATAATGCTAAATGATTTTATTTAAGAACTTCTATACCAATTTCTGTAAATTTTTTCATGAACATTATTTCATGAAATTCGGTTCCAAAACCAAAGATGTATTCCATTATTTTCTTCAGTTTTTAACACATCAAGACAGGATTGTATATTTCTAATCAAAGTACACCCTTTTAATTTTGAACACAGCCCTTACTTACATCCAAGAAGAATGATACTATTTTAATAAAAGTAATGGATTGATAATATATAAATAAATAATTCATTAGACTTGATTAAACTGCTTAACATACAAGCCACCCAGAAAGCAGAACTCCTCGTTTTCCCAATTTTTATAGAATTGCATAATATTGTAGAAAAATATTTAATTTATATATTTTCGAGTTTCTGCACCATGCAGGTTGTGAGCTGTAGCGCAAGGTTAAAGATACCCATATTGTGAGACTTGATCCATCTGTTTAACTACGGTAGGTTTAAATGAGCTTTTTTTTCTCTTTTAATTATTTATTGATATTTACAACTGTATTATACAACATAACAAGTAAATAGGCTAAAAGAAAATAGACATGAACAAGACTTGTAGAGAATCTACCCATCGGCAGCACTCCTCGAGGCATCTTCTTTTCAGACGGCTTGGAGGATTATCAGGAATTGAAGAGTAAGAAAGGATTAAAACTAATGGATTAGAGTGGGAATGGAGTTTGTCATGGAAGGAAAGGTATCTGGTTCGGACCAAATCAGTAACATTAAGGTCATTATGGAAGAGTTTGTTCGGGACAAAGTAGGGAGCGTTGAGGATTTTTGATTGTAAGGATTGGATTTGAGAGGAATATGATGGTTTAGTTGAGTCCCAAAGCTGAACTCCATACATCTGAATTGGCCTTAATAGTCATGTAAATGAGTCATAAGTAGTTTAACAGGAACTAGAGGAGAGTTATTAAAGTTAACTGTAGGGCAGGAAGTCATATAAATGAGCTTAAACTTCTTAATCAAAGTCTGATTCCAAAGACCCTCTCGGCGCGGTAATCCATATATCTTACAATCATTCTTATAATACTACTTAATATTTTATGTTACAGCTTTATTTTATTTTTATTAATTTCACTTAAGTATATTTCATATGGAATATATAGCAAGAGAAAATATTGTAATCATGATTACTGTTTGAATTCCGTTTTTTTTAAGGAAATACATATTTAAATGTTCCCCCGGGTCTGAATGAATGAAGTTCCACAAAAAAGTGTGTGTTTATGTAAGTCTAGCTCAAAAATTAAAAGTCGCACTGAACTGGAATTTCATATTTCACAAAATTGAAGAACCAGAAGTATTGGGTACTAAAATAAGTTCGTAGCATTTTTTACTGATTTCAATAACAACTTCAGATTATTGTAAATATTTTTAATCAATTATATGATTGGTTATTTAATCAAAAATTAATTAATTTGATTTTGGTAATTGTCTTGCAAGTCAAAATTTCCGGTTCTGACCTGACTTACTTACTCCTGAGGCTTCATCGCCACACACACTGAAAATTTTGTTAACCATCTGTGCAGTGGATTTCGGAAATAAAAAATCATTAAATGACCAAAATGAATTTTTTTCTCGTCCATATTGAGCAAACAAAATATCACTCAAAGATAAGAAACCTTGGTTGAAACTGATTCATAAAAGCACCTCAACTAATCATTTTTCAGAATATGTAAACATTATTGACCAAGTAAACATGCTTTTATAAACACAAAGAGTATTAAATTAAAATATTGAAAACGCAACGAACTTATTTTACAACCCAATACCATCTTATAAAATGAATTTTACATCTTTTAACCATTTTCTTGAAAACGGCTCTAATGATTTAAAAGAAACTTATTACATCATTGAAACAGTCTGACAGTGCTTAAATGACAAATTTTCTTTCTCCTTCAAGTACCTCTAATCATGAATATCGATCAATTTTAAAACAATTAACTATAAGAGAAAAAAAAATTATTATGTAACCAAGAAAGACATAGATTGACAAAAAAACCATAAGTTGAAGAAGAAATTGATCGTACACATTAGACTTTCTAGGATTTCTTATCAATATTCTTCACAAAAACTGACATAAAAAGACACGTTATTAAATTAACAAGGTCAGTTGGAGCTCTTATTGTTCAGAACTACAATTATCATTCAGATTTGCCAACCTTAATTATGAAAAATTCTCAAGCATGAGGGAGTAACTGATGTGCCTAATATGTAAATAAAACCTTAGTGAATATATAATTTTATATATTTAAGTAATTACCTTCCAAAACCTTTCCTTCCCTCCTGGAAACCTTGAATCTGTAGCCTTTTCCTGGATAAATCCAATGGGTACACTAAAGTCTTAGCTATGGTACCAGCGAGGGAACCGATGATAAGATTTTGAACAATAGTTGGTTTTCTATCAGGCCCCATCAACTCTATTAAACAAAATAAAAGATCAAGAGCTAATGAATATAGCTAATTAAAATAAATCATTTAATACTTAAATAGGAAATTTAGAATTATTATGGAAAATGGATGATTTTCATGTTTATATCCATATTATAGTAAAAATTTCTAAATATAAATCCCTACTATCTAAACTTTATCTGTTCCAGTGGTTGCTTGCATATAATTATCATGGTGTAAACTGTAGGGTATTCACTATTAATATATTACTACAAGACATTTGCCAATCTGATATATTTATATTTATTTATATTTTATTATATATTTAATTATAATATATTTTGACTAGATGTACCCCGCTTTGCACGCGACTATTTAATTTTTTTTTTTTATTGCTGCGAATTAAGAAAGTTGTTTATAATAACTTTGTTAGGTGAGGTTATACAATATAAATATACCTGAGATAGCAGTGAGTTAAACTTTTAACTATGTCTATGTACGACAAATAAATGATTATTGTTGATTGTCAGATATTAATTTTATTCAGTTTAATCCACAATAACATACCAGTAGCAAGTAGCCATACCTGTGATTATCTAATACTGACATTTTTGCTTCAAAACATTATCATTCTATACCATCGTAACTTCTATGTTACATAAATGCGTATTTTTTCCACTCGGGGGTGTATCCTTTCAACAGAATAAGCTCGCATTTTTATTTTTTAGGATTCATAACTAAGTTCTATTATTTTTTTCAAAACTTAAACCTTTTTCAGCCTATTGATCATTTTAAAAAACCAACAACAATGAAACATATGAACTGGATAGAAACCTACACACGAAATATGCCTAAATATATTTGAATGAATGAATGAATGAAAAAAGAACTTTATTCTGGGACTATGTCCCTTGAGAAATTTATGTGTATTAACACATGTACAAAAAAAAAAATTACTACAACTGGCCAAAAAACACATATAAAAAAACTAATAATATTAAAGATTACAATAATTATTTACAATTATTTTAATTGATGAAAAGAGAGAGAAATGAAAAATATAAATTAAAAAAATACAGTAATATCTAAATGTAATCTAGAACTAACAAAACAAAAAACATTAGAATAATAAAAGTGTAGACATTTCTCACATCACCTTAATCGCTGTACTGAAATTAGTTGGCATCTGATTAGAAAGCAAGAAGGTGTTTAAAAAGGAGAGATTTGTTATAAGTATTTTAGTATCTATGCTATTACTGTTCAGATTAAGACGATTTTGCTTCCAGGTGGTTAGATATATGCTTGTCATTCAAATGAGTACTTATAGTTTTTGAGTTATTCGATAACCAATTTTGTTTTATGTTTTAAAAAAATATTTTTTTAAATCACCTAGAGGAGGAATTTTTCCAAATCCAGCCTTATTGTACATCTAGACGGTAAGACGAACCTCTAAGAGAAATTTCAACTACACAACCATAGTCGTTTTTGAGAAACTGCGATGACCAGAAAATCGAGTAAAATGGCACTTTCTTTTATAAATATAGATTATTTTTTAGCGAAGTATTTATTTTATGTAACATTTTGATTAATTATTGGAGGAAGAATAAATATATAATATATTTTATTTTAGACAGTTTCTATGGAATTAAAAATTAACTTTTTTTCACTGAATAAATGACAAATCTTGAGAGAAGTAGTCCTGGGAAAGTGGGTGGTTGGTTGAAATATCTCTGGAGACAGAATAATACTTCATGTTTTCCATATAATTCCCAAAGGAAAATTTGTACGTAACAAGCTATTTCAGCAATTTTATTTCATTTTCAAAATCCCAATTTTCATGGAACAGTTTGAGAATAAAATAAGTCATGACAAAAGTTGACCATATATTAAGTTTGACAGAACATTTGTTCAAATAATTTTGCAAGGACAAACTCAGTAGGTTAGTCCAAAAACTCCAACTTTTATCAGTAGCTTAATTTTTTTATTTAACTAATTTAATGTACTTGATATAGGATTATTACCCCACCTTAGTGAATGATTCAAAATATTACAATTTTGGATCTAATTATGCATCGGATTACAATTATAAATTTTCCATAGTATTAGCATTTTTTAGAGAAGTAAACTATCAGTTTATCGGTAATTCTGGAATAATCTTGGGCACTAAACACACAACTTTCATTTACATCCATTGTTAAAATCAATTTAAGAATTTTCAAATACAGTTAGAGATGAAATCTATTTTTTCAAATAACCTATTATATTATTATCTATGACAATCAGTTAGTTTTATCCACTTTTCATCACTCTCCATTACCTTTTACAATTGAGGAGTTGAGTTCCAAAAGGTACTATATCTACTTCAGACAATTTTAGAGGAAACACAAAAATATGTCATTTATTTATCATGGGATCAATTTACTAGATTCTTTTTTTATTAAAATCTAAAGTTGATTTTTAACTGTATTAACAGCTTATTTTTCTAAATTATTGCACTTTTCCCACAACTTTTTAACAATATAATATGGATATAGTACTTTTTGGAGTCTGGCTCTGGCCTAGATAGGTGAAACATCGTATCTGTATTCACTACGAGCTAGCGAGGGCATACTTTTCTCTAGAAATCTGATATTTTGAACAGTACTGCAATTTGTATTGATCTGTGCGCCTACGAATTTACATAGAACTGTGATTAGTGTAGAAGGAACAAGGAGTTGAAAAAGAAATAGGCTTTCCCGGAGAGTTTGCAGTCCTTATCACATTGGCAAGAGATATCATGTCGACCCCCACCACTACGTAAGTTTTGCATGACAGAGTTAAACTTAATGCCATCAGCTGTTAGTACACACTATATTCATTTATTCAACCAGCTGTATATAATTTATTTATTTATATTGACTTATTAAGTTTTTTTCATCTATCTCTCTACATTGTTCAACTTTAAATAATGGCGGAAAGCTCTCTAACCAGGTTAAGTCTGGAAGAAAAAATAGATCTATTAATCAGCTCTGCGACAACTACTAATTCAGAAATTTTAACAATTAAAAATTCCATGGAACAATTTACAAAAACCATATCAGGATTTCAAGAAACTCAGAATTACATTGTTTCTCAGATTAAAACCTTCAAAATCAGGTATCAAACCTAAAAAAAGAGCTCCAGAGCTTAAAAGATGCTTCAACTCAAATTATAACAGGTAAAAAAGTAGAAGTCAAGGGGATTCCTTATAAAGAAGGAGAAAACCTAAAGAACATGTGCTCTGATTTATTCAGCCTACTAGATACTGACTTTAATATTAAGGATCTCGATAATTATTATAGAATTCGACGAAAAAACGGGTCATTTACTGATATTGTTATACTGATTTTTCTTAGAAAAGCCGATTGAGACGCATTTTTGGTTCGAGCTAGAGAATATAGAGGCAAAGTTTCTGTTAAAAGTATTAGCGGCTTCGAATCTAACAAGGAAAGGAACAAAAATATATTTATAAATGAGGTACTATCTGCTGAAAATCGTGTTATATTTGCAAAAGCTAGAGTCTTGCAGAAAGAGGGAAACTTTAAATACCTCTGGCATAGAAATGGCAAAATATATATACGGCATCTCGAGGGCTCTACTAAAGTACAAATTAAATGTGAATCTGATTTGAATTTTTTTAAAAACTCACAAGAACAGTTTTACGACACCGATTCAGATGAATTCAAAATATATGAAGAAATCAATGAGAAAAAACGCTTACTCCCGGCATCACTCGAAACATCTCCATGCTTGTCAACTCGAAATAAGAAGACTAAAGGTAAAGATATTATAACATCTTGACCAAATTCTAATAAAGAACCTAATCGTCAATTCGGAATCGTAAATTACAAAACGAATACTGGTAAAATAAAAAATTCAAATTATTCAGAGCAATGTTCAATATTTTCCTGGAATGTTGATGGATACAAAAATTTCGTCGAAGAAGGTGAAAAATTCAAAGATACTTCTATTATCTGCCTCTGTGAAACGCACTTACTAGAAAAACCACCAGCGGCCCCGCCATCACTCTCACAATTCAGTTACGTTTCGTCCAACGCCATCAGAGAGAAGAGCCGTGGGAGAGGAAGTGGAGGTCTAATTATATTCTACAATTCTAGTGTTTTTGAGGTGAATGTGTTGGATATTAGTGAGTATTGGATCTGTGCCTATTTTAAAGAAAACCAGGGTCTTAGCTCATTTATTATAATTTTAGTTTACTTTAAACCTTCTATGAATTTAAATTATGTTTTAGAATTACTGGAGCCAACTATATTAAGTATAAAAAGCAGATATGCCCACAACTTAGTTCTCTGCCTGGGGGATTTTAATGCTAGGGTTGCAAATTTAAATCAGGGGGATTTCGAGGCATTTGATGGCTCTAATTTAATACATAATCGAGATAGCTTGGATCTTGTCGAAAATGATAAGGGTAAAATACTGGTAGAATTCATGGAAAATAACTGTTTTGTTCTTCTAAATGGTCGAACTGCTAACGATAATCCCGGTCAGTATACTAATATCACTCCAAAAGGGAAAAGTGTAGTCGATATGGTCTGGTGTAGCTACCAACATATAAATTCGATTGCCGATTTAAAAATAGTACATAATATTTCGGTCTCACAACACTTTCCTATAGAGACCAAGCTCAATCTTTGTCTCAATTTTACTCATAATACTCCTTTAAGAAAACCGAACCACTCTTTTATCATCGCGAAATGGGACGATTCAAAAAGCTTAATATATCATGACCTTATTATGAATTCTCCTAGGATAGGATATCATATAAACTCGCCATCCGTTGAAAATATTCAAAATAACCTCATATCTGCTATCCAGGAGACATCACAAACGCTTGGGTTATTAAAGAAAAAAAAATCGTAATAATTATAATTGTCATCGAATAAATAAACCTTGGTTCGACTATGAATGTGTATTGGCAAAAAAGTACGTTAGATGCAGGTTAAAATCAATGGTCAAAAATAGGTTTATTGAAAATGAAGTCGGTGGCTACATTACCGCAAAGAAAAAATTTAAAAACTTAATAAAATTGAAGCGACTGGAATTCGAGCGTATTATCATGGAAGACCTAGCTAATGTTCGTGATTCAAAAACATTCTGGGGTGCAATAAATAGGTACAAAAGTAGGCAACCACAATTTTCACCGATAAACTGTGAACAATGGCTTAATTATTTACAAAGCATATATCCCCCGCGGGTCGACCAAAACGTATCGTACTTCGGAGTACTTCATCCCCTCCTCGACTCAGTCATTAGCCTCGAAGAACTTCAGATTTCCTTGAGAAAATGTAAAACTGGCAAAAGTCCTGGTAGAGATGGCTTTAGTTACGAATTTTACAAAAACCTACCCATTAACTGGCAATTATACTTATTACATATGTATAATAAAATATTTGAAACTGAAAATATACCAATATCCTGGGTAAAAACTGTTTATATTATTATATTTAAAAAGGGTGACAGAAACCTAGCAGAAAATTACCGTCTGATTGCTTTGTTAAATTGTATTATGAAAATATTCACCCAGATAATTTTAAATAGGCTCACTCTATGGTGCGATGAGACGAATGCTCTTCCCGAAGCACAATCCGGGTTTCCTAAAGATAGAAGCTGTTTGGATAATTTGTTTATATTGACAGCTCTTATTCAGATGCAGCTGGGATCTCGGGGAAAAAAGTTTTTTGCCATATTTGTCGATTTTAAGCGGGCCTTTGATTCGATTAATCACAATCTGCTATGGCAATCTCTTCACAATCAAGGCATTAGTGGAAAAATTATTAGAATTTTAAAAAATATTTACCGGAACGCCTCGGCTGTTGTTAAAAGTGACGGTATGATATCAGAAGAGATCGATGTCACATTGGGTCTACTGCAAGGGGAAATATTGTCGCCTTATTTATTTAGCCTTTATCTAAATGATATAGATGTGTTTTTCCGAAGCAAAAATGTAGGAGGCATAAAAGTAAATAGCTCGTGCGACTTACTGCTACTCCTTTACGCGGACGACCTCATTATCCTAGCAGATAGCTATACCGACGCCAAAAACAAAATAAATATTTTGAATCAATACTGCTTGATGAAAAGGCTAGAAGTTAATACTCAGAAAACAAAAATAATATGCTTCCACAAAGGAAAATGTAAACGGGTCGGCAAGATATACTATGAAAATAGTGAAATAGAAAGAGTACCGGAGTACACGTATCTAGGAGTACCATTTTCCGAAACGGGAATATTTTACAAAGCCACTAACTACTTCGAATCCAAAACTAAAATTGCAATAGGTTCTGTTATCGCACTTTGTGCAAAAACAAAGCTAAGATCGTGGGAAAACAAAATTAAAATAAATAATGCAATAGCAATGAGTATCCTCTTTAATAATGTGCAAATATGGGGACTAAGATATATAGACAGGATAGAGAGCGTAAACATAAACTTTTATAAACGTTTATTTGCATTAAACAAAAATATTCCTTTTTTATTAATACGGTCGGAATTTAATGTTCACCATTGCCTAATCACAATACTAAAGCTTTCTCTCTCTTGGGTGCATAAAATTTTAAAACTCAGTAATAACCGACTCCCTAAAATATGCTTCGATACATTAAAGAAAACTTATAAACCAACAAATGAAGTACAAAAATACAACTGGTTTCACCAATTATACTGTATATTAAATCGAATAAACAAACAGTCTATATTAGAAATATAAAACCCGGCTATTTTTCAGTTAGAGATGGACAAAACATTGATACTGTTTACAAATCATATGGAGACAATAGATAAACAAAAGTTAATCACTCCCGGTAAATACAACCCACTCTATCCGTCCATTCATAACAATAGACATAAACCTCAAGCTTACTTATTATCAAACGCACCGTTCCCTGTCATAAAAATATTTGCACAATTGAGACTCTCTGGAAATTACAATATTAAATTAACATTTAACAATATATACTACCAATTTAAACCCAAGGAAAACTGCACGCTATGTAACCTCAACGAAAGAGAGGACTTATTCCACATTTTTATTCGATGTCCCATATACGCACCGTACCGAACCCATTACATCCCTAGGGCCTTAAATATGAACATTACAAATTTTATCGCCCTCTTTACCACCGATGATATTGATGAATTAAGAAATATTTATTATTATGCAAGGCAATGTTGCCAAATCAGATCATTTATAATAAATGAATAAACATGTTTGTTAACTGTATCATATTATTTATCGTGTTTCGCCATATTATGTCAAACATATATTTATATATTTATTATATTGTAAACTATTATATTATTCATATATTGTATTTGTGTTATTTTGTTATAAGTTTTATTGTAATACAATGTACCTAGAGCTGATAACGTAGTGAATTAGTGTCTTGTTAACTCATTTATTGAAGTATGTTTTTTATTCTATATTTGTTATGTAGCCAGCTCTATTTGTATGGGGGTTACCCCGAAAGCAAATAAAATTATTCATTCATTCATAGTACTTTTTGGAATGAAACGTGGATATAGTACTTTTTGGAAGAATACAACACCAGATAACACTCTTCATAACCTTCCTCATACAACATTACTCATAAATAATGTCTTTATTATGTTAATTACTAAGTTATGAAAATTTCTCCGTTCTCAGTCTGAGAAATATCTTTCCTAGTTGTTTAACTAGATTTTATTGTCTATTCTTCATAAAGAAAGTGTATATTCAAAGGACCTTCTATTTAGTTTAGGCACTATAATAAGAAAGTATTTAATTATGAAATTTGTTTTGAATTTCATTTATTCTTTCTGTGAATTTAAAAAATGTATTTATATTATTAAATACGTGTAAACAATATTCAATGATAAATAAATAACTTTTAAACTTTTATTTTGGTCTTCTATCTTAAAAAAAAAAAAAAAAAAAAAAAAAAAAAAAAAAAGGTTAGATAAGGCACGTTTTTTCTTCTCATATTTTGCAAGATCAGGGAATTCCAACCATTTGCTGGATAAAATACTATTATTCTGTTTGAATTCAAGTTTCTGAAAATTTTGATATCAAATTTATGAGCTGAAAGAAGAAATACTATGAAAACCTACCAGATATTAAGAACCTACCAGAACCGAACGGACACAATTAATTTGTTTAAAACACCTAAAAACTGATTATTAGATTAAAAACATTGATAAAAATAATAGCAGTGATTCAATAATTGCCAAAGGAACAAATAAAAACGCAAAAAATGAAAAAATAATTAATTAATAGAGATATATACGGAAAGGTTATCTGTTTATAGAGGATATATAGTACGTTTTGGAAGGAAATGTTTTTAGTACCTTTTGGAATGAAATGAAATGTGGATTTAATACCTTTTGGAATGAAATGCAATTTTTAAATATGTTTTTAAAGAATTTCTATGTCTTTTAGATAAAATGTGATGAGGGACTTAGACAAATATAAACCGAATATGTCAATAAAAAATATAAATACAATTTCCCAATATATAAACCAAACTAAAGTATACAAATATGTCAAAATATTGATTTGGAAAAAATGTCCATTAGTGCCTTTTGGAAATCAACGTATCAATTGTGTGTATATAGATAAGATTTTTCTGAAATCTTCTGCTATCCAACAGTATAAAATACATCTATATTAATGTTCTTATGTTCAAAAACACGAAAATTTCATAAAAAATATTTGTTTACTCTTTTCTCCTTTAGTTGGATAACACATTGGTTCAACTTTTATATTTACCCATTCTTTATGAATGTAAAAAATAATGACTTGATTTAATACAAAACGACAAGCTATGAAAATCCAGTGATTGTAGGATAAATGCTAACATTAAGAAATTACAATGATTATGTAAATTAGTTTATTAGTTATCCTCCTTTCCCTCTCCCTCAGAAAAAAAAAGTCTCGTATTCTTAAGCTATTAAGCAGAAATCATATGCTATACCTACTAAAATCAACAAATAATGACATTAGAATATTATGAGATGTGAATGTTGCTCCAGCCTGAGGCGCTACAAGAAGCAGTGATGGAGTTAACCCTCTGAAATATGCGACTGGCCTTCTTTTCTCAGCATGATTTTAAAAGCATGGTACATAGACAGGTACATCTGCAAAGAGAAAGTTTATATATGTCAAATGTTATTCCACTTTTAAAAATCATCAACATAATAACAAATAAAGGAAACAGAATGAAGATGTATAAGTATAGCAAATTAGCATGCACAGATACTAGAAGTTGAGCATAATATGAACTTTAATATTCTGCAGATGAGTTGTTGTCCACAGCAGTTCAACAAGAATTCAGTGCAGTGTATTCAAAGTGAACATGCAACCTTGTGCACATTCAAAATGTGGATATTCAGAGTGTTACACCAGTCTGAAGTAAAGTCATTGTTATGTCGGAGGAAAGGAAATAAATATAATGTAGAAGCATTCCTCCAAACCCTGAAGAGTTATAGCTGATCATTCACGTAAATAATGAATATCATTGGTTTACAACTTTTTTTTTTGATTTTCTTCACTCCTACCTCGCCTTTGAAGGCTATACGGAGGTTTCTCGGACTAGAGGGTGAGGGCAGGGGGATTAATGGCAAGATAAAAGTTTTCCTGGTACTGAGACACGAGGAAGATAAGGCCCTAAATAGTTATGAATATTTCATTGTTTTTCTTGACCACCAACCACCAAGACTATCGTCCTTCTGCATTAACATAAATGTTTGAAAATACATTAAGGCCAGTAACACGGTGAGAAAACAGGAATAGGTAGGTGAGGTAAAAACAAGGTCTAGTGAGAGCTCACTAAAGTAGCAGGAGAGGGGAAAGGCTCATTAAAAAAAAAAAAAATCTGGATAATGACATCAAATATTACTTTTTGAAAAGTCATATAATATCATTAAACATTATTATTAAAAAAAGATTAAAAAACTGAATGATAAAGTTATATCAAAACAAACAAGTGTAATAAATACATCATGAAAACATGTTTTTATTATGTATTTATATGGGAAAATATTTTTAGTGACATATTTTAATAACAATGTTGTGGTTGTCAGGCACTCAACATTTTGAAAGATCTAGAGTATTTCTCCAGCAACTATTGGTATTTACAATAGAGAAACAAACAGTTATATGATTTGTAATATATAATGATAGATGAAGTAGTTAGCTATGCCTATATTATATAATTTGAGTATTAAATTTAGCCTTCGATTCACATGCTTTGATGTGGAATGTCTACTCTCATTTTATATTGAGGTCACACTATATTATATTGGAATTAAATATTGTTTTCATTATATACAATAATATATCAGAGAAATAATTAACATTCCAAATTACTTTGTCATTTCCTTGCGCAATAAATCTAGTCCTCACGACATCAAATGGAAAAGAGCCAATTGTACTAGCTGCTCCAGCAATAGACCCACATACAAAATGCACACCTGGTGATTTGGCATTCACATGAAGATATCTGTCAGAAGCCTTTGTTAAATATTCAAATACCTGAAACTAGAAGGAAAGAAACATTATTAACAATGAAACAAAACTTTGAAAATAAGCAAAATCTTGATTTAAAGGTTCCTAGAGGAATATGATTCCCCCCCAAAAAAAATTTAGGGGTCAAAAGAGGAAGAATAAGCATTGGTATTAGAGCTATCAGAGTGGAGGATGATATGGCAAGTTTGTAGTGGAGGAAACAGTGGAAATTCTTTGAGGTAGAATAGAAACTTGTCGATTATGATAGCTGAAGGAATAGGTGGGTCTAGACTGATAAAAACAAATAGGAAACCTAGTGGATTTTAATCACCCTAGAAATGATCCATCCCCGTACACAAGTGAGTAGCATGATTAGATCAGCGTGCTAGAGAATACCTTCTGAAAACAGCATTGTGCCCATCATGAGACATGTCGGATTTTGTTCTCCTGATAAATCAATAGAGGAAAAGGAATAGTCTCCACAAATGGTTTCACCTATTACTATTAATTATAGAGTTCTGTTATGAAGAAACAGGAAGTATGAAGTATCGATCCTCAATGCCCCACTTGTGGTTTTCTTGATGCAGCTAAGACTAAGTGGTCCTGGGTTGGATATAACATCGGACTTATCAAGGAAAACAATATACGAGAAAAACATTAATGAGTCAGATTCCCAAAGGTTGGAACTAACCCTTCTTCATATAAATTTGGAAAGGGCGGCCGCTCGAAGAAGAGATGGGACAGAGGTCTGGCTGAGGAGGGATCCTATTAGGTACAGTCCCGCGGTTGCTTTGGCACAGAGGACCCAGGCAGCTACAGCCAGCCAAAACTGGATTTTGAAGTTGAGGAATAAAGAAAGAATAGTCAAAATGTAGTATTCCTTTCAGTAATATTCACAGTCATTTGGACTGTATGGTATTACGTACTTTTCATGTGTAGCACTCCGCTTCTACTGAAAGCCCTATTCAAGAAATGGCAAAAATAAGATTACAAATCAACAAAGCTCTAAGGACCTACTTCAATCAGTGAAAAATTTTATTCAGTCAATCACTAAAATTTTGAATTTCAAGATTTTACTGAAGATCATAAGTAAAAGATATATTGAAATACTCATATATAAATCAACTATAGTTGTTATATATAATAACCAGTTTTTATTAATGTTAACTTGAAATTTTAATGTATACTTTTTTAATTTTTTATTTTAATTTACAACTGTATTATATAAACACAATAAGTAAATATGATGGGTGAAGAAAAGTCAAGAATATGTCTAGAGAAAGAACAACCCAGTGGTAGCACTTCACTATCTTAAGGCAGTAGGTTCTGAGGCAACCAACCTTCTTTTCAATTGCCTCTGCAGGTTATCAGAAATATCTAAGGAAGATAGATTATGGACAAGTGGGTTTGTGTGGGCAGGGTGTTTGAAATGAAAGAGGTATATCTATCTAGGTATTCTAGCCAGTCTGCACAAATTGATGTTGAGGTCATTATGGAGGAGTTGATTTGTGACAAAATAAGGGGAATTCAGGATATTACAGGAATGTGTAATTTAATATAATTTTCCAATGACACCTTACAGACCCCCTATGGCTCCACACCCACTTGTTGGGAACCAAGAAACCCCAAAGAATAACTACGGAAAGTTCTCAAAATATCAATATCAGACAGTCTATTCTAAAGTATAGACATGGACAGAAGTGCCTGTTTAATTACTTTAAAATGTTTAGGGAAGAAAGTGTAGCCAGCAGTCCAACTTAATATATTCACAGGCTAAGGTGAAATGCTCATTCCGTTTGGAGGCAAGTGAAACCGGGAAGAGTCTGTTAAATCTATAAGGTCATTCTAATGAAGCCTCATAATTTTCATTCAAGTCCCCTATAAAATTAGTAATCCCAGATATGCAGGGCACTTCCGTTTAAGAGGTGCTAAATAACTCTTTCTAAAGTTGAAATATATCTTAGGATTCTTTATACACTGTTGTTGCCTCTTAATAGCATAGGTATATGCTGATGATGTGCTCATAATAGCGAGAAGCAGGGCTGCGCTTGGAGGAGCTTTTGAAGAGTTTGAAAGGTTAATGAAGGAAAAATAAAATATATAAAATCATCAAGGAACCATCTACTGGAATACCACAACCTGCAGATTGGAGAACGCTGTTTTAAAAGTACAGATACCTTCAAGCACCTAGGTTCTGTCATTACTTACGACAATAATATAAAAGAAGAAGTTAATGTGAGGCTGTCTGCAGGTAACAAGTGCCTTTTTGCACTACAAAAAACATTATAGTTTAAAAATCTTTCAAGAAATGCAAAATTGATGATTTATGAAACGATTCTGAGCCTCACAGTTACTTATGGCAGCGAATCCTGGTTATTAACAAATAAAGCAAAAGGAGGCTCAATGTTAGGGAGAACAATACTCAGGAAGATATTTGGGCCAATCAAAGAAAATACTCTTAGCGATTAAGAAGAATAATGAAATCTGTATAGATGTATGGGAAACCAGACCTAGTATCCTTTGTGAAAAAAGCCGCTCAGATGGCTTGGACATATAGAAATGATGACAGAAACTAGGATTCAGAGACAACTACTGTGTGGAAAAATTGGAGGAAAAAGACACAGAGGAAGACCAAGAGTGAGATGGTTGGATGACATTGAGGAGGACCAAAGTTTCTTGGAGAAAGTATATGGAGGACAAGAATTTATAAAATATAACATTGCAAATTCATGGTACGCTTACCATTCTGTTAAAAAAAATCTATCAAAATTTAATATTTCAATCCTTTCACAACCTCCATTAATACCATTAAATTAAATTTGCAAGCAAGTAAATAAAACCTGATAACTTAATCTTAATTAAATATGATACTTTAAAAAAATAATAAAATGATGATAAAAAATAATATATTTCAAGCCCAATAGGCACTATTATACATTAATTTGAAATTAAAAAAAAAAAAAAAACTATTGGGCATTCTAATAATAATGACACTCAGAAGAAATTTTATATTTTTGTCCTATACTCAGTTTATGATGCCATTAAAATGGCTAGAAATATTTTAAGATGATTGTATTATGAAATTAAAAAAAAAAATAATAAAAAAAATAAATAAACAACAACTTATGCATGAATAGAAACAGCCAAGTTATAACAAGTTACAGGATTGAAAATACCTGAATGAGGCCATAGGAGATTGAGAGTAACTGCCCTGGATTGTGCCCTTTCCATAGTCCTATCCAACTTTCTTCTGCCAAGATTGTTTTAGTAGCCTGGAGAAGTGCTTGATATTTTGATTCCAAGACATTTTTACTAATAGGCTCAACTTGCAACTGAAATAATAATAATATATTGGCTATCAATAGTCTATTACATAAATAATGTATGGAGAATACAAATCATGACCTTTAAATTTTCATAAGTCAAACCGATTCAGATATTAATTACAAATAAAAATCTCTGGTACAATAAAACATTAAATCAACCTCCCCTTAATGGTTAGAGTTTTCACATTATATATATGAATGGAAATCAAAGGTATTCTTTACTTTGGGTATTTTTAAAACAATTCCATGACATGCGAGTTCATAATTAATATTGTCAAATAAGTTTGAGAATAGAAATACGAAAAAATAAAATAAAATGCATAATTAAATATACATAAATTTACTGGGTATGCTATATGATGCAAATAGTTTAAGCTTTATTTTATAATTTTCTTTTTTTAACAAAATAAATTTTAGAATATAGTTAATTTTTTAATAGTATAATATACTTGACATGTAGTACATAAAATATTAAGGAAATAAAGGTATGAAGTTTCAAATTTAACTAATTATATCAAATTCCTGGAGTGCTTGTGTAAGCAACTTATTAATATACAAAAATCAAAGATTAAATTTTTTTCCCAACTCTACTGAGGTTGTGGTGGCCAAGCGTTAAAGCATGTAACAAAAATAAATATTTATAAATAATAAATTAACATTGCTTAAGAGTGCTGCTGACGGGTAGCTGCTCTGCATGTCTTGTTCATGTCTACTTTCTTTTAGCCTATTTACAAGACGTGTCAATAAAAAAAAAAAAATAATAAAAAAAAAAATAACATTGCTGGCTTATATTAAGTCACTTATATTGTTTGGTATTGTTATTTCACTTTCAACTAATCTTTCTTAGTCTCAGAAAGAAGTATTACTCGAAAGAACCATGCTTTTAATTTTTGCAAAGAAATTAATTTAAACTATTATAAAATAAATAAATATATAAATCTGCTGTACACAACTCACAACTTTTACTAATCATGCTTTTAGAGTTTTAAATAAAACTGAAATAGAAGTAAGAATTATATTGTTTTGGTATAAACATTTATTTCATATTAAATAATATAACAATGTAAATTGTTATATACAACAATCACTTGCCCTTTTGGAGGTCACCTTGGGTGTAATGGCTAGCGTAACATCCTTCTTTGTCCAAGTTTGGGGGGTTCAAATCTGGCAGGTGGCCCTAGGATTTTTAATGGGAATAAAAAATCCTTAATTATGCCGTCCTTAGGAGGGGATGTAAAAAGCTGGTTAAATGCCTGTGCGATATCAGGTACTCGCTAAAGATCCCTATTCTAATTAAACTTGGATAGGGAAAATTTAGAAATCCCACTGTAGCACTATCTGATTAGCCAAAGCAGCATAAAAGTGACGTTAAATGGATAAACAAATGAACAAACACCTTTTTTTCATACTCAGCATTACCTTCTACAACTTTCTTATGTTAGATAACAATTTTTAGAAAATCTTTAGCTTTCCAACAGCATATTATATATCTATATTACTATTATTATTTGCAAAAAATAAATTAATCCAGAAAATAAATATATTGACTCATGTTTTATCAATCATTTACTAGCAGAAATAATTAATTATTTCTAATCAACAAAATTAAAGATAATTTGGAGGAAGAAATTTTGAAAATTTGGCATTTAATCCCTGCAACACTATTTCAATCAGAATGAATGATTGTAATTAAAGCCCATTTAATAATAGATATAATCAGTTAAATCAAAGTCATAGGAGCGGTTTTTGAGGAAATGGAAAATGCATGGTATAAAGTGGTAATTCTGATGCGTCTATTTTGACAATGAAGTTGCATTAACATCAAAGGCAAATACTTATCCTAAATATGAATTTGGGGCTTATGTTTCAGAGCTAGACTTACCACATATACGAACTCGCATACTGACCTTGTAGTGGGACTCATTTGTACTCAGGGGATCCTAAAACATGTATTTCCCGTGAAAATTCGAATTAAAAAATTTTCACTATCACAATACTTTCCCTTACTATTGGGTTGTAAAATAAGTTTCTAGCGTTTTTTACTGATGATCTCAATTAAAACATCAGGTTCTTATATATCATCATATATATATATATATATATATCAGGTTCTTATTTATTTTTAAGATTTGTCCTCAGTACTCCGAAGAGGTCTCATGTGACCCATTTTTACGGTGAGTTAAAGTGGCTCCTCCCCCCAATCCGCAGACAATATTTCCTAGGATCATACCTTTACCAAATCATTAACTCTCAACACCCTCCATACATCCATAGTCTCCTACAATTTAAATCCTCAGTCCACTCACTTGAAACAAGATTGCGCCATTCCGACCTTTATTTGCCTATCCATAGGACTAAAACATTTGATCGTTCCTTCCTTGTCCGCTCCTCTAATTTCTGGAATTCTCTACCTACTCATATCCGCCATGCTGCTTCCCTCTCCTCATTCAAATCCCAACTTTTCCAATACCTTTTATTATCCCAAAAAGACGCTCAGAAACTGTAACATTTTTATTTCTGAAATCACACTTTGAATGAAGAATAATTTTGTTCATTGTCTATATTTAAATGCTGTTATCTACTAATTAATTTTTAATTTCGTTCAACAAAATACTTTCTAAGAATTGTTTTTATTTTAATTTTATCATTGTATTTATTTTTTGGATATATGTGTGTATATGCGTTTGTGATATGCAGACATATATTAACCCATAATTGTAATTATCTATTGATTATGTTCCTTCTGTCTGTTGGCCAGACATGTATATTTCCATATACTGTACAAACCTGTTATTCTTAGGGGACCTAGTCCCAGAATAAAATTTTTTTTCTATTCTATTCTATATTTTTAGTGGATATAATTAGTTGACTGATGAGAATTACTAAAAGGAATTAGTCCGGCGGCGGTCAGTAAATGAAACAATTCAGTAGTTGCCACCCGAACTAATTCCTTTTAGTAAGTATTTTAAAATCAATTATATATGACCCATACCCATTTTGATCTATTTCATGTTGCCATCATTCAAATAAATTTTTAATTCAGCCTGACCTGAACAGTTAAAGGACGACCCTAGCGCTTCACGTCTTCCAAGCCTAAAATTTTTGGTTCTGAACCGGGCAAACTACTTTTGGACAGTGCTTCCTCATCATCACAATACACATTGGAAATTTAACCAACAAACAGCACAGCAGATTTTCTTTTTGGGAAATAAAAAATTATTAAATGACGAAAATGATTTTTTTTCTCTTCCATTTTGAGCAAGGAAAATAACACTTAAAGATAAGGAACCTTGGTTAAAATAGATGCATAAAAGCACCTTAACTAATCCTTTTTTATAAAATGTAAACATTATTGACCAAGTAAACATGATTTTATAAACACATAGAGGACTAAATTGAAATGTTGAAAAATGCTATGAACTTATTTAACAACCTAATGCAAATTTCATGAAAGTAAAAGTGTGAAAGGTGGCGAATCATTGAGGAGTCCAAGACCCACCAAGGGTTGTAGCGCCACCAAGATAGATAGATAGAAAAGTGTGAAAATAAAGTTGCGATATTAAAAAGTGTCCTTTTTAGTGCGGTAATCCTAGTTACCAGTGAATTATTTCGATTTGTATCCTTTTAAAAGGAGAATCGAGTCAAAAATAGAGGTTCTCTTCCATTTTGAATCATATCCTGGTTACAATAAATGTCAATTGTTAAGAATCCTTTCAATGAGAATGGCGACTTTAACTTAGAATAAAATACAAAAATTAAAAATGTCCTTAAAATATGAAAATCGGGCATATCCTTTGAAATAGTAAATTAGTCATTTTCGGGCGTAAGGACTATTTACTATTTTAATGGATATGCCTGATTTTCATATGTCACGAGTAATGAATTCCACTACTTTTAAACCAGGGTACATTACTTTAACATCCTTATTGAAAAACAAGAGGGCATATTTACAATTTTATTTTTTTAAATAAATATTATTTTTTATTTTTAAAATAATCATTTAAAAACATTCAATAGAAAATTAGAGTAAAAAATTGATATACCTGAAACCTGATTTTCAGAACATCGAATGGCTGTGTTAGGAAACGTGTGACTGCACCTGATGCAGCACCAGCGATCGCATACTGATAAGAAGACAGATTAGGCTTTTCTTTTTCATAACCAGGCATCACACCACTATTTTAAAAAGGATCTGTGAACAGAAATTATTTTTAACTGAGACTACAATACAATGGAACACATAGATACAAATTATTAACTGCAAATGAAATACAAATAAAACTCAAAATGCTATTAGAAATTACTTAATAATAATTAGGCAATGTTTTATTTTGGAAGATTTAAAAAAACAACTATTAATCTCTCAGGGACAGTTATATGTAATATATGATCTGGTATTTACAAAATATAAATCTTATGCATATTTACATTAAAAAAAAAAAAATTAAATAGAGTAGGATCGAATGAGTTTCTTATGAACATCATGGTGTCTAAAAACTATTTCACATCAGAGAAAACATTGAATATTGATAAAAGCATATTTTAAGTTAGGGGAAAACCCAGAGTTGATATACATGATGCAATTTGGTAAATATTGAAATAAATGATATTACTACCAAAAATATTTTCCCATCCAATTTATTTATGACAAGAATGCATATATATGCGTGTATTCAAGGAATAATATTTTTGTAGTAATATGTTTCTAATATAAAAAAAAAAATTTTCCTACATTGAAACTTCAAAGAGTTCAAGAAAAGAGAATATTACAATTCAGGGATCATTTCTTTTTAATTTAAAATATATAATTGATTAATAATAACAAATAATTGATACAAAACAGTTTGAAGCTTATTCTTGAAATATTTCAAAATAAACCTAACAATAATTTAAAATGCAGCATAAACCTCTGACTTTTCCAAGGAGATATGGAATGAATAATGAGGTTTCATTTAAACAAATATTGATTGGAATAAATAAAAAAAGAAGACATTTGTAGAATAGAGCACAACAGCAGTTACTTTTAATTTTAATTAATTTATTTTTGATCAGCTATACAATTGCTGGAGAATTGGTCTAAAATGGAATGTTTTTCTAGAGAAAACATGGGACAGTAACGTACGTAATAAGTCCTTTTATATGGTAATTATATAAGCTAGGTACATTAAATAAATTATTTGTTTTTTACATAATTCATAAAAAAATAGTTCATTACATTCAAAATATTTTGTTTATTATTTTTGACACTATTTTTAAATTAAAGATTATTCTGTTTAAAACAATATGAAAATTTTGTAATCAAACTGAAATGATATTTTGAAACAGACACCCTGTACATGGATGTTTTCCATGGATGAAAAACCTTGTGAACGATCATAATAAAAACAAAATAAAGTAAAAAGAGTTATATAATTTTTATTGATTTAATAAAAATAAAGCTGAGATAAAAATATGTTTAAAAAACAAAAAAAAAGATTAAGAGGATAAGGAGGAGAAACTTTTAGAATGATTTAATTTTTCACAATTATATAATGTTATCGTAAGTTTTTTAATACATTTTTCTTTTTTTTTGGATAAACGTTCATTATATTCTGAAGAAGGGAAAGTACACACATCTTTTGATACAAGCAAACAAAGGAGTGTTCATTGAAACTAACCAGAATGGGTTAAGCACACACAAAGGAGGTGGGAGGGGTAATTTTGGCAGGGCAGAGGTCCAAGATTCCAGGACAATACCTGCTTAAGATGCTTGGTGGGGGGGTCGTCGACCCCCTGCAGGGAACCTGATCTCCCCACTACCACAAACCAGCACTTCTGGTACCACTGGACACTGGTCAGTGATGAAGGGCATCCTAGTGCCTCTGGTTCTTCTTCTTCCTGACAGCGTGTGGCTAAGGAGCTTCCGCTTGGACTTACCTACGGTACCAGATGTGGTACACCCACCTATCCCTGATGACGGTAAACTACAGGCCCCCCAAATAATAAAATAAGACTAGAAAAAAATTACAATAATTACTTTTAGTGGGGTCGCTCATAATAGAAAATATAAATATAAAATAATCAAACAAATAACATCAGTTATCTAAATTCATTAGAAGAGACTAGAAAAAATATTGATAGTTATTTTTACTTGGTTTACTCGTAATTGAAGATGAATTAAAAGATAAATATCAAATAATCGAATAAATAACACTAAATTTTAAAATTCAAACACATATAAAATTGAAAAAAAGTATGTTTTATAAAATCATTTATTAGGGGACACAGGAAAAAACTGTTCAATTCATCAAATTGAAAAAATGGCAAAAAACCTGTTGTGTATCATAGAATAAAATTCCAAAATAAAAAGAGAGTATATGTATTCTATAACTTCAAAAGTAAAGAAAATTAATTTTTTTTTCCCTGCACGTTTATCAGTTACATCAATATTTTAAGTTAAAAATATATTATTTTATGAAATATATAATATATTAATTTTTCTGATAGTTAATTCATAACATCTACAAATTTAGAAAATATTTTTTTCAGTTAAATTATTAATAAAATCCATATTTTCAGTCAAGCTCTTCTATTTAAAAAAATTAAAATGATTATAAAATATTAAACATTGACTGATTTCGAACAGATGTACTTCAAAGATAACAATTTTAATGTCGATGATTACTTTTAAACTAGATATGTCAGATTCTTTGTTACCAGGAAAACATATCCAATAAAAGTCATAAAAAGCCCTATGATAAGCAGAATAGACAAAAATAACACCTTAATTATAAATTCATAACAATAAAAAAACTATAAGTTAAATGTAATAGTTTATAAACTAATATTACACCCACATTTCAGTCACGGAATTCTCTAAATTTAATTATTCATGGGTCTAAAATAAACAATACAATCAATGAGCGCTTGGCTCAATCAGAGTTGGGAAGCTTTTTGATACACATCATAAACATTATAAATAATCAAAATATGTATATTATAAAAAAATAATAAACCAAATAATCTATTTTATACAATTTAATTTAGCACAGTGAATATTTCTATTTAAATTAATGAAATATAAATAGTTACAGACATACAAATAAAGCATAATTAATTTTGTGGATGTAATTAGTTGACCGTTGAGATTTACTGGAAGGAGTTAGTCACCGCCACCTGGACTAACTCCTTCCAGTAATTAATTTTGCTTTATAAGTAAATTGTTTTGGTAACTATCATTTTCAGTTGCTCTTCCAGCCTCGTCAGATGATTTGTCGGACATATTTGATGATGAAGAAAATGATCCAGAGGTGAGCCCAGGACTTTTCCAAGGAGATATGGCAATGAACAATGAGGTTTGATTTATTGATAGTAAAAAATAAAAAATAAATAAATAAAATAAAATAAAAATAGCAATTACGTTTGATTTTAATTAACTTTTTTTCGATCAGTTATACAATTACTGGAGAGTTGGTCTCAAATGGGATGTTTTTCCTGAGAAAAAATGGGACAATGGGACAGTACCATATGTAATAAGTCCTTTATATGGTAAGCGACATTAATTTTTTATGTAATTCATAAAACATAGTTCAATACATTTACATAAAACTATTATTAGATACACAGATTTAAAATACACTATTCTTAAGTTGTATTTTGTTTTGCACAAGATTTTTGATTCTTAAAAAATTATTTCAAATTAAAGTTGAAATATTATTTCTGTTTTTTTTCAAGAGCCCGCAGAATTCATAACTATTTCTCGAGCAATTTCCACAATCAATTTTATGACATGTGTAAAACTTGTGCCTTGGGATGGAAAAAAAGAGGACTATTTGCTGATTTGGCCAATTAAATTCCCAAAAGGGTAAGATATGTATTACTTATTAAAAACTATCATGTATTACTAAGTTTAAATAATTGTGATTTATAACACCTGCAATAAACAGTTGCTTAAAGAAAAACATTCTTTAAATTAAAATCAATATCCTCATAAATAATTAATGAGCTTAATAATGGTTATAAACCTGATTATACTATATTATACCTCATTGTAGTAACACTTTAGAAGGTTTTGATGGAAAAATTGAATTCAATACTTCAAAATACACGAACCACAGTAAAATTTTATTTATATGTAATAGTCTTTTAACTTTTTATATAATAATACCATAAAAAAAAAAAAAAAAAAAAAAAATTGTATTACTTTTTTTCCACAGATGTTGGTCTTATGTGGGGAAGTATGGAGGCCCACAATTATTATCACTCCAAGCACCTGATGAGAAGGGACCAAACTGTTTAGGGAATGAAGGTCGGGCAATGCATGAAATTTTACATGCACTTGGTATCTTTCATGAACAATCGAGATACGATAGAGATAAATTTGTTACAATTCACAAGGATAACATTATACCTCGTAAGTAAAATAATAGAAGTATCTAAAAGCCAATATAAAACAAATTAAGATAAGCATGTAGCATTCAACATGATTATCAATGGGTAGTTATTGATATTAATAAATATTTTTTAAATCAAGAGCATAAATATTAATCTCTCTATTAGATTTAAAACAGGATGATTTCTTTTCTTATAATATAAGGACCATATTAAATTAATTAGTATTAACATATTCTAGTCAAAATCAACAATTAAATAAACATTTTATTGACTGCATTGGCAGTGACACGACAGATTAAAGTAGACATCCATCTGTGATTTTTAAGTTAAACAAATTAAAAACAAAACAAAAATAAGTAGTAACAAACTTAAGCTGTGAGTGAGCTTTAAAGAAAATGTAGCTGTATTTGTGTTTAAGTTAAATTAAAAGTTTTATCTTATTTATGAAACTAATGTTTCACAAGAAACCATCATTAAATGCTGAGCATACCTAATACATTTTGGGATATATTATATTTAATGAAATTGTTTGAGATAAGTTGATTAAGTCATTATTGAGAAAATATTCCTGACTCAAATAAATTCGGGAAACAAAATATCATATAAATATAATTTCGATTAATGAAAAAATGTTAACTTTTTTTTACTTGCTGGTTTTAAATTGCCTTTATTTTTACAGAGTACCTATCAAATTTTGATAAGCAAAGCTTAAAAAATACAACATACAAGTTTGAATATGACTATGACAGCATTATGCATTATGGAAGAAATTTTTTCAGGTAAGCTTATAAATACTTCTGAATGAAATGAATAACTTGAAATAAATAAAATTTCAAAACACTCTATATTTCAGCAAAGGAAAAGGAAAACCAACAATTACAGCTAAACATGCTGGTGCGAAGTTGGGTCAAAGAAGAATGTTAAGTAAAACAGATTGTCTCAAAGTAAATGATTTATATGGTTGCCTCAGTAAATCAAGTTATCTTCAAAGAAAATATTACACTATATGTCAAGTATTGGGAATATAAGTGTATAGAGAATTTATTTAAATACTGTTTTATTTCTAAATAAACATAAATTTTAAACACTAAATTGATTGATAGATTGACAAATACTGATAATAAAAAAATAATGTCCAAAAACATCTGAATATACCTATTTGTTTCAAATGGGTAAATTTGATTTGGAGCTTGTACCGGTTTTCTAATCACTTTGTTGACAGATAAATACGCATTGCCTTGATAACAGCCCATACTCTGATGCATTGTGAACCACATACTTCTGACTGATATGGCTGTTTTAAACCACTCCCAATAGAGTGCTCTGTCTTACATTCATTTTTCAATTCTAGATTGTTTAAGTTAATTTCAAAATCTTAAAATGATTAATTTGTTCTTCGAGATTTAATCTGTTTGAAAATACTTCTTAATATTTCCTTTTAAAAAAACTATGGTTTTTGACAAACTATTGCAATGTAGACATTATTCCTTCTCTAATATGTTGGGTATTCTTTTTTGGAGGAATAATTTTTTTAACTAGTCTATTGTATTTGTAAAGGTCTGTTTAAGACCTTAGAATTTTAGATTATGTTTAACTTAATTTAATTTTGATTGTACTTTTTTTTTCTATTTTCATATAAACATAGTCCAGAAGTTGTATTTGTCAAAAGTCACCTTTGCCTTTATTCACATTATTTAATTTACATAACTGTAAATTAAACTGCAAGTCAGGCAGTGGATTCTGTAATTTTGTATGCTACTTCATCATACCTAAACATGAATCATTTCTGCAGTAAAATTAAAGTTTATAAAAAAATAATTTTGTAAAGTTCAATAGAGTGTAAATTATTTTATGGATTTCTCAAAATGTATTAATTAGATGTAGTTTGCAAAAATATGCTACAGTGCTTTATGGTCAATTTTTTTGTAATTCTTCAATTAATAAATTGATAGCATGGAGGAATATATGTAAATATCATATACAAATAGAAGAGTAAAAAAATATCTATATTTGAAGAAACATTTTAAAAGACTTAATTGAGGAAAAAATAAATAAATAAAAAGCTTTATTTTATCACATATGTTTGTGGGTAGCCAAAAATAAACGACAAAAAAGGTCATATCCTGTAAAATGGAAGGCAGTTGTTACACCAGCTTTAAGAATACTAGGTACAAGTCCTTTGTAAAGTCCTCTGACCCCTTCATGTTTAACAGTACGTACTATACAATGTATCATTCCTCGACAGTTGAAATTCTGAAACATTAATCATACAAAATTAATATAATTAAAAAAATGTTCTTTGAAGAAGAAGATTTATATTAATGGAATATATATATAAAAATGAATCCCCCTTTACCTTGGTGATCGCATCATGCAAGAATGGCTTGACCGATTTCGCTAATTTTTTTTTTTTTGTGTTTATAACAGTCAGGTGAAGGATCTTATAAAAGAAAAAAATTACACTTTGGTCGTCAGGTTTTTTTTTTGTAATATTTTCTAATATAATAATAGGCTCTTTATCTATATCTATCTATCTATATGTATCTCTCTCTCTCTCTCTCTCTCTCTCTATATATATATATATATATATATTATATATGCAAATGAGTCCTCTTTTCCATTGGTGATCACACGTGTGAACAGCTTGACCAATTTCGCTAAGACATAGTTAAGACAGGATAACATCAGTTTGGTCAGCTAGTTAATTATATGTCTCATCTATTTGCAAAAGGTAATATTCTCGATTCAGTATTAATTTATTATAAATGAAATTTAAGTTTTGATCAGATAATATGTATATTTCACTTTATGTATTGACTACTCTTCAGGATTTTAAGTTTTAATTTTTTTTTTAATTTGAAGAATGTTTTATTTAATTAGAGATAGATTCTATTTGTTAAGGGTTTCTTCTAAAAACTAATAGAGCTAAAAAAAACCCAGACATTTGATGAATAAAGGTAGCAAGCCAGATTACTCAATGTATCCTGAAGTCAACTTTATTTCTTGTTAAATTACTTATTGGGAACTAGTCGAAAAAAAAAAAAAGTTTACTTACTTCTCCAAAACCTTTTCTACCTACAAAACCTTGGAGTTGTAGTCGTTTCCTGGATAAATCCAATGGGTACACTAAAGTCTTGGAAACCAACCCAGCCATTGAACCGATAAACAAGTTTTGTCCTAATGTTGGCACATTATTAGGCATCATGTCTGAAACAGAATGAGTGCATTCAATACATAACTATAGAGTATGTGTTCAGAATATACTTTTCTTAATCAATGATATTCAATGAAAGGTCTGATGCAATTCTTTATGTACCTATTTATTTAACCGTAATGATAAATTAAGTTAAAGAAAATCAAAGTAGGGGTGTGGATCAAATATACACTGGAATTTTTTATACTGAGCTCCTACAATTTGTGGGTTCGTCATCAGTGAGGAGAGCCGGGGGATCCACCCTTCGAACCACTTTATCAATAACACTCATCATGTCAGAGCATTCTTCCACTGTATGAGTTCGAATGATGAAACCAGTTTTGTCTTTGGGCCAGCGTTACAGACAAAAATATTTGTTTAGTTTGTGGCATTCTTGAAGACGATCAAGAGGTGCGAGTACGTGAAATTGCAAAAGGGACAGAATAAGTAAGGAGAGTCGTCCAGCAATCATAAAAAACAACCTACAATTCTGTTAAGTGAGTGCAAAATGGGTCACTAGCCTTTTGTCGTAAAATCTGAAGCTAAGATATTTGGAGTCCAAAAGCTGACTGTAAGGATTAAAATAGAACGTGATACATTTTTGAGTTCAGATCGTCACCGATAACAAAATTAAGATTCACTTCTATATCACTACTGCTGGTGGGAGAGAGGGGAATGTTCTAGTGGATAGAGCACTAGTCTACTATTCTCCAGGTCCCGGGTTCGAATCCCGGATGTGGCAGAATATTATTTAAGCTGGGGTGGAGACCCTCCTGATGCAGACCCAGATTCTGTAAAGTGGGCACCTACAATTGGGGAAAAGGCTGGGGGCTGAGATTAACCAAGGCCTAATTACCTCATTCCACGTTGGCCTGGAAAGAGTACGAATCTCAATGTGTACTGAGCCCGGGACCCTTCATGGATGGTAGAGGTACAGGTTTTTTCTCTATCCTGCTGAATCCCAACGGTTCAGGAGTGGTAGAGAAAAAGGGGAAAGCCTTTATCACAGCTATGAATGAAAGCTGGAAAGGTTCTTTCAAACGTCTCTTTTTTTCATTTGGTAGTTGCAATTCGCTCATTGACTTTTTGCATGATGTATGCACAATCAAAGCTACTTACTACTGCAAGCTGTAGAAGGAGATGAGGCATTTTGTCAAAAAAGGTGATAGCATCCTGTTGAAGGGAGAGGTGATTCTGCTTCATGACATTGCCAGGCCCAATACTGCAACTCTAATTGTCCCCAAACTATAAGAAGTGTACTGGACTCAACTTGATTATTTTCTGTGCAGCTTGGGCATATCAACTTGGATTTCCCATTTCCTTTGTACTGTTTAAAGTTCTAGGAGGACAATGGTTTGAAGATGAAGATGGTGTGGAGAGATTCGAAATAGGATCTTGGTGTAACCGACTTCAATCTATGATGTTGTGGCAAAAAACCTTCCTTTATGCAGGGAAAATGTATTTCTAAGATTATAGTATTATATTATTATAGACCCTATTTTTTGCTTTTTTTTTAAATAATAATTTAATTATAATAATCAAGCTAATTTTATTTAAATTTACAATTGTGGGAATCATCAACTAAATGAAAGAACTAAAACTCAGGTTAAAACTGAGGTTTTATCCTCAGGAGACATCAAAATATTACATTTACCAAGTTTTTTTTTTTTTTTTTTTTTTTTTACGGATCCAATAACCTAACCATCTCTTTGGTAAACTAAATAATGTTTTGTAAAATAAAACCCAAGCATGATCAGAGATTGATCTCTGGAAGATTTCTTGTTCTCTTGGGAGTTGATAATACTAAACTTTAGATAACATTAATGAACCTAACTTGATTATTATTGGAGATAATACTTTAAATATCACTATATTTTAAACTAGAACCTTATCTTAAGATAACTAAAAAAATGTTAACTTAGATCCTTAACCATATCAAATTTTAAATATTATTTCTATTTTGGATTGGACCGGAAGCCAAAGCTTTATGCCAATATAAAATAATTTGTATAAGAGACTTAATTAGTAAATATAACTAACTATATAAATAGAATTGATAATACTTATGATGCTGGAATGATTGAATTAAAACAAAAGGTAATTATAAATTTATAGAAAGATGAGTATTAATACCTACTAGCATCTCTTAATAATTTCTTTAAAAAGTTGTGAACTGTAAACATAGCACCCGTCTGTGGTGCAACCAGGAGGATTCCTGGGGTCAGACCTCTGAACAAAGCAGTTCTTCCTTCATCTTTCACCATGGATTTGAATGCATGATGCATTGAATTATATAGCTGTAAATAAAAACAATAGGTTACATTACAATGATTTATTTTTCAATGATCATTATTTTAGACATTGGATGACTAGAATATAAATAGTTACAAATGTTTATATTTTATAGTTAAAATGGAATATTTATAGTCTATATTACTCTGTCATTGCCTTGCGCAATAAATCGGGTCTTAGCGACATCAAATGGGAAAGATGCCATTGTTGCTGCCACTCCAGACAATGATCCACAGACGAAATGTACATTTGAGGATGTAGAATCTAAGTTTAGTAATGTAGAAGAAGCTTTTGTGAACCATTCAAAAGTTTGAAACTGAAATAAATGAAGACATAAGCTTGTTAATGCTATTGATATAGATAATTAAAAAAATAATGAAACTGCCCTTTATCGATCTATGGTTTATTATTCAATGAATTTTATGCCAAATAATGGTAGTAAAATTAAAAAAAACAAAAACAGTTTGATTATCCTAGATTACTAAGTAGTTTCTTTGAATGTATAGGATGTGTTGCAGTCTGTAGATTTTTTAATTTGAAGAAAATTCATCTAGAGCAGAGGTAAAATTAGTCAAAGTGAACTTTATAAGATCATGCCATAGGTCTATTTTGATGGCTGAATATGTGCCGTACCCTACCAGGCAAGAGTAGTCTTTTATCTAAAATCAGTAATGTCTGTACGTTGATTGGGCACTATCCATGCTCAGCCAGTGAAATAGTCATGTGAGAATGTACCTATCATCAATATTAATATATTGATTGATGATTCTTTTGAATCAATTAAATTATCAATGTTTTGTATCGTTTTATGAAGTTACAAATAAAAAATAAGATGAAAATACCTGAACAAGCCCATACGATATTGATAGTAGCTGCCCAGCATTGTGTCCTTTCCAAAGACCTAAAATGCCTTCTTCAATAAAAATTGTTTTCACAGCCTGGTAAACAGCATTATATTTTGAAGATAATGAACTCTTATTAATGGGCTCGACTTGCAGCTGAAAGTATTTTTCATAGAAAATTAGTTAGTTGTTGGGTTTGTGTTAATAATGTAATATAAAGACTAACATTATAATAAAATATAACAACTATGGAATAGTTCCTTGTTCAATAATGCAGGCATCATTCAGTTTAAAATTGAATGAATTTGTTTCATAATATGGAAGACAAATTTTTTATTAAAAGGACTATATACTTTGTCACAAAGGTAGGTCAAACAAACTGATGGCTATAATTGTCATGAGATGAGAATTTAGGCATTACTTTGTCCATTTATAAAGCAAATAAGTTATTGTCTGTTTTATGACTTTAGTGACATATCCTGAAGTTATTATATCTTACAGAAACATAAATTCGTATGGGTAGTCAGTCTTCAAGCCCTTACATCTCCTAAGGTAACCATCCATGTAATAAAAATACAACACACAAATCGGTGGGATCATTAGTTTCCTTTAAAAATCGACACAAGTCTTGGATTATGGTTACAAAGGGATCTCAGATAATGTTTAAATAGATCAGCTAGTTTGGCAAGGTACTTAGTTAGACTAGAACGTTCATTATGTGTCTTCAAGTGTTCACTCAGATTCTAATGGAAGTTCAAATTTGGTAGCTAAGTAGCTGAAAAGAGTGCTGGTCTTGGTCAGTTACGTTCCAGTGCATTGAAAGGTTTGCTAATCTCTTAACAATGATTAAATAGGTACTAAGCAGATACTTTATTTATTATGGTATTTTTTATAATTAGCTTCAGCATTCTCAATATATAAATGTTGGTAAGAGGTAAAAAAGGGCTTTGGTTACACATATGAACAACAAGATAATACTTATGAACCATTATAAATTATGAAATTATAAAGAAGTCAGAGTAATAGATTTATAAAAATATTAATAATTACTTTTCAATATATATATACCTGAAATCTGATTTTTAAGACATCAAATGGCTGGCAAAGAAAACGAGTCATCGCTCCAGAAGCTCCACCAGCGAAAGCATATTCCCAAGGGGATAAAGTGTTAGCATCTTTTTCATAACCAGGCATTTCAGTTTAATGCCTATTAAAAAAAAACTAGAGAAGGCACAACTTTACAGATACTGCTTCCATGAAATATGAATTATACTCTGGAACTATATTTTGTCATTATTTTCGAAACTCTTGTTGTTGTTTTTTTACAAGGCAGTACCAAGAATATCAGCTCCTTTATTCAGCTTTTCGACTGAGTACTACCACCTAGAAAGAAAGGGAATCATTTCAGCTGTCTGATATTTCACTGAGTATTAACAACTTAAAAAATACAATATTTCATTTATAGGAAGTTATGAGAAAACAATAATAAATCTTTTAAGTAGAATAGCAAAAAGTGGCATTGAAACAACAATTATCTTTATTTTTAATATTGAGCAGCTAAAATCTTTGTTCATCAAACTTTTAAGTACTCTTCTATTCTATTCTTTCCATTTCAATCAGTTATTGCCATTTTTGCAGTTAAAGATCTATTTCAGGGTTTGGTGGTTAAAAAACATCAGCTCATACATAAGTCCCTCTTATATGTTCAATCATACTATAGATTAAACCCTATATTTTCTATGCTGCCCAAGTAGTCCTTTGAGTAGTCATTGAATAAGTAATGATCAAATTAACCTCTTAATTCATGCACTCTGCTATTGTTTCATTTTTTCTTAATAAATACCAAATCTAGATATCAAAATATACATCTGTATATAATAATCTTGTGTCAGCGGCTAAAAATTTAAAACCTCACATCCACTGCTTCTGTTTTGTTTGTCAGAAACAAGAACAGTTATCTATTTAGAGCGGAAAAACTGTGGAAATAATAAAAATTAGAACTAGTTATTAAGATGGAATTAATCAATCAGCTCTGCCCTACTGCACCCTGCCTTTTTATTTTACATAGCTAGGAAAGTGAATCTTAAGTGAATCATGAGAGGCTAGACAGCTCACACAAACAGAAAAAGAATAAACCAATAGGAATGAGTAATATTTAGTACTTCTTATCATCACACCAATATAATTCAACATAATTAGTTGATGTCTATTGTAGTGATGTACAATATATTTTGGTTGACCTATTTCTTAGTGTGTTGGTTTGAGATATTATATTTCAACAATAAATTTTAAGTAAAAGAGAGGGTATGGAGCAATAATTCTTGAGTTTTTTTTTGTTTTTACTGTTTGCATAAACATCATTCAAATGTAGTTTGTTTTCTGCGTTGGCAACAAATCTAATTTCATGTCATTCAAAATGAGATTGTAAATCATCCAATAATGATTACTGTGTCATTATATCATGTATGTAATCGTTCATAATGGGATGATTTACCATTTGAGGGAAGAGGAATTACTTCACACTCCTTATTCCTTCAAAGATAACATGGTTTACCCTATGGATAGAACTCACATTTCTTTATTTAACGTTCTTAAACTTTTATTTATCAGTACCAGAAGTAAAAAAAAAAAAAAAAAAAATAAAAATAAAAATGATCTGTTCATGAACAATGTATCAAAGAAAGAATTGCTGTTTTGAAAATCTTGGAATTCGATTTTTTTTACGGAAATGCACATTAGGTTATTTTATCCTGAGTCCAAATAGCCAAGCCTCAATTTTATCTTAGTGGTTTCTTGTACTTTTCCGCTGGTAAGTGCAAATCTCCAAAAAGAAACGGATGGGCCTGTGCCTGTTTAATATTTTTACAATTATAAAACTCATTCCTACACATATTTTTCACCCTCCATGGGACAGTTGTTTCCATCGTGAAGGCAGAGTGGCTGGATGGCGCCTCAGTGTATTCGGCTACCTTCTGGCTTGCATTTCCTTCTTAATCAGTCACTTCATGGTCCGCTGTCACGTCCTGGCGGAGTAGCATCAGGCTGAGCGAGGAAGGTGCTTTGAGGGTGTGAAGAATATTATCTCGGTATTGTTTTAACAAAATGGAGAAAGAGATAAAAACTCAGATCGGAAATGGAAAAAAGATTCTATGATCGCTCAGAAAATAGGTATATATTTGAAACTATATAGAAACTGATATAGTCTCTTGCGTTAAAAGGTTAATAATGTTATGTATTCGAAAAACTCAAAAATCAAATAATGGAGGAATGCCTGGATGGAGAGAGACAAGCCAAGACTACGATAGACAGCCAACGTGGTGGCTAACCTGAAGCTTGTTTGAGGGCTGCAGAAGATCGGTCGGAGTGGTGGAGAGTAGTTGAGGAGGCCTAGGTCATTATCCCTATATCTCTAACAGAAATTGTGAGGACGCTAGATTTACAATTTTTGTGCGTTTTTCGAATCAAAACAGTTTGAGGGGAAAAAAAAAATGATTCTTTGGGTTTATCCCAAAAGGCCATTTTTGTTTTAGACCATCTGTATTGTGTTGGCAATCCTAGCTGAAGCCTTTTTTAAACCGTTTTTTTTCCCAACCAGATTACGTCTTTACTTTGCTATAAATATCTAATTAGGAATTCATAAATAGAATTAGCTGATGTAGTAATACCTATTAAAGTTCTTGAACAGAAAAAGAAGAACTTCCATCTTTCTCAATAATTCTCCTTTCATGATCTTCATTTACCATGACACCAAAAACATTTGATGATTCTAATCTGGAGGTTAGTGAAGCTCACATCAAAAAATTTTAATTAGACTTTGATGTATTGGAGGAGAAATCATGGCAATCCGGAAGAAATCCTACCAATGAGCTTGGGTAGAGATGGGAAGGGGATCATTTTTTAATGTTAAATAGAATTGGTAAACATAAAAAGAAAAATAAGAGTAACTTTTTAGTTAAAGATTGATCATTGAAAAATGGCATGATTATTGCAGAGGCGACTGCATCAATCGTATTACATTCGTCCTACGAAATGTCTTATAATACTTAACGATAGTCAAGGTTACAGTAAAGAACAATGTATGCCTTCTCAATTTATATAAAATGTCCTTGAACCTATCAAGTTTAATAAACATATGTAGAGAATATCCCCCATATGGCAGTTAAAAGCGTGACCCTGGGATGCAGATTTATTTAAAAATACAATTTAAGTACTGTTGGTGTTTTGCTCATATCCCTGAATGCTTCTATTGTACCCAATTATGGTATTATCCAACTGATTGAAGGTAAGATATGGGATGGGTTACCTACGTTTGTAACAGTTATATATTAAAGCTAGTAAGTATTATTAATATTTTACTGTTGAAAATCGTTTTAAGTTTTGTGTTTTAGGATTTTAAATTAACAATTAATCATCTGCTCAAATGATTATGCTATCTTGTTCTATAGAGTTTGGGACTGATTGAATATTTATCATTTTAACACGATAAAAATCTAAAACTTAATGAAAAATACTCACACACTCATAAGTTCACATAATTTCATGTTTCAAAGGGACTCCACCGTGACTTGAATCTTCATAAGAACACCCCACATTTTAAAACTAAACCAACCGCAATGAAAGACAAGGGCAGTTTTACTATTACACCTCGCACTGATTGGCAATGTGACAATGTCAAGCTATTTTTATAACGGTCCGTTTATTGCCATTGTCAACTCTTATATTCATAGTCATTGTTGCCGATGATTTATAATTTCTTTCTGGAGGAAACAGGTTTATAAAATTTTACTTACACCTCGAAGTCGTTACCAGAAATTCCATAATAGATTTAATACTATTGCATAGCAAAAATCGACTTCCATCGGCTGGTCTACATTTTTCAGGTAAATATTTTCTTATTTAACAAGGATGTGGAGGTTATCAAATGAAGTGAGTAAAAAAAAAAAAAAAAAAAAAAAAAAAACTCGGGACACAATCCTATAAGGTTATTGCAAAAACTTTGCATTTTATTATTTACTTTTGTGAATTTCTTTATCTCATTTTAGTTTAATTACCTTTCATGTTGTTATCAAGCTTCTTGAAATTTATTTAACCATGGATTTCATAACTGAAAATTATTGGTTTGTTCCAACGTGCTATCTCGAATATTTCTCTGACGTCCCATTATAATTTGTTCTCGCCTGCTCGTGAATTTGGACTGATTACGGATTGGACTAGTTTGTACTGAAACATTTTTCATTCATTCTCATCCTGGAATACGTCATACCACGAAATCTTAATTACATTAACCATTTGTCTAGGTTATCCCTTTAATGTTTCAGTTAGGCCATTAATATTTTATATTTTTGCGTTGATGTGAATTAAATTTCATTTTAATGAAGTTTAATATAAAAATAATGAAGTGAATTATAAGTAGTTTTTTTATCGTAAAAAAAAAAAAAAAAAATTAAAATAAAATTACTCCACAAATCAGGAAACCATATTCTGTTAAAAGATATTGTACAAGCATCTCACAACCGATTTTAAATAATCTTTGAAAGGTTAGTAAATTCTTTTAAAGTTATTATCCTCTCATTGGTCCATTATTTTTAATGGCAAGACTGGACATATTTTTACACAATTTGCCTAACAATTTTTAATTGATATGAGAGTTACCTGTTTATTAAAAATATTAAAGCAGTCGCTGCAGCCGAAACGAAATATCTCAGAGTGTGACCTTGTTGGCCGAACTCGGTGTAATCTCATTAGAAATTAAATAACAGAAGAGGACGTGAAACCCTTACTAATATCATGAAGAATAAGAAAGCAGTTGAATCAAGTTGAATGATTGCGATCAAAGATGGACTAATTGTGAGAGGCAGACCAAGAATTTCGTTGATGACTCTTGCGACCGCGAACGTTTGGCGATGTATTCAGATGTTCGTCATTTTCGTTCAGATATCTAAGGGCGAAATTTTAGCAAAATTTACGGATCATAAACCGTTAGTATGTGGCATGTTACAAAGAGCCTCAACAGCATCCTTATTATCATCAGTACAAGATGGTTTAATTACATCAGTCAGTTTTCAACAAACATTCAGTCATGTTAAAGAACAAAACGATGTAGCAGATGCTTGTGGAAGAACCTAACCTCTCCAGTGATCTCGACAGTCTTGCTAAATTATAAATGGAAGACCCTGCATTGGAAGGACTCAACCAGTGAACCAATTTAAAAAAATGTATATAAAAAAATCTGGTGCGCGCAACACACGGCTCTCACTTACCTCCTTTGTTAAAATCAATTTAAGAATTTTTACTTTCACTTAATAAATATAGTAAGGGAAAATATTGCGATCATGAAAATTTTCGAATTCCAGTTTTCAAAGGAAATACCCATTTTAAGGTCCTCTGAGTCCAAATAACCAAGTCCCGCAAAAAGGTGTGTGTGTGTGTGTGTGTGTGTGTGTGTGTGTGTGTGTGTGTGTGTGTGTGTGGGTGTGTGTGTGGTAACTCCCGGGCGGAAACGGTAAGTCCTATGAAACTGACATTTCATATTTAAGACAAATATACGCCCGAGACGTTACAAAACCTTTTTCATGAGCTTACCAGAAGAGCAACTTTATGCATATTACACCTTTTCTCGATTTTCTTGAAAACGTTTCCGACGATTTTGATTAAACTCGCTATATCGATGTAATGGGTTTTAATATCATGTACGTTTCATTCTGATTAAAATGGTGTTACAGGGCTTAAATACCGATATTTTAAATTTTCTTCCCCTAAAGTACCTTGAATTTTGTTGATTATATAAAAATAACTATATTATTTTGTTACTATGCATACTATGCATGTTGAGCGAATTTGAAAAGCAACTAAAGAAGAAAACTGGAAAAATATTTTTTTAATGCAATTTTTTGTTTTTGAACATAAGAACAGTAATATACATGTATGATATACTGTTGGAAAGCTAAAGATTTTTGAAAAAATATTATCTTATACTCAAGCTTTTAAAAGTTAATAGAGAGTGATGAAAATAAGATAAAACTAACTGATTATTTTAGATTATAATATAATAGATTTTTTAATAAAACACATGTTTCTATATAAATTCAATTTGATTAATTCTTTAATAGTTTCACGTATTTTTATCTCTAACTTTATTTGAAAATTCTTTCATTGATTTTAAAAATGGAGGTAAGTGCAAGTCGTGTGTTGCCGCACCAGATTTTTAAATACATTTACGAGATAAAAATAAATTGTTAAAGAATTAATTAAATTTAATTTAAAAAGTAACATGTGTTTTATTAAATAATCCATTGTATTTTTATCTAAAATAATCTAATTTAAAATATCGGCATTTAATTAAGCCCTCTTATTCTATTTCAATCAGAATGAAACCAACATGATATTAAAGCTCATTAAATTTTACATCCATATAGCGAGTTTAATCAAAATCCTTCTTAGAGGTGTGTTTGAGAAAATCGTAAAAAACCTATTTCTTGTGAAAATTCGAATTTGAAAATTTCTACGATCGCGATACTTTCTCTGACTAAATATATATTCCATATATAGGTAAGTGAATGTAAAAAATATAGAAATAAATAAAACAATATTTAAAAAATGCTACAAATTATTACACAATGGTTTGAATCGGATCTCTTTTAAGTTGTGGCTCATAGGTGTCTTGATCTCTAAAATCTTTTCGATTTGTCTCAATCTTCAATAATGAAAGAGTTTTGAAGGAATGGCATCTATTGTAATTTGTGACTTGAAGGTCAGATCCACTTATTTTTCTGTTTATCGTGGTTTACCTATTCTAAAACTCTGAACATATTTTTCTCTATCTTCAAAAATAACTGAGTAATGGGTGTATTTATGGGTAAAATTTATTTTCTTATTATTTATTTATTTTCTTTTATTCTATTTTTTGTAATTATTTTTGGTTAAAACAATTGTTTTCTCTAGCTTAAAAAATAATAGATTATTGAATCGAATCACTTTTAATCGGTCGCCATTTAAAAACTAACCAGCTGATATCAACGTCTAGGTGTTAGGATCATTTTTGCATGGAATAGTATTTTTTCGGAGAAATTTTTTGGCGGACAAACAGAGTTTTAAAAATTCATTTTTCGGGTTCTATGTATCTTGAAACGTAAGCCCTCAAATTACTTTTTTCTTTCTTTTTTTTTTGGTCGATTATAAAAGTTCATTATTGAATATGAAAAACCAAAATCAAATAACTGCCCCCTAACCACCTTCTGACCAACCCCTAACCACCCCCTGTTTTGTTTATTTGTTTAACGTCACTTTATGCTACTATGGCTAATCGGACGATGCTACAGTGGGAGTCCTAAATTTTGCCTATCCAGGTTTTATTAGGATAGGGATCTTTAACGAGTACCTGACATCGCACAGGCTCGGGACCACCTTTTAACGTCCCCTTCGAAGGACGGCGTAACTAAGGATTTCTCACTCCCATTAAAAAATCCTAGGACCACCTGCGGGTTTGAACCCGTGACCTTTAGCATGGGAGGCTGTTACGCTAGCCATCCAGCTACAAGTGATCCCCTTAACCACCCCCTGAAACCTACTTACCATCCTTGATCCAAAATGATGTGTATTAAGCCACTCCATGCAGTTGGACAGCACTTCTTTATAAATAAAGTAGAAAATACTCTAGTGAGAGAGATTAAAGGTATGAGGATTGGTTAAGAGGAGGCATGTGGTTCTAAGGTTTTAAGTTATCTGGCTTCCCCATAAAAGGTATCAGTTTCAGGAAGCCTTTTTTAATTAATTAAGTCCCCTGAATGAAGCAGTGCATGATGTTCTTTTGCCAACTGGTTCTAATCGACACACGGTACTGGGAGAGCCGACGATTGACGAAGTGGAGGCCGCCGGCGCAAGAGGTGGAGGGGCGGAGAGGCAGAGGTGCAGGGGACTCAGTGGAGCTATGGGGTGTGCCAGCAGTGCTCCCCTCGTCCAGGGCGCCCTCGACGGAGCCAAGCAGAAGGCTAAGGAGGCCGCGCAGGAGGCAAAGGCTGTCAAGGATGAGGCCGTCGACAAGATGAAAGGTATATCATAGCCATTGTCTTCCAACTAATTGGTCCAAGTCGCTGGTGTTGTATGGATCTGCATCCCAGGGCAAGCGTCTAATATCCCGCTTCGCCTCTCGAATAAAAATGTGGCTTTCAAAATTTTTACTGCAATTCACTTGTCAGAAATGTTGTGGAGAATGTTTTTTGTTACATAACATTTGTCGCTAGGACCTACCGTGTAGGAGCTACATTGCTTCGAATGAAATAAATCTGGTGCCCGCAACACACGGCTTTCACTTCACTAAGATTTTTTTTGAAGTGTAAATAAATATTTAAGGAATTATTTAAATTGTTGTAACCGTATAATTGTTGTTGTAAACGTGTTTTATTAAATTTCTATTATATTATTATCTACAACAATCAGTTAGTTTTCTCGGCTTTTCATTAACTTTTAAAATTATGTGTATAAGATGATATTTTTTCTAAAATCTTTAGCTTTCCATATCATAATATATCATAAATGTATATTACTGTTCTTATGTTCAAAAACAAAATTGTATTAAAAAAATATGTTTTCAGTTTTCCCCTTTAGTTGTTTTTCAAATTCGCTCAACTTATATATTTACCTTCTTTTTTTAGCAATACTAATCAGATGATATGGTTATTTTTATAGAATCTACAAAATTAAAAAGAGGAAGAAAATTTAAAATATCGGTTATTTAACCCCTGTCAGACTATATCAATAAAACCTACATGATATTAATGCCCATTAAATTTTATATCAATATAGGGAGTTTAATCAAAATCTTTAGAGCCGTTTTTGAGAAAATCGTAAAAAGGTGCAAAATGCATAGTATAAAGTGGCTCTCCGGTTAGCTGACTTTAATGAAAAAAGTTGCTGTAACATCTCGGGCGAATAGTTGTCTTAAATATGAAATTTCATTTTCGTACTTTTCGTTTTCGTGCTGGACTTACCACACACACACGGACACGTTGACACACAGGCCTTTTTGCGGAACTTATAATTTTTAAATACATTTAAAGATACAAACAAATTTTTAAAGAATTAATTATTTTGAATTTCAATAGAAACATATGTTTTATTAAATAATCTCTATTGTATTTTCATCTACAACAATCAGTTAGTTTTATCGGTTTTTCATCACTCTCCATTAACCTTTAAAATTGCGTTATTAGATAATATTTTTTCTAAAATCTTAAGCTATCCAAAGGTATATTATACAACTATATTTCTATTCTTGTGTTCAAAAACAATTTTACTTTCACTTACCTATTTATGAAATATATAGTAATGGAAAGTATTGCGATCGTGAAAATTTTCGAATTCCAGTTTTCAACGGAACTACACGTTTAGGGTCCCCTGAGTCCAAATGAACAATCCCGCAAACAGGTCTGTGTGTGTGTGGTAACTCCCGAACGAAAACGAAAATTCTTATGAAACTGAAATTTCATATTTAAGACAACTATACGTCCGGTATGTTGCAGAATCTTTTTCATCAAAATCAGATGACCGGAAGATCTACTTTATACTATGCAATTTAGCACCTTCATACAATTTTCTCAAAAACGGCTCTAAGGATTTTGATTAAACTCTCTATATCGATGTAAAATTTTATGGTCTTTAATAGCATGTAAGATTCATTCTGATTAAAATAGTCTGACAGGGATTAAATGCCGATATTTTCTTCCTCTAAAGTACCTTTAATTTTGTAGGTTCTATAAAAATAACCATATCATCTTGTTAGCATTGATAAATAACTGTTAACTAAGCAAGTTGAGCGTATATGGAATCAAAATGGCTCTTTCCTCTTACCCGTAGGCAATATTTCCTTGGATCTTTCCTATACCAAACCATTAATTCACAACACCCTCCATATATCTACAATCTCGTACAGTTCAAACCCTCAATTCACCCACTAGAGACTTGATCCCGTTTTTCCAACCTTTATATCACTTCCCACAGAACAAAAAAATACGAATGCTCCTTTCTGGCCCGTTCTACTAGTTTCTGGAATTCCCTTCCATCTAACATCCGCCATGCTCCTTCCCTTTCTACATTTAAATTCCTTCTTTTCCAGCACCTTCTAACATCCCAAAATGACGCTGCCTGACATATATTTTAAATATGAAATTTATTTTTATATAATTTTTTTCCTTTGGTTCAATCTTTTTTTCCTTTGTTTAGTTTTTTATATCGTTATTTTTGTTACTAGAAGATTTCATTTCTTATATTTGTATTTTTTATTTTTATTTATGTTTTAATTGTATTATCTTTCATTAATTCTTGGTTTAATATAGATCCTTTATTATTTCAGAGTTAATGTTATTTTAAGAATACTAAGTATTAATACAATGTTACTAATTATTTTTGTTTTATTTAATTTTTTTCTTGTTTCTTTTTTAATTTGGATTCTGTTATCAACTCATATATTTCTCATTTTTTTCTAACATAAATTAGCTTCTGAAGATTGTTTTTATTTTATTTATTTTGTGTTGTATGCAAATTCATCAATTATTGTAAATAGTAGTTAATCATGTTCATCTTGTCTGTTGGCCAGACATATTGTATATTTAAACTGTACAAAGCTGTTATTCTAAAGGGACCCAGTCCCAGAATAAATATTATTTTCTATCTATCTATCTATATGAAAAGCAACTAAAGGAGAAAACTGAAAAAATATATATTTCTTTTTTGCAATTTTTTGTTTTTGAACATAAGAACAGTAATATACATGTATGATATACCGTTGGAAAGCTAAAGATTTTAGATAAAATATTATCTCATACACAAGCTTTTAAAAGTTAATAGAGAGTGATGAAAAGACGATAAAACTAAGTGATTATTTTAGATAATAATATGATAATAATAGTTTCTATTTAAATCCAATTTAAATAATTCTTTAACAATTTATTTTCGTTTATAAATTTGTTTAAAAATTCTTGAACTGATATAAATGATGGAGGTAAGTGAAAGTCGTGTGTTCTGCGCACCAAATTTTTAATTTCCCAATAACTATATTACTGTATGACTGTTTATATAAGTATTTATAGGCAATTAACTAATATGAGAAGGAATAAATCATTAAAAGGAAAATGGCATGGATTATTTTTTTATTTTCTAGGAAATTTGATTCTCTATAGAATAGCAATAAGAACAAAGAATTTAGGGAGAGGGGTAATTTTTTTCTTTTCTTTGGTAGATTACAAAGGTTCATTATTCGAAATAATAAACCACTAGCATTTATACTAGACTTCGCTACTGCGTTTCGTTTATTTTGATTTGCATTCAAATAAAATTTCCTGATTCCAAAACACCTTAATTTTTCTCTCTATCATCAATAATCACCGAGTTATCAAGGAATCACATCTCTTATAGGTTACAGCTTGACCATAGAAGATTATTACTTTCACTTACTATATATAGTAAGGGGAAGTATTGCGATCGTGAAAATTTTCGAATTCCAGTTTTCAACGGAAATACACGTTTTAGGGTCCCTTGAGTCCAAATAACTAAGTCCCACAAAAAGGTCGTGTGTGTGTGTGTGTGTGTGTGTGTGTGTGTGTGTGTGTGTGTGTGTGTGTGTGTGTGTGTGTGGGTGTGTGTGTGGTAACTCCCGGGCGGAAACAGTAAGTCCTATAAAACAGAAATTTCATATTTAAGACAACTATACGCCCGAGACGTGACAAAACTTTTTTCATCAAAATGAGCTTACCAGAAAAGCAACTTTATACCATGCATATTACACATTTTTATGATTTTCTCAAAAACGGTAACGATGATTTTGATTAAACTCGCTATATCAATGTAAAATTTAATGAGCTTTAATATCATGTAGGTTTTATTTGGATAAAAATGGTCTGACAGGGCTTAAATGCCGATATTTTAAATTTTCTTCCCCTAAAGTACCTTTAATTTTGTAGATTCAATAATAATAACTAGATTATCTTGTTAACGCTGATGAAAAACAGGTAAATATATAAATTGAACAAATTCGATACCCAACTAAAGGAGAAAACAGAAAAAAATGTTTTTTTAATGCAATTTTTTCGTTTTTGAACATAAGAGCAGTGATATACATGTATGTTTACCGTTGGAAAGCTAAAGATTTTAGAAAAAAAATTATCTCATACACAAGCTTTTAAAAGTTAATAGAGAGTGATGAAATGAACATAAAACTAACTGATTATTTTAGATAATAATATAATAGATTTTTTAATAAAACACATGTTTCTATATAAATTCAATTTGATTAATTCCTTAATAGTTTCACGTATTTTTATCTCTAACTGTATTTGAAAATTCTTTCATTGATTTTAAAAATCGAGGTAAGTGAAAGTCGTGTGTTGCCCGCACCAGATTTTTTTTCTTCTTGTCTTTGTATATCGCGGTGTCTTGGTCTCGAAAATCTTTTCGATTTTTATCCATTTTCAATTATAACCGAGTTTTGGTGAAATTACATCTATTATAATTTGATTTAAATATATAGATCAACTTTTTTTTTTTCTGTTAATCGCTAACAGACTGATTCCAAAGTTCTATAAATATTTTTCTCTATCTTCAAAAATAACTGAGTTATGGTCGTATTTATGGGTAAAATTTCAAATTTTTTCTTTTTATAATCAATCGCATTTTTTTGTTTAAAAAAAAGTATTTTTGTGGCGAATTTCGGAAAAAATTGGTCCGGTAGTAGAAATGCCGCGAACGGCGGACGGTGGACAAACGGATTTTTTCATAAAACGTAATCAATAAAATTTTGAGGCTATTTAATTTTTTTTTTTGTCGATTACAAAGGTTCATTATTGAAAATAATAAACCTAAATACATTGGTTAATAAATAGATTTTACTGTTTTCTAATATTTTATAATGGCTACCCGAATCATCTCATCCTCCATTTTGTTTATAGAAAATATTGGCTTATTTCTTTCTTAAAAACAAATATATGATTGTTGTGATATATACATATATACAAGTGTGATAGAATGCACCTGGCGCACTAAAAATGCATAGGGTGCGTATACTCGTATTTTTCAACTGACACAAACAACTTTACTTGGAGTCCAACTTTTTCTAAATACTAATTTAATCATTAGACTGGAGCTGTATCCAATAAGGGGTTTATTCATGATCTTTGGATAAAAACTACAACAAAATACTTTAAAAAATTCTCTGTGTGTCAGTGTACCCAGTCCATATTACTTTCACTTACTATATATAGTAAGGGGAAGTATTGCGATCGTGAACATTTTCGAATTCCAGTTTTCAGCGGAAATACACGTTTTAGGGTCCCCTGAGTCCAAATAACCAAGTCTCGCAAAAAAGGTCTGTGTGTGTGTGTGTGTGGTAACTCCCGGGCGGAAACGGTAAGTCCTATGAAACTGAAATTTCATATTTAAGACAACTATACGCCCGAGACGTGACAAAACTTTTTTCATCAAAATGAGCTTACCAGAAGAGGCACTTTATACCATGCATTTTGCACCTTTTTTCGATTTTCTCGAAAACGGTTCCGACGATTTTGATTAAACTCGCTATATCGATGTAAAATTTAATGGGCTTTAATTCATGTAGGTTTTATTTGGATAAAAATGGTCTGACAGAGCTTAAATGCCGATATTTTAAATTTTCTTCCCCTAAAGTACCTTTAATTTTGTAGATTCAATAATAATAACTAGATTATCTTGTTAACGCTGATGAAAAACAGTTAACTATATAAATTTAATAAATTCGATACCCAATAAAGGAGAAAACAGAAAAAATATTTTTTTAATGCAATTTTTCGGTTTTGAACATAAGAGCAGTAATATACATGTATGGTATACCGTTGGAAAGCTAAAGATTTTAGAAAAAATATCATCTTATACACAAGCTTTTAAAAGTTAATGGAGAATGATGAAAAGAAGATAAAACTTACTGATTATTTAAGATAATAATATAATAAATTTTTTAATAAAACACATGTTTCTATATAAATTCAATTTGATTAATTCCTTAATAATTTCACGTATTTTTATCTCTAACTGTATTTGAAAATTCTTTCATTGATTTTAAAAATGGAGGTAAGTGAAAGTCGTTTGTTGCCCGCACCAGATTTTTTTTTTTAAATATTGCTTTATTGAGAAATATTACAACCTGCCGCTATCTAGGGCTTTTGTGGATACCGTTCTGGACCTTAAACCTAGATGGTATGTTTTTTATAGCTAGGAATTCAATGTTCACATCAATTTTACAATATCTTGCAGTCGCTCAGGTCAAAGGGTTTTATTTACATTAAACACTATCTTCGTACAAGACAAATTTAAGATTAGATACGTTTTCTCAATCATTGTTTCAGTCAATATTAACTGTAGATAGACTTCATGTATTTTATGATACATCTGTTCAGAGATACGATTCTTCGACATAAAATCAAATGTTTACACTGATTCAGACCTTATGCAATAGAAAACTGTCCTCTGTTAGTAATTAGTGGAACTAAACAGAAATGGAAATAAAAGTTTCAGGCTTAGATCGAATTTCGAAACGTATGTTGTCTGTTGTAAGTTATACAGATATGACACAACTATCACATCTTCATTATTCATAGTTAAATTCATTTCTTCATGCTCACATTGAAGAAAAAAAGTTACCTCTACAATGCATGAAGATGAGCTCAGGATTTATTGGGATTTGTACTGTTTCAAGACCAGCGACCGTACAACGAAGTGATGAGGCCGAGGTCCAGCTCAGTTTGGAAACCCACTTTAGACAGGCTGAGTGAGTCCCAGTAGGGTTTCCCTACCCTAGGGTTGCCTCAAGGCTAAAATAAAAGTTTAAATAAGTATCTTTTAAATAATAAAAATATATATGCAACACAACTTTTTAGACTGACATATTATTAATGTCCAAATTTTCACAATATTTTTGTTTATCGGGTGTCGTTAAATACATAAAATATTGCTTTAATTTTGACTGAAAAGGATTGGATTATTTGATGCTCGAGTGTTTATATATTTTTTATAACTAAAACATAATAGGTTTAGGTTATATATATACACAACATATATATTATATATATATATATATATATATATATATATATAAATATATACAAGCTGTTGCGCGCGACTTCGTCTGCGTCAATTTCAGTCATTACGATCGCTATTACTATTGGAAGAATATTGGGTTGTCCGAAAAGTTCGTAGGAAAATTTGGACAAATTAAAATTGAACAGCTTAAAATTTATTTATTTAATCTACAAAATAGTTACCGCCGTCGGCGGTTACTCCTTCCCAACGGCTTAGAAGGTCCATTATCCCTCTTTTTCAAAAATCACTGTCCTTCCTCCTGAAGAACAATAACAGGTCCGTTCTGACATCATCTTCTGAAGAGTAGGATTTCACTTGTAGATTACCGAGGGGACGGAAAAGATGCAAATCCGAAGGAGCAATGTCAGGTTACGTTTTTCCCTTTTTTTAAAAAGAACAACATATTATGCCGAAAATGAACTGAATCATCACTAATTTTGGTTTGCAATACAGTACTGAGCCTTAATAAAAACGAATTCAGTGTGTAAACATTGTTAATTCCATGAGGAATAAAGGCATATAAATAAATATTAGCCTCGTGATTCATTTTTAGTAGAAAAAACAGAAGATAAATTTTATTTTAAAAACCTCTAACAAATTTTCGGACGACCCAATATTTTAAAGTATTTCTGCTTAAATGATATTTTTGGTTTTATTTTCTTGTGGCAGAAGAACATACTGATGTTCACCGCAACCCGATCTTGACTTAAATCGATTCCTACGTGTTTAAATCCTTGCCCATGTGATTTATTAATTGTTACGGCAAAAGATAACTTAACGGGAAATTGAATTATTTTAAAATTAAAAGGTAAATCATTTGGAATCGTTGGGATTCGAGGTCAATTTTCCCTGTTTTTTCCAGATTTTCCACTGATTCTTCACACCTATTGGTCGCAGCGTGATGTTATAAAGCCGATAGCCTTCCTCGATAAATGGACTATCCAACACAAAAAGAATTTTTAAATTTGAACCAGTAGTTTCTGAGATTAGCGCGTTCAAACAAACAAACTCTTCAGCTTTATAATATTAGTATATATATATATATATATATATATATATATATATATATATATATATATATATATATAAATTTTTTTTAAACTTAAAACCGTATCCGATTGGTTAATCTCCGTTTTGAACTTTAAGAAGCTCCCTTAACAAAAGTAGGTAATTAAACTCTTAAATATCCTTCATCTGAAACTTATTACAAACTACATACTAGAAAACTTTATTGCTAAATTTGCTTAAAACAACGTTTTAGTAATGAAAGATCTTTATATATAAAAAAAAAAAAAAAATCTGCTAGCAACACTCGACTTTCACTTACCCCGGTTGATACGAGTTGATACTCGTAAAATCAACTTAAGAACTTTGAAATAATGTTAGAGTTAAAAAGAAGTTAAAAGAATTACATTCAGTTTCGTTGGAAACATATGTTTTAGATTAAATAAAATAATATTGTTGCGTACAATAATCACTTAATTTTATATCCTATTCGTCATTTTTCATTACTTTTCCATTTGTATGTGAGTTACATACTTTGTATATAAAATAAAAAAATTTCTCAATTATTTAGCTCTCCAACGATATATTATACATCTATATAACTATTCTTTTGTTGGAAAAAAAAGAACTAAAAATATGTTTGATCTTTTCTCCCTTAGGTGGTTATAAAATTCTTTTAACTTGTATATTTAGGCGTTTTTTATCAATGCTAATACAACGATAAATTTATTTTTTGAATCTACAAAAATTAAGGTACTCTAGAGGAAATTTTTCATGTTATCGACATTTATGCCATTTTAGATTATTTCGATCAGAATGAAACCTACATTAAATTTTACAATTTTATAACTTTATAACTTATATAGGTATAATCGGTATAACTAGTATACCGATTATACCTAGTTTAATCAACATCGTTACAGCATTTTTTGAATATTTTTAAAAATGTGCCAAATGCATGGTATAAAGTGGCTCTTCTGGTTTATCAATTTCGTTAAACAAATTGTTACATTTCAGCCATAAACGCTGCTAAAATAAGAAATTTCAGTTTTTTTATACAGCTTATCGTTTTCAAGTTAGACTCACCACACTCATAGCTCTTTTTTTGTTGTTTAAAACTGGAATACAAACTTTTCATGATTGCGAATATATATATATATTATATATGAAAATTTCTCTTCTCCTTAGTTTTACGTATAAAACGTATTTTATTGTCAATTACGATATAATGGCATTTCAAGCTGGATGGGCTTTTTTACAATCAACATAAAAGCAATTAATAGAATATTAAGTTATAATTTAAGAAATAAGAAAAAATAATAGAGGGAAATAAAAAAAAAAAAAAAAAATCCTTTAAAGAGACAGACATAGACACAAATATATAAACAAATAATTAAATATAAAAATCATAAAAAAAAATTATTAACACAATAGAACAATATGTTTTAGCCTTTTATGCTACGTTAAATCAGCTTTGAAATAATTTACAAGGGCCTTAATATAGTCATCAACAGTAAACATTAAACAAATTTCGTGCTCTCTTAGAAAAATGTAATATAATTGTTAGATTTGTTTAATGAAAATTAGCAGTGTAGCTGAGTGAGTAGTGCACCGGACTACTGATCTCTGGGTCCTGGTTCAAACCTATGGCAGGATGATTATTTATTTAGTCATTTCTTGTGTTCTGGAGCTCACTCAGCTAGTAAAACTGACTACACAAAAATTGTGGGAAATCCAGACGGTTGAGCGTGATCCCTCAACCTTCCTTAGGCTTAGAAACAGCAAGGACTGGACTGGACTACAATGTTCTGAACCTATGGCCCTGAATTGGCAAAGTGGACTAGATATTTTTCTTGAAAATGAAAGTGAGAATCATATTTATAATTTTAATCTATTGCCAACCAACCGACCTAACAAGTAAGCCCCTGCAATAGGCCAATTATATTGATTGTACCATATTTACTAAAATTCGTGAAAATCTTTACAAGTTTATCTACAGTTTTTTCTTAAAACGCACGAACAACAAAAGAGCACCACTTACGGCAAAGATCCATAATGGGCTGTTTTTGTTTGTGCGCCTCATCGGACTAAGAATAGCCCGGGACAAACAAATGAATCGATTAAGGTGGCCTGTAATCAGGACGGCATTTAAGGGGACGTTCAACTTGTTAATCGTCCTCTATCGCCATCTTCATCTTCACGAAATTCACCGAGGATCGATGGCTATGTTTCCACGGAAAGGGCTTTCCATACATTTGCTCCAAGATGGCTGATAGCAGGCTGGGTCGCCGCACGTAGTGCATTTGCATTTCCATCATCTCAAGGTCGAAGAACACCAGAGGTTCTTTAGGCGGGGTCTTGCATGCATTAGAGTTGCTCTGCCCGGCAATTATCCGTGGGAACTGACGCACTGGCCGGTTCCTACAGAAGTCGTCTTCATTGTTGGTTTTACGGAATTAATTACCCTTTGTTAGTTATATTAATCAAGAATTTACAAGAATGTGGAGAGGAAGTTATGAATCAGTTTATATTGGGAGGTTCCGGCGTTGGCTGTACAGGGAAACACCATTTTTAAAATACCTCGTTGACCATTCATGGGATTGAATACTTTCCTGTTCTTTCTTGGTAATTCAATAATAAAAATTGGTGGGATGTAACGTTCTTCATCATTTGAAGAGGTGGTATACTACTTCTCCCTACGTTCTTTTACCTTGATCGAAGTATGTTTAGTGTTTTTGTTTTTTTTTATTGGCACGAGTTAAAACAAATAATAATAATAAGAATTATCAAAAATGAAAAATAAATATGACAGCATTAGTAAAAAATAAATATATATCAAGTTCATTTGTAATAAATGAATAGTAGACAATATTGAAGGAATGAAAAAAAAATATTGTCAAATCCTCAAATTAATTGTTTAATTCTATTTCCATCGTTTTATAATTCTTTAGATATAAAGTGACCATACGTTAACGTTGTGTATCCTATTCTCAGTATCGAAGTAAGTAAGGAAATTTTAAATAATGAAATATTAAAAAAAAAGTTCATTCAGTTGAATGTAATTACGATGGGAGATAGTGATGAAACAAAATTAAAGGTTCATTTGGGTCTCCAGACTATTTAAATGAGGATTAATACATAGGTTTCCCAAATAAAAATAGACCGCTCCATTTCCTAAAACTACACTGTAGACGAACTCATGCTCAAGGGTGGTGTGCTCCAATAAGCAGGTAACAACCCTCAAAGTGCTCGAACCCTAATTTCAGAAGGAATGAGAGACAGGCTTATAACTATCCATACCTATTGTCAAGCTGCAATCGGGGCTCTTGATAGTTACATGACTCGGTCCAAATTAGTAGAGGAATGCAAAAGAAATCTCAATACCCTTTCCCTACTGAATAAAGTCCGAGTTCATTGGGTGCCTGGTCACTCAGGCATTTCAGGCAATGAGAGAGCTGATAGCCTTGCAAGGAGGGGTTCTGCTCAGTTACCCTATACACCTGAACCTGTGTGTGGAATAAGCCTCAGCTATGCTAAAGGTTTGATCAAGGCGGCTGCCGACAATAGATCTTGGCAATATTGGAGGGATACTGGAAAGCAGCATCACTCCAAGATGTTTCTGGATGGACCTTGCAAAGAGAGAAGTTGGGCACTACTCTCAATGGAGAGGACAACTCTGAGGAGAGTGACAGGATTGTGCACATGACACTGTCAGCTTAAGAGGCATCTTCATAATATGGGGTTGGTGGCCTCACCTACTTGCAGATTCTGCAAGAAGGAAGATAAAACTGCATACCATGTGGTATGCAGTTGTCCAGAGATTGCTAGGATACGGTTTTACCATTTTGGCAGCGACCGTATAATAGATCCAAAGTTGTGTGAATTGATTAACCCTTAGAGCTTGGTCAGATTCACCAAAGCACTAGGCCTGTATTAACGGAAATGGACGGCGCACAATAAGCCTAATAAGGCTGCAGTGCATAAGATAAGCCGTGGGGAAAAAAAGAAAGAAAAAAAAGGTTCATTTGAGTCTTCAGACTATTTAAATGAGGATTAATAAAAAGGTTTGCCCAAATAAAAATAGACCGCTCCAATTCCTACTACACTGGAGGCGAACTCATGCTCAAGGGTGGTGTGCTTCAATAAGTAGGTAACAAGTCTCGATTCAACATAATTCGGGGTTCAAGCTATCGATTGGACCGAGGACCAGACAATAGTCCCGAAAGTCGATACTAATGATCTGACATGAGAGATTGTATTCGCTGTGCTAACGTTGGTCATGGAAAGTTGTGCCCAATGTCGATGAAGGTAGTCGCATTTCTTTTTTGTTAGGTGTGCTCACTTCTTATATAGAATTTTACTGTATTCGTGAGTTTTACCAAAGATATAGAGTTTAAAAAAATTATACCATAGTCTATAATTCATTACGAATATTGATTGTAGACCGTGTGTGAAGGATTAGATGGTTCGGTGGAGTTAAAAAAAAATTATACATTAATTTCTCATTATAAATTGAGTTTTGATCAAGCTAGTCATTTAGCTTCCTTTCTTGAGGGAAGCCGTCCTGATGGAGACTCTCAACGTGCGTCGAAACATTGGTTAATGTTTTTTCAGTGTTTTTTTACCACCAGCCGAATTATCTCACCATTCATACAACTTTTGTAAATCTAATTTACAGAGAATTATTAGCATCTTTAGTTCTAATTTTTTAAAAATCAATTTCTTTTAGTTTTCGAAAATGTTGAAAATTTCACGACATAAGGATTATATACTAATACGGATAAGTGTAGTTTATACAACCGTCTACTTATTACTTACCGATCTTACTATCTAGAAAGAGAAAAAATAATATAAATTTAACACTTAAAGGGTTTTTGGTTCATTAATAAATCATATTCATCATCTCAGGTTTTTCATGTCATTATTCTGATCTTTGTGTTTCATTTAAGTTTTAATCTAGAAGATTAAAATCCTTTCTAGTTCACTTTAATTAACATTCCAAGACCTTCCACTTTGTGAGAATATTTTAGGAACGATTAAAATTCTTTCAGAAACTAATTTAATTTTAAAGTTATTTTAAGTTGGTTCGATGTTGCAACGGAAGAATAATTAAAGTTTAATCAAGGATAATAATTATTTTTTGTAAATTCATGTTTTTTTGATCCGACCTTATCAACAACGTTCGGCCTAAATGCGTTATTTACAAATATTCCTACCGCAAACTTTTTATTATTACTGACCCGACTTTGTATTCTTTTATCTTTAAGATCCATTCTTATTTAAAGCATAGTCATATCCTATAAAAATTTCTTGAATGACACAGATCTGGAAAAGTTTATTGTTTATAGCTGTATACATGAGTCAAACTATGTCGGTTAAATGGTATGATGAAATTTATTTAAAAGTGACCAACTACATAACCGTGGCATAGCAGACAAAAACGGTTTTATGATTAAATTGTCATAATATTTTTAGGACTTTGTCTTTTTTTCTGAAATAATAATGACGTATTTTAAATTATTTTCATAATCCTTAGAAAAATGTTTGGAAGTTCCAAGTATTCCTTGTTTCAGGATGGAAGCGTGTAAGTTTTTCGTAGAAAACTAGAATACTACTGAATTCGAACTCAATTCTGTTATTTAATCCATGGGGGACACTAAAGTGGGGAGACTGTTGAGGAGCTCATTCAATTTTTATAAAGTGGGTACCCCAAAATTAAACCTTAAGAAAAAAAGGTATCACAGATCCCCCTCCTTCGAAAAATCTGTTGTTATTCGTGCTACCGTATTTTGGAACTCCTTGCCCATTCGTAAAGCCTTATCATTAACACCTTTAAAACATCAATTATTTTTCCACCTCCCAGACCATCAATCTTCCCAATTTTTAGATTTTAGATTTCCCAAAAAATTAAGATGAAAAATAGTGACAAACTAAATCTGATACAATTCTATACTGAATTCTTAAAAAGACCTGACAAATATAATTTATTGTGCACATTTTTTGTTATTCTTAGGGGATTATTCGACCTATAATACTATCTGATACATAATATACAATGCTAACGGATTGAAAAAAAAAAAGTATAAATAAATGTGTTTAAAATAATTTCTCATACAAGACTTAAACGACAAGAAACTGTTCGTATATACTGATTACTACAACATTTAATTGACAAACGTTCAAAATTAACACTCTATTACAAAAACGTATCTATATTACCATTATTCCATTACATGTTTGGACGTATGGAATCAAAGTTTGTTTCTCTCATAAACCATCTAGTTCCTCCAGCATCCAATCCTGAATTCCCCTTATTTTGCCACTAATCAACTCATCCATAATTACCTTTTTTTTCCTCCGGTGCAACAGGCCGTGTAGGCCCTTGGCCGCGTGGTATAGACTCCTGGGAGAATATACTCACGTTTCTCGATGAAATGTTTAGGGTAGGGTCATCACTCCTTACGCCTATTTTTTTTTTTGCGAGTTGCCACCAGTAGGCTAACGAGTCTCACTACCCTGGGGAGAGGCTGTGAGTGAGTCCCCATTTAGTTATATTCTTATAAAAGTTCCGCTGGGACTGGGATTCAAACTCACAACTCTGGCGTGGGAGACTAGTGCGCTAGCCATCGCATTTGTCGCAGACCTCGCTCGAAATAGATATGCCCCTTTTTATTCCGAATTCTCTGCCCAGATCAACCCACTTGTCAGTAACTTATCTTCCTCAGATATTTTTAATAGTCCTGCGAGTTGATTGAAAAGAAGGTGGCCTCGGGACCTACTCTCTTAAGATAGTTAATGCAGAGCTACCAATGGGCGGTACTTTGATAAGACAATTTCGCGAATTGTGTTCTTACTTGTTGTATTCGTATAATAAAGTTGTAAATTATAAATTATTATAAACATAAATACAAAAAATAATTAATAAAAAAAGAAAAGAACTCTTAACGAAAGTTTCTTTGTCACTGTTTTTGCAATTTGGCGGAAGAACTTTAAATTTATTTAGATGTATTATTTTAATATTAATACAGTGTCCACTGGTGACAAGATCCTCAAAGTGAGAGTGTTGAAGATCGATACAACAGCGGTGGTAGGGTAATCTATTGTACGACACCTCCGGAGGCCCCAACCCCAAGCCGTGTGGTTCCTGAGCCCTTGGCACAGTTCTTGTGTGTCGAGAGTTGGATGGCGTGACGGGGAAAATATATATCAATGATGTATCATTCAAGGAAGGATTTATTGATGTTTTATTCGATGTAACTACGCAGGAATCGAGGATGAAAAAAAAATTAATTGCGGACTTGCAGTTTTTTTGTGCTTTAAGTTGCTGAATCAGAATGAAAAAAAAAAAAAAGCTGCAAATTATCACCCAATGGTTTACTATTTTCTAATGACTATATTAGGATATAAAAGTTTCTATAGCTGTTTACTTGCAATTAAATCACGAATCTTGACCGCTAATTTCAAAATACTATATCTCTGATATTTCTTAACCGATCTCAGTGATTATTTTTTGTTTTGTAGGAAATTTCTTTCCCGAGAGCACTTTGTTTTTGTAGTCGTGTCCTGATCCTAAAACTCTATACATATTTTTCTCTATCTTCAAAAATAACTTAGAGTTATGAGCGTATATGTGCAAGAAATTTCAATTTTTTTATTCTTTTTAAAATAATTAATTGCGGTTTCCTGATTAGAAAACTATTGTTTTTTCTATCTCCTAAAATAAATGTGCTATTGAATTAAAACATTTTTTATCGGCCGGCATTAGAAAATCATGTGATATCAGCGTCGAGGTCTTAGGATGATCGTCGGACGCCCTGGTGTTCTTTTGCCAAATTTTGAAAAAATCTGTCCAGATATTTTTAAGAAAAGCCGTGGACGGCTAAGCGGACTTTTGTTTTTATTCGTTTTTATGGTTTCACGATTTTTTTTTTCGGTCGAATACAAAGATACGTTAGTGATAATAATATACCAAAATAATATGGCGGAAGTCAAAATGGGGAGGCATAATTTAAAAAATATATAGAAAGAACATTATAGAAGATAGAATGTTGGGTATTGTTTGATGCCACTTAAAGACTCCATGTTCCTAACATTAGGATTGTTAAAAAGGTTTAAATATTTACAGAGAATGGCGGAGGATAGCTGTCCAAAATTATTATTTCAGTACCAACCGATATAAAGGCGAACAAGAGTAAAAGATATGGAGCAAGGCATGATGGCTGCCAGAGGTCTTCCAGTAGGAGGCTGGCTGGCTACGCCGAAAGAAGTGGAGGCAGCTTTATCTCCGTTAAACAATAATTTGTAATTATATTCTTCTTCTCTTTGGCGCGACAGGCCGTGTAGTTTCTTGGCCGCGTGGTGTTATCTCCAGGGAGAATATTATTGCCACCTTTCTAGATGAAATTTTATAGGGTAGGGACATCAATCATACGCCTATTTTTGTGAGTGGTACAAGTAGGCTGACGGGTTTCACATACCCGGGGGAAAGGCTGTGTGAACATGCTTATAAAACTGGGATTCGAAATCACATTCCTTGTCGTGCGAGACTAGCGGGCTAGTCACTCAGCCACGGGCTCCCTAATTAAATTATCATTTCAATACAAAACGATATAAATGCGAATAAGAGTAAAAGATGAATGGAGTAAGGCATGATGGCTGCCAGAGGTCTTCCTGTAGGAGGCTACGACGAAAGAAGTGGAGGCAACTTTTATCCCCGATGAACAATAATTTGTAATTACATTTCTACTAATAATTATAAAAACATTTGTAGGGAAGGAAAACGTCTAATTATATTTCTTTATTGATTATATTTTTCTGATATTGATTACATGGATCAATCAAATTTAAGTGTACATCAATGATAAATTTTATTTTTTTAATTTTTATTTGAAAATTTGTATATTTTAACATATTTTCTGTAGATAATTATTTATATTTTTAAGAATTCACATAGAGCAGAACGAGTTATAGTAAATTTGACTCCGAAATCCATATGACTCTTGTAAAGTCTCTTGGACAACTAACTAAATAGACTTCTGAACCATTTAAAATTCAGTCAAATTTTTAACCGTCACTTTATTCTCACTTAGTATAGGATAGATTTAAATTTATTTTTAATTTATAAGTTATTCCCAATAATATTGTTTCCTGGACAACGAAAAACTTGAAATATAACGAACTCTCCTACTGGAGAAGAAACAAAAAATCACTACATCCGATGTTTTGTCACCTGGACAACCATTAAAATTCCAGTTTAATGGTGATTTATTTAAAATGATTTACTCGTATGTTTGCTTAAAATTAAGATAAATGCGACATATCCCAACAAACCACATAATTTTCTTTAGAAATGCGATTATTGGTCTGGGATAAAACATAATACTTATAAGACAAATAAAAGTTAAGTGACCCACATATATTTATTTTATTGAAATAAATAAAATAAAAACTGTAAAAATATAAAATGTCCTGCGACATTATTATGTGTTCTTCGTTTCTTTGGGAACGAACAATGGGGACAAGAAGAATAACGACAGAGTGTTATAAATTATAAATAAAATTGCACTGTGAACTTAGTGAGACAGTGAGGTCAGTGGTATGCATTCTATTATTCACGAAGCAGACATCACTATGCATGCTGTTATTTATTCACACCAAGGCACTGATAGTATATCGATAGTAAATGTTTAACAAATCAATAACTCAATTGTATTTTTCCAGTATTTCCAGCATTTTATTGCATATGAATTATAATAACTTTTATTATAGCATTATTATAGTTATTACGCCTTACAAAACATCTTATATATAAAAATATCTTGTCGCGGTGTTTATGGTTGTATTCCTCCGAAACAGCTCGACCTTTTTTTATGAATTTTTTTATGTACTCTTATATGTATATATATATCCAAAGATTATTTTTGTATTTTGCATCAAAAGATAACTATAACCCCTAATGTTCAATCTCCTTCCCACACCTTAATTTTTTAATCAGGATTTTAGTATTTTTGTATGAAAAAAATCCAAATAATCTAACCATCATTTCTATTTCAAAAAGAACGAAATTATTTATGTTTTTGTGTGTCAAATGACGCTACGTCCGCCTCATCGAACATTCATCCACAGATACGCAAATCATTCATGAGAAACATACAAACGATAAACAATAAGTTGTGTTGAATAATATTACAATCTGTCCTAATTTAGACATTAATAATATTGATGAAATACAACATTCATACAATATTTACACAGCAGTAAAATTATAAAATAATAATCTGTATATATAAAAATGAATCCTCTTTTCCCTTTGTGATCGCATAAAGCGTGAACGGCTTGACTGATTTCCCTAATTCTTTTTTGGTTGTGTTTTTAACAGTTGGAAGAAGGATCTTATGAAAGAAAAAAAGAGAAAAGTTACTTAGGTCGATAGGATTTATTTTATTTTTTTAAATTCTAAGACAATAATAATCTCTCTCTCTCTCTGTCTCTCTCTCTCTCTCTCTCTCTCTCTCTCTCTCTCTCTATATATATATATACATATATATATATATATATATATATATATATTATATATAATATATATATAAACCCCTGTGAGGAGAAGTATCATATAAAAGAAAGGAAGAGAAAAGTTACTTTGGTAGATAGGTTATACTTTTTTATTTTTATAAATATTCTAAGGTAATTATATTCTCTCTATCTATCTATCTATTTATCTATCTCTCTATCTATATATACTTCGTCAAAGGAAAACTTTTTGAAAATGATGATCAAGTGAAAAGTGCGTTTTCAGATTTTGTTTCACTTCAAAGCTCAGAGTTTTTCAGTTCGGGGATAAAAAAGTTGGTGTCACGTTGGGAAAAATGTGTAGAAAAATAAGGTAAATACTTCAAATAAAATTATCTTGTTTTCATATCGCATTTTTAATAAAAATCCTTTATCTTGAAAACGGACATAGTATCCCAATATCCCAATAGCCAGTGATAGACGGTTGAGGTTGGACTACGATTCTAGAATTAATTGCTCTCATATCCATGACCATTTTAAACAATTTACTGTCTTTTGCTTAAAATTGTGTGAATATTGTTATCTTCATAGGAACACAGAACAAAGAAGAAAAATAGTATTCTTTTGAAGATTGCAATATCCGAAAAATTCTATGTTGTTTAAAATGGATATGGGAAGAATAAAATCTAGAAACGTAGCCTAAACATAATTATTTATTTATCGAGTGAACCTTAAGACCCGTAGAAAAATTATATTTACTCTGTATATATAATTGGATTGAAGTGGAATTCTGTTGAGTCCGAGAAAAAGTACGTAAAAAGTAAAGTAGAAGTTGATGTCCGCCTGAGGAATAGGGTCGTTCTCGATGAAGTCTGGAGGTATGTCTTCGTAGCTTTTAAATTTCATTTTACTATTCTGTCAATATGTATATTTTTGTATATACTGTATATTTTGTAATAATTTGCTTAATAAGAGGGACTACCTTAATGGTTGCAACATTTCAGGATGGCCAGGCTAAACCGATATCATACTTATGGATTCCACTAGTTTAGAAGAGACTGATATATCTGAAGTCACAATTGATGGTCCCACGAATATGTTCTGAATGTCACTGAATCTTTCTAATCGGAGCGAAAGGTATGATCGCTTGGCTGCTCCTTTTGTGCGAGGGATATCACGTAATAAGATCTTACAGTTCCAACACAGCTCGGTTTCATTTATTGTACAAGACAAAATGAAAAACAGAATTAGTTTACTTATTGGTCAATCCATTTGAAATCATCCAATTCTCATTAAATTTGCTGCTCAACAATTATGATTAACATGCTTTTTTAAAATACAGAATAAAAGAACTTTGAATAAAATATTTGTCTGGCTAGCGCTTACAATGTCGCAATCGTTTTAAGCCAGCTTCGCCGTTGAAAGCGTGTTGGGAAAATCTCTCTGATTCTAGTACTTTTGTAGATATTAATCAAAACAAAAACTAACAATATAATAAGGATACGCTTTATTATATATATATTTTGTTATCACAACTTATCAGCTAAATAGTGAAGAAAGTGGTTTAAAAAATTCTCGAAAAAAAAAAAAAAAAAAGAGAACATTTAGTAAATTAAAAGCTTATAAACGAAAATAGACTCACCTTTGATCATTTTTTCTTATATAGCTTAGTCATAGTACTGCTTTCTGTAAAAATTTCGATGTTAAGAACATAGTCCTTTTTAGTTTCACTTACCTACGTATGAAATAAATAGTAAGGGAAAGTATTGCGATCGTGAAAATGTTCGAATTTGAGTTTTCAACGGAACTACACGTTTTAGGGTCTCCAGAGTCCAAATGACAAAGTCCCGCAAAAAGGTCTGTCTGTGCGTGTGGTAAATCGAAAAGTCCTATGAAACTGAAATTTAATATTTATGACAACTGTACGCCCGAGATGTTACAAGACGTTTTTCATCAAAATGGGCTAACCAGAAGAGCCACTTTATTCTATGCATTTTGCACCTTTTTTTCGATTTTCTCGAAAACCGTTCAGACGATTTTGATCAAACTCGCTATATCAATGTAAAATTTAATGGGCTTTAATATCATGTAGGTTTCATTTTGATCGAAATAGTCTGAAAGGGCTTCAATGCCAATATCATCCCTCCCACATCAAACTAATGTGAAAAAATCTTTCATTTTTTTTAAAAAGTTACGTACGATTTGGTAATACTTTTTCTAAAAGCGTACTGCATGGAAGAATATAACTTGCACGATACTGTGTACGGCAACACTGAATCACCTTGACCTACCTCAATACAACATTACAAATAACACATGTTCATAAGATTATTGGATTAGAAAAACTTTCTATTAACTTGTGCAAATTATTTTATTTATGAAATTAACTTTACTAAAATATCCCGCATCCCGACGTTATCTATGTATATATAATCTATACGTACACATATATATCGCTACCCATATTTCAGCAATAATTTGTTGATGTCTTCATTACAGAATCATCAATTTTCCCTTCTAAAGAAAAACTTAATTGCGAATTATTTTACTTATAAACCATCAGGGAAGAATGCCCTGTGAAATCAAGTGAAAAGTGCGTTTTCAGATTTTGTTTCACTTCAAAGCTCAGAGTTTTTCAGTTCGGGGATAAAAAAGTTGGTGTCACGTTGGGAAAAATGTGTAGAAAAATAAGGTAAATACTTCAAATAAAATTATCTTGTTTTCATATCGCATTTTTAATAAAAATCCTTTATCTTGAAAACGGACATAGTATCCCAATATCCCAATAGCCAGTGATAGACGGTTGAGGTTGGACTACGATTCTAGAATTAATTGCTCTCATATCCATGACCATTTTAAACAATTTACTGTCTTTTGCTTAAAATTGTGTGAATATTGTTATCTTCATAGGAACACAGAACAAAGAAGAAAAATAGTATTCTTTTGAAGATTGCAATATCCGAAAAATTCTATGTTGTTTAAAATGGATATGGGAAGAATAAAATCTAGAAACGTAGCCTAAACATAATTATTTATTTATCGAGTGAACCTTAAGACCCGTAGAAAAATTATATTTACTCTGTATATATAATTGGATTGAAGTGGAATTCTGTTGAGTCCGAGAAAAAGTACGTAAAAAGTAAAGTAGAAGTTGATGTCCGCCTGAGGAATAGGGTCGTTCTCGATGAAGTCTGGAGGTATGTCTTCGTAGCTTTTAAATTTCATTTTACTATTCTGTCAATATGTATATTTTTGTATATACTGTATATTTTGTAATAATTTGCTTAATAAGAGGGACTACCTTAATGGTTGCAACATTTCAGGATGGCCAGGCTAAACCGATATCATACTTATGGATTCCACTAGTTTAGAAGAGACTGATATATCTGAAGTCACAATTGATGGTCCCACGAATATGTTCTGAATGTCACTGAATCTTTCTAATCGGAGCGAAAGGTATGATCGCTTGGCTGCTCCTTTTGTGCGAGGGATATCACGTAATAAGATCTTACAGTTCCAACACAGCTCGGTTTCATTTATTGTACAAGACAAAATGAAAAACAGAATTAGTTTACTTATTGGTCAATCCATTTGAAATCATCCAATTCTCATTAAATTTGCTGCTCAACAATTATGATTAACATGCTTTTTTAAAATACAGAATAAAAGAACTTTGAATAAAATATTTGTCTGGCTAGCGCTTACAATGTCGCAATCGTTTTAAGCCAGCTTCGCCGTTGAAAGCGTGTTGGGAAAATCTCTCTGATTCTAGTACTTTTGTAGATATTAATCAAAACAAAAACTAACAATATAATAAGGATACGCTTTATTATATATATATTTTGTTATCACAACTTATCAGCTAAATAGTGAAGAAAGTGGTTTAAAAAATTCTCGAAAAAAAAAAAAAAAAAAGAGACATTTAGTAAATTAAAAGCTTATAAACGAAAATAGACTCACCTTTGATCATTTTTTCTTATATAGCTTAGTCATAGTACTGCTTTCTGTAAAAATTTCGATGTTAAGAACATAGTCCTTTTTAGTTTCACTTACCTACGTATGAAATAAATAGTAAGGGAAAGTATTGCGATCGTGAAAATGTTCGAATTTGAGTTTTCAACGGAACTACACGTTTTAGGGTCTCCAGAGTCCAAATGACAAAGTCCCGCAAAAAGGTCTGTCTGTGCGTGTGGTAAATCGAAAAGTCCTATGAAACTGAAATTTAATATTTATGACAACTGTACGCCCGAGATGTTACAAGACGTTTTTCATCAAAATGGGCTAACCAGAAGAGCCACTTTATTCTATGCATTTTGCACCTTTTTTTCGATTTTCTCGAAAACCGTTCAGACGATTTTGATCAAACTCGCTATATCAATGTAAAATTTAATGGGCTTTAATATCATGTAGGTTTCATTTTGATCGAAATAGTCTGAAAGGGCTTCAATGCCAATATCATCCCTCCCACATCAAACTAATGTGAAAAAATCTTTCATTTTTTTAAAAAGTTACGTACGATTTGGTAATACTTTTTCTAAAAGCGTACTGCATGGAAGAATATAACTTGCACGATACTGTGTACGGCAACACTGAATCACCTTGACCTACCTCAATACAACATTACAAATAACACATGTTCATAAGATTATTGGATTAGAAAAACTTTCTATTAACTTGTGCAAATATATTTTATTTATGAAATTAACTTTACTAAAATATCCCGCATCCCGACGTTATCTATGTATATATAATCTATACGTACACATATATATCGCTACCCATATTTCAGCAATAATTTGTTGATGTCTTCATTACAGAATCATCAATTTTCCCTTCTAAAGAAAAACTTAATTGCGAATTATTTTACTTATAAACCATCAGGGAAGAATGCCCTAAACTATAGTGAAAACTATAGTTCTTATGTTTTGTATTTGTAGAATCCCCTGTGTATATCATACTCTATTTAATGATACACTTCATATACTGATTATAAAAAACGGATAATGTGAATTCATTCCCCTTTATGTTTCACCGTATTTGACCAAGTTTGCTATTTCCTAAGTATCTGCAGCTTTCTTCGTTGTAGCATCACTTTGGTTGGAGGAGGCGTGGAGTAGATCAGAGATGGGCAAAATCGCATTCGGATATACGAATACGAATGCATTCGGGAAGATCGAGTTTTGAAAATACGAATACGAATGCAATCGTATTTCAAAAAAGAATACGAATGCATTCGTATTTCGAAAAAATATACGAATACGAATATACTCACAGATGTAGACAGGTATACGCCCGAATTTCACAGGTATGCAAAGGGATACGGACATATTCCACTGGTGTGGGCCGTATTCCACTGGTCTAAAAACGTATACGGGCCTGTGTACAAGTTAATATGTGCGCATTTGCAGGCGTGAATTCGAATACGGTCTTATAATATCTTATATTAAAAGACATAAAATTTAATATTTATAATTTTATTTTTTTAAATATGATTCAAATATTGTTGAAATAACTTCTTTAAATATGAATATCTATTTATTTACATATATCTACTCTCATACAGTTCTCTTCTCTATAATGAAATCATTTAACAAATATTTCTTAAAATTTATTAATTTGTGGAAAATGAAAAATATTAATGCAGTAATGGGCTTATAAATTATATTAAAAAAGAAAAGAAATATTATCCCTATGATATATTTTTCTTGAGCTTACAATCTTATATATTGAAAGTAAAGTTCAGTAAATATTTTAACTTTTCAAACCAACTATGTGAAAATAAACACTACGCATTCAAGAATAGGTAAAATGTTGAATTTTAAGCATTTACAGTTAAGTGTTTAGGTAAACCAGGTATGGAATGACTCATTGGTTTTTCATGATTATGTTTCTATTTTTTAAGTTTATAAGTTTGCTATTATTCCAAAGCATTGAAAGTTATAATAATAATAAAACTAATTCTTTATAATGAAGTGAAGTAAAGCGCTAATAAAAGTACTTATGTAACATTCAAAGCTGTAATTGAGAGTGATTAGTTATTATCGTATATACTATATTAATTTTAATTTATTCTTATTAGTAATTTGATCTAAAATAAATACTTTAATCGAAATTCAGTATAATTCTTTTTTCAATGTTCTTTGTTTGAAGATAAGAAATAATATAAAGCCGCCTTAGAACCACGGGACATCGGGAACTTTACCATCGGTAATTTTACCATGATACCTGCCCTGGGACTTTGAGCCTATTAAAAGATGCTAAATATGTGACAAACTTCTTAGAAAATATTGCAGGACTCAAAAGCAGAAGGAAATCCCTAAATTAATTAGAAACCAACTAAACAATTTTCACAATAGAGTGTAAAAAAATCTAAATGGACTAGGAATACCCTTTGCCATAGAGGCATTTTTAGAAAATAATTCATGACCCTGTTTCTATTTCCTATAAAAATGAATGTAGTATATCCTAAAACATTGAAGTTGTATAAAAAAAATAATAATAACAAAAATAATTGGTTATAATGAAGTAAAGTAAAGCGCGAAAAAAAATGAATATGAAACAATAATTAATATTTATATCATTAATTGTTACATATTCACTTTTAAATCTATAGATTTAAGTTTATTCTGATGAAATAAAAAAATACTTTATGTACTATTAATTTTCTTTATTTTAACTATCTCACGATTTCTTTTGCTAGTGTTAAGAATAAATGGATAAATATTAAAGAAACTTAAATTAACTGGAGAAATAAAAAATGTAAACATAAACTTTTTCCAGGTTATTATTTTTCAATTCGCATATAAGAAAAGCATAATAGACCGTTATAAAGCTACAGATTTTACAGAAAATGTTAAATAATATAAAAAGTATCACCTTAATTATGATTGTATATAATAATTATGTTATTTTATTTAATCTAAAATATATACTTCCGAAGAAATTCAGTTTTTTTTTTCAACATTAACTATTTATTTCAAATTGACCACTATTAATTAATCACTTTTTAATGTACTGATTTTTCCTACAAATAAAATTGTTGGGAGACTGGATGAAACTTTAATACTTAAACTTTACTTATTCTTGAATCCATATTGTTTATTTTCACATAGTTGGTTTGAAAAGTTAAAATATTTACTGAACTTTAGTATCAATATAAATTTTAAGCTCAAGAAAAATATATCAAAGGGATAATATTTCTTTTCTTTCTTAATACAATTTATAAGAGCATTACTGCATTAATGTTTTTCATTTTCCACAAATTAATAAATTTTAAGAAATATTTGTTAAATTATTTCATTTTAGAGAAGAGAACTGTATGAGTGTTGATATGTGTAAATAAATAGATATTCGTATTTAAAGAAGTTATTTCAACAATATATTTGAATCATATTTTTAAAAAAATTCATAAATATTAAATTTTATGTCTTTTAATATAAGATATTATACGACCGTATTCGAATTCACGCCTGCAAATGCGCACATATTGACTTGTACACAGGCCCGTATACGTTTTTAGACCAGTGGAATATACGGCCCACACCAGTGGAATATGACCGTATCCCTTTGCATACCTGTGAAATTCGGGCGTATACCTGTCTACATCTGTGAGTATATTCGTATTCGTATATTTTTTCGAAATACGAATGCATTCGTATTCTTTTTTGAAATACGATTGCATTCGTATTCGTATTTTCAAAACTCGATCTTCCCGAATGCATTCGTATTCGTATATCCGAATGCGATTTTGCCCATCTCTGGAGTAGATAGAGGGTTTTTTTCAACGCGACGATAAGATCCATCAGTAGAAGCTACAGAATAGCTCACCATTTATTCTTCAGTAAGACTTAGCAGTTCGGTTGAAGTGTACAAGCACGCGACGTGGTCGTTTGTTATCGCGGCATCTTTCCAGGGTTAATGGCCAGTTTTAACTTTTTCGGAGCAAAAATTGTTTCATTCCTTATGTCTTTTCAGAGTATTAAATATTATATTTTAGTACTGTAAGACAATGAATACGATTAGTCAACATGATTTATCCTCTCACATGATTTCGTTTAACGTTTTGTTCCAAGTTTAGTACAAAATTAATAACGATAATGTTTTTTTTTTATTCCGGGACAAGTCCGTTTTATAATAACATTACAAGCTAAAATTATTGTTTTTCTGTCTTGGAGATATAAAAATTAAAAATATATAAATTTCTCTCTGAATGGGAAAAAATAGATCATGGATGTTCTGCTGCTTTTCCCTTTGCTTTGTTTTGCTTTTATTTTCGGACGGTCGGGTGGATTGTTGAAGTATAGAAATGAAAGAAACAAAGAAATAATCTACAAATACAATTTTTTTTTTCATCTATGCACATAAAGATTTTTGTAATTTTTACTTTCATTTACTATATATAGTAAGGGGGAGTATTGCGATCGTGAAAATTTTCGAATTCCAGTTTTCAACGGAAATACACGTTTTAGGGTCCCCTGAGTCCAAATAACCAAGCCCCGCAAAAAGGTCTGTGTGTGTGGTAAGTCCCGGGCCGAAACGGTAAGTCCTATGAAACTGAAATTTCATATTTAAGACAACTATACGCTCGAGACGTGACAAAACTTTTTTCATCAAAATGAGCTTACTAGAAGAGGCACTTTATACCATGCATTTTGAACCTTTTTTCGATTTTCTCAAAAAAGGTTCAAACGATTTTGATTAAACTCGCTAATATCGATGTAAAGTTTAATGGGCTTAAATATCATTTAGGTTTCATTCTGATTAAAATGGTCTGCCTGGGCTTAAATGCCGATATTTTAAATTTTCTTCCCCTAAAGTACCTTTAATTTTGTAGATTCAATAAAAATAACTATATTGTCTTGTTAAAGCTGATGAAAAACAGGTAAATATATAAATTTAATAAATTCGATACCCAACTAAAGGAGAAAACAGAAAAAATATTTTTTTAATGCAATTTTTCGTTTTTGAACATGAGAGGAGTAATATACATGTATGATATACCGTTGGAATGCTAATGATTTTAGAAAAAATATCATCTCATACACAAGCTTTTAAAAGTTAATAGAGAGTGATGAAATGAACATAAAACTAACTGATTATTTTAGATAATAATATAATATTTTTTTTAGAGAAACACATGTTTCTATATAAATTCAATTTAATTAATTCCTTAATAGTTTTACGTATTTTTATCACTAACTGTTTTTGAGAATTCTTTCATTGATTTTATATCTAGAGGTAATTGAAAGTCGTGTGTTGCCCGCACCAGATTTTTTCATTCAAACCATTATAGTAACTAAATGGTAGATAGGAAAAATGTAAAAAAAAAAAAAAAAAATAATCTCCATTAAATTTCCGACATGGAAACTGTCAACAAAGGGCCTAGCCGGATAAGCATGTGAAATCTGCCCCCGCGTGTATTTAAACCAAATTTATACCATTGAGTCACACTTATGAGAAACAACCTTACGCAATTTTTTAGCCCCTTAATCCTAACGGGGGGGAAGTTATGGAGGGGGAAAGATAAAACAAAAAAAATTGTTTTCTCCTGAACAGTTCAACCGATTTTCACGCAAAAAATATATGTTATGGATTTTATAAATAGGTTTCAAAAAACATTTTTTAAAATTTTTTTCCACATAAATGTTGGTCCCAAAAAATTTTTGAATTTTTCAAAAAAATATTTTTTGGTTATGATGGTTTGGTACACCTCAAATTTTTCGCTACTTTATTTCATTATAGGGTCCTCCATAACATATATTTTTTTCAATTTTATCGGAAGTGTACCCCATGGTGAAAAATAAAAAAAACAATTTTTTCTCCTGAACGAATCAACCGACTTTCACGAGAAAAAAAAATATGTTAATGGTTTTCTAATAGAGTTTCAAAAAACATTTTTTTGAATTTTTTATTTCGAAAACGTGAGTCAAAATTTTTATTTTTAATTTTTCAAAAATAAATTTTAAATTATGTTGGATTAGTACACCAACAATTTTTTACTAATTTGATTCATTGGAGGGTCCTGCACAATATATTTTTTTTTTCAAGTTGGTCTAAAATGTACCCAATAAGGAAAAATAAAAACCCAGTATTTTTTCAGCTCTCTGAGTAGTAGCTGTTCACGCATGAAGAGTAGGGATAGACCTGTAGGATCGTAATGTCATTAGATATCACTTACACACTATGCACATACATACTATTTATTATACCTATTTTTTTTGCATTTAGTTAATTTTTTTTCCTTGGATAACTACTACACAGCACTATATGTTATATTTATATAAAACGTAACTAAAAAGATTTTTTTAATATATATTTTTTAATATTATTATATGTTAATCAAAAAAGTTATGATGACAGACTTGCAAGAAGTGTTCGACAAAAAGCCTGCCGACTGTTAACTTTTTTGATTATTTAACATATAATAATATGAAAAAATATATATTAAAAAAATCTTTTTAGTTACGTTTTATATAAATATAGCATATAGTGTTGTGTAGTAGTTAACCAAGTAATAAAAATTAACTAAATACAAAAAAAAAAAATATATATATTCGATCCAATATAAGATATTTATAATAATAGGTATAATAAATAGTATGTATGTGCATAGTGTGTAAGTGATATCTAATGACATTACGATCCTACAGCTCTATCCCTACGCTTCATGCGTGAACAGCTACTACTCAGAGAGCTGAAAAAATACTGGGCTTTTTATTTTTCCTTATTGGGTACATTTTAGACCAACTTGAAAAAAAAAAAAATATTGTGCAGGACCCTCCAATGAATCAAATTAGTAAAAAATTGTTGGTGTACTAATCCAACATAATTTAAAATTTATTTTTGAAAAATTAAAAATAAAAATTTTGACTCACGTTTTCGAAATAAAAAATTCAAAAAAATGTTTTTTGAAACTCTATTAGAAAACCATTAACATATTTTTTTTTCTCGTGAAAGTCGGTTGATTCGTTCAGGAGAAAAAATTGTTTTTTTTATTTTTCACCATGGGGTACACTTCCGATAAAATTGAAAAAAATATATGTTATGGAGGACCCTATAATGAAATAAAGTAGCGAAAAATTTGAGGTGTACCAAACCATCATAACCAAAAAATATTTTTTTGAAAAATTCAAAAATTTTTTGGGACCAACATTTTCGTGGAAAAAAATTTAAAAAAATATTTTTTGAAACCTATTTATAAAATCCATAACATATATTTTTTTTCGTGAAAATCGGTTGAGCTGTTCAGGAGAAAACAATTTTTTTGTTTTATCTTTCCCCCTCCATAACTTCCCCCCCGTTAGGATTAAGGGGCTAAAAATTTGCGTAAGGTTGTTTCTCATAGGTGTGACTGAATGGTATAAATTTGGTTCAAATACACGCGGGGGCAGATTTTACATGCTTATCCGGCTAGGCCCTTTTCTATTAGAGAAACACTAACGTATTATATTAGAGCGTACAATAAAGCCCCAACTCTTAAAAATGAAGGCAAAACGTGACATTTTTTTATTAATACCAATATAGCTCCTACACGTTAGGTACTAGCGACAAATGTTGAACAAAAATATTTTGCATTAAATATCTGATCTATCTAGAAACTCGCCAACCTTTCAATCCGAGCTACGCCAACAACGCTTGACTGTATCAAACATCGTTACATTTTTTAGGGTAAAATAATAAATGTTAAACCAAAAAACCTATAGGTCTCTTGCCAAAAACGTAACCACGTAAAGAAAGAATGATTTATATTAACAATGAAAGAAACTAACTTATAAATTTCGCTATAATCATTAGAACCCTATTTTTCGCTTTTATGCCAACCAAAAAAAAAGAAGAGATAAAGATATCTAATTAAATAATATATATTTAAATTAATTTGTTTAAAAATTAAGAACCATTTTATTATTAAAAAATTATAAAAAGTTCCTAACCATTGGTATTTACTCTGCACAGTTCGAAAATCAATTAGCGACTAGGTAAAGAATAAATCCTTTGACTCTGTGGACCGCTGATACAATGCGAAAAAAATCTGGTGCGGGCAACACACGACTTTCACTTACCTTCGTTTTAAAAATCGATCAAAGAGTTTTCAACTACAGTTAGAGATACAAAACTAAAAAATCAATTATATTATGATCTAAAATAATCAGTTAGTTTTATCGGCTTTTCATCACTCTGTATTTACTTGTACAAGCTTGTGTATAAGATAATATTTTTTTCTAAAATCTTTAGCTTTCCAACGGTATATTATTGTTCTTATGTTCAAAAACAAAAAATTGCATTAAAAAAATATTATTTCAGTTTTTTCCTTTATTTGGGTATCGAATTCATTTAATTATTATATTTACCTGTTTTGCATCAGTGGTAACAAGATAATATAGTTATTTTTATAGAATCGATAAAATTAAAGGTACTTTAGAAGAAGAAAATTTAAAATATCGGCATTTAAGCTCTGTCAGACTATTTTAATCAGAATGAAACCTACATGTTATTAAAGCCTATTAAATTTTACATCGATATAGCGAGTTTAATCAAAATCGTCTTTACCGTTTTTTAGAAAATCATAAAAATGTGTAATATGCTTGGTATAAAGTTGTTTTTCTGGTTAGCCGATTTTGATGAAAAAGTTTTTGTAACATCTCGGGCGTATAGTTGTCTTAAGTATGAAACTTCAGTTTCATAGGACTTTTCGTTTCCGCCCGGGAGTTACCATACACACACACACACACACACACTCAGACCTTTTTGCGGGCCTATGTTATTTGGACTCAGGGGACCCTAAAACGTGTATTTCCGTTTAAAACTGAAACCCGAAATTTTTTGCGATCGCAATACTTTCCCTTACTATATATATAGTAAGTGAAAGTAAAAAGCTTTTGTACCCGAGAGAAATTAATTTATGGTCTTTAAGTAAATTTAATGCCTTTAAATTCCAAAAAGTTTATTTGAAGTATAGCCTTAGAAGGGTCATATGTACTGGCTTGCATTACAGCTTTCTTATCCCGAAGTCCCTTGCAGAATTCACAGGTAGGTTAAAACACTCATTCGTTTCCCTCTCTTTCTTTTTTTTCAATGTTCCTAAATCTTTGAATATATTTCTAAAATCATATTTTTTTTAATAATTAGCATTTCGTCCTCACGTAAAAGTTTTCAGCATTATCCTGATGAAAAATATAAATAATCACTTCCAGAATAAGGAAAAGTGAACTAAGATGGGCGATATTTCCCTCATAATTTCCTACATCCTGCCCTTCATTGAGAACGTCGACCCTTTAGACCTGTTGGGGTACCGTGGGACCGGCCTGAGATAGCATCTGTGGGCCGCGTACCGGGCTAATTAGTCCAAGTGTACCCGGGCTAATTAGATCAAACAATACCTTCGATAGTCCATGGCCTCTCCTCCCCTGAGGATCGTTGTCTTCCCCATGTGGTGTTTTGGGCAGGCGCTTCTTCTTGGTGTTTAGCTGATACGATTCAAAGGTAATGAATTTCATGTCGGCGCTTAGTAAGTAACAATATTTATGCAATGGCATAAACAACACACCCTCAAACAGATACACTATACATGGTATCCGCTAAATTAAAATATTATGTAAGCTCTATTTCAAATGAAAGTTTGGTATACAAATTTAAAAATATAGAGCACTCAACACGCAACTTTAACTTATACCTTTTTCACTTCTCTATATATTATCTCCTTTACCTCTGAATAAAAATGTAAAAATTGGAAAAAATGTATTTCCGGTGAAAACTAGAATTCGAAAATTTTCAGGATCGTCATACTTTCCCTTACTGCATATTTCAAATATAGGTACACTTACTCAAAAAGATTTCCATACACCCATAAATAAATTCATAGTTTTGAAAGCTTAGGTTGTTTTCCTCCACAGTTTTGACCTTCCATCTTGCCCAAAAATTATAATTTGGAATCCTAAGATAATATGACCCGTTCCCAGAAAGGTTTGGGTTTATTTACAAACTCCCTGGCAAATTGCAGCCACTTCTTCTGGTTTAATTTACTGAAGAAGGGCATTCTTCTTTCCACTCTACTACTGTATCGACATGTAGGCAGTGTGAGGATTTGCATAGACTTCAATATGGATGGCTCCCCCTTGCGATTCTCCAGTCTCCAATCTTCCAGCACGTGGTCTATCCTCCAGAGACTTCAACCCTCTATATATTTTTAGTACATAGTGTACAGTAGAATATGACTTATTCAACAGATATGCAATTTTTTTTATAGATAAGCCCTGCTAACCATGAGCTCTCTCAAATCACGAAAAACGCGCATATTGGAAAGAAATAAGTTTCCCAAGTAAAGTTAATACTGAACTAAGATTTGATTATCGAGATAAGGTTTATACATATAACACTGGAAAGACTATCATAATACAACAAATAGGATTAATATTGAAAGTGTATGAAAACTTTTTTGACCTACCATTGACAAATCCCTCGTTTTATCTATTTTTATCTAATATTAGTATCAGTAATTTGTACATTTGGAAATCGTTAAGTTGAAAATAAATAGCTATGCCAAATAAAAGCATGGTGTATGGAAAATTTTTTGAGTGAGTGTAAGTGAAAGTAAAATGTTTATTAGGCTACTCAACAGTTATCAAATCGTACTCAAGACATTCATTCCATACGTAAACACGGAAATTGATTTACCGCACAAAATCACATAATATTTTCATTAGTTTAGTCATGACAGACACTGTCATTTTCATTCGTACCAAGAACTATGAATACCCAAGATGGTTGTCCACTAGCTCCGAGTCCTAGAATCGATGAAGGTAACAAGGTCAGACATTAGGCCGGCTTAACTAATGCAGTTCTTATCTCGAGGAACCACGCAAAGTTCAGGCCGCAGGCACAATTCCAGTATTTTTCCTTAGTCATGGTATTAACCTACTGGAAGGCGGTGGTTACCTTCCACCTAGGCAACGGCAAAGAGGTCGTCGTAGGCTAACTGCCTTCAGCCACCACCGAACCTCTTAGATGAGGGTTTTATTATTAGGTAGCCTAACTGGGTCTTGAACCAACATTCCGTGTGTCTCTGTAATAAGGTTCAAAAAGTAGGGCACGGAGCAATGATGCTATAAAAAAAAATCTCCTCTTACAGACCTATTAGTCTCCTTCCAATAGGCTCTGAACTTTTCGAAAAATTCGAACCTGACCATCAATTTGGTTTTCGCATGTCACACTCCTACGACACACTTATTACAGTTACAGACTATATTTAATTGGCTTCTCTTTAAACCCAACAACATACTATTTTACACATACTATCTCATTATCCAATCTTTTCGATAGATTTTTCTCTGTTCGGCAGGGCTCTGAAATCCGTCCTGTCTTGGCAGGAGTTCCGCAAGGATGGATACTTACTCCTCTCCTATAGAACGACACCATGACTGCTATTTACACGGGCGAAATTGCAATTTTAACACATAACGATCCTATACTGGCATCCCTGACGGTACAAAATCGTTTAATGCTCATACGAAATTGGTACTCTCTTTGGAAAATCCGATTAAATCATGACTCGGAACATATCACTTTTACACTTCCACAAAGCACTTTCCCACAAATTTTAATCGGGACAAACATAATTCCTCAGAATAACCTTGTACGTTAACTAGAACCAACACTATACCGAAGGATGACTAGGGGTCGAAATGTTAAGATGAAAAGAAAAACTCTCAACCAGTGACTGAAAGTACTATACTCTCTTTTTTCCAAATCATAGAAATTAAAAATTAGACAAAAACTGAATACTTATACATACCTAATTAAACCCATATGGAGTTAAACCTCACAGAATGGTTCAGCAAATAAGACTCATACCAAAACTTCAATCAAAAATTTTAAGACTCATAACGACAGCTTCTTTGTACGTAAATAACAAAACTCCACATACGGACTTACGGTCATAAGAACTCTATATTCGCATTTTCATAGCAAATTACACGAACACGACAATAGACTAACAAAGGACATGTCATTAACTGAAATGTCTCTCAGAAGAAGGCCATTTTAGGCCTGAAGTGACCATAGGGTATGGAGACCTTCCTGAGGCATACCCAGCATCAATAAATTGGGTATATCCAAAAATTGGGGGAAAAACCTGTAGGCTGAAGGTGATCGAGGCCTAATCACCTCATTGTGATCTTATCCTTCATGGAAATTGTTTCGATACACTGATACAATATATAAAAAGATTATAGCTTATGGATTACGAGAGATAACAAAACCAATTCCTGATTTATTTACAAAAAAATAAATTAAACCCAATTAGTTTAAATATGTTATCAAACAAACGTTTGTAGGATTATCTTCAAAATCTCCTTAAAGCCTGGAGTTGAGGAGCCGGCAGACGACCCGAAAACCAGCGCCAGGCCATCGAGTGGCAGAAATAGGGGCACATTTCCATCTAAGGAGCTACGGCACGCACATTGTGTGTATTATCGGCGGGGTTACCATGGAAGCACGCACTTCTTGACCTCGTAGCATTAAACTATAAATATCACATGTATGCAGCGAATAATGGCATTGCAAGATTTGCATAAGATATGGCCATTATAAAGTAGCAATTAACAAATTATACACACCTCAACGACCGCATAATAAAATGTATAATACGAATCCATTTATATATTTCTCTATGAAACTCTTTGATGTCATAACTACTTATTTATACGCTCTGCACAATGAAAATACAAAATTATTAAAAACTTTTGAATAATATTTTTATTTTTTTTAAACAGGAGCTTTTTTTGTTTGTTGGACAACGTTCGCTAAAGGACATTTAATGGTTTAGTGCTTAACCTGACCCTTGACACGGTATGGTAGTTAAGGAACTGAACCCTAGCCTTTCTCATATAGATGGGTTCATTAAGGTCAATTAATGCAAAAACGTTTTCGCGAAAAAGTCATATTAAATTTAGCTCCAACTAACGATTAATTCAACTTATGGGAGACAATATATGCAAAACTTTCACTTGACTAGTTGGTAAAATCAATTTCAGAACTTTAAATAAAGGTAAACCTGAAAAATATGATAGAAATATGTCGAATTTTGATGGAAATATATGTTTCAGACTAAATTATCAATTATAGAAATTATAATCTACAATCACCTAAGTTTATAGCTTTTTCGACTTTCTACATTACGTTTTAACAGCTTAGTATATAACACTTTTTTCTAAAATCTTTAGCTACTATTATTGTGTTCGAAAAAACAAAATTATCAAAAAAAATAAGTTCGTTTTTTTTTTTTGGCTTGAAATTGAATTCGGTCAACTTCTGTATTTTTATATATATATATATATATATATATATATATATATATATATATATATATATATATATATAGAGAGAGAGAGAGAGAGAGAGAGTTACTCAATCAAGAGGAAACCTACATGATATTAAAGCCCATTAATTAATGGAAAGGTGCAAGATGCATAGCTTAAAGTGGCTCTTCTGGTTCCGCCAATTTCGATGAAAACATTGGCATATACGACGTATATTTCAGGCATATAATCTTCTAAAATATAATATGCAGGACTTTTCATTTTCGTGTTAGACTAACACTAACCATACACACACAGTCACATATGTGTTTGCTGGTCATTTGGGTTGACAGGGTTTCCGAAACGTAAATTTCCGGTAAACTCAAACTCAGAAAATTTTCACATTCGCAATACTTTCTCTTACTATATATTTCATTAATATTCATAGTGTAAAATTTACCTGGAATTTTATTTAAATAGAATTATTAGATCTGTGAACATAAAAAATAATTAAAAGCTTGCGGAAAAATCCTTGAAAAAAATAATGAAAAATCTGTTTCCTGTTTTATACTAACCGACAATAAGCTCAAGGACTAGACTCATTCATAAGAATTTTCGATATAATATCAATGATTTCATTACAAGCACTGCATCAAGTATAACACTGCCGAAATATCCCAAATATAAGAGACTTTACCAAAACCGGGTAAGCAACAAGAAGTGTAACGTAGTAGAAAACACTCCATAAGATAGTCCTGAAAACAGACACATGCATAAACCGTTTTCAGTAATAAACTTCACAGACATAACAGGATGATTACCGGTTAACGATGACTGGGAACAACAATTTTAATAAATAACAAGCTAAGATTCTCCTTTTGTAATACATTGTAAACCATCCTCTATAGCAAGGATACAATTATAAGATTCAACAGTGGTTAGAAAGGACAAATAATAGTGTAAATTGCGTGCGAAAGTAGCTAGGACATTCTAAACCCACACAGACGTTAAGTATTGCGGTTACTGTATTGTTTGCCCCGTGTGCAATACGTGACATATCGTTTAGACATTGTTTTGTTCCGGTTAAAAAAATAGTGGGACTTCTAAGGATTAATTAATAAATATATCAAGGTTTGTTCAGATTTACCGCATAACATAACATTAAAAAGGTACCTTTGGACATAACAAAACAATCATTCCTGGCTTGACCACCGACTTACCTGTCTGAGCTAAGACACCCCAGATAGATGACTATCCCTGTTCTAGGAGTGGAGGGGTGTAAATTTTGCATAACCCTTCTAAGAACCATCCTGCTTGTAGCCTGGAAACTGTTCTATTTTATAATATTCAAAATTATTTCCTCCTAGTATTCTCGATACATAGGATAATATATATTATATATATATATATATATATATATATTAATAACAGAAAGTGACAAAAGAATATGAATATATATATATACTTACTGTCTTCTGTTCTATTTATATTGCTTCGCTAGTTTTCTTTCATTCTATATTTTTTGGCTTTGCTGAATCTAAAACTATTCAAGAACTGAGTCATTTAAAAATTATTGATATTACTAAGAAGTAAAATTTCAATTAATTTTGCAAAAGTAAGTAATAAAGTAATGTAAAAAAAGTTACTTGACTGTTTATCTGCAACCTTGGGCTTTATCTCGCCTTTTATCTAGACCAGCGTCACTCCCTTTAAAATGCCACACGCGATCCCGCCGCCAACAAATGGAAAAGCAGAAATGTTGACAGTCTCTTCGTCCTTTTTAGTACCAATACCATTTCCTTTTTCTTACTCTAGGTGAAACTTTTGTTTTCTGTTAGTATAATCTTATTGTAGACATAACTTTAGAATATTTTAAAAAAACTAAATTACTTTATTTGCACCTCATAAATAAATACAAGCAAATGGGTTGTATTTCACAGATATGGAAAACATGGCATTGGCTAGGCATGAGGGAGACAGAACCCAGTAGTGCATCCTCCTGATCATTAAGCACAACTATATTTTCAGGCCAAGAGGTCCCTCAACTAACTTTTTTTCAGCATAGTATGTTCAGTATGTCAGATGTAACATGTTTTGAACAAATTTATTATCGGTCCATGTAGATTGTCGTGAATCGTTTGTAAGTCAATCGTATGACTTTTGTTGTAGTTGGAATGCGTAAGTCGGTAGGAAGAGTATCGTTTGAACATACGGGGCAGAGTTCGTGGCTAGTCTCAAAATTTGGATTGAAAGGTTTGTATTTTTTTAATGTATGTCTTTTTAGCTGGTCCGTGAATTTGGCAAGCGTAAGTCCATATAGGTTTTAGTAAATAAGTATACGTAAAGCCTCTGTCTTATGGTAATTTAGAGTGTCTGTAGTAGTATGAATATAATAGTCTTAGTCGAAAGTTTAGAGTTTTACGTTTTGTCTTTACGAGTGGACCCCATGTCAATCTTTTGTCAAAAATTAGTCCCAAGTACGTTACTGTATTTGATTGCGGTAAGGGTGATTGTCTAGTAAACTGGAGGCAGGTTCCGCGTCTAAGTGTAAATGTACAGTAGTGACTTGTCATGGTTAATTTTTAGTTTCGATTTCTTACACTAGTTTTGTACATTGTCTAAGTGGTGTTGCAAAGTCATACTGGCTTCTGTAGAAATCTGTGTTTCTCGTGATAACAGCAGTGTCGTCGGCATATGTCGCATTTTGGATGTTTTGTTCTGTTGGTAAGTCGTATTGTATTTAAAACAGAAGTGGGGCCAGCATAGAACCTTGGGGAAACACCTGCAGAGATTGATTTTTATTAATAGGGTATCTGAATCCAGTCGGACACAGAACAGATCGGTCATAAAGAAAATTTGTAAACTAATTAATACATGCTAGAAGAATGAGTTTTAGTTTTTAAAAAAAGACCCTGGTGACATACCCTATAAAAAGCCTGAGTAACATCCAAAAATTAGAATATTTTAAAATATAAATTGAGAGTTGCGATATGTGATTGGGAATCTCAAACTCATTTCCACAGGAGAAATATAAAACTAACTTACTTCTTTAGTCACAAAAAAAAGTTTGTTTTTAACCGGAATTATACGTTTTAGGTCCGAAATTCAAAAGATAAATTAATTGCTAACATTATTTTTGGTGTGAATATCACATAAGAAATTTGATATACTATATTGGATATAATACACAGATTCGCCCAATGATCACCATCCAAGCACATGCCCACGAGAACAGATTTAACACAATCCTCCCACTGACGCCTTGGCCTACCAGTCGGTTAAGTCAATATTAAATTTTTAGGAATTTGTTCTTCACATCTTAAAATGCCATTCAACTCAATTATACTGACAGAGTAAAAAGCCCAATAATTCCGCGTTGTGTAACCTTTTGAATTCGTCAGGGAACTCATTTCTATTTGGATCAAATTTTTGCTGTGCCATATTCTCGAAAACCTTAAGGTGTTGTTCATCCTTCAAAGTAAGTGACTACGTTTCACATCCTGATAGAACCGACGGGATTATAATAGTTTTATAAATTCTAACCTTTAAGTTTCTTGACAGAAGCCGCTTCATGTATTTCTGAAATTACATTATGTGAAATATTATTCATGATATTACAGTAGAATATAAAATAATTTTTATTCCGGGACAGGATCCCTTAAGAACAACAAATATGTACATTTAAGATACACAATGTATCTGGTCTAAAGACGAAATGATCGTGATTAATTCTTATTTACAATATTGTAAGAAGTAAGAAAAGAAAAAAGAAATATATCTATACAAAAAAGAAGAGAATAAAATAAATAAACTTCTTCAGATACATACATTTGTCGAACGAAATTAAATTTAAAAGTTAATTAATTAACTAAATCAGGGATGAGCAATAAATAATATTTCTTTTTTATATTCAAAATCTGATATTTGATATAAAACGTCAGTGTTGTTGAGCGTCTTTGTGGGAATACAGGAGGTATTGGAACCGTTGGGACTTGAATGATGATAGAGAAGAAGCATGGCAGATATGAGTAGGTAGGGAATTCCAGAGATAAGCAGAGCGGACAAGAAAGGAATGATTAAAAATCGTTGTTCGTTGGGTAGGAATGTAAAGGTCTGAATGGCGAGACCTTGTTTCGAGGGAGTGGACTGACGATTTAAATTGTAGAAAACTGTGGATATAAGGAGGGAGCTGGATGTTAATGGTTTGGTAAGGGTATGATCCTAGGAAATATTGTCCGCGAATTGGGAGAAAGAGCCACTTTAACTCGCCGTCTAAAAACAACAGGTCACATGAGACCCATTCGGAGTGTTGAGGACAAATCTTAAAAACATGTTCATAAACAAATTATAAAATTAACTCTTATTAAAAGCCATATTTCCATTAATGAATAAAATCAGCTCATCAACGTGACGAAAATAGACTTCCAAAGCATGGCTTATTAAGAGAAAATGAGTCCGAAAATAGTTTTTAGAAACTTTTCTTCTTTAAAACTCACGATATGCCGGCCTTTGCGTGAGCCTCAACAAGTTCCGGTGAGAAAGTTACGCTATCGACTCAAAGAGGGCACTTCAAACTTAGGTCAGATTTAATTTCTTTTATCACGAAATTTAATCACTATCAATTTAAATAAATGTATATTAAATTATGTAGACCTTTCAGAATACGATGGTCGATAAGAATTGTTTTAAATTTTAAATTGTATTTTAATTTTAGCAATTTTCATGATACTATTATCTATAAATGAATTTAAAATTTGATCTTGACCGCCAAACATTTTTCATTGATATTTTTCATCACGAACATCATAATTACAATTACTAAATATAAATTAAATATTTTTAAAACTTTTACAGATAATCTACTCGACTGTACAGATACACTGAGAACTACGCTTTCATATGCAGAACTTATTTCATAAACTTAAAATTAAAAATGTTGAAAATTATCACACAGCGGTTTATAACTTTCTTATAATTATATCAAGATATTTTTTATCTTGGTCTAGTACAAAAATTCATTATTAAAAATGATTAACCAAAATAATTTATACTGGACTTCTTTAGTCTTTCATTTAAATTATCTTTGTACTAATTTTAGTTTAAAAAAAAAATTATATTCGATTTCTATTCGAACAAACAACCGATCCTCTGTTTTCATCGCACCAAATAGGTATAGCCATTTTAAATAATTATTCGCGTTTTACTGGTTCTAAAACTCTTAACATTTTTTTTTTATCTTCAAAAATAACTGAGTTATGCGCGTATGTATTGGTAAAATATAAATAATCTCCTTCTTTATTATTAATCGGAGTGACCTGATTGTAAAACTCTCTAAATTTTGTTCTCTATTTTTAAAAATACTGAATTATTTTCGTAAAACATGTTTGATCGGCCGCCATGTTGAAATAATTTGCTGATATCAACTAGAGGTGTGAGGATCATCCTTGGATGTCTTGTTATTTTTTATATTGAATTTGGAAGAAAACCCGGTTCATTACTGAAAACAATAAAGTAAAACCGATAAATTCACAAGTTAATATAATATTTTCTCATGCAAAAAGATCATTACTAAAATAGTTTTTAAGTATGATATTTTGCAAAACTCCATTCCCACTCTAACCCACTAGTTTCTATCCTAGCTTCCTCTTCGATCCCTGATAACACTCCGAGGCGTCTGAAAAGAAGATGGCCTCGTGATGTACTTGTTTAGATTGACTACTACAGTGCTACTCATTACCAGCATATTTACTAGTTGTATTACAAAATACAGTTGTAAATTTCAATAAAAATATTTTATTTTAAAAAGTATGGTATTTGCTGTACAAATGTCTTAAAAATCCATCGGATTTATTTTTATCTATTTAATATATTTGAAGTGAAGTGTCTCTTAAGCGTCAATAACGAGTTCATTCATCTAAGTTGAGTAATTACTCTTCCGATCAATAACACGAAAAAAAAAACGGTGATTCCTGGGACCAATCGATTGGATACTTTATTACTGTAATTTTCTACTATTGTTCTTTAACAAAATGAAAATAGGCAATTTTATGTTATAAGGTAATGAAGCCGAAGCACGTAATTAATAGTCGTCGAATACGCTATTCACACACGCAACCTGTGAAAATCGATGTTACTTTTTTGTCCATTTGTTAGTAAAATCCAAGTCTAATCTCAGATTAATACTCAACACATATATTCGTATATAATACAATGTATAAATTACTATGTAAATTATATTATAATTATTTTAAATAACTGATTGGAGAGTATCTAAGAGAGAAAAGGAATTATTACTGATGACGGAAGAACACAAGCAGCAAAAAGTGACTCTAAAAAAAACGGGTTTTTTTGTTCTCGGGCGCGACAGGCCGTGTAGGACACAGGTTGCGTGATGTAATCTCCTGGGAGAATATACTTTTATACGATTCTCGATGAGATTTTACAGGGTAGGGTCATCAGTCCCTACGCCTATTTTTATGAGTGGCCACCATTTGGCTGTCGGGTCTCATATACCCGAGGAAGAGGCTGTGAGTGAATCCCCATTTAATGATATCCTTATAAAAGCCCCGCCGGGACTGGGATTCGAACTCACAAACTTTAGCATGAGAGACTAGCGGGCTAGCTCACGGCTACCTCACTCAGCCACGGGCTCCCCCAAAAAATGGACTACCCTAAGAAAATACTCCTACATCCAAATGTCATACTTAAATGGCAAGAAATAGATAGTACAACGTAGATACGCTGAAGTTATAGCAATCTTTAGTCAGCTCTCAGGGAGAAGTTTAGTTAGTCCACGACCAAGAATAACTACCATTTTAAGTATTCGAAGTTGGGCTTTCTTTTCCTTAATAGGAGGACAAGTACAGTCAAAATAATACCAATCGAGCATACAGAGCATAACCTAGGTTTAAAAAGAACAGGTATAAAAACAATTTACAATCTATCTAATGTGCTCCTTACAGGGACAGATTTTGAGAGTAGTAGCTTTACTTTTTAGAAGTGGGAGAGGAGGAGAAGGGTGGAGAAGATTTTATTTTTGAGTGGAAGATTAACTTCAACTAAGCCAATTATAAAAGAAATTTCAAATACGAAACCAATGAATAAAAAATACCAATATCGTTGTAATGCCAGGCATAAATATTAAAGAAGAAATAGGCTACGCTTTTTCGGCCATGTGAAAAGAATGCAAAAATACGGCCAAGTTTGGAGCGGTTGGATCAGGATCTACTAAAAGGATTTCCAACTGAAACCACTGTAGAAGAGAACAGGATGAAAAAAAAGAAGAAAGAATCCAAACAGGCTTATTATCTTCCAATAACACGAATATTGATACTGTTATGTATGTAGTGTAAGTTTTAGTACTTTGATCCATAATCTATTTATTTTTTTATCGGAAATCATTTTGGGAAGGAAACATTCCTTCTTTTTGTCTTTATTTGTAGATCAACCAGTGGCTCCTTATGCTGACACTGGAAACTTGCAGTAAAAAATATTGATAAAAATTAGTGTGATTGACAGTTAATCAGCGGATGCTTTGAATTCGATCTCCATCTGTACTTCTACCAGTGTCTTAACAGACCATTACTAGTCCTTGGCCTCTTCAAATAACATTTACCATTCCGTAGGTTGTTGGACCACAGCTCTCCAATCTCTGGTGCCTAGTATCCTCCATGCATCCTTCGTCACGTAATCCGTCTAAGGCGAGGTCTTCCTTTACGTCCGGTGCTAAGAACGGTCTCTTCCAGCGTTTTCATGGAGATATCATCCTCTGTCATTTTGGCTATACGGCAAGTCCATCTCAATTCTTCCGGGTTTATATATTTCAGCATGTCAAGTTCACCTAGTTATACATTTCTTGATTGACTCTTGAGGTAAGTCTGGCCGACTCTTGGTCCATAGATTAGGAGATCCTCCTCTCAAAAGCCAGTAGGGTTCGCTTACCTGACAGTGATATTACCCACGCTTCCGAGGCGTAAATCAATAACGGTCTAATTATCGTTGTGTACAGCGTTAATTTTGTTCTTGGTAGATAAATGCTTGTTATTTGTCCTCTTAGCGCAAAGTAACATCGGTTAGCAATACATTTTATCCTCTCGATTTCCTTTGAAACGTCGTTGCCCGCAGTGTGCTCCATCTTGCCGGTCCTACAAAATTAATGTTGGTACTCCCAGCCTGGTTAGTATCGCACTTCTAACTAAAAGAATAGAGGGTTGCTGCAATTTCGTTGGAAAAGAAGAGGTTAAATCTAAACCTTCTCAAAAAGTCGAGAAGGATTTTCCTACAATAAACTTCTTGACTCTTATAACACATCTTTGTATCAATGAAGTTCCAGTTTCAAAGTGATTTGTATTGGTTTAAAATTTGAATAAATAGCAAAGTGAAATGTTTATCACGTTTTTTGCCGTTTTAAGTAGATATATGGGGTTACCTGTAACATGGTGGTTAGCATAACAGCCTCCTATGCCAAAGGTCCGGGGTTCAAACCCGCAGGTGGTCCTTGGATTTTTTAATGGGAGTAAGAAGTCCTTAGTTATGCCTTCCTTCGGAGGGGACGTTAAAAGGTGGCCCCGAGCCTGTGCGATGTCATGTACTCGTTAAAGATCCCTATCCTAATTAAACCTGGATTGGAAAAATTTAAGACTCCCACTGTAGCATCGTCCTATTAGCCATAGCAGCATAAAGGGACGTTGAATAAACAAACAAAACAAAACGAGTAGATATATTTTCAAATCCCAAACTTTCAATAATTTTCGGAAAACTATTCAAACTATGAAAGGAGAGGTGGAAACCGACGAATTAGTGAGATTGTTAGCATTGGTTAGCACGGTACTATTTAACTTCATTCCCTCCCGTAGCTGAAATATAACTGTTGATGTCTGCTTCTGTCTATAATTACCGTTGGCTATTCCTGGCCCGCAATAAATCTTACAGTTATGTATGAAAATAGGCGATTCAGAAGCCGGGTTTATCATTAAGGGCTTAAATTATTGACGGCTTCCTGGTCACGGTACCGGTTCTATTATTGATAGCGAACTATCTTGTTTAGAGCCCTGTCTGAATAGGTTTAAATGTTAATGAGATTTCTCAAGGTCGTTGCACTAGGGTCAAGGGCTGTCTCGGTAGAAGTCTTCGTTTTCGTAACCTTTTGTTTTGTTAAACATATAAAAAGTTTTGTATAACATTATTTTAGAATTATTTTTTTATTTCCGTGTGCTCGCCATGCTTTTAACTTCAACAGGGTATCATTTCGACTAAGTCAATACTTTACAAAAACATCCTATTATCCACGCGCTGCTGTTCTTCTAGGGTGTGCCTCACTTTATTAATAGGGAATAATTTTATTAAAAACACTAATTGAAGTAAGATCATATTTCGAAGTAATGTTAGTGTTCTCTAAATATTATTCTATCTTTGAAATGAAATGAAAATAATTTTTATTCTGGGATATTTTATCTCGTAAGAATAATGATTACATATTTAAATAAGTAATCATTAACTTCCTTTTTTTTAAATTTATTTTTCTTCAATATCTATCACATTGTTTTTTAACGTTTCGGGGTTTCGTCCCCATTCTCAAGACTAAAAAAAAATGTAATAGTTTAAATTAGCAAAATTATATTATTTGATCATATATCTTTGAAAAATATCTTTATAAATTTTAATTTAAGTTGTCAATATTAATTAAATATATGATTTACCTTTTATTATCACTTTATACACACATACATTTTTTTTCCATTACGTAGCTTATTGCTATTCGTCATAATGATGTCTAGATATGATTAAAGTTGTCTGACTTCATTGAGATACATAATTATCTAGCCTGCTAAATTAAAATAAATAAAAAACAGATAAAAATTATGATGAATTTAGGTGCGCATAATGCATATAATTGATTTTATTGAGATAAATTACATGTTTGAGGAAGATTTATCTTTGAGAAGGTAACCTGGGCAGGTTTTGAGCGAAAATTGGAGTCTGATTTCTGCCAAAATCAATAGCTATTTTACCATGTACTCAAGGGATTGAAAAAGGAAAGAGCGCCAACCCTGAAATTCGTCAAATACAAAGAAGGAAACATTCCCAGGCAGAAGAAAATATAATGGAAAGGTGGAGGGGGAAGTTCCAAGATCTGTTAAATGAGAATCGACATATATATACTGTGTAGATGATGAGCAAACAGTGGTTGGTTCCTGGGAAAGGATGACTTCATTGATGATGACGAACTGGATGAAGCACGCTGGAATATTAAACTAGCGAAACCCGCAAGTAGTAATGAAGGGCTCTGCGGAAATATATGAGGCCCAAAGGAAAAAAAAAATTACTGCATTGTTAAAGCTTGTGTGGAAGCAAAAGAAAGTATCCATCATCGAAATGGCTAGAACATCTGCGAATGGAAAAGAGCAGGATAGCCAGCAAAGCCTATCGTACCAAAGTAGAGAGCAATAGAGGAAGAGGAAGGCCTAGAAGGAAATGGGAAGAAGAGATAAAGAGAGACATGTAGAAAAAAAGGGAGACTTCAATGGAATGACAGAAGGCATCTTGTGGAAGACTAGCAGAGCTGTAAAGGGCTCGTTTGTATACTTCCTCTTTAGCCTGCTTAACACGTTCACGCCGGGGTGACCCACAGGTGGGTCACACTTGACTGTTCTATGGGGCGGCGTGATCTACCCGTGGGTCACACTTGACTATTTCTATAGCCAACAATGCATTCTACTTAACCAAAAGCGGAAGTGGAAATAAATTTACGGTTTTCAAATATTGTTCGTGAAAACTAGAAACAGAACTACAATTTTCAAAACAATTTGCACTTCGTTTTGTTGGGCTTATATTGAGATATTTAAAATAATTTTAATGTTTTCAACATTTTTGAAATTTCTTAAAATATCATTAAGTCGTTATATGAAACCCAAAGTTTACTTAAAGTTATCTAATAGCGATTTTAAACAAAGTTAAATGCAGGAAATATAGATATATTAAGTTGTATATAAGAATAATTAGATAAAGAGACATTTCTCAATAATTATCGACAAAACCTACATATTTTCAAAATGATGGAGTTTTGTTGACCGTAGAGAAATTAGATGAGGAGGATGGTTGGGGGTGCGGTCATAAATTAAAACCACACAATTAAAAATAAGAGTTATTTTTATTATGTGCCGACGTTTCGGCCTACAGTGTGGGCCTTCATCAGGGCTAAAAGAAACAAGCAGATAACAACCAACCTCTGCACCATAGTAATCTACCTCTGCACCATAGTAATCTACCTCTTCGCCGTAGTAACCGAGTAGAAAATAGAAGATCTTCTCTTGGCCCTACCTTGACATCTCAACATTCTTCAGTTCACACTTCGTTTTCTGGTCATCAAATTTCACCTGTATCTCTTGTAAATCCTTCCTCTCCAACCGTTTCTAGTCTAATTACATTGGTTGTTATCTTGTTTCTTTTAGCCCTGATGAAGGCCCACATTGTAGGCCGAAACGTCGGCACATAATAAAAATAACTCTTATTTTTAATTGTGTGGTTTTAATTTATGACCGCACCCCCAACCATCTTCCTCATCTACATATTTTCAAGATATAAAAGTAAAAATGAGCTAAAAATATGCCAGTCATACCATTGAAAGTGAATTTAATAAGGAACAAAATGACATTAAAATGGATGATATGTCTTAAATAGAACGGCCAGTGCAGACTTTTGTCCCGAAAAAGTGCGTTTGGAACCACTGTGCGGCGTGAATGTGTTAAGGTGGTTTGTAAGAGGAAAGGTTATGATGATGAGAATGGTTGACTGCCTTTCTTAAACTTAAACTTTCGATCACAACCCCGACTCAAAGACAATACAGAAAGAGTTTTTTTACTTTTTCAATAACAGCGTTATGATTTGAGGAGTCTCTGAGCTGTTTTAAAACAAAGAGGACTTACCTGATGGCCTTCAATAAAGTTGATGATTTTCAGTTAGTAACATACGAACGCAGATGAAAAATTAAATCATGGTTTTTAACAGCATCATCAAAAGAAAAAATGATATATGAGCATGAATTGTGAAAACATGAATAATTCTCAGATAATTAATCTACTCCGCTAAAAATAAGTATGATATAAACATTTCACTTAAGGTCATGAAGCAATAAATGCTATCTATTGCTAAAAAAATGACAATTATACAGCTCGGGTTTAATCGCTTAACCCGATCATCGATCCTGAATTTTTAAGTATTTTTCCACTAACCGTCACGTCACGCTAACCTGTCGGGAAATCAGGAAAATAGAGCAGGCATTTCAATATTAATTGGAGTAACCCTCAAAAAAGTAATCAATAGAATCAAGTTAGTTAATAATATTTATAATTTTATTTTAGAATCGATTAATTTGAAGAAATCATTTTATTTAAAAGACCTTTTTTAACTATTTGACTTAATTATCCAAACACAAAATATAGAACATAGACTGCTTAATAGGTCTCCATTTTGAAACGAAATGACAGATGTAATGTTGAGTTCCGTGGATCATCTTCTGAGTGACCGTGACTTTGGTGCCGAAACCTAAAAGTTCGACCATATAGTCAATAGGAATCTTTTCTATTTATATTTCATTGAATTTTACAACAGTATATACATAAATACAACAAGTAAAAGTGTTGAATTACAATAAAGGGAGTGAAAAGGCTTGTGAAGAAACTACCCAGTGGTAGAACTTCGATGTCTATTTAAGTAAGAAGGTCCCGAGACCATCTTCTTTTCAATCGCCTCGAAGGATTATCAGGAATATGTGAGGTTGATAGGTTGTGAACAAAAGGGTTTATGTCGGTTGGGAGTTTGGAATTGAAAGTGGTATATCTGGTACGAGAAAGGTCTGCAAGAAATGGGATATTAAGGTCATTATGGATGATTTTATTTCTGACGAAGTAAGGAGCGTTTAAGATTTTGCGAAGGATTTTGGATTGTAAGGATTTAGGTAATTTAGGTAAATAAATATAGATAGTTTAGGTTATTAAGGATATTATTGTAAGAACTAATGCGAGAGGAATTAGATGGTTTAATAGAGCCCCAAAGCTCGATACCATATGTCCATATGGGTCTGATAATGGTAACATTTATGAGCTTTTGTAATAGAGTGGAAGTCTTGAACGTTTGTCAAGTAAGTGTTGCCGTAATCGGTATCTTCGAGCAGTTTCTTGTCGTTTAAGTCTTGTTTTAGGATTCCAAGTAAGACGATTGTCAAGATGGAGTCCTAGGTATCAGATTTGTTCTACAGGAGTGAGTGAGGTGTTATTAAAGGAAACAGTGGGGAAGGAGATCATCGATTTGCGACGAAGAGTAAAGGTAATTTGGAGGGATTTGGTAGGATTTATTTTGATTCTCCGGTTCTGACACCATTCCTCGATGGCTGTGAGGTGGGACTGAAGGATTTGGGATGCTATGGTTGTCATTATGGACTGATAACACACTTGTGTCATCCGCGTAGGTATTGAGGACAGTGCTAGGATGGAGTGGAATATCAGCTGTATAAACTGTATAAAGGATTGGACCTAAGATACTACCTTGAGTAAATTATAGTTTATTTTAAAGGTTCTATTATTGAGGTAGCATTGGATTAAAAGGAAATATGTAGAAGGAAGGAATTGACGAAGTTTGTAAAGGAGCCCTGGGTCATAATTTTTATTAAATTTGATTTTTGGATTTTAAGTATGTTTAATTGTTAAACCTTGGACTTCGATAAACAATTTTAAAAAATCCTTTTTTAAAACAAAAATAGTTCATCTGTTGAAAATAATATTTTGATCTGCCTATCATATTTCATAACTTATAAATCAATCAGAAAATTATTCAAAATTTGTCTTTCATTTTGGATTCAAGAGTTTTCATCTAAGTAAACAATTGGTCATTGTAAGAGCAGTCGTTGAAGTTAAAAAGTTTTTTTTTTTTAATACATCTTATCAATTTTAATATCGTTATCAAACTTAATTATGTTTACTTTGTGCATTGATATATCAGATCTAAAAAAAAAAATTTCCTTTAGAGGAAGAAAATTTAAAATATCGTCATTTAAGCTATGCCAGAATATTTCAACCAGAGTGAAACCTACTTGACTTTAAAGCCCATTAAACTTTACACCAATTTAGCGAGTTTGATCTAAATTGTAAAAAGGTGCAAAATGGCTCTTCTGGTTGGCCGATCTCGATGAAAAAGTTGCTGCATTATCTCAGGCAAATACAAAATATGAAATTTAATCTTTATGAAAGTTATCGTTTTTGGACTAGACTGGTTACATAAACACACACATTCGCGGGACTTGATCATTTGGGCTCAGAGATCCTTATTTTTAAATGATTAATCTTAAAACGTAAGCTCTTAAATCTTGAGGAGGGTATGTATTTTTTTTTTTTTTTTGGTCGATTAAGGTTAGTTAGCAAAGGTTAATTATTGAAAATAATATACCATAATGAATGTTAAATGAAATAAACAGTATTCAACTCGGAAAATGGTGGTTACTTCTCTATATCAAATTAATCTTGCTGACATAAGTATTTAGAGAGCTAAAATGCTTTAAGAATTAAAAACCCTATCATATATGCGAAACTTCGCCTCTTGCACTAAGGCTAGACAAACGCCTTGAGGATTATCTTCTATATAATTTATAAGAGATTACTGCGATGTTGAAAATAAGGAGTTGGAAAAATAATCTGTCTGAAATTCTCGATGTCATTACACATTTTAGCAATGTTTAAACTTCAAAACGCCGACGAAAAATCAACTGTTTAACTTAGTCCAGAAAAATGCCGATCTCGAATAATTTACTTGTGGCGAACTAGAACATACCATTAAGGAGCTCCTAAATTTTACGTTAAAAGGGTGTTGGGCCTAGAAAAAGGAGGATATTTTAACGGCCACGAACTTTCCCCGCTTTTTTTATTTGGAAATAATGCAATATAAGGATCAGCTGATGATGAACCACGCCAAATGGCTGTCCCAAGACATTTCACTTCGGTAACTCTTCGCTATCATTTTATTGTTCATCATATAAAAACGGCATGTAGTGTTAGTAGTAGGAAAACGTGTTTTCGGCGGTCAGCTCACTGTGTGTCGTTTCGTGTAATATATACTACGTTATATCTTATAGTGTTTTTAAGGTGTAACGTTATATTCTTCTTCTCCGAAGCTTTTCATATTCTGAAATGAGATATTGACATTTTTTAATCTCTTTTTGATCAATAAATATTAAACAAATTACGCTCCTAAACTATTGCAATTTTTCAGTTGGAAAAGGTCATTTGTGATGGGATCATCGATCCCAGGGTTGAAGCCCATAAATGATTCAGAGTTCGTTCGAGTGTGGCGTTCGTACTCCTCTCATCCGATAGCTGCTTATGTCAATATCTTATTAGCGATTCTGCTTCCATATCAAGCAGAATTGATTTTTCTCTTCATCTCGATATTTAAAAATTAATCCGTCGAAGTGCACTTCAATTTTCATTTGCTAAAAATAAGGAATGTCGGCCCAGATAGTTTTGTGTAGTACCTATTACTTTTTGGCTAAACGTAAGACCAACCAAAGAACTAGGGTCTTCTTAATATAATCCGTTGGCAGCAATATTGGTAATTATTAAACAAAAAAAAGAATAAATGATCTTGATAAGCGGACATTCTGATGGACAGTGACTTCAGTGAAAGTCTCAGACCTTAGAAAGATGTTACAGGACTATGGACATTGCGTAACCTTCGATTTGGGAGATTTTGTATCTTTTATAAATAAATGATTGAGTTATGTATTCATTGGCTTCCTTTTAGAAGCATTAACTAAAATCATATACTATTTTGTGAAATATGAGCACAATTATCTTTTGAAAGGAAAGAATGTAAAATCACAAAGAACGAAAGCTATCTCCAGGTACTCTGAACCTTTATTTTTTTTTAGTACATCACCGTCGCAAACATGGCAAAATCACCAATTTAGGTGGACAAAACTTTGGAATTTCTGAGTGCTTGAACTTTTTATTATTAGTTGGTAAGACGCTTAATACTAATATTTTTCGTAATACCGTGTTTACTAACAAGTGGTAAATGAGTGAATCATTCCTGTTCACACAAGTGCCTAATAACGGGCAGTGGGATTATCTTTATTCGATGGCCATTCACTATGTTCAAGGTTGTGTAGATTAAAGTCTTTTTGCTTCTATTTAACAATGGACATTGCTGAGACAGGTAAGACATAATTTTTCCACAGTCGTTATTGAATATACATTGCAATCTACCTGCAGAGTTAAATTAGCAGTTTGTAAACGTATTCACCCATTCGAGAACTAAATACTATATAACCTCCAAGTTATCCCAAGGATTTGTTTCATCAATCCTTCTAGTCTTTAAATGTTGCAAAGAATGTATGCGATTTTTCGCGCTTTGGGTGATACATAATTTTTTTGCAGACACGGCAGTCCGAATCAAAAGTTTTGCAATCTATAAATTAAAGAGTTTCCTAAATGATTTTAAATACATCTAACAGCAGGTTTAAGCCACTCTGATTGGTAGATTTATTGTGTTATTTTATCCATATTCTGGGACTTCAAACGTTAAATGTAGAGAAGTTTTAGATTTTAGCAAATAAATTTAATTTTTTACCTCTGTGCACTCGCAAATCGTGTCAATAATTATTAGATATATTTTAAATAATGTTTTCCGTGATATGATACCCCAAAGGTTAAATATGGACAAGTTTCAGAATTTCTTCCACCTAAATCGGTCATATTTTCCGCTGTGCGCCGTACATATTTTTTTCAGCCTCACGTATTAGAGTTAGCTTATTTTTTTAGATGATAGAGAACTAACTATTAAAGCGCCAGACGTTATTATATTGAGTTGGGCCTCTTTCAAACGAGACACAAGATATCTTATTAATAATATCCATATTTACCATTAAAACAAAACCTGTTAAGGATATTTTTCTCAGGAAAAACTTTAGGCAAATATAATCTGTGTTCATGACACAGAGATACACCATTCTGTATCCCCATTAATGAACGCATGAAAGAGGATCTGGAGGTAGCGGAACTAAGGAAATTACTGGAGAACGGACTATTGAAGTGGTTTGGCAACGTTTGTCGGATGGAGGAGGAGAGAGAGCCACGAAAAGTTCTAGAAGCTCGACCCACTGGGAGGAGGCCGAGGAGCCGTTCCTGAATTTCCCATCAAGAGTAAGCAATATGCAATGGATAGAAGAGAAGAGAGGGAAATCCTCGAAGTAGGGACCAAGATACATGGCTGTAATGGATAGAGACGCTAGTAATGGTATGAAGAGGAAGACGAAGAAAGAAGGAGAACTTCTAGCAAGTGCAAGATCGGATAACATAAATAAATATATCTTTTTCAGAAATATTTTTTTTTCCTATAGATTTGAAACTAAATGAATTTTACGTGACAAACAGAATACAATGCTTACATTCGTAAAGTTCAAAATAATCATCGTGTTTGTGCACAGGACTGCACCTAGGTATATGTAACCAATATACCTATGTAATACATAATATCAACCTTTATTCAAGAATGGTTTTATTCTCCTCACAGATGACAAATTAATTCATATTCCTGGATAGCAGCCGGGTATAATCCTTGCTCTAACACAGAAGAGATTTAGTTATTTAACTGCACTAGTTAGAAAATGAGCAGAATTCTTTTCGAATGTAAGTTTATATTAAAATGAACTTGTAACTCTGGATGATATGAGGCGTATCGATTTTTGTAGAAATGATATAATCGATTCAGAAACCATTACTCACGGAAGTAACAATACACGGAAGGACGTTTATATTGACCAGGGCATTGACCTCCTCCGATGTGTGCTAACGTTAGTAGCCAAACATTTCTTATTCTTTTTGTAAGAAACAATGTATTTTCCAGAGATACTTGAATTCTTCACTTGTTCAGCCTTACAGTTACAGTTACAGTTACACCAATCAATAACTTTTCGTTGCGGTGCTTTGAAAACGTGATTTCTTATTTTTTGCTTTCATTAGTGATAAACAGTCATTTCTTTCAAAACTTTTATCAGTCCTAAATTTAATTTAAAACAAAACTTAAAAGTGTACCACTACAACCCTTGGACGGTCTTGGGCTCAGTACATGTAGAGATTCGTACTGTTCCTAGTCCAATGACCGTGTAATGAGGTGATTAGGCCGAAATCAAACTCAGCCGCCAGTTTTTCCCCATTTTGGATACCTACTTTATAGACAGTGGGTTTGGCCATACCCTATGGATACCCCACGGCTGTTATAACAGAATAAATAATATTCTGCTACAGCCGGGATTTGAACCAAGGACTCAAAGAACAGTAGACTGGCGCTCTATACACTGGACCACGTCGCTCCCGTTATATTCAGTTAGGTTCTGTTTTAAATACCAAGCATTTATATGTTTAATATCATCCACAAGATGGCCCCTCTACAACTTATGAAGGGTCCTGGGTTCATAACTTATAGAGATTCGTACTGTTTCACGGCCTACAGTCGTGGAATAAGGTGTTTGGTCTAAATCACACTCAGCCGCAAGGATTTCTCCCCCCCCCCCCCAAATTTTGGATACCTACTTTACAGAGGCTGAGTGTGCCCAAGGAAGGTCTACTTATCCCAGGGTCGGTCCATGGCTGGAATAACAGAATATATAATTAGGGGTTACCTGTAGCAGGGTGGTTAGCATAACAGCCTCTCATGCCAAAGGTCCCGGGTTCAAACCCGCAGATAGCCCTAGGATTTTTCAATGGGAGTAACAAATCCTTAGTTATGCCGTCCTTCGGAGGGGACGTCAAAAGGTGGTCCCGAGCTTGTGCGATGTCAGGTACTAGTTAAAGATCCCTATCCTAATAAAACCTGGACAGGCAAAATTTAGGACTCCCACTGTAGCATAGTCCGATTAGCCACAGCAGCATAAAGGGATGTTAAATAAATAAACAAACAAGAATATATAATTCTGCCTCAGCCGGGTTTTGAACCCGGGACCCAGAGAACAGATAATAATGCTCTATCCACTTACCTACGCCGCTTACTTTAACATGCAAAGAGTCCAAGATTATTCATGCCAGTATCCATTTTTTTTTTTTTTTTACTAAACCTCTTCTGTTTAAAAAGTTAATTATTAACAATTTGGCATGGATAAGAAAGCTAGTGGCTGTGCGGCTACATTCTAGTGTACGTTTTTTTTTTTTTTCCCGTTCACCCCTACCTCGCTTTTGAAGGTTACATGGGGTTACTCGGGCCAGGGAGGGGAGGGAAGTGAGGACGGGGATAAATGCTGAGATAAAAAGCCCCCCAGTACCGAGACTCGAACTCGTAATTATTTGTTTTCAAATATGGTCCCTCTGTGGTTGCTAGACAACGTGCACTAATCCAGTCAGCCACCCATCCCCTCCTCCCACCCCTCAACACACCCATTCTAGTTTACCATTCCAGATTCCAGAAGTTCGAGACCCAGCCCCAGAGATGACTTTTCAAGCATATAAATAAAATGATTCACTTTCATCCTCTACCCCGGATATGTGAGGACCGTCAGCCAACAAGTGGCCACTCACAAAAATAGATGAAGAAATAGATAGAATGATGACCCTGCCCTAGAACTTATTATCGTAAATCGTGAGTTTATTCTCCTATAAGATTACAACACGCGGCCAAGGACCCATACGGACTATCTCGTCATACGAAAAAAAAACAAAAATAAACTAGTGGCTATATTTTATGTTGATTAATTAAATCGTAAAATATAGCTTATGGAAAATTACAAAACTAATGAAACCATAATTTTACATTACATTGCAACTATAATTTTACATTACTAAAAGATCCATTGTATCTGTTTGTGAACAGTTGGTGTTTTCGACTGAAGAATTGGTTAAAGGTAAGCTTTCTTGGGCGAAGGTAAGAGGACGTTAAGCAACGATACCGTTGGCTTACAACTGGCATGGTCTCTGAATACAGAAGTAATAGTATTCCGCTATTTATTCAACAAAAAAGACACGGCTGACCTGTTATTTGCATCTTAATCCTATTTCGACGGAAACGATAAAACAGATCTTAGGCCAGACGTGAAGAGCAAGGAGTGAGGTATCTGCAGACCCAGATCAAATCAGGGCGAGCTCTTGGCTACCGATACGGCACACGCTACTTCCTGCAGGTGTTCTGTTTTCCAGCGTCTCTTTTTGGCTCAAAATTATTTTTACCTCGTGCGAAGAAGGCAATAAGGAGTTGATTCGAGCACCACCATTGCTCTCATATCATCGCTATTATAAACCAGTCTCTAAAGAGATTGTGTGATGCAAAAGATTAATTTTTTAACAAATATGCTAGGGTGCAAAACTGGGGTAACCGATGATGTGATGAATAGCATAACATCCTTCTATGCTCAAGATCGCGGTTTCAAACCTCGTAGGATTCGGGCTCAGGATTTTTCAAAGGGAGTAAATAATCCTTTGTATTGGCCTCCTTTTGAGGGACGTAAAATAGTGTCCTGAGCCTCTGAGAAGACAGGTACTAGTTTTTTTTTTTGTTATTTTTTCTCTTCCTCCATTTATTTACAATAGTAGCTGGAGCTCCTCGTAGGTTGTGGCGTTTCTTGCTGCTTGGAGTGAGTTCCCTTTGACTATCCGCCAAAGGACGGCTTTCTTGAAGCTCTGCAGTCTCTGGAGGGTATATTTATAGAGGTGGCGAAGCAACGGCGCACAATAGAGATGCGAGAGCTGCAGCGAAGTCAGCAGATGGTAGAGCCTATGAGATTTAAAGATCCCTATTACTAAATATATATACTAAACACTAAGTACTAGTTAAAGATCCCTCTCCGAATTAAACCTGTATAGGCAATTTTTAGGAATTCGACTGTAGCATCGTTCGATTAGCCATAGCAGCATAAAGTGGCGTTAAATTAATAAACAATAAGGGTGTACAATTAACAAATCTAGAATTTTACTAATTTTGCTGCCGTAATTCATCTTTATTTATTAGATGTGTTCATCTAAAAATTTGTTATAAATCAAATGAAATGTCATTAAATTTTGCGTCATTAGAGTATCATAAAATAATAATTCGGTTAATAGGTGTGTAAAAAAAATGCTTAAAAAAAAAATTTCCAAATTGTAATGCATAAGCTTCTGCTTCAACCAAGTATCAATTTTGTTTTTCGTAGATCTATCGAAATCAAACATTTTCTGATCCCTGGCAATAGCCCTATTAGCCGGTAAAGATATCCTTATAGAATGAAAAATAATATAATTGAATTTCATTCAATTCAAGAATAGTTAGTATGTTATTTATTCTAAACTATTAGTAAGTAAGCGAGATGATAAAAATAACTTTCAAAAGTACTAATGCAAAGGTTGTATCTCGTCGCAATCTTAAAGACCTGATGAACCGACGCATTAATAATCAGTGAGTGAAAACTGGAAGATATGGTAATAAAGGTCGGTTAGCATTCCTTGCAAAGGTCAAAGGTCAGGAAAACTGTTTCTTGTTGAGCTTTGTTTTATAGCCCCATAACGGTTACCAAGCAACCAACCGTGTAAATAGCAATATCCAAACGGATTTATGAGTGTCGCAGTCTACGTAGGCACGTGTCATCATTAGTTGTAATTCTAACGGTAGGAACTTAATTATAAATCAATATTATATCAATATTATAAATCATATTCATTCAATCGATTAATAACCAAGAACTATTTTGTTCTCCGCGATTTCAGTCACGTGAATTTTACATCCATGAGGTCTGGTTCAGTAAATCAAAGCCTGATTGCAGACCTGCATTATTAGAAATGGAACGATATTGAATGATGTAATAATACAAAATTCATCTTGATTTAGAAAGAGAAATATATTTCCGATTGAAGGAGAATGTCAGATAGAATTAATTTTAAGGTCATGTTGGATCAATGATTTCTATACTAACGGAGATAATTTTATGGATAAGATTATGGTATGACTTTTCCAAACATTCCACTAGTTATAAAATACATTACTTAACTGGTCATACCATCCTTAAAAGGATAAGTAAAATAGTGCTGATGTACTCGTTAAAGATCCCTACCTAAATGAAATAGGCAAAATGTATGACTCTCACAGTAGCGCCGTCCAATTAGGTAGCCACAACAGCATAAAAGCGACATTAAGTGAATAAACTATACCTAAACGTACATTAAAACCAAACCACAGTTTCTAGAACTAATCGTACACTTTGTATTACGATATGGAATTGGATGATGACTTATGTTTTGAAATAACCTTGAACTTTGAAAATGTCAGTTTGTGCACTCATTCAGACACTTTGTTGTAATGTGTAGAAAAAAGTAAAATTCATTCCACAACTGCACAACAAACTACTCGACTGAATTATTTTCCAAAGGTATCGTGTTTCCCGATCCTAGTAGGTGATTAAGGGTAAGATTAAATTAGACAGATTCAATAAATGGCATTATTATTTAAATTAACTTAAACATATACAATATATATATATATATATATATATATATAATATATATATATATATATATATATATATATATATATATATATACAATGCCTGAGAATACTGAGGGACATTACAGTTCATCTTGCCAAACAATATTACAATAAAAAGTTAGCTTCTGAAACTTAGTCGACTGGCGAAGGTGAAAGTTGTCTCAGGCGTCTCTTCTAGGCTTCATCCTCCGGCTGCAAAATGACCCCTGACGGACCTCTCTTCTTCTAGATGGAACTTGACTGTCCTCTCGCTGGACTTCAACACTCGTGGCTGGAATAGGACTGCCTGATTCTAAAATCGTACCCTCATCACATCACCCTCTCTTCTTTCCAAAAATACTATTATTTGTGAATTGCCGATCTGCTATCAGACAAAGGAATCGGGACTGATATGGGAAGTGCCCCTGGGGTCAAGAAAGTTTCCCGAGGTATTGCTGGGGGCCCCATAGGTGTTAACAACGCCTTTTGATGTTTTGCCTACAAAAGCTTATTAATATTTACTTGATTAATATTAATATTATTATATCATACATAACAACAGAGACGATTTTTAATAGCATTAATATGTTTCCCCCAATACGATATAGTTAAAGTAATGCAATATAAAATATTAGTTACAAGAATGTATGTCTGATCCAATAGACATTGATTTAATAAGTTTTGGAATAGTCCTATCTTTGTCGGGTATATTGCAGAAATAGTCACTAAAGTTTTTTTGGCTGAGTTGCATGACTGTCCTCATGGCTAGTACTTAAGGGTGGTAAAACTATTAGAAAAACTAGGAAACATTTTGGAAAGGCGACAGGATTCTTTTTAAGTAATACGGTTATATCGCAACACGATGTAATTCCTTTTTTACTCAGTAACATGTTGAAGGATTTTTTAAAATTAAATTCTTACTCCTCATTAGACTGAATGCTCTTTTATAAAGGTAATAACCATGTCTGATCCATCCTAAATTCATCGTTCCTCTTGTAGCCCAATAAAAAACCAGTAATTGATCCAAGTTGAACCGGCTGTAACCGAGGAAAGGTAAACAGTAGGTAGATGACCTATCGACCTATCCTTATCTAGATTCCTCTGCGGCGATTACGAATGAGCCCCAGTGGCTCGGCTCGGCCGCTATCTCCCAGGGAGGCGGGCCTTAACCTGCAGATCAGTATCTCAGGGACCCCGGCTACTACAATACAATATTTCAAAGGCGGTGGAATAAAAACGTTCTAGTCTATTGACTCTTAAAGAGCCTTTGTATCTGCAGAGAGATTGATGAGATTTTAGAACTAGATTAAGCACCTATCTAGTTTAAATTTATATATTGATTTTTAAAGCAATAGTCTGTTAAAATGTCATTGTTCTCCGTACTTTGGCTTATGGATGTTTGTATCTCTAATTCTCATTTGTCTTAATTATGATTTTATTATTTTTCCATAAAATTTTCTTTGTTTACGATTCAGAGGAATTTTCTTAAAGCTGGGGTTCTACCCTGGCTTCAGCCATTCTCTCTCCGTCTCCTCCTTCCTGAAATGAAGCCTCAAGTAGGCTTACCGTACGCCGCCCATTATCCTGTTAATATAGGCCAATTGTCTTGTTAATCTAACCAAACTGTAAGGATTAATCACCTTACAAAGCTTGGGACCTGATATACGTTCATTGTCAAAGTAGTAAAGCCGTATCCTAGTAATTTATTCACAACTACACATCATATAATAAGCAATTAAATTTAACCTCTTACAGAATCTGCAGATCTTCGAGGTCACTAACCCATATTGTGGAGTTGCTTCCTAAGCTTACAGTGGCCTGTCACTCTCCTTAGAGTTTCCTGCCCATTGAGAGAATACTGTTATTACTGTTTTTGCGGGGATCCTCCAAGAACAAATTGGAATGATATTGCTTCTGACTTTTCCTCCAGTAGAGCTTGCTTTTATTGCCAACAGCTGCCTTAATCATGACTTTTGCACAGCTGAGGGTCATTCCCCAAATAGCCTTGGGTGTGGAGGTTAACTGTGCAGAACCCTTCCTTGCGAGGCTATCAGCTCTCTCTTAGTCTTATTCTGCAGGAACAGAGTGTTATGATTTTCCTTGCACTCCTCTACGAGTTTGGATCGAGACAAGAAACTACTCAAAGCTCCAATAGCTACCTGATCATCAAAGTGGATAGAGCCAGTCACTCTCTGTTTCACCCTTCTTTCAAATTTTTGTTTTTGGGAGGAATATTTTTTTACTTCCTTGTACATGATAGCTTTTAGACCATATTACATTTGTTCCATTCTTTTTGTTTTGGATGCTTGTTTGTTTGGGCTTTAAGGCGTAAAACTTCAAGGTCATCAACGCCTGACAGTTTTGGATGCTTAAGTATAAGTACTGTTATAGATCGCTTCTTTGGATCATCAAATGCATTATCAGCGATTGGAAATGGAATGATAGTCGAATACTAATTACATCTGCATTTGGTAAAGTTATATAATGTAATGAAACTGTAATATAGAGGTGACTGGTAAACATTTTTAAACAAGTTTTTAGACACTTGAAAACAAAGTAAAGGTTACGATGATGTTTTACGATCACGGACTAGGACATTTTACCTCTCAGTATACGTTCTTTTTAACACCACTCAAATATTGTCAAAGTGTTCACAATATATTTTTTCAACCCTATGCCAAAGCCCGGAAATCTATGAAACAGACATTTGTGTTCCAACACAATTTCTAAACTCCCTGTAGCTTGTAGATAGACAGATAACGAAGACATGAGCAAACGTTGGAACACAAACCCAAGATCCGAGATTAGGAAAAGTTCTAGCATGAGCATATACTTTAATAAATATATAGAAAATGGGACGCTGGAAAAAAACTAAAATAACTACCTCGCTATAACACAAGAGGACGGTATGTCTAATTATCTGTCGCACAAACATTGATTCCAAAAGTAGTGTTTGATAACCACGCCTCCTGTTCTCCGTTTTTTATGGAAGTATAAGGGAGCAAAGTATATGCACATAGATAATATTTTTGTTGTTACTGCAGTTTAAGCAAATCCTGGTATTTTTAAATTAGATGAATTTTTACTTTTACCTACCAGCATAGAATGTATATAAAGGACAAGTTAAGTTATCTCATTTTATATGTTAACTACGAACAATAATGAAATAATGATGGTGTAGTTAATAATTTAGACAATTTTAAGTACATCACTTCAGGGTTCCTCGAAAGTTTTACAGTAATAATAACTACCATAAAACATTATTAATAAAATAATAAAAGAAACCGTTTTTTGTATGAACTTCCAGATACTTTTTTGTATGACCTGTTCTTCGAAAATGTCAAGAAGAAATGCTCAAAACGTTGAATGTGTAATTTTAATTACTCGGGTTAAGAAGTACTTAAAATCATAACTGTGATGAACAACATTTCCCAGCTTAATGTTTGGTATAAGAAAAAAAATAAAATAAAAAACCTACAGAATAACACACCCTGTTTGCCATAAATAGAGTAGGAAAAGACATAAAACACCAATATTATATCAAATATCAACGTAACTAATAAACGTTTTTTTTTAAGATTGATAAAACACTCGAAATATTTCAATAAATCAATTTTTCTTAACTGCAATATAATTGATTATCTTTATTATTATTATTAAGCTTTACTGAGTTTTTCTTTATTTCTTATCAAAACTCACAAATCACTTCGTATTTGAGTAAGTTCAAAGAATGGTCAAGCAGTTATCGTGTAAAAACAAATGCACCATGATGTGAGGTTATAATAAATATAAATATGCTTGTTATCTTTCAGTTGATATGTTCAGTAAGTTCAACAATCCTTGACCTAGTACAAGTTCCGATACCGAGGCGTGATCTATACGATCCGTCAAAGGATTTTACTTGTTTTGATGGACGGGATTCAATACCCTTCGCTTATGTGAATGATGACTACTGCGATTGTGAGGATGGGTCCGATGAACCAGGAACTTCTGCTTGCCCAAACGGAACATTTTTCTGTGAGAACATTGGTCACATATCCCAAACCATTCCATCATCCAGAGTCAATGATGGATTTTGCGATTGCTGTGATGCTTCAGATGAATATTTGACAGGAAAATGTGCGTACAATTGTGATCTCATGGGTTTGAAGTTGAATCAATTAAAAGAAATAAAGAACCAAATATTCCTTCATGGTAACAGATTGAGGATTCAATTAGCGGCAAGAGGAAATCGAATGAAAGTGGAAAGAGAGCAAGCAATGATTGAATTAGAACGTAAGAGGTCGAAACACTTGGAAGTTTTAGAAGAAAAGGAATATCAGAAAAATGTCACAGAAAAACAAAAATTAGAAATATTGAAATCGAAGAGCTCTTCGAAATCAATAGAAGAACTTAAGAAAGAGGAAGAGCATAAAGTAGCAAACAATATATTCTCTGCTGTTGATGCTAATCATGATGACATATTGCAACATTCAGAAATAAGACAAAGGCCAATATTTGATGAGGACAAGGATGGTACTGTATCCGAGGAGGAATTGGAATATTTTTTTGGATACAATGAAAATGTAACTAGATCTATTTTTTATGAAACTGCTTGGCCGAAATTGAAGCAGTTATATTTGTTTGATAAACTAGATTTTCTTCATTCAAGACGTGAGTATTCTGATTACATTTGGGACTCTGAATTTGAGAACGTCGGAACAGTTGAGGAAAGCAATAGAGGAAAATATGATGCAAGCACAAAAGAAATAATTAAAAAATTCAAGGAAGCATACTCTGAGTATGAAGCTGCTAGAGAAGTTTTGGAAACTATAGAAGAAGAAATTTCCTCCCTTAAAAAATCACTGTCAAAGGATTATGGACCAGATAATGAATTTGCTATGTTAGAAGGAGAGTGTTTTAAATATTGCGATCAATCTTTTCATTATAAAATATGTCCTTTCAATAAAATATTACAGTCTTATAGGGCAGATGGACCAGAAACCATACTTGGTGTCTGGGCAGGATGGTTAGACAAGGATTATAAAACAATGCTTTATGACAAAGGAGAGTTTTGTTGGAAGGACTATCAAAGAACAGTAAAGGTAGTTATAAGTTGTGGAATTGCTAATGAAGTTGTAAAAATTTCAGAACCTACTAAATGTGAATATATATTTGAACTGGTATCACCTGCGGCATGTAAGACTCTAGACACAAGTTTCATTCATGATGAATTGTAACTATTTAGACATATTGATAAAAATAAATGTAATCAGTTACTGAATTAAATTGTTTTGTTTTTTAAATCAGCAGAATTTTCTAAAATTAATTAACAAAATAACTATTAAAAATAGAAACTGTTTAATATGTATTATCCAAACCTTAAAATATGAAATTAATGATAATACTAATTAATAATCTTAGTACTTTGATATTATTTTATTAAGAAAATTAGGAAGCTTATCTTTGTTATTGTAGTATAACAGTATTGCCATTTTTTTTTTGCAGAAGCTGGTGAAGCAGTTAAGGAGAAGGCTGGAGAAATAGTGGAGGATGTAGAAGAAAAGGTGACATCAGTTTTCAACTCTGAGAAAACAGCTGCTGAAGAGGCAGTTGAGAAGGCAAAGGAAGAAGCAAAAACAGAAGTAGAAAACACAACTGAAAAAGCCCTTGAAGAAGTAGAAAAAGCCAAGGAAGATGTAGAGAAAGCAGAAGAAGAAATAAAAAAGACCAGTGAAGCTGTTCTTGAGGACATAGAGGATGAGAGTATAAAAAAGGAGTAAGTGGTGGAAAATGTGAACTTTTTAAGACAGAGTCAATTAGCTAATGTTATTTACACAGATTTATTTTTATTCATCTTAAATCATTGGTACATTCAAGTACATGCATAACGAACAATTTTCTGTGAGTGAACAGTTTTAATTTTTTTTGGCCATATCTATAGATTTAACAATTAATCAATTGTTCAAATGAATTTGAAATCTGTCAACTTAATCAAGGATCAAGAAAATTAAAATATGGGGAAAAAAATTGATAGTCATTTTACCACCTCATAATTTTACATTTTAAATACTTTTTTGTTTCGGTTTATTACACAGTTATTGTTGATTAGTAAAAATAAACCCGAGCCGTGAAACAATTCTTGTTGAATTGAGGTAAATATCTGTGATACCTGAATTCTATACTTTTTACACAAATATTCCTCATGTCACCATCCAATTATCTGTGATTAAACAAATATGATATTTTTTTTTTAATTATTGCACAATGGAAGCATAATTAGGTTTTTTATAATATTATAATAACTTCATGATAAACTATGTAACTATAAATTTTGTCAGACATTTATAGAATATACACTGGATTTTTGTGATTCCACTGTTAGTTACAGAATGAATTGAATCAGACATTAAATATGATTTTACCTCCATAATGACAACATGGTATATTCCACCATCAAATTTTTTCTTTCTTATTTACATAAAGGGAGTAGATAGTCTTCCACTTTGTTTATATTTCTTTTTAAGAAAATAGGAATTCATTGAAAAATGCAATGCTTCCAGTATTAGTCAATATAGCATATAATGTGAAATATTATTGTTATAAAATATGTGATTGCTAATTGATTCTGTCTGTTACCATAAAGATCAATATGTTCAATGCTTTGGTTTGCTGGTGATCAATGAAAAAATGCTAAAGCGGTTTACAATGTTATAGCAATAGCTGATATATATTTATATAACTTTAAAAACATAACTAATAAAATTTGCAGGATTGCAATTTAAATATTTTTATTCATTTTTTTAGTTGTTAAATAAGTTTGATGGACATCAAAAATAACTTTGTAAAAATGTATTACCCTCTTAAAGTTTCTTTGTTTTGTATATTATGCATTGACCACCAGCGAGCCCCCTTTAATTTTGGAACATTAGAGTGACTGAGATACAGCTTTTTATCTACTCTTCAATGTATACAATTAATTATATTTAACATATTAAATCATTAAGCTTCCCAATATTGCATACCCACTTATTTATTTTTTTATTCACATTAATTATTTAAAAACTAAGGTGCCTAGTTTATCTGAACTTATAATTAATTGTTATTACTATTCGCTCCTAGCTATTCTGTTGCCTTTGATGCTAAAGTAAACTGTTGAGCTTGAGAGAAAAGAAGCAGTAACCATTTATTTTTGACTAGGACAACCCATCAGTTTGGTTTTCGATAAATGTGAAATGTAAATAAATACTCCCTTAAATCTTTGAAACTCATTTAAAGCTTCTTCAGGAAATCATTTTAAGTATGCTATTGTATTCGTCCCTAGCAGCCATCTCGTTCTTTCCTGTTTTCACATAACTTATTTTTGAGCACTTCTTTGATAACATAATAATAATAATTACTACAGTTATTATACGTTAGTGTTATTAATTATTAATCCACACATCTAATGGTAGCTGCACTAAGTGCTTTGTTTGTATAAAAAGCTACCGAGTACTTAACACTAAGCTCATATAAACTAGGCAAAGTGCTATGTTATTTATAGCACAATGACTGAAAAAAAAAAAAAAAAAAAAAAAAAAGAATTCAGAGCTTACTAAACATAATATTTGAATTTTAGAAAATACCAATAAAGTTGAATTATGCATTTTAAAAATTCCTTGACAAATGAGAGAATATTTTATTTATAGATTTTTGTTACTAATATTAATTGCATAGTCTATTATGAGGTTCCATTATTCTCTTTTGTCTATTGCTATAAATAATGCTGTAATTTATATATTATTATTTGCTATAACCACATGTCAAGGAGATTGTAAAGGATGAGTAAAACCTGATGTTTGCTGAAAATGCACTTAAAGTAACCGATAGTGCCTTACATTATAGAATCATTGTTGTTGGCTCACTAAATAAATTGTTTTTATCTGCTCGTTGAACGCAGCGTTTTAGAGAAACCTATAAATAGCCAACACTGCATATAAGCTGTGTGAAATTTGTATTTGTTGTCACAATGTAAATATAAGCTATAACACAACACGTTTGGTAAATTAAGTAAGCATTTAGTGAATTTGATGAGAACTGATACAATGAGTGTAGTTTGACGTTTAGAGGTAATGAGATTATTAGTTGACTATCCGACCTGATACGCATGTTAAAAAGTGTTTATTCTAACCAAAGTACCAAAGATTATAACAATTGAAATTGAAAAATATCTTACAGTTTGGTTGTAATAAAAATGATTATAATAAACTCACTTGTTAAACCCGTGGTTGTCACATCAATCCATTTAACAGCATGCTCAAAATATCACAGAAATTGCACTAAATCTTCCTTATTAATTTTTTTTTTTAACATTCAAAACTAAATTGGTATTTAATACTATGCTGCATGTATTAATTCTTATAAAATCAAGACAAAAAAATATTTTGCAATACTTTGATGTGTAAATAAAATAATAAATATATCCGATCAATAAAAAACTGCTTTTACTTTGTTTTATAGTTATTTGAGCTGTAAATAGTTAATAGTATTTGTTTTAAACAGTAATTTTAAAATGCTTGTCCAAAGAGTATCTCATAAAAATAACTAAAAATACAATACAAATATTTCATATACCACAAACCCTAACAATGCAACTTATTTTTCCATCAATTTTGTATGTTGTGCTTGCTTAAATTAAATTATGCAATGTTACATTGGTTGTAATACATATATGTTAAATGCTAATACTATATATGTTACAAGCTAATATATATATTACATTAGCTGTAATAAGCTTATAAGTTGCATGAGTAGTTTTTTGTTAATAACACCTTTACACCTTAGAAATTACATTTCTTAAAAACAATAGAATTTTAAAACAATAAACAATATTTTTCCAAATCTTTGGCACTGCATGATTTTACATTTGCAAAAGCCTTTGATTAAAAAAAAAAAAAATTAAAAAAACTTACATAAAATTTTTACTGTTTCAAGACAGGATTGCAATTAGAGGAATGTACAAAGTTGATATTATAAAAGCTTATAGTAGACGATAATGATTTCAGTTCGAGAGGATCACCTAACCCTAGTGACAGGATACATTCACCGGAAATCTGGACAAGGCCAGATGACAACTCCGAAAAATTTCCTGCATCAGAATTAGAAGACATCAAGCAAGAAATTGAAGAGGACTTGAAGGAAATGGAAGCCGATATGGTAAAACAGGGTAATAATGAAGATGAGACAGATAGCATAAAGGAGGCTGCTTCTAACCTTATAAATAGTGCAGAAAAGATAGATGAGATATCAAGTAAGTTAGTAAATGAAGCAAACGTTACAGAAACCGCTGAAACAAATGTTCCAACAGTAACTGAAATAAGTGCCCCAATGGTAGCTGAAATAAATGCCCCATTGGTAGCTGAAATAAATGCCTCAACAGCAGCTGAAATAAATGCCACAACAGCAGCTGAAATAGATAATCCAACAGTAAATGAACTAAGTAATGTCGAAGAATTAAATAAATCTGAAGAACCCCAAGATGTTCATGAAAATGTGGATCAGATTAAAAAGGACATCAACGAACAGGATACTGATAAACATTTAAATGAAACTGTTGAAGAGAATAACAATGAAAAGGATGGAGCAAAGGATGATGTTGAAGCTACCTGAAGATATATGAATGAATATGTTGTCCAGTATCACTCTTGATGAATAATTCTTGTATAAAATTAAATATATGTATTTTTTTTTTTTTTTTTTTTTGTAAAATACACGTTTAAAATTATTATAGTGTAAATGATAATGATATTTGATGTATATTTTCCATTAAGTAGCTTTAGTAGAAAAGAATCAAATATGTCTCTTTTTTTCTTCTAAGCAATATTTAGCAGGCTTTTGGTAATTAGCAAGGCAAAATAATATTTATAGCACACTCACTTACTTTTTTCTTCCATTTATTTTTTTATTCATTATAGAATCATTGTACAGTTATGTTTGGATTCCTTTAGTTTATCATTTATAATTTTTTCACTGATTTATCTCATGAACATATAATATTTTTATATTTTTTATAATGTAGAAACCCAATAAAATATATTGCAAAAAATATTTATTTGAATGGAAATCAATAATGACTTATTATTTTAAAGATGACTTATTGTTTCCAATGGACCAGACACTGCAACAACTTCAATTTCTACTTTCGCTCCCTGTAAAATGGAAGATTTAATGAATAAGCTTAATTTGAAGTAAAGGTAAGTCTCAGAAGACATAGCTAAATAAAACTCACCAAGGGTAGCTTTCCAACCTGGAAACATGACCTTGCAGGGTACGGCTCCTTAAAATCTATCAACAAATTTTCAAATAAATAACTATAATTGACTAAAAAAAAATATTAAAAAACAAAAAAAGAAGAGTGTTAAGAGATATAGATGAAATATACACAATTACCAACAGGTATAGTCGAAAAAATCATTGTCAAAGATAATCGATTAAACATTGTTTAATTTAATTTTGTATCATTTTGATTTAATCATATATTATTCTACCAAATTAAACAAACATATATATGTTTCAATATAACTTAATAAAATAATAATTGCAAGCTATAAATTTTGTACTTACATTTCTTGTAAACTTCATTAACAGCACTAAAATCATTTATATCTTCAAGAAAGACAGTACTTTTTATTACTGAAACAGAACAGCAAATAAAATGCCATATTAGATTGAACATTTGAATACATATAGTAATTTTAGAGGGTTAGTAAAATTTTTCATTTACATTTTTTTATTCACTGGTCAAATAAAGTATATCTTCATTTTCTTAAGGAGAGTCTTTTCAAGAACTTTGTAATTAAATCATTAGGCATGTTTAAATTTTTTTTTTTGAATTGAACGAAATAGGAACTGATTTTATTTTAGAAATAGTCCCTCAAGAATAACACAAATTTTACAAACAAATATAACATATCTGGCCAGAATACATTAAATAGATTTAATTATTTACAAACGTAATTATTTACATTGGTGAAGGAAGTAGAGAAAAAAAATTATAAAATAAAATAAAAAATACAACTACAGAATCAGAAGTTGAATACAACTAACTAAATTTGAACAAAAAAAAAAAAAAAAAAAAAAAAAAAGTATTCCATAAATGAGTACTTTCAATCAAAAATTTAATTTAAATTTTATAACCTACAAGTGTCTGTTTGGGTTAATAGTTGTTGTAAAAGGACATATTTGAATATTTATGAGGAAGAAGCACAACATATATTGAAAGGAATGGAATTCCAGAATGCAGTGGAATGGGCAAGAACATAAAGTCTTTTTAAGCAGAATTAATGCATTCTAGAATTCATTTAACCAAAATGTCTGATAAATTTTCAAAAATTATGAAATGAAAGAGTTGATTCTTAAAATTTGAGATATTTACAACTTAAAAAAAAAGATAATGGAGTCTCCCACTGTAGCATTATCCTATTAGCCACAGCAGCGTTATGTGATGTTAATAAATAGACAAACAGGTACTGGAGTGCAGCCAATGTGCAGTTTCGTGTATTTTATCTTGCAGCTTATTTAATAGATGTATTATCCAATACCAGTTGTAAATTGCAATAAATAATAATAAAAAAATCAATTAAAAAAATCTGGTGAGCACAACACAACTTTCACTTACCTTGGTTGTTAAAATCAATTTAAGAATTTTTTAATACACATAGAGATGAAAATAATTGTTAAAGAATAGATTACATTAAGTTTCAATAGAAACATGTATTTTATTAAATAATTTATTATATTATTTTCTATGACAATCAGTTAGTTTTATCGGATTTTCATCATTCTCCATTAACTTTTTTAATTTTGTGTATTAGATAATATTTTTTCTAAAATCTTTAGCTTTCCAACAGACTATTATACACCCGTGTTACTGTTTTCATGTTCAAAATTACATAAAATAATATTTTTGCTCTTTTCTAGTTTGGTCACATATCAAATTCGTATAAGTTATATATTTATCCGTTTTTTATCAATGTTTAAAAGATTATATTGCGATCCTTACAGAACTACAAAATTAAAGGTACTTTACAAGAAGAAAATTTAAAATTTTCGGCATTTAACTCCCGTCAGACTATTTCAATCAGAATGAAACCTACATGATATTAAAGCCTATGAAATTTTACATTCATATAGCAAGTTTAATCAAAATGGTTAGAGCCGTTTTTGAGAAAATCGTAAAAAAAGGTGCAAAATACATGGTTTAACGTGGCTCTTCTGGTTAGCTGATTTTGATGAAAAAGATTTTGTAACATCTTGGGCGTATAGTTCTCTTTAATATGAAATTTCAGTTTTATAGGACTTTTCGTTTACGCGCAGGAGTTACCACAATCACAGACTTCTTTGCGGGTCTCGGTCATTTGGACTCAGGGGGCCCTAAAACGTTTATTTTTCTTGAAAACTCAAATTTGAAAATTTTCACGATCGCAATACTTTCCCTTACAATATATTTCAGGTATGTGAAGGTAAAAAATATTATACTAACATAGGAAATTCTAATTAATTAATATTTTAAACATTACAATATTAATTATTAATGCCGACTCTTTTCGAAAATTAAATTTAAGTTAGAAATAAATGTCATTAGATAACATCAATTATATGTATTCATTATAATTATATACATGTTCTTTAATGATATTTATTCCAGAGCATGTTTTTGGACTAAAACAATTAAAAATGGTGCAATAATAAGAATTGAGTCATGGTAACGTCATATAGAATATCACTTCTAACAGAAGGATGTGGTGAGTTGCTGCAGCGCACGGAGTAAAGACTTTTCCAAGGGCACCTCTGACATCACTAATGAGCTAATGATTCACACCCTTAAGGGAAATTTTCAAAACTTATCAACACAAAATATTATATCTGAATATTAAGGCTACATGGATATTTAATTTTATAAAACATAATTTATTATTTCTATAACATAGGCATTACTTAAAAATCATTAAAATATATACAAATAAATCTTAATATCAAAATAACAAAGGAAAATTTAAAAAAATACCAAAATTGCACTAAAAATCAAAAAGTCTTGAGTTAAGTACATGATGAGGGACCGAACTACTTCAAGGGCAGCAGTTGGGCAAGGAGGTAACACAAACACTTAAATTTTGCAGGATCACTTGTATAACAGGGTGGCTAGTATAACAGCCTCCTATGTCAAAGGTCACGGGTTCAAACCCGTAGGTGGTCCTAGGATTTTTTAATGGGAGTAAAAAATCCTTAGTTACGCCGTCCTTCGGAGGGGACGTTAAAAGGTGGTCCCGAGCCTGTGCGATGTCAGGTACTCGTTAAAGATCCCTATCCTAATAAAACCTGGATAGGCAAAATTTAGGACTCCCACTTTAGCATCGTCCGATTAGCCATAGCAGCATAAAAGTGACGTTAAACGAATAAACAAAACAAACAAACTTAAATTTTGCGATGAATGGTAATCCTGTCTTATCTACAATCCAACTTCGGACCCAGAGTTAGTGTGGCAGGGCCCACACACTAAGTTATCTTGTTTCCATTATGTGATAAATGAATCACACATATTTATATGTAGAAAATATTAAAGAGATATATTATTGACATTAAACATCAAAAAGAGCTCTATAATTGAATCAAAAAATCTCATTCATATATCTATTTCTAATTTTTACATCTCATATTTCTTTTAAAAAATCAAGGCTTAGTGATTGAATAATAAATAATTATGTGTTTGAAAAAATTGTGTTTCTAAACTTAGAGATACAATTCATTACAAAAGGAGAAACCAAGATGTTTCTACATAATTGCGCAAAATAATGAATTTTTCATGTACGATGCATCATTCATTAGGTAAAAATTGAATATAATTGTTTATCATTGAATAAATCATTATTTAAATAAATAAATACCAACATTTTTTTCATTATTGTAAAAAGAATGGGAGGATGTTATAATTTCTAAATTTAATGTTACTAATTAAAACATGTTTATTAAAAAAATATATATATTATTTCATTTGAATTATTGTGAATCAAATTATATCATAAATAATATTTAGTTGATTTCATAAATTATTGAAACAATTTTATATACATTATGTTTGTAAAACAATTAAAAAAAAAAAAATAATAAATAAATAAATATATATATATATATATAGTGAACAAATATGAGAGGATGAACCATATTTTGGACATAACAGATTATCCAAATTTAATAATAGCCAGCTGACATGGAAACAGCTGTATATACAAATTATTTAGTGAAAATTATAAATATAAATAAGTAATTATAAGCTTTGATGTGTATTTTTCAATCATTAAGATTTAATGTTAAATATAAATTTTGATAGGATAAATCAATCCTTTTATCATTCATGATTCTAACATTTTTCTTAAATCCAGATTTTATGCTTAAGATAATACCTAATGTGCATTAAGAAATTCTGTATTTCCATGATTAAGATCAGAACATAGTTAAATTAAGAGTTTTTGTTTAAAAAAAAATTGTTATATTTATTGGTCAATCAAATATTTTAGTAACTTCAATGAAAAAACCTAAATAAAAACAAAAAGGAAAAACAAAAAATAATATAGTGATATAAAATGCTGAAATAGTACTAATTACAGACCATTGAACTTTTTCCTTATTGAATCATAACCAACATTTCAACATCGCAGGGATTCCCAGCTAAACAATTATGTGTCTCATGTATTTCTAATAGAAATTATTTATTCAGTATGTGAAATTTGGAAAAAGTCTTTTATTATAATGAAACTATAAAGATAAATATAGTTTTCTAAAAATAATCTGGTCCCTTGATTTAATTTAGCAGAAAATATTAGTCCCAGAACAATCACATTCATAGAGTTTAAAATCATAAGATGCTGATGTTCATTGAAATTTTATAGTAAAATGTTAAAGTAAGTAATGTCATGAAAAAAATAAGGAAGAAACGTCATTTCCTATTAATATTTTTACAAAAGATAACATTGGAAATAATATATGCCTTTACATATTTTTTAAATTATGATTCGTCCCTTTAGATGCTCATTGTTATTCAAATAAATATATTTTTAAAAAAAACCAAAAAAAAAACCTGAAAAGGTCCATTCTCTTACCACTTAAGAGATCTGGCAAAACGTTTTTTTGTTTTATTCGGGATGTGTTAATATGAAAAAATGTACAGTGCATGATCCCTCTGACCTCTAAGCGCAAAGGAAATGAACCTATCCTTTCAATTTACATATTAAAATTAATATAATGAATATTAGATTATATCGGTATTATATTATGTATACTATAATTATATATATCGATATTATGTTAGGTATGTAAGACTTAAGTTAGTATTTTATAGTACCTATTAAATAAAGTCATATCTTAAATAAATGACTGGGTGCTAATTTAAATAGATTCTCATACACACTTCATGCTGAAAAAACAATAAGAGATTTTTACAAAAAAATTTAACAAAATAATGAAAACTAAAAAAACCTTTGGATAGTGATGAATCAGCAGCAATTAAAACATTTTCAAGATTTTTTAGAGCCTTCTCAGCTTCAGCAGCAGCTCCTCCAGGAACCAATTTTGAGCTGTCTTTATCCAGCCCAAGACATCCAGAAACGTATACTGTTTGTCCAACTTGAACGGCCTGACTAGTAATACAAAAAAATTATGATAAACTAATATTAAAATATACAGATAAAGTACATTTTTCAAAACTTAAAAATACTTGTATGGTCCAACTGGCTTAGGTGCATTGGCAGTAGTAATTATTTTTCTGATGAGCCCGGCCATAGTCACACAAGTTCTTTTGATGAGTAATGATGGTGAACTGAACTCTGAGGAAAGAAAACTGACTGACCTTGCAGCCTTGATCCTATAACTCACCATTCTATTACTTTATCAGTGTTTTGTTTTAGCATTCATTAGATAAATAGGGTTGAATGTTATTAATAGAGTTCATATATGAAAAAAAAAATCTAGAATCTAACACGAAGGATAAGACAAAATAGATAACACATTATAACATTAGAACTGAAAAATATCCTTATATTTGGGGATAACTAACTGAGTAACATTATATAATTCAAATGTTTTAATTGTCAGAGATTCATTTAAGGATAAAAGAATTTCTAGACATTCATAGTCAAATTATAAACAAAACAGGCAGAGAAGAACACTAGAGCTATAATTATCATAACAAAAATTAATAAATATTTAAATCATTTTTAATCAATTAAAACTTTCATTATTTTAAAATACTTTTCTTTAAGAAGTATTTAGGAGAAAGCCCTAAAGAGTGCGGTATAATCTATCATGTTTACAAACAGAACCTTTCAGGGAAGGTTTCAACAACCTTTATCTCTCACATGTGAGAGTTGTCATCTTAACAATTTGTGCATATTTTTTCTTTGCCATGAAGACGTCTAGTGACAAACCGAATTTTGATTCAATGCTAGGAGGTGATGTCGAAATTCCCCAAAGTGTGGCTATTAAGCCGTTTATTAGGGCAAGAATGGATGAAATAGAAGCATTAACTCAGTTAATTGGTAATATATTTATATTTAAATTTGTTTAATGACAATTTCGTACTATGTGGAATATTCATTAGCAACTTATAATTTTTCAGAAACTCCAAGTAACAATATATTTCTAAAACATAAATTTCCTAAACACATGAGAAGGAGAGCGATGAGTCAAAATGTTAAAAGAATTCCACAAAGATTGAGAGAACATCAAATAGATATGGTAAGTCCAATTTGATTTCAAGGTTTAGTCAGTATCCTTCATTCAGTACTAATTATCTAAAGAATTACATTATATTTAAGAATTAATTATTTAAACATATAATATGCTTTGATATAAACACAAGTTGGTTTTGGTTTCTTAAGTGAATAGCAAATACATACCAAACTGAATTATTGTTTAATAACTTAGTAATTAGTTTTTTAACTTATTAATACATTTTTTCTACTTTTATAATACAATTATTTGCATTAAAATCATTTTTATCACTCTAATGTAAGTGATTTTGAAATGATGTATCTTAAATGTATGTTATAGCCCCATAGTGAATAATCTGTGCTGTGTTTGCTTTTCCTTTTTACTAGTATTTATGTGTTTGGGTGTTCTGGGAAACAAATTAATACTCTACAACTTTATTTATTTGATTTTTGCTGCTGGAATCACTTTTTTTTTTTTTCACAGCACTAAAAAGTATCGCATAGAGAAAATTTTGGTATTTTTTACTGCAAATTGTAATTAAATTGCTGAACCAAAGTTTATGCTTAGGAGATAATTAGATAAAGAATTTAATGCTCTCTAATTTTGTTGAAAGCCGAGAACTGTCACAAAAGTGTTTACTATCATACACATATTTGGAATTCCCAAAGTGGATTAAAATTTTTCAGCTTTGCTATGGGTGTAGGAAATAGTTCATAGGTTTTAATCATAGACATTAGTGGTATAAGATTATTGTTATATTAAGAGAAAGATTGAAACTCAGTACTACTAAAACTTTTCTTAATATAGGATGTTAAGCTAGTTATTGTCATGTCATTTTTGTTTGCTTTAAAAGAAAGTAAGCTGTCAGTATCTAAATATTGTTGAGATTTGATTGTGTTATCATAGATCTACAGTTGATTATAAATCTTTTTTATACATACACTAGCTGTTGCCCGTAACTTCATCTGCGTCAATTCTGTTATTATGATCGCTATTAAGAAGTTTTTAAAAGAATATATTTTAAAGTATTTCTGCATAAATGACATTTTTAGTTTTATTTTCTTGTGGCAAAAGAACATTCTGATATTCTCCGCAACCGGATCTTGATGTAAATCGATTCCTACGTCTTTAAATTATTTATTGTTACGGCAAAAGATAAATTAATGTAAAATTGAATTCATTTAAAATTAAAAGGTAAATCATTGGGAAGTAAGGTTCAATTTCCCCATTTTTTTTTTTTCAGACTTTCCACTGATTCTTCACTCCTATTGGTCACAACGTGATGTAATATAGCCTAAAGCCTTCCTTGATAAATGCGACTATCCAACATAAAAAGAATTTTTCAATTCGAATCAGTAGTTTCTGAGATTGGCGCATTCAAACAAACAAACAAACTCTTTAGGTTTATAATATTAGCATACATTTATTTGTAAAATATAATTCTTATGGTCACAGGTTTCTGGGGAGCCCGTGGCTGAGTGGCTAGCGCGCTAGTCTCTCATGCTAAAGTTGTGAGTTCGAATCCCAGTCCCGGCGGGGCTTTTATAAGGATGTAATTTAATGGGGATTCACTCAAAGTCTCTCCCCCGGGTATGTGAGACCTGTCAGCCAAATGGTGGCCACTTACAAAATTAGGCATAGGGAGTAATGACCCTATTCTAAAAATTGCATCGAGAAACGCAAGTGTAATCTCCCAGGAGATTACACTGCGAGACCCAGGGCCTGCACAGTCTGTCGCGCCATTGAAAAAAAAAAAAATAATAAATAAATGGTCACACACAGCTGTGCTGAGATGGCACAGATCTGCCTGCATACACTGAACAAAACCACATACTGAGATTTTATTTATAAAAATTAATTTAGGCAAGAATTTTTAGAAGGAAAGATGAACTAGCTAGTGGATTCATAAAAATCTTATGATAGTCAACAGATCGTAGTTATGAAGTACTTCAGTTATTGCATACTTTCGTTTTCTAAATTTGAAAATTGTATTTTTAGTAGAAATAATTATTTTATTCTTATATAATAAATTATATTTTCCTTATAAAACGAAAATGTTTGAAAGAAGGCTAATGTTAAAGCACTCATTTGCAAATATTTCTGAGTTCATGAAAACATTTTTTTCTAACTTGTAAACTATTTTAAAAAATATATGTGTACTGTTTTTTTTTTTTATTACAGAGGGAAAAATCAGGAATACGAGAAGTACCTATTAAAAGACCTAGGAGAAAGTATCGTAGGAGGCCAAAAAACCTGCTCAGTGAATATAACAGGCGACAAAGAGAGTTTGTATGGCTTGAAACGCATATATGGCATGCCAAAAGATTCCACATGGTTGAGAAATGGGGCTATAAACTGCCTGATTATCCCAATGACAAAAGTTACAGAGCATGTTATCGGGCAACCACAAAACATTGCCTGATACAGGTACTAATTTTATTTTTAATTGTTTTCTTTTTGCTGCCGTACTATAGATTCTACATATTAACTTTGTAAATTATCCTTACAGGAGAAAATTATGTGACAATGCTCGAATGTGTACTTAATTTTATATAAATGTTGAAGAAACATTTCATTGATTTTTCAAATATTATATCTGGCCCTCAGTTTTGCCACATTATTATTTATCATAATTCAAGAATCACTTCATAGTGGTGAGATTTTTTTACCACAATTCACAAGTTTTTTTAATTTGTATTGTTATCATATAATTATAAATTTAACAGTTCCTTCTAATCTTTCCTCAACTTTATTTACAAAATTCATTTAATTAAAAATGAAAAAAATGTAGTGTGTATCGCAGACATTTTTAACACTTCCTCACGATTTACTCTTTCACCCACTATTAAAAATAAACTTTAAATTAATTTAGTTTTTGTTGAAACTCTCTTTAATTTTCATGGAAATTTCTCTTTTTTATGAAATGATTTATTAGTAAAAATTATTAATATCAACTTAAGTTATAGATTTTTGGACTCTCTACATTTACTTCTAAGTCTTGATTTGTTACTTAATATTTTTTCTAAAATAATGTACTTTCCGATATATTCCTTATTGTTGTTTGTGGAGGCAAACTTTGAACCCTGTTATATAATGTTATTTTTGGTAGTATTTGGAAGGTAACAGTTTTGTTTAACATCACTTTATGCTACTTTGGCTAATTGTATGATATATTACTATCCTTAATTCCTTCCATAATTTCAGCATGGTAAAATATTTCTCATTTCCTCTGGATTGTCCAATTGTTTATATTTATACATTTTTTACTAGCACGTATACTAATGGTGAATCAGTCTAAATGAACAAAATTAAAGACTATTTCAATGAAAATTAAAAACCTATCTCATATAATAAAGATTATAAAAATGGATATAGTTAGTTAAATTCAGAAAGTTTATGCTGTTATCAAGAAATTGTAGAAAGATATAAAATGCAATAGTATTAATGCATTCCAAGTTTGATTTTTTTTAGTGAAAAAATTGTAACATTGTGACTATTCAATAAGAATAAAGCCTATCTAATGTTACAGCTACATGAGCTAAATTTTATTTAAGCATCAAAGAACCCAAATCTTAGTATTTTGCTCTCTAAAATATGTTCTGTTAACTCTATTGGTAATGCTTCTTATAACACACTTGAAGATAGTTATTAAAGTATTATGATGTCCTTAAGTTCTTTTTTACTTTCACTTACCTATATATGAAATATCCAGTTTTCAACGGAAATACACGTTTTAGGGTCCTCTGAGTCCAAATAACCAAGTCCCGCTAAAAGGTCTGTGTGTGGTAACTCCTGGGCGAAAACGAAAAGTCCTATGAAACTGAAATTTCATATTTAAGATAACTATTCGCCTGAGATGTTACGGAATCTTTTTCATAAAATTCAGCTGACTGGAAGATCTACTTGCATTTTGCACCTTTTTACGATTTTCTCAAAAACGGCTGTAACGATTTTGATTAAACTCCTATATAAATGTAAAATTTAATGGGCATTGATATCATGTAGGTTTGATTCTAATTGAAGTAGTATGACAGAGCTTAAATGCCGATATTTTAAATTTTCTTCCTAAACCTTTAATTCTGTAGATTCTATGACAATAACTATATTATCTTGTTATAATTGATAATTAACAGCTAAATATGCAAGTTGAGCGAATTTGATAAACAACTAAAGGAGAAAACTGAAAAAAAAAAATTTAATGTAATTTTTTGATTTTGAACATAAGAACAGTAAACATAGATGTATAATATACTATTGGAAAGCTTAAGATTGTAGAAAAAATATTATCTTATACACAGGCTTGTAAAAGTTAATAAAGAGCGATGAAAAGCCGATAAAACTAACTGATTATTTTAGATAATAATATAATAGACTTATTAATAAAACACATTTTTCTATCGAAAACCAATTTAATTAATTCTTTAATAGTTTTACTCATTTTTATCTCTAACTGTAATTGAAAATTCTTTAATAGATTTTAAAAACGGAGGTAAGTGAAAGTCGTGTGTTGCCCGCACCAGATTTTTGTGTATTGTGTTGAATAAAGTGTTTAATTTAACATATATCAAGGAATCACACAGATAATCTAGTTTTGACCTACATTACAAAAAATATGAGTATTAATAATAATAATATAGGCTTAGCGAAGCCAAAGGTTTAATGCTGATACCACTAAATGTTGCCTGGACAAATTCGTACAAGCCCTGAAAACAGATTTAAAAATTTGCACCTACTTGTTGGACTCCTGTCAGTTGGTTCAGTGCATATCTAACTCTTTTTATTTATCCTTCACTGAGCATAACAGCTTTGCATGCCCATTTGATTCGCCACAATGATATGAACTGTATTTTACTGAAAGGGTACAAATTTAATAATTCAAAGTTGTGTCCGATCTGAATTTTCCATTGTCCTCAACTCTCTCTGGATCAAATATTTTACATAGTGCGTTATTCTTGAAAATCCAAGTAAATGACCATCCTTATAGAATTGTTGAGAGAATAATACTTTCGTAGATTCTAACCTTAAAGTTTCTTGACAGATTCTTAGAACTAAGTAGTTTATTTACTGAATAATAAGATGCCCTGATGTGTCAATATCATCATTTCTATACTAACTATACTTTTAATCTTATCTGTATTTATTTCACGCCCTATCTCTCTACCTGTTTTCATGTACTTGGATTTCATTGTATAGTTTCTGCATCTTCCTCCAATAGTACCCAAATCATCAATGTACCCTATAACCGGTATTCAACCACCCAGATTTAAACATTTCTCGGTATGCGTCACTTTTTATATGACATTCTAATGTTAATTAAATAATATGTCAATGATCAAGATCAGATCAAACCGGTGGTATGAGCAAGTTAATGTCTATTAAAGATTTTTGTTAAACTCCCTATATTAATGAAAAATTAGGTGATGTTTTATATGAGATAGATCATATTATCCTTGAAATAGTGCTAAAGGGTCTTAATGCTGATTTTTCAAAATGGCTTCTCCTAATGTACTTTAATTTTGCTCATGTAAATAAGAATTTTCTACTTATATTCCATAAAAGTTCTCAACATAACTTAATAACAATGCCTCTTCTTAGAGTTTGATTGAATAATAGTCTGTTTTCAATTGAACAAAAATGTGTTATTTTTACTAAGGGTCAGCTTTTTTTCTGTTTCCATTTTATTTAGAGAAATCTAGATAAAGTGTTAATTGTCAGAATTTTCTTCATTTTATTGTTTTATATGAAGTGCTTCATTGATTCTCTTTTAACTTATTTATATTTTTTCAATGTATTTATTTTTTTAGGACATTTCTTTCTACTGTTGCATAGAACTTCATGGCTTATTAAATGATATTCTTGAAGGTCTGGAAAATCATACTAGCATTGAATGTGGAGTTACTTTTGGTTCTAAACATATTCAGTCAGGAAAAACAGAGGGTCATGTTACATTTTTTAAATCAGGCAAATATCCTTTTGGAGCGATTGGAGAAATAAATTATATTTGGCATCCTTGTTTTCAAAGATCTGCTACAGACATTGTGGTGTTGTGGCTATGGTGTCATCCATCATGTTATTCAGAAATTTTGGAAGAATTGATAAAATCTTATGGCTTGGATAAAGAAGAAGAAAACCAAGATTTAGATTCTATGGAAGAAGACGATACGAAAAATGTTGAAGCCAAAAAATTAGAAATAAAAAATATACCTTTCGAAAAATGTCCGAAATACAATTCAAAAATAAATTCAGTCAAAATGATTCTTCTCAAGGATACATTGAATCGTTTCCGGCTGACTGGCCCCTTTCACAGGCCCTTATCACTTCTGCTTTCAAGCAGATAGACTTACCTAAAAGAACTATTAGTGATTGGAGTAGTGAATATAAAGATAAATTAGACATATTTAAAAAGCAATTATCGTTTTGGGAGAAAATGAAAAATATTACACATCCAGGGCAACTTCCTTCAAATTTAGTTTTTGGTTTACTAGCAGTTGATCCTAGATTTACAATGCCAGAACATAGAAACAAAGCTGTTGGGAATATTTCAGGTTTGACATTAACACATTTTCTTATAATGTTAGTGAAATCAATATACTGTAATTTATGTTTCTGTTTAAGATTTCAGTTGTCAGTCTCTTCAGTCTATAGAAGAAGGCTTATCTTTCAGTCCAATATGGTTAAGCAAAGTGCGTGATGAAGTATCAGCTAATAAATTATCAACTCATCGTGTGAATGAGTTAAGATCTGAAAAACTGATTCCAGGAATGGAAGTTGAGTTGAATAATGAGAATATTAATGACTTTCCAGCTATACCTTGCCTATTTATTCAAAGACCAGGGACACATGCGGATGGAAAACCTTTAGGTATGTGTTTCAATCACTTTTAAACTAAAAAAAACTTAATAAGTAAAAATGAAACAAAAAAAAAAAAAAACTATAAGTACAATCTGTGAAGGGATCTTGGGTTCAGTAAATAATATAATGTTTCTAGCACAAATTTCTAAATTGTGAAATGAGTTTTGTAAAATATAATAATCAAAACTATTAAATGCCTGCTTACCCTCTGCTTATTTGTCTTAGGTAAAGCTGCAAATGTTAAATATTTATTAAGAATTAAAATAGTTATATTTTTATATTTTCCTAATGTTAACATTTATTTATATTTTACTTATTTAACAATATGTAATTTATTTTATATTTTTGTATATTTTATTTTGGCTCAGTATGTTATAAGCATGACAGACAGACATTTGTTTATGCATTTTCGATCAACTGTCAAGTGACCAACGACCAGTGTATAGTGTGGGTAATTTAATAGAGTCGCTCACAAGTGTGGGCAGTTTTAAGTTAATTGTCTCAAACTGCCTAAATTATTCACATATTCGCAAATTGCTCATCATCATAGAAGATCATTACAGAATCGGTGCAGGAATCGCAAGGAAGGGAAGAAATATGTAGCATCACAGAGGGAGAGGGAAGGAAGTTGTTACAAAGAGAAGGAATGAAGTCTTGTTCATACATAAACCATATATTTGTTTGTCTTTAAATTTAATATAAGTTTTGTTTGTTTCTTTATTTACACTCAACGTAAGCACTAACAAATCTTTTATTTTAGGTTTCTATATTTTAAACCCACTATTAATATTATATATGTCATTGATCTATTTAGAGAAACTTTAATTACAATTAAAAATAAATTCAATAATAAATTAATCCTTATTGGAGATGTTAACTGTCGAATGGGACAACTGAACCAGTATGATGTTGACTTTATATTTGGAACACACTTCGCGGGGCACCGCATTAGCTTGGACCATACTGATAACGATAAAGGTAGAATGCTAAACGAACTCATGGAAGATGAAGGTTTCCTTATTATTAACGGTAGGGCCCCCTCTGACAAACCAGGTAACTTTACAAACGTTAATTATAGAGGACAAAGTGTAGTTGACATAATATGGTGTAATTTGAATTTTATTAGTGAAATAATTGATCTAACAGTACTTGATTTCCCCTCACTTTCAGATCACTTCCCGATAAAGGCAGAACTTAAATTATCAATAGATAAACATAAAGTAAATAAAACTCGCAAACCATTAGCTCAAACTCAAGTGTTAAAATGGCAACCTGAAAAAACATTATTATTTAAAACATCAATGACCCATTCACCTCGTGTGGGAGGCCATCCGTTTGATAATGTTGACCTGATGTATGAAAATATAGCCCAATTTTTTTTTTTTTTTTTTTTTTTTTTTTGCTGGCTTGGGTTGCACCGCGACCAAACGGTCTAATAAAAAAAAAAAAAAAAAAAAAAAAAAAAAATATATATATAGCCCTAGCAATCCAAGAAACTGCTAATTGCCTCCAGCTCTGTACCACAACTGCTGTCAAATTCAAATTAATTAACTACACAAACCCTTGGTATGACAGCGAATGTAAATCCGCGAAATATAATATAAAAGGAAAATTTAAAGCTCTTAAAGAAAGTGGATATGATATCAACATTAGATCGGAATACCTACAAGCAAAAAGTATCTATAGAAATCTATGTAACAAAAAAGAAAGCGGAATATAAACATCACTTAATAGAGGAATTGGGTTACTATAAAGATTCAAAAAAGTTTTGGCACACAGTCAATCGTTTTAGAATTAAAAAATCTACATCCAATCCGATACCTCCCGAAATATGGAGTGAATATTTCAAAAATTTCTACGGACAAAGGTCTATAAGCCTTCATCTGAAATTAACAACAACAGACCCAATATTAGATCGGGAAATCACACTAAATGAATTAACCGCATCATTAAATAAAATAAAATCTGGTAAAACCCCTGGACCTGATAATATTCCGAATGATTTTCTCAAAAACCTACCTCAAAACTGGCAGTTATACTTAGTATCTTTATTCAATAGAATCTTGACTACTGAAAACATACCTAACAACTGGACAAAATCAAATATAACGATGATATATAAAAAAGGAGACATACATCAACCCGAGAATTACCGGCCAATTTCCTTAATGAACAGTCTTCTGAAAATTTTTACTCAAATTTTGTTAGACCGATTAACAACATGGGAAAATGAAAAAGGAATTTTACCGGAAACACAAAATGGATTTCGGAAAGGAAGATCTTGCCTCGATAACTTATTCCTAATGAATGCGTTAACACAACTGAAATTAGAATACTCAGACAGTGATTTATATGTTATCTTCATTGATTACAGAAGAGCTTTCGACAGTATAAATCATAATATTCTATGGTACAAATTAAAATTGCTGGGAATAAGTGGAAAAATCATTCGGCTTATAAGAAATCTTTATGAACGGGCCGCAATAAGAATAAAAACAGATGGATCGCTCTCTGATGAAATAGCCGTGACGAAAGGAGTATTACAGGGAGAAGTTCTATCTGCTTACCTTTTTTGTTTATATATATCCGATATGGATTATTACTTCTTTAAAAAAGGCGCTACCGGTATTCAGCTGAATTCGAAATTTAATGTATTGAGCTCTTATTACGCAGACGACATGGCGATATTCTCATATTCCTACGTCGATACTAATAAAAAACTGGAAATTCTTTCTTCATATGCCAAAGAAAATTATCTTGAAGTAAATCGTTCAAAAACAAAAATAATCTTCTTCCATAAAGGAAAACAGAAAAACTTCTATTATGACGGAGAACTAATGGAAACAGTAACATATTACACGTATCTGGGCGTTCCTTTATCCTCTTCTGGTCTCTTCTATGAGGCCTGTAAACACGCTCAATCTAAGACAGCCTGCGCGATAGGTACAGTTATCGATATCTGTAGAAGGTCTAAGATGGAATCATGGGAAAGTAGGAGACGATTAAACGAAGCCATTACTACTAGTTCACTTTTCTACGGTATAGAAATTTGGGGTCTCAGATATGCCATAGAGAAAGCACAGTTAAATTACTTTAAAAGGTTATTTAATTTAAATAGAAACATTCCTTTTTGGCTCTTAAGATTAGAATTTGGGCTTGAACATTCCACAACAAAAATAATAAAATGTGTCCTGAGATTCATACAGAAAATACTTATCATGCCAGACGATAGAATACCCAAAATCCGTTATATGATACTTAGAGAAAAACATAACAATCGACCATCTGCAAAATATAACTGGTTTACCCAAATATATAATCTTATAGATAAAGCAGATAGCTCAGAGATACTTTTTGAAAATAACCCATCTACTCTACAAAGCAACAGTACAGTAATAATTGAATCATTTAAGAAATTACTGCACAACAAAGATATCGAATCGTTAAGATCGAGTCAATACAGCCCTTTCTACCATAGTCTTTACCAACTAACTTCACTCAGCCACAGTTATCAAACCATTCATAATATTCCGTTTAAGATGTTAAAAATAATAATACAAGCTCGCCTCTCTAGAAAATACCATATTAAATTCTCTCATGCAAACAATACCTACAATATTAACCCCAAAGAAATCTGCACAATATGTAATATGAACACATATGAAACCATATACCACTTAATAGCAGTCTGTCCAATATATTCTGCACTTCGAAACCACTACATCCCTCACGCTAATAACATACCAGAAAGCCTATTTCCTACAATATTAACTATTGATGACCCAATTAAAATCAAACTACTCTATTATTATTTAGTTAGTACCTTAAAACTAAGATCATTTGTAATAAATGAGTAATATTTATTAACAATTACGAGCTACATTAGAAAATAATCAACTATTTATAAAATTAATAGTACTGTACCTAGTTAATGTTTCATAATGGTTCCTATGTAATAGATAATGTTTACACTATTGCAAAGAACTATTATAATCCATAATTTGATTTCACAAAACTCTTTTAACTATATTTATATATCAGTGTCAATTTAAAATCCTAATATTTAATATTCATTCACTCCGATGTTAATTTAAAATGTATTTATGTATATATATAACTATATGTATTAAAAATTTGTATTTCAAAGACTATTTAAAATCTAAAATACTTTAATACTTCTATATAAGATATAAGAAAAAAAAAAATTATATAAACCTATATAATTTGTTACTTTCTGTTTATTTTGTTTATTCTACTATGCTGTTTAATACTTATCTATTATCCTATTGTGATTTGTTGCGTTTCATGTTTATTACTTATAATTGTTATTAATTGCTGTTTGTTATGTATAGCCTGACCAGGCTCTATTTGTATGGGGAACCCCCAAAGACAAATAAACTCATTCTATTCTATTCTATTCTATTTACACTCAACGGAATAACACAAATCAACGGAAAATTCAGTGACTCATACTAACGACAGGGTTGAGGCAGAGTGCAGATGTGCTTTTGCTCCTCTTCTCAACAATATTCTTTATTGCTACCCATACCATCTTGATTACTTTCTAAAGCCATACTGAATATTTTTATTTGTCATGGTTTTAGGTAAATATTTCAATTAAAATATTAACATATCTGTCTCTGACAGGCAAACATTTCAGTTATGTTATTAACATATGTTGCATAAAGGCCTGATGACTACATAAAAGTAAAAACAACCCAAATGAAAAGCTTTTAAGTCAGAATGACTTGAGATGGGTGATAATAAATCAGGCTGAAGCGGAATTAATTCTGTCTTCAGAATTTATTCTCTCATTTCAGCTGTGGAGTGACCCTGGTGTATGGAGACCCTCCTGGGGCACACTCAGCCTCTATAAAGTGGGTACCCAAAATTGGGGATCACCTGGCAGCTGAGTGTGATTTAGGCCTAGTCACCTCACCTCCTTGCACGTCCATTGCCGGCCTTGAAACAGTATGAATCTTTATAAGGTTTTTAAAAATAATAAATCAGTAATAGACCTTATTTTACAAGACAGTATATTGTAATTTTAGCCTGTTATCAGAACGAGATGAAACTGTCGAGCAATTTTCCTTCAGAGGAGAATTGACTTGAGATAATTCTTAACTTCCGGTGATAGGTAGGATGAAAACAGATTTTAGAAATCACTTTGGGAGTTTGTAATTTATTGCGTTTCGTTTTGTTTGTTTATTTAACGTCACTTTATGCTACTGTGGCTAATTGGACGATGCTACAGTGGGAGTCCTAAATTTTGCTTGTCCAGGTTAAATTAGATTAGGGATCTTTAATGAGTACCTGACATCGTACAGGCTCGGGACCACCTTTTTACATCCCCTGTGAAGGACAGCGTAACTAAGGATTTTTTACTCCCATTAAAAAATCCTAGGACCACCTGTGGGTTTGAGCCTTTGGCATAGAAGGCTGTTATGCTAGCCACCCTGCTACAGGTGATCCCTGTAATTGATTGCAATGAGCTGTTCATCCCGTCAAACATTCTTATGTATACTGAAGAGGTTGTTAAAGGAGGAAGATATTTTTTCCTAAAAATTACCTCTAGTGTTACTTTGATAAAAATATGTTTTGACAGGATACAGCAGTGGGTGGGACATCATAGTACCTGCTGGTTATGGGCAACCTGTTTGGCTTGGACTCGTGATGCACGGAGGCAGAGCTGGAGGTCTCAAAGAAACAGAGAGTATTTCAAGAGAAGCTGGGATTTTATCTCTGCACCCTGATACAGCTGCAGGAAAATTCGATGATGAACTGAGGAGAAAAAATGAGACTGAAAAGTTTTTCAGGTAACCATGTTTTGTTCAATAAGGGATAAGGGGAAAGAAAGGTAGTTTCTTTTGTTGAATTAATCAAAATAAAAATTCGCTACTCCATTTGTTGGAATGTGGTAAAAGCTCTCTGATAAATGTTTCTTGGTTACTATTTTTTTATTATTATTGCATCATTAAGTCCTGGTAAAAAGTATTTTCATTTTAAAACCTTAAAAACAAATTACTACAAAATTTTTTCCTTTCCTTTCTTAAATATCAAAAATACATATCTATATACAGCAATTGTGCATATTTATACCATAGAGGCATTTAAATATATACATAATTTTTATCTACTGCTATTGACTGAAATTTAAATTTATATAATTCATATAACACATTGGAACAGTTAAAAAAAAAAGAAGTTATTTCTGATTGCATTAATTTTTTTTTCCAGACTACCACCTGCAAAGAGACCTAACTACATAAAGCTAGGATTTCCAACCCCATTTCACTGCCCTTGGAATGTTCTTATTACTGATTGGACAGATGGTGAACATGAATCTTTCTTTGTTCTTCGTAATTTAAAACATTTATTAAGTTTAAAAAACAAATTAATGAAAATGAGAGATAAATTATCTTTTGAACCTACAATGACTTCAGCTCTGGTTGGAGTGATGATCACCTTAAAAGGAAAGGGAAGTCTAGGAAATAATGCTTATATTTGTATTCCAACTATGTCCGACTTGGAAAAGCTTAAAACAGATCGCAATTTTAGAGGTCCAGTCGAGGACCAACATAAAGATGTTTTAAATGACAATAGAAAGAATGCCATTGATAATCATCAAAAACTCTTAAGGAAACTTACAAGAACAAGGCGCAAAGAAAGAAAACGGGCTGAAGAGGTGTCTAAGTGTTCAAAATCAGATGAAGTAATCTCCGAGCACGGTGAAGTAATGAAGCGACTCTGGCTGCCTGAGTGTACAACAGTAAAAGACTGTGGCTCGAGAACTGTTTTAGGTTTTGTTACCAATGGTGATTTCTCTTTCACTAATGCTAAGAGTTCTGGTGTTGGCTATGTTTGTCTGAAGGGTTTGCTTGCATTATTTCAGCTTTTAGAACAATTTGAAAAAAATCGATATGTATTAGTTCGTAATCCTAGTAGTAGTCAATACAGATTTGCTGCTATTAATATAATTTGTTAACTTCTTTTATTAATTAAATATATTTATTAGTTTATATTATTTTCTTCATGGTTACCTGATTTAATTTACTAAATCCTTACCATTGAGAAAATTGGAAGGCTTGTATTTCTTTGGTGACCATAGCTGGTACAAGCCTTCGGCCTGCACAACTGTAACCTGTTTTTATTGAATTGTTTTATTTTTTTTTTAACTTCATGTTTAATTTTTTTTTTTTTCAAAGAATTTATAGATAATGAATTTGTATTAACATTTATTTATTATAATTAAACAATATTTAGTTTATTATGTAATTTTAAAGTTATATTTTCTGAGATTGATTGTTATTAAGGAAATCATATTTGTACTTGCAGATAAAAAATTGTTCTTGCACCAGAAAATGGCATTATAGTCATAATATAAAATATTTTAGAGATATTATAAAGATACCCTTTTCTCAGGACACACGAGTAATTTTAAAAAAGCAATAAGCATTTATTTGAATTCACAAATGAAATAAAAAAGAGACGAGTCAGATTTCACCCATATTAAGAAAAATTAAAATAAAAACAAACATTGTCGATAATGGGGCTGATAAAATGAGATGTTAAGAAGGTGTTCAACCACTATTAATCCTTTTTATTTATTAATATATTCTATTGTTATTTGTCCAAGTCGTTATACATTGAATTGAATTACAATTTCTAATATATTAATCAGTTACAAATGCTGAATAACAGAAAAAAAAAGGAGACATCAGAATATAAATATGTGAAAAAAAGAGTTATGATTATTTTTGGTGCACCAATTTACTTCTAAATTACTGTTAGATGGTATTAAATTACATCCTTGATAGCCTTGGTCAATCCCATTCATGTAATTTTGATTAAAAGAAATAAATTTGTTATTTAAAGATAAAGTGAAAGTTTAGAAAAAGAAAAAAAAAAAATACTGTCATAGCATGATTTGTACAGCTAATTAAAAACTCCAGTTTAGATAGATAAGTTTATTTGCAAATAAACATAAACATATTTCAAGAAAAGAAAAAAAAAATAATAAAAAGGAACTTAAGCATCTGAAACATTGTTTAAGGAAGTTTAACTGAATGTGTTGTAAACAAATTTTATTATTTAAAAAAAATATTTATAACACTGAACGGTCATAAGCACACTTTTATAATGCTAAAACTATTTTGGAAATAGATAACTATTAAGAACCAATAAAAACTAGAAACACTAATAAAACGTTTTATGAAAAATGGGTCCTTGTAAAAAAAAAAAAAGTAATAAAAATCTCAAAACCTAAAACTTCCAATTAGACTTTTATTTTCTGAATTTAATTTCAATTAAAAAAAAACTTTTTCATTAATTAACATTAATACATAAATTAGAAAAACAAAGATTTTCTAGAAAATAAATATGCACCTCAACATTGTGGAAAAATAAAACCAAAAATTGAGGTTAAACCAAAACAAGCACAAATTTTGAATATTATCACATTTAACTGTTAGCACAAAGGCAGGTGTGGTTTTGCATGCACTTTTCAGTTTGATGTTAGTCATAACTCTTGTTGGAACAGACATATCGGCAATCAATCAAATTAAATGTTAGGCTCTTAACTAGTGGAAGACTTAAAGCTTATTAAAGCCATTAAAAATTCGAATCGCATTTAAATTCCTTGGAAATAAAGCTTAACTATTTAAACAATTGACATGGAAGAAATAATATTCAAATACAAGACATACAATAAGCAGATTATTTAATGTAAATAAAACAAGATCAAGTGACTAAGAAATCTTTATTATCATCTACAAATTTATACCTAGAAATTAAGACTATATATATTTAAGGTCTCAAAATCTAAAAGAATTAAGGCTATTTATTTATTTAATCGATAATATCCATCCCTAAATTGCCTATTTACAAAACTGAGACATTGTACCTAAAATATATTGTATATTACTTCTAGTTAAAATTGATTGGAATAGCTCCTAAATTTCACTCAAACAATCCCTTGGAGGCCTAAGCAGTTATTGCTAGAATTGGAGAGAATGAAAAAAAAAAAATCATAATTTAATCAAATTGGAAATTATAAACTGGAAAACATATGATTTCAGTTCATTAAAACATTTCTGAGGGAAGTTCAATATAAAACTAAAACTTCAATCAGGGTTAAAAATATATTTTAATGAGGAAAATGACATGAATCCCAGGACTAGATGTAATCAGGAATCGGATTCCTGAGATAATTAAAAACAACCAATAAATAAATAAAACAACTAAGAAAAGTGAATAACAAGACAATGATTCACGGAATCAATGTTTACTTCAATTTCTTTTCCTCCCACTATTAAATCTTAATAAAATCATATAAAAATTAATAATTATAATAATAAGTAAAAAATCAAACAAAAAACATTTCAATTATGCTGAGAAAAATTACTAAATTTTATATAATTGATAAAAGAATAGTTGGTTCGAAAAAAACCAAAAGCCAAATAATTGACAAATTTGGGAAGAGTCAACAGAAGATAAGATAGAGGTTAGACTTTGTCTGGTGAAGTCGTGCTTCAGAGGAGAATAAACAAGTGGAATATGAAATACGCTATAAGACTCATTCCAGGTGCACACGAGTGCCCGGGCAGTAAAGGTGGCAGGCAAAGGAATTTGTACCAATCTTAAATCACACCATGTGAAGGATTTCACTCTTTATTAGTAATGGGTCTATTGAGGAGGAAGAACTTTCTCAACAAAAGTCTTTAGATCTGACATTTCCTGAAAATATCAAGAGAAAATTATTTTTGAATTATAGTTAGTTATTTTAGTTGAAAAATAAAAATATATATGGTAAGAATCAAATAGTGTATAAGAATACCTCGTCAGAAGAGCTATGTCCAAGACCCCGGTATGTTTTAAATTCCACTTTAGAAGAATGCTGTTTAAGATATGAAGCCGTCATTTGACCCCATTTGTAGGGAACAAGAGGATCACAATCACCATGGCATTGGATCAACGGGGTATCTCGATTCCCTTTCATAATCTAAGAATAAAACTTTCATTAGTACAACAATAATAAGTAATGAGTAGGGACAGCACTTTCAGATGACTGAGTATTTTATTCAGTTATGTGTAATAGCATAAGAAGTTGGTTGATAAGAGTCAAAACAGGTGGATCTCTTCCATTTTGAATCATATCTTAGTCAACATATATGTCACTTGTTAAGAATCCTTTCAACAAGAATGACAACTTGAAACAAAACTGTTAAACTAGTCCTTTGAAAATTTAGTCAGGCATATCTTTTAAAAATATATTCAGATTCCACTCATCAAACTAAGAAAAATAAAAAGACCTAATGTTGTGGATAATTGGTCTCATATCATTCAACCACTATTAATCTCTTTTATTTATGTATATTCTTCCTTAATTTATTGTTATTTGTCCAAGTCGTTATACATTGAATTAAATTATAATTTCTAATATATTAATCAGTTGCAAATGCTGAATCAAAGATTAATAAAAGAAAAAAAAGAAGAGACATCAGAATATTAATATGTGAAAATAGAGTTATGATTATTGTTGGTACACCAATTTACTTCAATATACATTCATATTAAATTATTACTATAGGATTTGGAATATTGAAAATAATTGTTTAACACAAAAAAGAGTAGTATTCAAACAAAAAAATAGTATTTCGCTGCTATAAAGACTTCAATTTTATACTTCACTTTAATTACACAATTTTACAATGTTGAGGGTACTTACAGGATGATTTAGTACATAAAGAATTTAACTTACGGCTGGGAATTGTTTATGAAGGGGTAACCAGCAAGACAGTGCCATGACACCACCTAGCTGGTTGGGGTAAGTGAAAGCCGAATATAGGGCTAATGCACCTCCCTGTGAAAAACCACCAAGAACTATTCTTTCAGATGGAACACCTGAAAATAAAGTAATCAATAAGAAAACTTATTTTGAGTAAAATAGCCATTTGCTTTAAAAAAAGCAACAACCCAATTATAACATATTCTATTCAGCTAACACATTCAAAGTCAATAGTAAATAAAACAAAAACAGTTTGATATTCATTTAGAAAATTCCTTAAAAGATTCCTTAATTACACATTTCTCCTTTCTACTACTAATGGAGTTTTGCTAAGTTATTCTTTAATATTTAATTAAATTGAAAGTTATGAGTTTAAAAAGAGAGATGTCAAACATTTAGATATTTTCACAGACAGTATATATAATTTTTTTTTCTTCTTTTTTTTCAGTGGCGCGACAGGCCATGTGGACCCTAGGCCTCGCGGTGTAATCTCCTGGAAGATTACACTTAATGTTTCTCGATGTATTTTGTAGAGTAGGGTCATCACTCCCTATGCCTAATTTTGTAAGTGGCCACCATTTACCATAGCTGACGGGTCTCACATACCCGGGGGAGAGGCTGTGAGTGAATACCCATTTAATTATATCCTTATAAAAGCCCCGCCGGGACTGGGATTCGAACTCACAACTTTAGCATGAGAGACTAGCGCGCTAGCCACTCAGCCACGGGCTCCCCAGAAACCTGTGACCATAAGAATTATATTTTACAAATAAATGTATGCTAATATTATAAACCTAAAGAGTTTGTTTGTTTGTTTGAATGCGCCAATCTCAGAAACTACTGATTCGAATTGAAAAATTCTTTTTATGTTGGATAGTCGCATTCATCAAAATCGGCTCCAATAATTTTGAAAAAACTCGCTATATCAATGAAAATTTAATGGGCTATTTTTAAGGTTTCATTCTGATTGAAATAGTCAAACAGGAATTAAATGTCAATATTTGAATTTTCTTCATCTAAATACCTTTAATTTTATAGATTTAGAAGAATCACCCATATAATCTTATTGATAAAAATTGGCTAAATATAAAAGTTGAATGAATTTGATAACCAACTTAAGGAGAAAAGGGCAAACAATATAAGAACAGCAACATAGATATATCATAGAATAACTGTACCACTACAACCCATGAAGGACCTCCGGCTCAGTACATATAGAGATTCGTACTGTTTCTAGGTCTATGGCCGTGCAATGATGTAATTAGGCCTTGATCATACTCAGCCGCCAGGCTTTTTCCCCAATTTGGGTATCCACTTTAAAAAGGCTAGGTCTGCCCCAGGAGGATCTCCATACCCCCTGCTAAATTAACAGAATAAATAATATTCCGTCACAGCCAGAATTCGAACCCAAGACCTGGAGAATGGTAGACTAGCGCTCAATCCACAAGACCACGCCACTCCCGGATATATAATATACTGTTGGAAAACTAAAGATTTTAGAAAAATTATCTCGTGCACTAAGTCATGAAAGGTAATGTTAAGTGACGAATAGGTCATAAAAATATTACTGATAATTACGTAACAATTTGATATTGCGATATTATTGAATCTAAATCAGATGTTTCCAACTAAACTGAATAAGCTTTTTATTTAAATTAGCTTCAAAATTTTTAAATCAAAATTTATTCAATAGTTCTTAAATTGATTTTAACAGCCAAGGTGTGCGTAGCCCTCACCAGGTATTTTAAAATAGATTCTGAATAACAGCGGTGTTCTTTAAATTTATTAAGGCCTCCTAAATTATTAGACCTATAACTCTTTCCTTCTAAGAGCATGGTTTATCATGAATTTTCCCATCTCTTCGATATTTATTTTAAATAAGGAAGGTTTTGGTTTTAATTAATTGTAATTTATAAATGCATACAATTGCACAGTTGCATTAAATTAGGCATGAATTAATGACACAAAATTAGCAATTCTAAAAATAAATTGTCATATCAATGCAATTTGACATGAATGATAAGGCAATTTAAAGATAATGTAATTTAAGATATTGCAATTTACGGATAATATCACATATATAAATTTATTTCTAACCTATCAATTAATGTATCATACCTGCACTTATTTCGGCATTGATTAAAGCATGAACAGTTTCTGAGGCTTTTTTGATCCCTGGTTCATCTTCTTCACTAGACGCATCAAGTGACTTCAAGTCGAACCATGAAGGCATTTTTAATCCACTATTAAGTGTAACTTTAATGGTAGGCCTACATGCATTAAAATAAAACATTTTTTGAGTAATTAAAGTTGTAATCGATAGATCAGTGATAAACAGTTACATAAATTTTACTTACGCTGTTGGGCAAATAACTTTGGCATAAGCTGGCCGAATAGCTGCAATAGCGCTTGCCCATCCATGCCTAAAATATAATTATAAACAGTAATGCTACTGACAAATATATTAGAATATTAAGATTTTTGGACTTAAACATAGTTACCCAGTATCTCCCAAACCATGAAGAAAGATAACCTGTAAAAAAATGGATGATTTTAAATACATGAATAAGAGACTAGTTTAAACTTAAAAAATAAAACAAGATCCAAATATTAAAAAATATTTAATAAAGTTGTTAAGGGTGAAAGTGTAGTACCAACAAATTACTCACTGTTGCTGTATGTTTTGCTGTAGCTGCAACTACCACGGGAGAAGTCGACATATTCACTTCCAAATTAAGACTGGTAATAGCAAATGTTTATATTCCAGAAATTGTCAGAACAATAAAAAAATGAGCATACGGGATAAAATTAAATAATCTGATAACCGGTAACCACAACGTACCGAACACTTCTAATATGGCGCCTGAAACATATGTTCCTCTCCAATGGCTCTTACATAACAATCTAATTATGAGGAAATGTCTCGTCTTGTTTACATAATGAGATTACATTGATTATTAATGAGCGCTAAACGTCATATTAATATGCTTTACTTGTTTATTGTTACTTAATATGAAATCATTTAGCTCATAATAACGTTAAAAAATCGGTTTCATTAAACTAAATAAAACACATATTGAATAATTGGATGATTCAACTTGCTGATCGTATGTTTGTTTATTTATTTAACATCACTTTATGCTACTATGGCTAATCGGACGATGCTACAGTGGGAGTCCTAAATTTTGCCTGTCCAGGTTTTATTAGGATAAGGGTTTTAACGAGTACCTGACCATCGCACAGGCTCGGGACCACCTTTTAATGTTCCCTCCGAAGTACGACATAACTAAGGATTTTTTACTCCCATTAAAAAATCCTAGGACCGCCTTCGGGTTTGAACCCGCGATCTTTGACATAGGAGGCTGTTATACTAGCCACCCAGCTACAAGTGATCCCTTATCGTATTTTTATGACAATAGATGGTAAGCGAATCTTCCTATATCATTCCCCCCTTTCTGGGAATGTTAAATAGTATTGGGAAAAATTATAAAAAAGTTTTTAGCAGTATAGTTGTTCTAGTAAGAAGATTTCCTGATTCCGAAGTCTCTTTTGATATGTGACACATATGAATGTTACCAAGTCAACAAGTTTCGATACTAAATTTAGGAACATTTTGTGTATCTATCAGTTTGTATTTCATTTGATGCATCTAGACACAAGGCATTATTGATTTAGGATGTTCAGGTTTCTCTGCCAGACTCAAGACTTAGTTTACATAACTCGTTCACCTGGGCTTGCTAACGCACGTACTTTGGTATTTTTGTATCTTAACCCTTATTTATTGTTCTCTAATTGAAGCTTGAGTCCTCAATTAAATATAGATGTATCATTTCTTCCGAAAAAAAATCACAAAAGAGTAATGAAATTCTCTTCAATAAGCTCAATTCACCAATGAAGTGATAGCGTAAGAATCAGAGCATTCTCCATTTTTTCGCTCACATATCAATAAGAAATATAAAAAAAAATTGAGGGTGTTTCGTTTCATTCCAAGAGAATCGAGCAAAGATTGAATTGTTTTCATATAGCCAGCCATTATTTTCAAATATATAAAGCTTTATTCATTGCACTTTCCCATCTTGTTGAGTCAATTTTTTGTTTTTCAATGCCACCTCAATTGGTGTGTACTCATTTCACCAAGTAGTGGAAATAGGTTCGTTTCCTCATTGTTAATTGTTATAGAACTAGGAGATACGCGCAGTACCTCTCTTTCGATATGTTGAGCTTGCTGGAACAGAAACGGTGTACAGCGCATGATCTGCCTAATCTCTCTATCTGCCTCTGCAGTTGGGAGGATAGATCTCGCTGGAAGAGAATTGTATTTCAAAAATCATAATGAAAGTAATCTTGAGGAGTCAGTCAGTGCTGTGTTCTGCATTGTTTAGTTAACCCGTTAGTTAACGAAGTCCAAGCCATGGCACTATTTCGAATATTCTTGGTGAAATGTAATGTGGAAACAAAACTTTTCACAGAAGTAGCATTTCAGAGGTGTTGCGGGTAAACCGGCTTTCGTCAACATTTACGTAAACTAGGACTGATAAGTTATTGAGTCAAAACTCATTCCGTGCAAGTTCTAGTAATTTTCACGTCTATTAACCTGCGCTAATGTTTAGAAAGTAATCTTTTTGTAGCATTTAACGAATACACAAAAACAATGACAGGATATTTAATCGAATCCGTATCACAATCGCACTCAATTAGAGGAAAACTGAGGAAAGTCACGTGAGTGAAATGGTTTAATAAAGAATTCAGCAAAATAGAGGTTACACTGTCCTGAACTGAACTGAATTTATTAAACACAGCTTGAATATACTTAACTTAATTAACATACGTTTTTAACAAATGATAGTATATGGGTTTATTCTCATACGTCTGCTTTGCTGGCTGCGCCTGCGCAATACAGCTTTAGGATGATAAAAACCTTACTGCACACGAGTTAATATTAATTTTTACCTTGTGAATGAACCTTATAAATGTTTTTAAATCAAGTGTGAATAGAGTGTCAGCTAAACCCCATGATTAAGAAAATCAAAATTTTGAAAAAATTAAAAAAATACTTACCTTCATTCCATGATTACATGTTTTTACTTTCATTTACGTACATTTATTTACTTGAAAACCAGACCTAGCATAATATGCAGCACTGATTATGGCAAATTGAACGCTGATTATCCCAGAAAGTTAATGGTGCCAATAAACTTCTTTAAAGTATTCTGTCATCCTCTTCAGCCGATTTTGCGGAGCACCTCCTCTGTTTTGTATCCTCCTGGTTTGTCTTCTTCGAATGTTAAAATGGGCTGTTCTCACAGCCGTTTTCCACCCGTACACAAAATCTTTGTGGAACGGGTAGTTTCATTCCGTCATCAGATGAGGAAAATCGTTCTCTGAGAGGACGTAGAGTCCGGTTTCCTTCAGCAGCTTGGTTCTTTAAGCTTCAAAAGCGGTGCAAGTTAACAGATTATGCTTATTTACCAATATATATTAAATGTTATAGTAAGCGAATGTATTGCGATCATTAATTTTTTTAATGAAAATACACGTTTTAGAATCCCCTCAGTCCAAATACGCAAGTCCCACAAAATTTGTGTGTGTATGTGATAAGTCTAGCTGAAAAAGGAAAGGCGTACGATACTGTTAACTTTAATGGACTTTAATATCATAAAGATTTTATTTTGATTGAAACAGTTTGGGCATAAATGCCGAAATTTTCTTCCTTTAAAGTGCCTCTAATTTTATAGATTCGAAAAAAATAACTATATCTTCTTGATATTCATGAAAAAAAAGGGGAAAACATACAAGCTGAACGAATTTGATAGCAAATTAAAAAAATCTGGTGCGGGCAACACACGACATTCACTTACCTCCATTTTTAAAATCAATGAAAGAATTTTCAAAAACAAGAGATGAAAATATGTAAACCTATTAAGGAATTAATTAAATTGAATTTATATAGAAACATGTGTTTTATTAAAAAATCTATTATATTATTATCTAAAATAATCAGTTAGTTTTATGTTCATTTCATCACTCTCTATTAACTTTTAAAAGCTTGTGTATGAGATAATATTTTTTCTAAAATCTTTAGCTTTCCAACGGTATATCATACATGTACGGTATATCATACTGCTCCTATGTTCAAAAACGAAAAATTGCATTTAAAATTTTTGTTTCTGTTTTCTCCTTTAGTTGGGTATCGAATTTATTCAATTTATATATTTACCTTTTTTTCATCAGCATTAACAAGATAATATAGTTATTTTTATTGAATCTACAAAATTAAAGGTACTTTAGGGGAAGAAAATTTAAAATATCGGCATTTAAGCCCTGTCAGACCATTTTAATCCGAATGAAACCTAAATGATATTAAAGCCCATTAAATTTTGAATCGATATAGCGAGTTTAATCAAAATCGTCGGAACCGTTTTCGAGAAAATCGAAAAAAGGTGCAAAATGCATGGTATAAAGTGCCTCTTCTGGTAAGCTCATTTTGATGAAAAAAGTTATGTCACGTCTCGGGCGTATAGTTGTCTTAAATATGAAATTTCAGTTTCATAGGACTTGCCGTTTCGCCCGGGAGTTACCACACACACACACACACAGACCTTTTTGCGGGACTTGGTTTTTTGGACTCAGGGGACTCTAAAACGTGTATTTCCGTTAAAAACTGGAATTCGAAAATTTTCACGATCGCAATACTTTCCCTTACTATATATAGTAAGTGAAAGTAAAAAAGTTACAATGAAGAAAGAAAATTTGCAATATCACAATTTAAGCCCTATTAGAATGTTTTCATCAGAATCAAACTTTCACGACATTAAGCCTATTACACTTTACATCGGTATAGCTAGTTTAATGAAAATCGCAAGAGCCGTTTATGAGAAAATCAAAAAAGGTGAAAAATGCGTAGTATAAAGTGGTTCTTCTGGTTCGTCGATTTCGGTGAATAATTTTCTGTAACATCTCAGTCATGCGCGGTTCTAATATCTAACATATAACTTATTGCCGCAAAATTAAATGGGCTAATTTCATATGGGTTTTCTTATGAATGAAATGCTGGGGAAGGCATTAAATGTCAAATTTTAATGTCTTCCTCTAAATTATCTTTAATTTGTGTTAATTTTAATGATTAATTATTTCTCAATGTTAGCATTCGTAAGCAACAACAATAATAATAATATTTATTTATATATTTACAACGCACACTAGATACAAATATGTTTTGTTCCATGATTTCGGTTGGATTTTTTCCATAAACGATTTTCAATAATCCTTTGAATTTGCTAACGATAATAAAATATTTTGTTTAATAAGGTAGGAAAAGTAACACAAAAAAAACAAAAAAACAACTACGCAATATAAATTACAATATTAATTTAAAAGTACATCTTTTGCTGTTTTGTGCGTGTATCGCTTTAGTCATGTTTTGTTGTAATTACCAATTTCGAATTTCAAGGGGTTTTCAGAAGTTGTGGTTTTATCAAAATAGTATTTGGTTTCTGTGTACATATACTGTTTTTATGTAGAAAGATTTAGTTCATAGAGCATTTTTGAAATTTTGGTACATCGTGGGTAGTTATTGATGATTCGCATACATGTATTTTGTATTGTTTCTAGATTTTTGTGATTGGTATTGCAAGCCGAACTCCAGACGGGTGAGGCATAAGAGATCTGGGCACGTATGACAGATTTATGTAGTAGTAGTTTGTTCTGAGTGTTCAAATGTGCTAATTTAAGACATTCAAAAGTCTTGTCTATTTTTACTATAATTAAAAACTTTAAATGGAAAAATTAAAACTTTTTAAAAAAATAAATACAATTTTAACTGTGAGTTAAGCAATAATTTTATTTATTCGATAAAGAAGCTCAACTTTATAGATCAGAAAGTCGGGGAGAGAAAAATAAATAATTTATTTATAAATAAAAAAAACTTTATGAAACATGAAATAGTTCTCATATATTTCAAACAAAGCACTTTGCATAACATACAAATAAATAATAATATTTATAAATAAAATATACATATAATAAATAAATTATACCTGAAACGCTACGGTATGAACATTATAATAAATAAAAATAAATAACACCTCTTTGGCCTAGTCTTATTTTCGATTAAATAATACAATTATCACAATATTTTTTGGGAGATTCTAATCTAACTTAAATAAGAATATATATATATATATATATATATATATATATATATATATATATATAATAAAACATACCTAATAGAACTTCATGAAGACAGTACATTTGTCATAAAGTATAATGAAATTACTATGAACAATAAATAATTCGTCTTAATAAGATCAAATAAATACACAATCACTGTATTATCATATTTGTAATGATTTAGATTATCTTTAGTGGTTAGAAGATCACCGAATGAAAAAAAAAATCGATATACTATATCTCATGTTTATAATACAACTTTTTATGAATAAATAAATACATATAATATAATAAAATATACAAATAAATAGGTGATAAAGTTACATAGCTCATTTTTTCACTTATAAATAATTAGTTAATAAATTAAATTATGTGTTAAAATTATATTATATATATATATATATATATATATATATATATATATATATATATATAAAACACACACGCACACAAACATATACACACTTACATTAACTACTTATAACAAATAATAAATTATTATCGTAATAATCTCCTTAAAAACTAAACACAATTCACAACCGTCTAATACAAGGTTTCACACATTTTTTTTATTATTAAATATAAATATATATGTATTTTTTACACAGCCATTATTTCAATAAATCATATTAATTAACTATTATTAATACCTATATTAACTAATTGATAATTTCTTCCACAAATGGTCGATTCCAGAAAAAAATCCAATGATTGGAGTATAACTAAACACAGCCTTTTTATCCACAGAGATACTATTGGTCGAAAGTAATAAGTTGAGGGGACATCTTAACGATAAACCATGCCAGGAGGTTCGTATGGAATAGATTTTTGAAGAACGAGATGGTTTTCGGATATTTGTTTCTTTAAATTCGAATGGGTTTCGGTAATTGAACAAAACAGGTAAATATTTGGCTTATAAGTTTCATTCACTGCCAAAACTGCAACTCTCCTAAAAATATAATAAAAATTATTATTAGAACATTAGTTTATAATATAAATAATTTTATATTATATAACAAATATAAATATTTCAAATACAACACAAAGCTGCCCCTCTCTGAAATTAATTTAACAAGGGACATGACTTTCAAGAGTTCTAAGGGAAAAGTCAAATTTGTTTTTATTCAAAAATATCCTAAGATGGGAATTTTAAACAAAACTTATAATAAATTTTGGAAAAATGAATTTTTATTTACACTGGTCTTACTGGTTAGAGTATTGCTTAGTAAAATTTACCAATAGTTTATGATAATTTTTTAAAAGCTTTTTGTACACTTAAAAACGATACCATAAGTATAAACTTGAATAGGAATTCATTTTTTGTGTATTTCTTTATCGAGAGTGATATATTTCATTTAAATAGAATAAGAAATATTATTCAGATTTGACCTGTTTAAGATCCATGTTTCTAGTGATTTCGGAAGCAATATCATTTATTTAAACATATTTATTGATATTTACAACTGTATTATATATATTAAGTAAATGTGATGGACATAGTGAACTGACATGAAATACATGTAGAGAAGCTACCCATTGGCAGCGCTCTAAAAATATTAGGCCATCTTCTTTTCAGACGCCTCGGTGGATTACCAGGAATCAAAGAAGATGATAGGATAGACACTAGTGGATTAGAGTGACAATTGAGATTTTCATGGAATGATTAATACTTGGTTCGGGCTAACTCAGTAACATATGGAACATTGAAAGGGCTTTGTGGATGAAGTATCATTATTTATCTAATATTAAAAGACTTTTAGAAAAATCAAGACAGAATAAAGACAATTTTAATATTTTTCTTTAGCTTTATTTTATCATTTTTAATAAAATAAAATAAATAAAAACAAAAACAACTGTTAGTTACAAGAGTTGGCTTTCTACCGAGCCTAATGGAACGATATCTTTGAGATTCGGCTACAAAGACATTTGTGCCATCAGACATTTCTTTCGTTTGTTTAATTATGTAACGTCACTTTATGCTACTATGGCTAATCGGACGATGTTAAAGTAAGGGTCCTAAATTTTGCCTATCCAGGTTTTATTAGGATAGGGATCTTTAACGAGTACCTGACATGGCACAGGCTCGGGACCCCTTTTGACGACCCCTTCGAAGGACGGCATAACTAAGGATTTTTTACTCCCGTTAAAAAATCCTAGGACTACCTGTGCGTTTGAACACGAGACCTTTGACATAGGTGGCTGTTATGCTAGCCACCCTGCTACAGGTAACCCCAAATTTTAATATTTTTCTTTAGTTCTATATTATCATTTTTAATAAATAAAAAATAATAATAAATAAGAACAACTGTTAATTACGAGACTCGGCAACTATGACATTTGTGCCATCAGACATTTCGTTTCAAAATGGCGGCTATTCAGAGATCCTATGAGCTCCTTGTCCATCAATCAATTATCAATTATTAATCAAAGTAAAATAAAGTCTTAATTTCGCTAATATTAGGGATACGTTGGTACGTAGGGATAATTAAAGTCAAAGCGAAAAGTAAAGTGCTATATGAGGACCAAATATATGTATGATTAAATATTGCTGTTGAATTTTATCATTTTGATTAAATTATATGTGAGTTAAAATTAAATTATTGGAATGGAAGAGTTGGAACTCGGGAATTATATTTCTTGTATTTGAATTTGTGCGCGGTTTAACTATCTCAAAATTTTATAAAATAATTTTTGGAACCTACCTGAATCCTTTGCAGGAGTTGAAACACAAATCGATATCGCTTCCGTTCTTTGATTTATCCATGGTATAGTAGCAGTTGTAGCTGGTAATGGATTCGACCGATACCCAGGCGGCCACCGAGAAGACTAGGAGGAAAGTTATGAAAGACATACTCGTATTTGCTGGAACTGCGAGGAAGCTGGACTGAATGTAAGGCGGTTGACTGGAGGTTATATAGTGTCCAGCGGCGAGGGAGGTGGGAGGCAACCGTGTAGGGTGGAGAGTCATCTACTTCCAGCGCTGTTAAGGCAGCGCTACACGCTGAGAAATAGGGTATGTGTAGGTGAGGTGAAAGCAGATTTTATGAGAGTTCACGAAAGTAACAGGAGAGGAAAAGGCTTATTTAAAAAAAAAAAAAAAAAAAATGGATAATGACACTAAATATTATAGAAAAATCCTATAATAGCATTAAATATTTAATAAAAAAAGAAAAGAAAAAAACTGAATGGTAAAGTTTTATACAAACAAACAAGTGTAATATACACATCATGAAAACATGATTTTTAATGTAGAAACTCGATTTTAAGAAATTAAACTTTGTTTATAGTATAAGGTAAATAAAAATAAATGATGAAGTAATATAGAAAATTCGGTAATTGAATATTTATTATAATATGTTGAAAATATGTGAGACTGCATGATAATTCACTCTTACCAAATATCACCTCACCTGGGTTTTCACCGTGTAGCGCTGCCTTTAATTATGGAATTTGCTCCTTGCTGGAGTGGTAACTTCAACATGGTCCTATACCATGCGAGCAGCCGAGTTTTGCCTGTGCAGTTCTACATCTGAGATCTAAAATTAATTCTTTTAATTTTAATTTAATCTGAAAAATTAAACAGGTATATATTGATTACATAATGACGATAATCAATTTAAATAAACATAAAAGAAAATTTATTGTTCGGTCAACAGTCCAGAAAAAACAATAAAATAGTTTTAAATATTTATTGCCGACGTTTCAACTCCATAGGTCTTCTTCAGCTCTACAAATATACACATGAAGTTATCAACATAAAAAATAGCTATTAATATTAATATAATAATATACCTAATACAGTACATATTTTGTATAAAACTAACAATAAGTTAATAAAAAAAAAGAAAGAAAACATTGTTTAAACGTAAGAATTAAAACAGCCAATTTTTCTATTGTAAATATTGTATGAATGTGACTTTTTGCTTTACTACTATAGTCCAAATGGAGACAAATGGTAATATATCTAAATAAAAATAGAATATTAAAAAAATTGTTGTAAATCACGTATATAATGATTTCTCCTTCTTAACACATCAATTTTCATTCTTGTGTTTTAACATATTTCATATATTTATATAACATTATAATAAAACATTTTATAAACCTATTAAAAATAAAGATGGTCGAATTAAAATATTTTATCATTTTTGGTGTAGAAACAAATCTAGAAAGCTAATCTAATGAATATCTATTAATATATCTGATTTTTATGAACTCATTTTTTAAAGTTTTACTTTTATATATATATATATATATATATATATATATATATATATATATATATATATATACATATATATATCAGTACTTTTCATCATGTCAAAATCTGGTCCTTTTACCAGTAAAACATTTATTATTATTTAATTTTTTTAACGAATTTATAAAAATTATATTAATAGATTTTTTTTTTCATCAAACATTTTTTTAAAACTTAACTAATGAACATAATAAACTCATATAAAAATAAATAATAATAGTAATAAAAAGTCTTACTTGTAAAAGAATCAGATTTTGACATAATAAAAAGTACTGATATATATATATGTATATACAAGGTAAGGAAATTTTTTTAAAAATCGCATAACATTCATTATTGTTAGTTATTATTTGAAAGAAATTGATAAATAAAATTTGACTAGTAATCTGAAGAATAATAACAGTATGATGAAAAAAATAAAAAAACAAGTTTTAGGTTGTAAAATTATCATTTATTATACGGGCTAAATTGTGGGTCATTTCAGGACAAACGATAACAGGTCTTTCATACCACTTTACTTATTTTTGATGGAATCTATTTTCTTACATATTATAGATTTTAAAACAAAAGGGAGTCATTTTAGCTCAGTTTTCACCTGTGTATATTAATATCATCTGCTATTGTTTATTCAAAATCTCATGCTAATTCAAGTCAAACACAGCTGCGCTTTCTTAAACCCTTTTAATTACGAATTACGTCAACAGATCCACTTATTGACTGGTTATTTTTATAAAAGACGAATATTAAACATTTTTTGCTTTGCATTTAATACATCTTACAAAGAGAAATTATTACATAATTTAATTACTTGTAATATTATATAATTAAAATTTTACTGTGATGAAATTTTATTAAGAACGTTGGTTTCCTGCATAACCCATCTGCAAGATAGGGTTTAGAATATTTTATTTTATTATATATGTACTATGGCTGATGGAGAAATTTCAATGTACTTACCAAATTCAAGTAAGTTATTTATTCATTTAAGGTCACTTTATGCCACAGCGGCTAATCGGACGATGCTACAGTGGGGTTCTTAAAGTGCCTCTAGGTTTAACTGAGATGTGGATTTTTAACGAGTATCTGACATCGCACAGAATCGGGACAAACATTTTACGTCCCCATTCGAAGGACGGCATACCCAAGGAATTTTCACGTTCTTTAAAAAGTCTTAAAGCCATCTTCTTGGTCTTAACTTAAGGTATAGAAGGCTGTTATGCAATTCACTAAACCACAGGAGACCTCTAATTCCATTAAGTTAAACAGACTCATGATATTAAAGCAATTTACGAATATCGGTACTACTTAGCACACGTAGAACTTTTAAAGAACCGTTTTCTATTTATTTTTTCTCGGTTGTTATTTTTTCAGATAAGAGACTTTCTCACTTTCTTTTCTTGACTATTCGTCTATCATCTTTGAAAGAAAAAACAATTCAAAATAATTCTTTCAATCAGAAATATTGATGCACATTGTGCTTGTACTTTGAGGATCGAATCAAAATATGAATTGGGTTGTATTCATTTCTATTATTCCTGACTTCATATTTTTCTCTTTTGAAGTATGTGTACACGTTTTGGATGTATTGAATTTATAATTGGAAAAAAAAATGCAAGCTATCACCAGATAGATAAGAGGTATCATGATATTGTTAAAACAAACATTTAAAAATCAATAAATTTGTTTATTTAATAACAAAAACAATTATATATACAACAAATAAATAATATTAAATAAATTAAAATATATGACTTTTACAAAATGTCTTATTATGTAAAAAATAAATAAACAATAAAAGCCTCAAACAATGATTGTATCTAAAGCCTCTAACATAAATAGTCACGAGCCAGTATTTTAAATATAAATAAAAATAAATAATCACAATTAAAATCACATTATTAACAACAATTAATAAATACAATTAAATACTACTTTCTTGAGGTCATGGTACAATTTAATTGTGACCTCAAGAAATGGAGATCTCCCACAGTACACCTAATATTTAAATATATTCAGTCAAATATAAAGCACCATATTATGTTATAAAATGTACTCAAAAGCGCAGTACTTAATCTTTTTAATAAATATTTGAATGAAATGGTAACAAATCGACAACACAAGTCCAAATACAAAACGTTTTGTCCTAAACTATGCTTCTTTGTTTTTTTCACAGCCATGACTTCAAAAGAAGTCTCGAGGTAGATTAGTTAATTTTGTTTGAAGATTTATTGGACGATTCCAGAATTGTAAGAGATTGATGCTTGGGGACTGATGGTTTTGGAATTTTCGGCGCAGAACAGGTAGATCGCCTCGAACCAGTTACCAGACTTCAGCAATGCCACGTTGCTAAACAAAAACAAAAAAGAAAAAATTAAAATAAGGATCACTGTAATAAATTAAATAATTCATATTTTGTCGCCGAAAGCTGACGATAATTAGCAGAAATAGGGGATTTTGAACTTGAAATTATTTCATTCATGAATTATAGTCATAGTTAAGAACTTTCGCTAATTAATAACTTGTAAGCTATACATCATGAACATGTTAGATACTCTTTTAAGTTTAATTAATACGATGATTTCCAGTATATACTGAGAGGAAACATTTTTTTTTTTACATTTATTAATATATACTACTTCCATTTTTCTTTTTTGTTAATTCTCTTTTAGTTTACTCTTTAGCATTCAATTGTATTTTATTATATGGTCAATAGAAGTATTTATTATTATTGTAATATATTATTTTTTTTATGTTAAATTATTTTATTTTGATGTCAAATTTGATAATGCTCTTGGGGACTTAGTCCCAGAAAAAAGGTTTCTTTTTTTGTCTTCTTCTACTGTACCCATTTTAGTGAAAATCGATTTATTATTGATAATTAATAATTATTAAATATTAAATAATTAAATACCACAAAAAAAAAATCATTGAAATCGGTTTCGAAATGGCATTGATATAACGTTTTGAACTTAGCAGAAGCAATTAGTAATTTTCTTTGAATATAAATTGATTGATTAATATATCAATCACTAGTGTACTGTTCTCCGAGTCCTGCTTTTGAATCCCGGCAGTGGCAGAATATCATTTATTCTGTCATTTCGACAAGGGACGTACCCTAGAGTATGGAGACCCTCTTGGGCACACCAAGTCTTTATGAAGTGGGTACAAAAAATGGGGAAAAATCTGGCGATCACCTCATTGCACGGCCGTTGGCCTAAAAACAGTACGAATCTCTATATGTATTAAGTTCAAGAAGACCCTTCATGGGTTGTAGTACAGTTTATTTTACTATATCTCTATATTTTTTTAATTAATGAAATGGAATGTTTTTAGTATGCTACAGGCTGAAATTTAATATTTATTTAGAACCTTTCGAAAAAAATTGCAATTTTCAAACTTGTTTTCAAATAATTCTTTGTTTCATTCTTTAGATGAATTCAGATGATCGATTTCGGTAAAACAGAACGATTAAAATAACAATAAGCCTAAATATCAATTAAAAAAAAAAAAGTCTTAAGTACTTTTTGAAAATCAGCGTCTCAATTGTTTCCACATCTGAGCATGTATTATTTAATTTTTAAATTTAACCATTGGGAAATAATTATATATAGTATACATATTCGTAAAAATAAATAATTTATTTATTTTTCAGTTCACTGGGTGAGAGCCGTACCTGTATCGGTGGCAGGACTGCGGGCACCTGCTGAGGTCGCTCCCGATGACCGAGGAGTCACTGGTATAGGCGCACTTGAACTCCTCGACTTTGATCGGTTTCGCCGAAGTGGCGGCGAAGACGGAGAGGGCTACGAGACAGGATATGTGGAGAACATTGTGCTGGAGCTCGGGTGTGCTGGACTGCTTGTGCGAAGGCCGGCCGAGCGTCTATATAGTCGTCGGGTCGGTGGGGGGTGATGAGTAACTCTAGAGAAGTCGTCGTGCGACTTAATTCCATGTCGACTTCGGTATCTGTCTTCATCTGGAGCCTCTGTCATGTAAAATGCACTTATATATGAGAGAGAGTGATAATTGGAATAGTTTTCTATATTTTCAATAAAGTAGAATTTTCGGATGTTTTTGATTATGCCTTAGATTGACCTATTAAGGCTTTTGAGAGCTCATTTGCCCTTTTTTTGCGTAAAGCTTGGAATGTTTTTTTAACAATTAGTAGCGTATCTATGAGAAGGATGGACTTAAAAAGGAGTACATAAGGCCAAGCTACACGGTGAGATCAGATGTATGTGAAATCGAGTGCTTGTGAAAGTTCACGAAAGTAGCAGGAGATCGGAATGCCTTAATGCTATTCAATAAAGTCGAATAATAATATCAAATATTAATTATAAAAATATTATAATATCATTAAGTTAGAAAAAAAATTAATAAAACAATTGATAAAGTTGTATCAAAATAAACAATGGTAAAGGCGCTATAGGGCAAGTGTAGAGGAAAGTAAAATGTCGGAAATAACCAATTATCACATACACTCAACGTATTGTAATAAATATACAATTACCTAATTTTCTTTAAAACTTTATCATCAATTTTTCTTTATATTTTATTAATAATAATGTTTAATTTCTTAAACATGCTGATGACATCTGCATGTTATCAGTACATAGAGATCCATTTATTGCCTCACATACCCTGCAAGCCCACATCAATTACCTAGAAGTATGGTGTAAGAACTGGAGAATAAAAATAAATTCCAACAAATCCCATCAAATAACCTTTATCCTTCGCCGTAAACCTTTGACTTCCTGCCCTACAGTATCCTTTAATAACACTCAATTAGTTCCTGTTGGAACAGATCCGATACTAGCTCCTTCTTGACAAACGCTAACTTGAATCCTCATACACGACTAAACGACAAGAAACAGCTCGCCGTTTTAGGCTACTTCAATACTTACTAGACAAACGGCAAACCTTTCTCTGAACTACAAAAGACACATCTACATACTACTATTAGACCAATCTGGACTTACGGAGTAGAGCTTTGGGGCTCCACTAAACCATCAAATCCTTCTCGCATCCAATCCTTACAATCCTAAATCCTTCGTAAAATCCTCAACGCTCCTTACTTTGTCACGAATAAACTTATCCATAAAGACCTTAATGTTCCCTATGTTACTGATTTGGCCCGGACCAGGTATTATAGAATATTTTAGAGTGCTTCCAATGGTAAGCTTCTCTACATGTATATCATGTAATTGTACTATATAACTATCACATTTACTTGATGTATTTATTTTGTTAATACAGTTATAAATATCAATAAAATGTTTAACAAAAAAAAAAAAAACTTCTTTAAATGGTTTTCGCTTACTTTATGATTAAAAAAAAAAAATAAGATTGATTTTACAACTGTATAATAAAACACATTTAGTAAATGTGAAACAAGATATACATAAATCACATGTAGGGATACTACCCATTGGCAGCTCTCCAAAAACAATGCTAAACTAGATGTCTCGTGGTCATCTTTTTTTGAAGACGCCTCGGAGGATTATCATATATAGGGGAAGGATTGAAACTAGTGGGTTAGAGTGGGAATAGAGTTTGTCATGAAAGGAGTTGTACCTGAATAGGATTTTTAAAAATGTTCAACACGCTCACGTTTTCACCGATCTCTTCTCTCATCGTATAGCGTGGCTTTGTGAGAAGAGAAACGCCTATTTCTGTTAACCCTCTGCCAAAAAAAAAAAAAAAAAAACAAAAAAAAAACACATACCTTACTTCCCATCAAGAGTTTTATTTAAGTACTTAAACGGCGGCGTGGCATTAATCCCCCACCTCCTAACCTCAGAAAGTCCCGAAATAAATAAAAATATATAAAAAGTAATAATTATAAAAAAAAAAAATTTCCAACACTCATTGACAGGTGTGAATAAAAAATTGAATATAAAAAAAGAGAAATATTACTTAAAAGAATCCTATAATATCAATAATTTTATTTTTAAAAACGAAACAAAACTAAATGATTAACAAACAGTTGTAATATACATATTATAAAATATGTTGTTTGTTTTTTTTTTAATTTAGAAAAACTTTTAAGAAAATTAAACATGATTTACATTAAAAGTTAACTAATAAAAATGATTATATTTATTATAATGCGTCGAAAGTGTATGATAATTCACTACCGCCGAATATCAAACATTTTTGTTTTATTTGCCTTTTTTCTCTCCGTGTAATCGCTCTTATAGGGCATTCGTACTGTTTTTAGATTAACTCTGTCGCTAGGTTTTTCCATCGATACCTTATGGAGGGTTCCATACGTCTTCTAGAGTCATACTAAGGCTGAAGTAGCTGAATAAATAATTATTCTGTCAGCCGAGATTCGAACTCAGGACCCGCACAACAGTAGAGTAGTGCTCTATCCACTAGACTAAGCCGCTTCCAAAATAAACAAATGATACACAGACAAATAAACCTAAAAAAACAAAAACTGAAAACATAGCTTCCAAAAGAATTTAGTTTCGTATTATTAAGTCAAGATATGTTACATATGTGTGGAAGATTGATTTTTGAGGAGGTGGTTAGATAAATGGTGTTTGAAAGTGGTTAGAAATAACATTTAAAAGAGGGAGATGAGTAAAGAGTTCTAGAGTGTGGTAGCACTAATAATAAAGGACTTTTCAAAGGATGCAGTTCTTTAAGAGGGTAAATATAAATCGGTGGGTTAAGATCTTGTGTTTAGGGTGTGCATGGAAGAACGCGGAGTAAGGGGGTCAAAGATATAAGTAGATTTTCTGGCTCGCAAGGATTGGAATAATAAAACTAATAGAGGTCCAATGTGAAATTCTTACCTTGAAAGTTTTTTACACCTGGGGGAAAACCCACAAGAATGTCTGACACCCAACAGATTTTAACTCCGTAAACCAATAATAAAGTACCAATTCTCTAGACGAATTTGTCTTCGGTTATTTATAAACTTGTGACAATCGATACTATCAATATCGTATAACTTCGAATAAAATAAATATCAGTGAATAAATGACAATTTAATAAATAATTTATAAATCTATAAATATCCGAAACCTTAACAGCTGGTTCATACTATAGGTCAGACTTCAGGGTTTATTTATAATCATGATAATTTAGCAAGAAATTATTTTACAAACAATATAACTGGGCTATAACCAAAAATTAGATTTGTAATTTACAATTTAAGAAGAATTTAGTCTTTGGTCTGTTGTCGAATCCAAGTGATGTTTATAATACCCACCATTGTTAATTTTATTTAATAGAAAGTTCTTGTTGGTATCTCCTCCAGTTGGTCCTTTATGAATTTATGAAATCCCGTTCCCTACATTTATTTGTCAAAAAATTCTTCGACACACCTATATTTTAAAATACGGCTCGTTTGATTTAGTGCAAAGTATGAGGAAAGTTAAACATTTGTGTAAACCTCGACTAGTATCAATTTTATCAAATTACATCAACTACATTTGCTTACGCGTGCGGAAACGCATTTTCCTTAACACGTTCATATTTCTAAGACTTGTTCCGTTTGGCCCGAAATTTTAAATTTTACTGCTGATTGTAAATTTTACCGTTGAAATACATTGGGAACAGTGCATGAACTTATAGAATATGTCTGCTCAATAAAAAAAAATGAATTAATTAACTAAAATTATGACATATCCTCTTAAGGCCTGAAGCCCTGTAGAATTTTGTTTTTTTAAAAATTAATTGAGCACTTATCACTTCGAATTATATTTCATGCCGTTAACAATTTCATAATTAAATATAGTTAACGTTTTTTTCTGTTCTGGTTTTTTTCTCCCATTTTCAAGACTTTTAATTTATGTATCATAATTAATAAACACTTTGGTTACATTATTATAGCAAATTGCTATGCGTCAATCCTAAATGGCTTCTATTGGCTACAATTACAAGTTTAGAAAATAGTAAGAACAACATTTATTTGTTTAAATATTAACAATAATTTTTGAAATAATACTTGTTATGAATGTTGACCAATTTACAAAGGTTATTGGGTTCAGAGCTGAATAGAAAGATTTGGATTCTTACTGTTTCTAGGCCAAACTTTAAAAAGGTCTTTTTTTTTACATTTTTTAAGCCGAAATGTTTGTATTATATAGAAATATAATTTTAATTTATTTACTATTTTTAAGTGTGCGAATGGCAAAGCTTTATTTATTGAACTTTTTTTTAAGTTAAAAAAAAAGTTTCGACTTTTTGAAAAATTAAATATGTTTGTTAATGATTATGTACAAAATAAAGAAAAAGAATAGTCGATGAAGTTATTTTTAATTTTATTTTTACTTATTTCCTTTATTTTTACATTAAAAACACAGAAGTGAGCCCCATCACTGATATTATTATCTCGTTTCAAGAATTAACTTAAATAGTTTAAGTAACCGCTCCAAATTCCTTAAAAGGTGCGAAGAATACAGAACAAGGATATGAGATAAAAATAAAAATGGATCAGGAATTAGATCAAACAGGAATAAGAAATTAAAAAAATAAAAAAAATAGAGGAACAGATGCTATTTACCTAGTAATTTTCCTTATCGTAGCAGGGCTTATGAATGGGCGGGGAAGGGATGGTGGGGGAACTTGTGGAGGGAGATGGAGCCCGCCAATCAGGAAACGTCATGAGGTATGTCAGTCTGCAAGTTGCTCAAACATATTGTTAAAAAGTAATGTAATAATAATAACAATTTATCTTCATGTTTCTATTAACGCATCTAACAAATGTTATCTGATAACAAGAAAATGTGCTATAAAAAAAAAAAAAAAAATGAGCACCAGACATGGCATAAAAAGTTAAAACATGTTATGTTCAAACTTCGGCAAATTACTTGCTCACCAATTTTTATCGGCGACAACCAAATTCCTCAGACCAACTATGTGCATTACCTAGGACTTACACTACCGAAGCATGACTTGGGGCCTACATGTACCTCAAGATAAAATGAAAGACTCTCAACTACTATACTCTCTTCTTTCCGAATCACCAAAGTAATAAGAAAAAAACTGAATAAATATACATAACTACTTAAACCAATATGGACTTACGCCTCAGATTTATAGTCTGACATGAAAAACTGAAATCATTTCATTTCATACGGACTTACAACAACCAACAGCTGACCGGACACATAGGTAAGAACTATCTTTTCCCATTTTCATAAGATACTACACGGACACAACAACAGAGTTATAAAAGATATGTCTGCTTGATAGCTGAAGTTCCTATTAGAAGAAGACTGAAAAGAAGCTAGATAAGAGACCTCCTCTGCTAAATTAAGTCTAGGGAATTAAATTATGCTAAATTAAGTCTGATAATGTTGGGCACATTTCTTCCCCATGCCTGACCTGTCTCCTGCCGAAATAATACTAACTTTTTATTATTATATAATTAAAACTAATCAACTATTAATAATGGTAGCTTTTATTTCATATACTGCTGGTTTCCTCTTAAAAACAAAAACAAATATGATTGGAAAGAACTGTGTACTAATTATTTCCAATAAATACTTATTGGTATTTAAGAATACAAAAGATGGCTTCTTAGGCCCCCCTGAAGATTGGTTGGAAAAAAAAAATCCGCAAATAATTATATAAAAGAGGAAAAAGGAAAAGAAAATGAACCTTAAATAAAGAAAATATTTTTGAAGATATAGAAAAGTATGTATAGAGTTTTAGAAAACGATAAAAAAGATAAAAAGATATATATATATATATATATATATATATATATATATATATATATATATATATTTATATGTATAATCAAGTAACAGATTATAATTGAAGTAATTACAATTAAAAATTTTGTGATGAAGACAACGCGATGAACAAAGTGCAAAAAAAAAAAAAAAAAAAAAAAAAAAAAAAAAAAAAAAATCATCTTATATCGTCAAGCCACAACTTATTACAGATGTGATTCCCTGATAACTCGGTTATTATTGATGATAAAGATAAAATGTCAGGTTTTATGGGATCAGGAAATTTATTTGGATTATTTGAATGAATAAATAATAAATGAATAAGTACCAGAAAAATAAGTGCCATTTGATATAAATTAAATTTTGGACCAAATGAAAAAAGACTCATTGAATTTGGTTGACAACTAGCTTAGATATTGCGTTTTGAACTAAGTGGTAGTGTTATATGATGCTTTAAATTAGAACTTTTTATATTACCTAATTGCCTATCAACAGCTATATAAACAGTTATACCCTAATATTGTTATTTGGAAATAATAAACCATTGTGTAATAATTTGCAGCGTTTTTACTATATATTAACATATATTGGGCAATATATTATAAGCCTAAATTGAAGAGGTTTTCCTTTTGGTTACCTAACTATTCTAGCAGGAGTGGAAATATCGAATTCATTGAATGAATTTTAACATTATCTAATTATATGATAATTCAGTAATTATCATAATTAATTTTTCATATGGTGAACCAAGATGAATTTGTCTTAATGAATGATAATTTCTTACAGTCACAAACAAGTATCTGAATTATTCGTCATTTAATGAAGTTGTAGTATTTTATATTAGCCATTATTTAATTTCATTATCAGTGATTTTTATTTATTAATCTTTTTGAGAGTAGTTATTTTCAGTTCTCCCATTCGATATATTGAAGCTATATACACTACAGGTCAAAATTTTAAGAGCACCTGTATTCTTAGTTTGATGTATTTATTGATTTCTGGACTGCACTTTACACTGTTGAAGTTCAGTGTACATGGAATTTACATTTTTTTTTTCGTTTTAGAATGGTTAAAAAGAAAGAACGTTCCATAAAATAGGTAGTGGAACCCACACAATAAACCAAGAGAAACAAAATCGAGCTCAATATTGCATCACAACTAAAAATATCCAAAACTGGGATGCATAAAACCATCGCTTACTATGAAGAGATACACTCTCATTAGAAATAGAAAATATTTTTTATTCTGGGTTTGGGTCAGGTATATACAGTTGAAATTTACATCATGTCTGGCCAACAGACAAAAGAAACATAATTACTGTTTACGATTATGGATGAATATATGTACCATAAAAAATAAAAATTCAGTAGATAAATGTGTTAAACAAAATGAAAAATAAATGCATTGATGACAGACTTTAAATGTAGATGAAGAAAAAAAAAATCTTTATTCTTCCTCGAATGTTATTCTTAGATGACTAAGTCCTAGAATAAAGTTTTATTTTGTTTTGGTTCCTTTTGTTTGATATAATCCAAATTTTTTCAAAAAATTGAAGTAGTCCCAAACTTTTGGCAGAGAGAGAGAAAGCAGATATAGATAGATGCTTCATAAAAACTGAGGGAATTTTAATAACCTACGTATTTACTACAAATCCCCCCCCAAAAAAAAGATAAGCCTGCTTGTAATATTTTTGTAATGAAAATTGTTCGATACAAATTTTCGTCCCTTGAGTCTGCGTCTCGAAGTCATCGCACATCTACCCTGTGGTTAAGGGGAAAATGATTAATTTTAGCTCATAGATTTAGAAGGCGGCGTGGATTATTGGGAAAGAATATATGAAATAATGTTATGATAAAGTCGTTATATAGTAAGATTAAGAGTTAGTAGATATTCGATGGTAAGATTAAGGAATAGTTAGCATTTTTGGGTTCTCATTCATTCAATCGCCCTGAAGGAGGACTGAAATTTAGGCTGAATCGTAGGCACTATTATATTAAGTTTCTCCTTAATCGTGTGTTAAATTGACTGCACCCTCAACTAAAAAGATGTTCTATTATTATGTGATCTTACTCCGTCCTATGCTCCAAAATATTTTAGGAACTGTTCTGCATTATCAGGAAGAGAAATTCTGAGATGTCACTAAATGTTTGGAAATTAACGGATTCTGGAAAGGACGCCGTTCAAATTATTTAATTGATTAGAAAAGAAAATTTTTATTTAAAATATACAATCATTTGAAGCTTTCACATCACGAATTAGAAAAATGGAGTCTGCATACCAGCTGACCAATGGCGTCTATAACAAGAAATCAATATCTTTTAATAAGTTTGTTTTAAGTGCTAAGCTTAGACACAACAAAACCTACCAGGAAAATTGTACGCTGCAGTGTGCCTGAAGTTGCGATGAATAGGAAAGGAATGGTGGAAGGTCTGGAAATAAGAGAAAGGATGGTTTTAAAGAAGGTTTTAGGCCCAGTAAAAGAAAATGGTTAATAAAGAAATAACCATGAACTATATAAGTAAGTGGATAAATAACAGACGTTCGGAAGAGAAGAATTGAATTGTTTGGTAACATGGCACGCATGAACCAAACGAGGTTAAAAAACAGAATTTTGAAGAGGTGTGGTTCACGGAGGTGGAAAAGGATTTGCAGGAGGCATGGATCACATGGTCAGGCGGTCAGGAGCGCGATCCTCTTAAAAAGAAACTTGAACGGCTACAAAGTTTCCAGACAAAGCTGTGTGCAAAACATGCAAGAGGTGGACTGAAGATCGGAAAGGAAACAGGAACATGCAGAGTGGATGAGACAATACTTGGCCAAAAGTAAAACAGTGAGTTAAAATAATTGCAAAAATAATAATTTAATAATGGTATAAAGAAAGAAAATTAATATAGTAACATAATAATGAAAATAAGATGAGTAAAAATCCATATATGCCCAAATTATTTTTAGTCTGAATTTATTAATAAAATGTTAAAGACGATGTAATACACATTTTTCACTTTTTGTAAAAACATTTTCATAGATATTTACAACTGTATTAACAATGAATAAAATAACAATGACATGAATAAAATACAATGACATGAAATACATATATAAGAAGCTTCCCATGGAAGCACTCTAAAATATTATAAACTAGAAGGTCCCGGGGCCATCTATTTTTTCAGGCGCCTCGGAGGATTATCAGGAATTGAAGAGAAAGAAAGGATTGAAACTAGTGGGTTAGAGTGAGAATGGAGTTTATCATTAAAGGATTGATTATAATACCTGGTCCCGGGCCAAATCAGTAACATGGGGAACATTCAGCTCTTTATGGATGAGTTTATTCGTGACAAAGTAAGGAGCGTTGAGGATTTTACAAGGACTTTGGATTGTAAGGATTGGATGCGTGAAGAATTTAATAGTTTAGTAGAGCCCCATAGCTCTACTCCCTAACTCCAGTTGGTCTTATAGTAGTCATGTAGATGAGCCTTTTGTAGTTAAAAGGAAGGTTTGACCGTTTGTCTAGTAAGTGTTGAAATAGCCTTAAAACGGTGAGCAATTTTTCACTTAAACGGTATTTTTTATCATATTTTAGCATTTTGTGTTTTTTATTCTAACGTTTAAGGCAGCATTTATTATAATGGTTATCTCTTTTATAAGTGTTTCGAGAGCCTGTAGTTTTTCTTAATATGTCCCTATTTGGTACAAAATTGTATTGAGGAGTATCGATCAGCAGTCCACTTGTCGATATTTTGAGTAACGAGGATAATCTGGAGTTTTCATATAATTGATTATACTGCCCTTGTCAGTATAGGAAAGTACAACAAAAAAAAGTCGAAATACCTCCATGTGAGTTTGTATAAGCTGCTCTGTTATTATATAAATTTTTATCAGAAAAAAAATATAGTAATATTTGACCTCTTTATGCTGTCATCACCCGATTCTACTTTGGATTTCAAAAGTTATATTAAGAAAGGAAGGAAGTTACTGGAAGTGAATTCTCAAATATTTGTCATCAAGCTTTCATCTCTTGAGTACAGAAACTAGATAAACTAATCCATTATTTTTCTCTTCTCAATAATGAGTAGTACTTAATGAGGGTTTTACATACTTGAAAAATAAATATACTCCACTTGAGAAATTTCTTATATAATAGGTAGGTATGGAACGCACTAGATGAGGAACCAATCGATGCCTGTGTGCGTTCATTATTAATAGTGTATGCGTCGAGCTATACTAACTTTAGGTAAACAAATGAGTCATTTATCTCCGGCTGATCGTTTCACCCGGGTATATTAATCAAATTTATTCAAAATGCAACCGAAACATTAAATATACATACCGGTGCACGCACATGTTTCACTGTATATGTGAATGTGTCAATAATACAACATACAACTTTTACTTAACAGTTAGGAGAATTTTATATTTCCGGAACCAGCTTAGTCCAAAGACCAATTTATATCACTTGAACACATCTTATAGATAGGAAATCTGTATTAGTTTCATAATTTTTCACAAAATCCCTTTTGAGATATTTTCGTGTAAAATGAATTTTTGCCAATTTTGAAAATTCATATACCAAAAAGGACTATGTTCTCAAGATCGAAACATTTACAGCAATTAGGACTATGACTAAGCTATGTATAAAAAATAATCATAGGTATCTTTTCCTTTATATACTTTTAACTCACTAAAAGTCTTTTATTCATTTTCGAGAATTTTTTTAAACGACTTTTTCACTATGTAGGGAATAAGTCATAAGGACAAAAAATACAAAACATGCTCTTATCTTATTGTTAATTACTTTCACTTACTATATATAGTAAGAGAAAGTATTGAGATCGTGAAAATTTTCGAAATCCAGTTTTCAACGGCAATACAACATTTTAGGGTCTCCCGACTCCAAATAACCAGGTCCCGCAAAAAGGTCTTGTGTGTGTGTGTGTGTGTGGTAACTCCCGAGCAGAAACGGTAAGTCCTATGAAACTGAAATTTCATATTTAAGACAAATATACGCCTGGGACGTTACAAAACCTTTTTCATCAAAATGAGCTTACCAGAAGAGCCACTTTATACTATTTTTAACCTTTTTTGAATTTTCTCGAAAACGGTTCCGACGATTTTCATTAAACTCGCTATATCGATGTAAAATTTAATGGGCTTTAATATCATGTAGGTTTTATTCTGATTGAAATGGTCTGACAGGGCTTAAATGCCGATATTTTAAATGTTTTCTCTAAAGTACCTTTAGTTTTGTTGAGGGGTTGTCGAACATCCAATACGCGTGGAAATATCCTCTCTCGTGTCTCATGTTTGAATAGCTACTCCATCCTCTCGCCCATGAATCCCACTTACTGGCCTACATCCCGAAAAAAAAATCCTGATGTCCTAGATATATTCGTCACCTCCCAGCTTTCCTCTGCACAAACACCTGTTAAATCCTTAAATGACCTCTCATCCGATCACAGTCCAGTTCTGCTTTCTTTGCATTCGGGCTATGTTCCTAAACCAACCCCTCCTAAATTGATCTTTGGACGAGTGGACTGGGACGGATTTCGGACAGACTTAGAAACCAAACTGGACTTAAGAATCTCACTAAAAACTAAACTAGATATAGACAGAGCCATAGAACAACTTACTGACTCAATAAGGAGCAGTATACGTGATAACACTACAAATACTAACGCTACTAACACTCTACAAACTGACCTGCCACAGCACATTCGAATCTTATTAAGAGAAAAACGCAGAGCAAGATCGAAGTGGCATAGGACTAGGTATCCATCAGACAAAACTAACTATACCATTCTGACTAACAAACTTAAAGCAGAAATCAGGAAGTTCAAAATTCAAAACTTACTGGGTATGACAGAAAATCTCACTACTACTAATAAATCACTTTGGACTACTACTAAGAAACTGCTTCAGTTCAAAGATTTTAATTATCCTCTCCTCAATGAATCTCAATCCTGGACCAGATCTGATGAGGAGAAATCCCAAACATTTGCTCAGCACCTCTTTAAAACCTACAATCCGCATCCTGATATCCTTAATCAGCACCACCTTGAATGCGTTGAAGCAGAACTGGATATTCCACTCCAGCTGGCCCTTCCTCCTAAAGCATTTCATCCTTCAGAGATCTCAACCATAATCCGCAGGTTACCTTCCCGCAAAGCTCCTGGACACGATTTAATCACGCCCAATATCCTAAAACAACTTCCAAAAAAATCCATCCTGTTCCTTACCTATATTTACAATGCCATACTCCGGACCACATATTTTCCTCAACCCTGGAACTTATCCATTGTTAAAATGATTCCTAAACCTAAAAAGCCGCTGGAGTTGCCTTCCTCTTACCGCCCTATATCTCTTTTACCCATTATGGGTAAAATTCTAGAAAGACTAATCCTTAAACGCCTTTATCCTATCCTAGAGACTTATCACATAATCCCAGACCACCAGTTTGGATTTCGCTCATCCCACTCCACCAATGTCATCGTGTGGAGGATGTTGTCTCATCAGCACTAGAGCGCGGATTGTACTGCACGGGAGCCTTTCTCGACGTAGAACAGGCATTTGACCGAGTCTGGCACCCAGGACTGCTTTACAAATTCCGCAAATTCCTCCCTCCTACATACTACCTTATCATCCAGTCCTACCTCTCTGGAAGATCCTTCAAAATAAACCACAATAGTTCCTATTCCTCCCTATTTACTCAGTCTGCTGGCGTTCCTCAAGGCAGTATCCTAGGACCCCTTCTTTACACAGTTTTTACAGCTGATATCCCAACTCATCCTAACACCTTCCTTTTTACCTATGCTGATGACACTTGTGTGTTATCAGTCAATAATGATCCTACTATTGCCCCTCAAACTCTTCAATCCCACATCCGAGACCTTGAAGTATGGTGTCAGAATTGGAGAATCAAAATCAATTCCAACAAATCCCACCAAATTACCTTTACCCTTCGTCGTAAACCTACGACATCCTGTCCTACAGTGTCCTTTAATAATATTCCTTTAGTCCCGGTTGAACAGATTCGCTATCTAGGACTCCTACTTGACAAACGACTAACTTGGAATCCGCACACAAGACTGAAACGACAAGAAACTGCCCAACGCTTTCGCTTACTTCAACACTTACTGGACAGACGCTCTAACCTTCCACTTAACTACAAAAGGCTCATATATATTACCATCATAAAGCCTATCTGGACGTACGGAGTTGAGCTTTGGGGCTCTACTAAACCATCAAATTCTTCCCGTATTCAATCCCTACAATCCAAAATCCTTCGAAAAATCCTTATTTTGTCACCAACAAACTCATCCATAAAGACCTTAATGTCCCATATGTTGCTGATTTGGCCCGTACGAGGTATCATTCCTTCCATGACAAACTCCACTCCCACATTAACCCACTAGTTTCAATCCTAGCTTCCTCTACCATTCCTGACAATCCTCCGAGGCGTCTGAAAAGAAGATGGCCTCGAGACCTTCTAGTGTAGATTACCTAGTGGAGTGTTGCCAATGGGCATATTCTCTTCATGTCTTTTCATGTATATTATCTATATTATGAGCCAATTTACTTGATGTATTTACTAATACAGTTGTAAATTTCAATAAATTAATAAATAAAAAAAAAAAAGTTTTGTTGATTCTATAAAAATAACTATATTCTCTTGTTACAACTGATGAAAAACAGGTAATTATATAAATTGAACGAATTCGATACCCAACTAATCTAGAAAACTAAAAAAAATATATTTGTAATGAAATTTTTTGTTTTTGAACATAAGAACAGTAATATACATGTATGATATACCGTTTGAAAGCTAAAGATTTTAGATAAAATATTATCTCATACACAATCTTTTAAAAGTTGATAGAGAGAGATGAAAAGCCGATCAAACTAAGTGATTATTTTAGATAAAAATATAATAGATTTTTTAATAAAACACATGTTTCTATAGAAATTCCATTTAACTAATTATTTAATGGTTTCACTCATATTTGAAAATTCTCTAATCGATATTAAAAACGGAGGTAAGTGAAAGTCGTGTGTTGCTCGCACCAGATTTTTTTTTGTTTTGATTTGATATCTAAAAAGTTACTCGACTTAAAAAGATTTTCCCATCACATGTTTTCGCCCGTGAAACTGACTTAAAACGGCTGCAACACAGCCAAAATTATTCCAAAGTATTGGAAAGATTGTTTTTATTTATCGTTTTATATTTACAAAAAGATAGAGAAAAACTGGTCGAAAAATCACAAAAATCTAAAATGTCGGGCGGCAACGTCTGGGCGATTTAGAATTTTATGGTCACTTTTTTAACATGTACTTTTATAGAGATACTTTTGTAGATTTTTATGAAACATTTTGCCTCTAAAGCGACCCATTTTCGGTTTCCTTGTGACGTAGGCTCGACGTCAGCGCGACTTTCGCCCACCCCGAGCAGGCAGAGGTTACGGACCTTCATTATAGGGTTGCTCCCACCAATAGCGTTAGAGGAGGATTCTACGTCACCGCGAGACGTGTGCTAACGTCACGGCGTTTCTAGAGTAATAGCAAGATTGTGGTTAGTAATCTCGAACAGATTTTTTATTTTAACAAGAGATATCTTCTGTTTTGTTTTTATAGCTATTATAAGACAAATCGAGAAGCAAAGTTAGCGGTTGAGCGAAAAAAATAATATATGTAAAGACCTCGTCTAGGGCGAAAGAAATGTGAGGAAAAAACTCATATTAGTTCCTACATATTTTGTGTTCTTAATTTATATGACAAATTATTCTATTTTTACTTTAGGCAAGAGTCGCGATCATTAAAATTTTCAGATTCGACTTTTCAAACGGAAGCACACGTTTTGGTCCTATCTTGGTCCAAATGACAAGTACCAAAATGGTCTGTATTCATGTGCTCAAAAACAAGAAGCCGTAAGAAACTGATATTTTATATTTAGGACATGTGTATGCCTAAGGTGTTGAAGCAAATGTTTTACAAAAAATGACAAACCAGAAGATCCAATTTAAACAATGATTTTGTACCTTTTAATTATTTTCTAAAAACCGTTTCAACAATTTTCATTAAACTAGTTATACAGGTGTAACATTTCATTATCTTTAATATAAAGTAGGTTTCATACTGATTTAAATAGTCCGACCGGGCTTCAACGCAGATATTGTAAGTTTTCTTTTTCTAAAGTACCTTTAAATTTTCATATTCTTAGTATCGATGAAACACGGGTTGATATACATGATGAAATAATTTAATAACTTACTGAAGGAAAAAGAGCAAAACTTTTTTAAGTAACAAAAAAACAAAAATCTGGTGCGCCCAACACACGACTTTCACCTACCTCCGAAGTTAAAATTCTAATTCCAACCATTTTTTGGATAAAATACCATTATTATACTACAATGTGAGTTTCTTAAGATTTTTTATTTCAAATTTATGTGGCTGCAAGAAGAAATAATATGAAACAACTTAATTTAACTGGGAGCCTACGAGACGAAGGCAATTAAGTTATTTAAAACAGCCTAAAAACTGATTATTAGGTTAAAACTATTGGTCAAAATAATAGCAATAATTCAAGACGTACTAAATGAACCAATAGAAATGCACAAAATGAATAAAATAATAAATTAATGGTGATATAATACGGGGCTATGTGCTTCTGCCGTATACTAGGAAATATAGTACCTTTTGGATTGAAACGAAAGAAAAGGTTATATCTGCTTACAGAGGATATAGTACGTTTTGGAAGAAAAATTTTTTAGTACCTTTTGGAATGAAATGAAAAGTGGATTTAGTATCTTTTGAAATGAAATGGAATTTTCAAATACGTTTTTCAAGGATTTTTAGGTTTTTTTAGTATACAAATATGCCAAAATATCAATTTAGACAAAAATGTCCTTTAGTACCTTTTGGAAATCAACGTCACAATTGTGCTTTGAGGGCTTGTATTTTCGGTCTGAAATTCGAAAATTTTAACGATGGAAATTCTTTCCCTAACAATAAATTTCATTTATATGGAAGTGAAAGTAATAAATGTTTTCATCGAAACTCAATGCAATTCTTTAAACTTATTAACTCTAACTTAAGTTTTTAAATTGAATAAGCCATTCAGGAATGGTGTCAGAACTGGAGGATTACAATAGATCCTAAAAAATCCCACCAAATTACCTTTACCCTTTGTCGCAAACCGATGACTTCCTGCCCCACTGTATCCTTTAATAATAACCCACTCAACCTGTCGAACAAATCCGATAACTAGGACTCCATCTTGACAAACTTCTTACATGGAATCTTCATAAGAGACTAAATAACAAGAAACTGCCCCTAGATACCGATTACTAGAACACTTACTTGACAAACGTTCATAACTTCCAATTTATTACTATTTGTGTTACTATCATCAGACCAATCTGGATATATGGAATAGAGCTTTGGGGCTCTACTAAACCATTTAATTCCTCACGCATCCAATTCTTAATGTTCCTTATTTAGTTACGAAGAAAAACAACCATAATAACCTAAATATCCAAATTTGTCGCAGAGCTATCCCGATACCGATATTCCTCTTTTTATTCCAAACTCCCGACCCACTCGAATCCTCTTGAACTTATCATTCCTATCTATTTCTGACAACCCTCCAAAGCGAATGAAAATACGATGGCCTCGAGACCTACTAAATTAATTTGACATTGAAGTGCTACCACTGGGTAGATTCTTCACAAGACATTTTCATGCCCATAAGTGTAAATTAGCTCATTTGCTAGTTTTATGTATCATAATTACAATTATAAATATCAATAAAATGTTTAATAAAAAAAAAAAAAATTGAATTATTACTTACTCGACAAACGCTCAAACTTTTCATTTCCTACAAAAAATCATTTATATAACCATTATAGGCTATTTGAACCTACGGCATTGAGTTATGGGGGTCCACTAAACCATCAAATTCCTCTCGCATCCAATCTCTGCAATCCAAGATCCTTCGAAAAATCCTTAATGCTCCATACTTTGTTACAAATAAAATTATCCATAAAGACCTAAATATCCCATTAGTTGAAGACTTGGCCCGATCCAGATATACATCCTTCCATTCCAAACTTCCTGCCCACTCAAACCCGCTTATCCGTGACCTCTCCTCAACATCCATTCCTGACAATCCACCGAGGCGATTTAAAAGAAGATGGCCAAGAGATCTCTTACCATAAATAGGTCATTGGAGTTCTACCAATGGGTAGATTCTCCACAGGACAATCATGTGTCTTAATCTCAAATCTGTCCCATTTACTTGTTGTATTTAATAAATACAGTTGTAAATTTCTCTGTATAAATAAAAAAAAATAAAAATAAAAAACCAGCTCACATAGATGACTTTTTTGAAATTAAGGAAATACAGGAGTTGCAATGATATCTATTAGCTGGAGATCCCCGCCTCGCATGAAGCGTCCAATTTCCTCACTATTTGTGTAACGGGTGGGTCCAATTGCTCTCTTCGCAGGAAACCCTGATGCTCGAGGAGGGTTCGGACCCCTGGAAGGAAACTTTGTACTTTAGCTGCCGGATTCCTGGAACGTTCTTTAGGCCGCGTAATTAATAATGAGTATAGCTCTATATTTATAGATGTTTTGACCCAAGTGTTTTGACCGTCGTGTTACATCAGTGATGAAATTATAAGGATGATTGTCATTTCATTACTCTCTCGGGGATGGAATCATAATTTATTTTTTTAGCTTAGTAAAGATGGGGTAGGTTGAATCATAATTAATTATAAGCTCTTACAGAACAGATGTAAGGAAGCCAAATTATTTTATAAAAATATGGTGTGTTGCGCAAACACCACTTTCTCTTTCGTTCTTAACATTAATTTAATAAGTATTAAATAAAGTGAAAAAAATCTGGTGCGAGCAACACACGACTTTCATTTACCTCGACTGTTAAAAGCAATTTAAAAACTTTAATTTGATAAATATTTTTAGTTGATTTTAATAAAACGTGTATTCATTTTCGTAGGAAATATATGATTTAGATTAAATAAAACAACAATATTAAATTGTTAATGAGTAATAAGTTTATTACCTATAGGTCCTTTTTTTTTACCTTCTACAACTTTTTGTATCAGATAATATTTTTTCTAAAATCTTTCTCTTTCCAACGGTATATTATACGTCTATATTACTATTCTTAGTATCAAAAATAGTTTTGTTCTTTTATCCTTTAGTTGGTCATCAAATTCGTCCAACTTGTATATTTAGCCGTCCTTCATCAATGTCATTAATACTTTAGAGGAAAATATCGGCATTTAAGCCATGTCAGACTATTTTAATCAGAATGAAACCTACATCATATTAAAGCCCATTATATTTTACATGGATAAGCGGGTTTCATCAGAATCGTTATAACCGTTTCTGAGAAAATCGTAAAAAGGTGCAAAATGCATGGTATAAAGTGTTTGCTGATGTTGATGAAAAAGTTTTTGTAACATCTCGGTCGTATAGTCTTAAGTAATGAATTTTAGTTTCATAAAACTTTTGGTTTCCGCCCGAGACTTACCACACACGGATCCACATCCACACACACTTACAAAGACACACACACACAGACCTTTTTCGGGACTTGGTTATTTGGACTCAGTGGATCCTAAAACTGTATTTCCGTTGAAAACTGGAACTGAAAAATTTTCACGATCACAATACTTTCCCTTACATATATTACATATATATTTCATAATACATACATTACAATAATTTCATACATAGTAGTGAAATAAATTTAATGAATTATATTCAGTTCCTTTGGAACATGTCTTTTAGATTAAATAATATAACAATATGAGATTGTAATGTACAATAATCACTTAATATAGTGGAATAGTCAGGAATCAGTAATTTTTGAAAGTTTTTAATTTTACCAACGTTTCGGCTCAACTTGTGAGCCATCATCAGGGCATTACTGAGCCATGTCCAAGCATAAACTCTAAATTATGCAGTAATTTTCAAAATGACTGTTCCTGACTATTCCACCTATATAGTTTCTACAGTCGACTATACACCCTCAAAATAATCACTTAAGTTTATGTCTTCTTTGTTACTTACATTACCTTTTACAACTTTTATTTGAAATGACATTTTTTTACATTGACTTACTATATATAGTAAGAGAAAGTATTGCGATCGTGACAATTTTTGCGCTCCAGTTTTCAACGTAAATACACGTTTTAGGGTTCCCTGAGTCCAAATAACCAAGTCTCGCAAAAAGGTCTGTGTGTGTGTGTGTGTGGTAACTCTGTGCTAACTGTGTGCTAACTGAAATTTCATATTTAAGACAACTATACGCCCGAGAAATTACAAAATCTTTTTCATCAATATCAGCTAACCAGAAGAGGCACTTTATGCTATGCATTTTGCAATTTTTTACGATTTTCTCAAAAACGGTTCCGACGATTTTAGTCAAACTCGCTATATCCATGTAAAATTCAATAGGCTTTAATATCATGTAGGTTTCATTCTGATTAAAATAGTCTCACAGAGCTTAAATGCCGATATTTTAAATTTTCTTCCTCTAAAGTAACTTTAATTTTGTAGATTATATAAAAATAATCATATTTTCTTGTTAGCATTGATAAATAAGTGAAAAAAATATTTTTTTAAATCAATTTTTTGTTTTTGAACATAAGAACAGTAATATACATGTATGATATACCGTTTGAAAGCTAAAGATTTTAGAAAAAATACTATCTGATACACAAGCTTTTAAAAGTTAATAGAGACTGATGAAAAGCCGATAAAACTAAGTGATTATTTTTAAAATATAATAGATTTTTTAATAAAACACATGATTATATAGAAATTCCATTTAAGTAATTCTTTAATGTTTTCATTCCTTTTTATCTCTTGCTGTATTTGAAAATTCTTTAGTCGATGTTAACAACGGAGGTAAGTGAAAGTCGTGTGCTGCCCGCACCAGATTTTTTTTTTATCTTCTACTGTACTTGAAAATTCTTTAATTGATTTTAAAAACAGAGGTAAGTGAAAGTCGTGTGTTGCCCGCACCAGATTTTTTTAATTTTAAAATATTTTGCTCTCCAATGGTATATTAAACATTTCTCTTACTATCTTATGTTCAAGAAAAAAATTACTTATAAAAGTTACTATTTTCGAGCTATACACACATACACACACAAACCTTTTTGCGGGACTTCGAACTTTGTTCATTTGAAATCAGGGGACCCTAAAACGTGTATTTCTTATAAAGACTCTATTTCGAATATTTTTGCGATTGCAATAAATTCTCTTATTATATATTTAATTTAGTAGTTAGTTGAAGTAAAAATAATAATAATTAAAAGTGTGATGGAGGAAGAGAAGAAAATAAGTTTTCAACAAGCATGCCATTAATTTTGTATTATGCTTTCTTTTTAACTTTTTTACTTTCACTTACTTGTATAAAATATATAGTGAGAGACAGTACTCTGATAGTGAACATTTTCCTATCTGTATACAATAACTGAAATACGCGTCTTAGTATAAATAACAAGTCTCGCGAAAAGGTCTGTATGAAACTGTCCGTGTATGTATGAAACTGAAATTTGATATTTAAGACAACTATATGCATAAGATGTTGTACTATATTTTTCATCAAACCCAGCCTCTGCAAAGTGGATATCCAAAAGTTAGGGAAAAACCTGTTGGCTTTTTAGTATCTCGGCCTAATCATCTTCTTGCACGACCGTTGACCTAGAAATAGTACGAATCATTATATGTACTGAAACCATGACCTTTCGTGTTTATGTCAATTTCAATTATTTTTTGTGCTTAAAATATTATTCTTGATCTCAAAGAGTTATCCTATTGTCTACTCGAGATATTCAGGATAAATTAGAAATGTTTACAGAATTTTTCGATTCCAGTGTTTTAAAATTCCTCCCGTTTCCAAAACTCTTCGCAAAATTTTTAAATGCTCCTTACTTCGTCACAAATAAAATTATTCATCATGACCTTAATAACATTTGTTGCAAACCTATCTCGAAATAAATATAACTACTTTTAATTCAAAACTCTCAACCCGCACCAACCCTCTTTTCTGCAACCTATCAATGTCCCTGATAACCCTCTGAGACGATTAAAAAAAAAAAGATGGTCTCGGGACCGACAGACTTAAATAAACATTGAAGTGCTATTATATGCTATAAGGAGTTATTTCACTAGTCGTTGTCATAATTATAATTCAGCATTTTACTGGTGGTATTTATTATATATACAGCTGTAAAAACGAATAAAACATTTTTTTTTTTTTTAAATCAAGTAATAATAAAGAATAAGAGAGCGGCGGAATATAGTGACTACTGTAGACATTAGACTACTGTTCTTCAGGACCTGGGTTATGGAGCGTGGAGTATGGAGACTTTCCTTGGGCGCGACCCAGCCTACTGGGTACCCGAAAATTTAGTGGAAGAGGGAGGAGATACCAGACGGTTGAGCGTGATTTAATCTAATCAACTTCTTGCACGAACCTTGGCTTAGAAACACTACGAATTTCTAATAAGTGCTGAACAAAAGACCCTTCATGGATTGTAGGGATACAAGTGTTGTTTTTTTTTTAATTCAATAGTAAAGAATAATTTATGGAATGATAACTCGATACACGTTTTTACATTATTTTTTATAGGATATTGTTATTTTTTGACCGGCTGCTTTTCTAAGGCAGCGGTACCTTCAAAAACTAGCTTACTTAATATATTTAATCTATATATAAACTATATTTAATGATAATATTGGATTTCCTTTCTAAAGGTATCGTGTTTACCAATCAAGAGGTGGCATGCAGGGTAAGATTAAAGTAAACAAGATTCAATTAATACGTTATTATAATTATTAACTTACACATATAAATTATAGTAATACATTGACTAGAACTTTGATTGAGAATACTGAGGGACATTTTCCCTAATACGTTTGCCATACAATTTTACAAAAAGAAATACCTTTAAAAACTTAGTCAGCTGGCGAAGGTGAAATTAGTCTTAGGTCCCCTTTCTCGGCATCATCCTCCAGCTGCTCTCAGAACCCCGACGGCCATCTCCTCTTCTTGTAGATGGTACCCGACTCACCACACTGCCTCTTCTTGAGGATAAAACTTGACTGACTCTTTCCAATCTTCTCCTTATCGTCGTCTCCTCGGGTGGGGCTGATCTGGGATGTGCCTCATGCCGGGGGTCCTTTGTCCTAGTGTCTAAGAAGTTTCCCGAGGTATATATTGCTGGGGGACCCCATGGAGGTAAACGCCTTCTGATGTTTTGCCGACAAAGGTTTTTCAATCTTTTATTGTTTAATATTAAAATTATTTAATTATGAACTCCCCTCATTATCCTCAATACATTACAATATATGGATAAGTATGACGTTTAGATAGTAACGTGCTTGCACAAGATTGTTCGAAATTATAGCATTTCTCTGCCAATCACATCAAAACATATTATTGTTAGTCATCAGCTTGTAAACAAACACCTATTAGAGGCGGCTTGGTTTTCCTGGATAGTAATTTTCGAAATTGCGATGACGACTTTTTTCGATTTCAGTCATTCCATCTTTTCTGAAGTCAACAAACTTAATCATATTCCAGACTTTCAGGGGTTAGTCATGTATTACTCTGTTTCCAACGGAAAGTGATTCATTTGACCAAACCGCGAAATTGTATTTCAATGAGGCGACTTGATATGAGAATAATAACTATGAGTGTTTCCATTAGACAAACAATTTGTTTTAATTTCGTAGAGTTTTTAGGAAAAATATGGAGATGTTCGGACAGGTTACCGGAGTGTCTAATCACTAGAAGCTCAAAGATTTTGACTATAATTATCCTTGACGGATTGATCCTTAGGGGTGGTCGTCATGGTCACAAGAATAACAAAATTCGATTTAATTTCTTTATGATTTATCCAGTTGGGCAGGTAGATAGAAAGTGAAAATGAACCAATCAAAGAGTCGGTTTATCGTTTTCACGCTCAACCATGGGAATTGTCCAGCAGTCTATTTCGAGGATAAACCCATTCCGACATCAGAGGAAGTACGGTATTTGGGACTGTACTTAGACAAAAGACTGACATGGAGGACCCACATTAGACTTAAAAGACAACTGAACAGACGATTTAGATTACTATCCCGTCTGCTTGTCAAGCGATCAAAATTATCCGTGAACACCAAAATTACTATTTACAAAGTACTAATCAAACCATTATGGACATATAGAATAGAGCTATGGGGATCTGCCAAAACTCCTAACATCCAAATCATTCAGTCTCTTCAATCGAAAATATTGCGAAAAATCGTGGTTTTATGTAACCAACGAATTACTTCACAAGGACTTGGACATACTCACAGTTTCAGACACAGCCACAGAATATTATAAAAGATTTCATGACAGACTGACTTACAACATGAACCCATCGGCCCAAACACTTAAATCCTACACGAACCCGTACAACCCACCCCGACGACTTTTGAGGCGGTGGCCTAGAGTTGCCTTGATTTAACTTTCGGCTTTTGGAAGTTATCATATTTGCTTATTGCAATTTTTATTTTTGCAGATGGCAAATAACATTGGGGCACAAACAAAAACAATTGTAAATGAATTTCTCAGGCGAAAATTCCAAGGAATGAATCTATCATATTGGTAAATTTATATCATGGTTATCAAACTTTATTTTAATGCTCAATGATGTAGTTATTATTAAAATTTTTTGGAAGGAATTAGTCCGGGTGACGGTCATTAAATGAAACAACTAAATAGTTTCAACTATTTTATTGTTTGCCAACGTTACATCCACATTGATTAAAATTTTTTAATTATAAATGTAAATTAATATAACTAAAAACTAATCAATATGACAATGCCGAGGTCAACAGGATCAAGGATTCGCAACATTTGTTTATCGTTTTCCTCAACAGTTGTCAGTAGAGCGTTGAGTCAGGGCGAATTCGATACGTCAAGGGCTGCGCGGTGTTGCGTGATATCCATGTCTACCTCCCCGCATGTTCGGGTTAGACAAAGAAGGATTTATGTTTAATTATTTGTTAGAACTGCTATACTGTATTTTTTTTTCTTTCCAAAAGAATAAGCGCCCTCTACCGAAGACCTACGAGGTAACGGGAATAAAAAACAAGACCAATAGGATAGTATACCAGAGCATCACTCTAGGCAGCCACCTCAAATTGTCTAATTACTGCCTTACAAAGATTAGCTCGGTTAGGACCAAGTCCTATCCACTCAATCAATTACTAACATCGCCGTATCTATCCCTCCGGCTGAAAAGATTAATCTATAAATCATTAATTAGACCGGCCCTCCTATACGGAGCACCGATACTAACTAATATAGCATTTCCAAGTCAATTGTAACCTTTTCCAAGTCAAATGTAACTTTTTCCAAGTCAAATGTAACCTTTTCCAAGTCAAATGTAACCCTTTCCATTTTAAATTTCACCTTTTCCATTTCAAATGTTACCTTTTCCAAGTCAAATGTCACCTATTCCATTTCAAATGTTACCTTTTCCAAGTCAAATGTCACCTTTTTCTTCACTTCTAGCCTTAAATATTCCGTTTTATTTATTTATTTATTGAAAAATAATTAGTTTAATTATAATTATGACTTCTTTAATAATTTTGGCATATCCTATCGCTATTTTTTTCTGTTTATTAGATATTTGATATCAAGTTCTTTTTTTTACGAACTAATATTTAATAAAATTAATTATTGTATATTAAGTTTTAAGATAGTTGTTGATTTTGAATTTTTAGAGGGGAGGGATACTTTAGTTAAAATAAACGAGGGCGATAAAAAATACCGCTCGAAAAACGTAACCATAACCACCCGAAAGCACATTAATTAATCCCTATATCAATAAAAAACATTAAAAGTAAATGCGAGTTAATATGCACGCGAGCGATAAATAATACATCTCGAAAAACGTAATTATAATACCCGAGAACACATTAATTATTCCCAAAAAGTATCCCTCCCCTCTAAAAATTCAAAATCAACAACTATCTTAAAACTTAATATACAATAATTAATTTTATTAAATATTAGTTCGTAAAAAAAAGAACTTGATATCAAATATCTAATAAACAGAAAAAAATAGCGATAGGATATGCCAAAATTATTAAAGAAGTCATAATTATAATTAAACTAATTATTTTTCAATAAATAAATAAATAAAACGGAATATTTAAGGCTAGAAGTGAAGAAAAAGGTGACATTTGACTTGGAAAAGGTAACATTTGAAATGGAAAAGGTGACATTTGACTTGGAAAAGGTGACATTTGAAATGGTAAAGGTGACATTTGAAATGGAAAGGGTTACATTTGACTTGGAAAAGGTTACATTTGACTTGGAAAAAGTTACATTTGACTTGGAAAAGGTTACAATTGACTTGGAAATGCTATATATCACCAACCATAGCAAAAAAGCTCGCGGTGTACAGTGGTCTCCAGGCGCTTGAGAACAAGCTAAAGCGTATAATGAATTGTTTTTTAAGATTTGTTTTCAATACCTCGAGGCGGTCTCATATGACCCACCGCTATGCCGAGTTGAAGTCGCTCCTCCCCTCCACACAGACAATACTTCCTTGGGTCATTTCTCAACCAAACGATAAAATCCCAGCATCCTTCCTATATCCACAATATCCTTCAATTTAAATCCTCAGTCCACTTGCTAGTAACAAGATCGCGCCATTCTGACCTTTATATCTCACAGAACTAAAGCCTTCGATCGAAGCTTTCTTGCCCGTTCCATTGCATTCAAGAATTCCATTCCTTCCAATATACGTCATGCTTATTTCTTATCCACATTCAAATATCGTATTTTTCAAAACCTATTATCCCAAACTGACGCTTGCAAATCTTTAATTTTAAATTAGATTTTTCATTAAAATTGAATCATTATAACGACTGAATATCTTTTATATATATATATATATATATATATATATATATATATATATATATATCCTCGCGCGGATCTCATTACCGCGTACGGGGAGCGTCCCACGGGTGGTGGATGTGGGGATGGTCGGTGGAATTTCCTCGGAAGCTCCTCCCGGCTAAGTCCGATGGACTCGCTGACCAACAATGAGAGCGGCCCTCCAGGGTATGACGTAGGTTCGAACGCCCTACTCACATATTTTAGTTCACAAAATACCACAAACTGTCATGGATTCCTCTAAAGCAAAACGCTCATTATCCGGAGGTAAACTAGTCCTCCGTTCGGGTCTCCGGGTGGGGACTTCTTCAGGGGAATCATGGCGCAAGATGAAAATTAGAGATATAACAATAGGGACGTGGAAAGAAGTTTAAATACGGCAGGTGGGTTAAAGTCGGTCGCGAATGAAGTTAAGGGGTACCATTTAGATACCGTTTCATTACAAGAGGTTCGCTGGCCAGGGGAGGGTTCGTTAACAGAAGGAAAATATACTATTTGGTACGGGGGGAGCGTTAATTATTGTTTAGGTACCGGGTTTCTGATTAGGAATAGATTTCTTTCTGCATTAAGGGACGTACAGTTCTTTAGTGAAAGAATATCGGTTGCTATATTTCAAGGTCGTTGGTTTAAAATCGCGTTTATAAACATTCATTCTCCCACCGAAGACAGTGATGATGAAGTGAAATGCGAATTTTATGATAAACTAGAGTCGGTTTACGATAAGTTACCGCGAAATTACATTAAGATAATACTAGGCGACGCGAACGCAAAGGTTGGAAGGGAAGAAGTATATCGTCCTACAATCGGTAAAGAAAGTTTGCACGAATATTGTAATGATAATGGGACCCGACTAATAAACCTTGCCATTTCGAAAAACTTAGTAATCAAAAGTACTACGTTTAAACATAAGGATATTAATAAGTATACGTGGACATCGCCGGATGGACAAACGCGGAATCAAATCGATCATTTTTTAGTACAAAACAGATGGCAAAGTAGCATAATTAACGTGAGATCGTATCGTGGTGCAGAATGCGGTTCTGATCATGAATTAGTAATCGCGAAACTTCGACAAAAACTAATTTAAAATAATAGAACACAGAACTATATTCATCTCGGGAATTTCGATTTAGTTAAATTGAACAATCCTGAAATTAGAAAACAATTCGCGATAGAAGTAAAAAATAGGTTCGAAGCTTTGGAATCTTTAGACGAGGAAAACGAAGATGTGAACAAACTATGGGAAGGGATCAGGGATAGTATCAAAGAGGTCGGTAATTTGTGTCTTGGAAAAATCGAAAATAAAAAGAACAAACTTTGGTTCGTAAGGGATTGTCAAAATATGTGTGAAAAAAGAAAACCGCTAAACTGAATTCCTTAAATAATCCAAGCGATAATAATGTGGCTTACTTTCGGTTAGTAAAGAATGAAACTTCAAAATTCTTAAAAAATAAGAAAAGAGAATATCTTAAAGGCAAAATAAGAGAAATAGAAAAATACAGAAGCGGAAATAACGTAAGAGAAATGTACAAAGGTATAAACAAATCGTGTAAAAGATTTGAACCTCCATTGAATGCGGTTAAAGATGCGAATAACAATATAATGGCGGATTCGACTGAGATATTAAATAAATTTAAACAACTCTTTGACGGCATTCTAAATACGGAAAATAATAATCAATCTCCTCACTCTGAATATCAGAGCGCTGAACCATGGATAGACGCACCGAGTAAAGAGGATGTCGAAATGGCGATAGGAAAATTAAAACGTTATAAAGCTGTAGATAATAAATATGAAAATGATAATATCACGAGTGAATTAATCAAGGCGTGTGGAGAAGCGGGCGTTTCCAAATTACATGTTTTAGTTAAAAAGATCTGGGAAAATTAAAAAATGCGCGAAGAATGGAAAGAATCAATACTTATTCCGATTCACAAAAAAAGGACCGAGGACGAATTGTAACAACTATCGTGGGATCTCTCTTCTCCCAGTATGCTATAAAATATTCTCGTCAATACTAACTAGCCGAATCACGGAATACGCTGAGGAAATTATCGGAGACTACCAATGTGGTTTTAGGCGGAACCGCTCGACTATTGATCAAATATTTTCCTTACGTCAAATATTAGAGAAAAAATTGGAGTACAACGGTGTAGTCCATCAACTTTATATCGATTTTAAAAAGGCTTATAATTCAATAGACCGTCAGAAGTTATATAACATCATGATTGAACAGGGAATACCTAGAAAGTTAGTAAACCTAGTAAAGATGTGTTTGTCGGAATCATTCCATAAAGTTAGAATCGGTCATAATTACTCCGAGAGATTTGAGGTGCGATCGGGTTTGATACAGGGTGACTGCCTTTTACCTGTGTTATTTAATATAGCTTTAGAATATGTTATAGAAAAGGTGATGTGTACCGAGAAAGGTATAAATATGGGTGACAGGATTCCGGTTTTAGGGTATGCCGATGATTTGGTACTGCTAGGTGAAGACACTGAAACCATACAACTAAATACAAGTGTGTTAATAAAAACCGGTAAAAAAATAGGACTCGAATTAAATACCAATAATACGAAATATATGATTAGTAGCAGAAATGGTGGCGATCTTGATTATATTGATATATCAGGGCATACTTTTGAACACGTAGAGAAATTCAAGTATTTAGGTTCAATGATAACAAGAAAAAATGTAATCCAGGAAGAAATAAAGTACCGATTAAAGGTGGGAAATGAGTGTTATTATTCAGTTGCTAAGTTACTTAGTTCGCGGCTTCTATCTAAAAACTTAAAGGTTAGAATTTATAAAACTATTATCCTTCCGACGGTTCTTTACGGATGTGAAACGTGGCCGCTTACTTTGAAGGATGAAGAAGGGCTTAAGGTTTTCGAAAATAAGGTACTGCGTAAAATATTTGGTCCGAAGAGAGATGAGGCCACTGAGGAGTTTTGAAGGTTGCACAACGCGGAATTGTGGAACTTATATCCCGTGAATATAATTGAGTTGATAGCTTCGCGGAGACTCAAATGGGCGAGTAAAATTGTTGGGCTCGGTGAGGAACGGATTCCGAGAAAGTTGGTATTCGCTGATCCGACTGGTAGGCGTCCGAAAGGTAGGCCGTAGCGTCGATGGGAGGATTGCGTTAAGGCTGATCTCGAGGGCTTGGGCTTGAACGGTGAACATTGGACGAGCCTGTGTAGACTGAATTTGGTGGTATCGGCATCGAACCTTCGGGTTCGGTAAGTCTATTATTATTATTATTTATATATATATATATATATATATATATATATATATAATTTTGAAAAAAAAAATTTTTGAATATAAAAAAAAATTTAATAAAAAAAAATATATATTTTTTTATTTATTTAAAATTATTTTTTTTCTTTTATTTGCTGTATTTATTTACTTTACTTTATTCTTTTTCTTTTCGTTTGTAAATAGATTTTTTGTATGTACATACATTTATATGAATTACTTTCCCTACCTCTTTTACCTATGTAAATAATTTAATCTATCTAATGTTTTCTGGCCAGATTTGCTGTCTTTATTTGTAACATTTAAGTTATTCTTAAGGGACAATGGACAGTTTCTCTCCAAGTTTTTTTTCATGTGTTTTATCATTAATCAGCATATTTACTTGTTGTATTTTATACAGTTGTAAATTTCAATAAAAATATATTACAAATAAAATAAAAATTTTTTTTATTGAATTATATTACAATCTGTCAATTAGGACATTTATAATAGTGCTCAAGTATAACATTCATACAATATTTACAAAACTATAAAATAATACACAATAAAGAAATAATAAAATGTTTACAAAGTGTAATAGAGTACAATAACAAACAGTAACACAGTACACAGCCAGAAACAGACATTGTCTAAACCAAAAAGCAATAAGGAATGTATACATGATAAAAAAATTAAGCCACGTAAATACAAAATTGAATTATATGAATGGAATGATTGACGTAGGCTAGCATTGAGGACATGTCTATAGCGATAAGTAATTTGAATTTAGTAATTCAGCAGTTTTACTCACTGAGGCGTTTCGCCTATATTTTAGCATCGTAATAATACATTGAATACTTTGGAGGATTTGTGTGAGAATATTAAAAATTTGGAGGAATATAATTTTAAAAAGTAGCTATGGAATAACAAGTCATGTTTTGGTCTTGTCACCACTAAGCTATTTTGGTAAATATGTGGTCAATCTTCCCGACGAGTATATACCTACTACATAATTGAAATTATATATATATATATATATATATATATATATATATATATATATATATATATATGTATAATAAAAAATATTAAACATTTGTAATATAAATAAATAAATAAAGAAGAAAATATTTATTGAAGTTAAAAGTACGTACGATTGAATTTAATGCACGTTTGTTTATGAATTAATGCAATCAAAGAACTCGCATAAAGGCGATAGATAAATGATTAAATGGAATATGATTAAAAATTAATGTTAAACGTGATAACTTGATAAATTATTAATGTAATCTATGTGACAGGACCATAAGAGTTAAGTTCCATGTTTCCATGTTTGTTTGTTTATTCATTAAATGTCACTTTATGCTAGTATGGCTAATCGGACGATGCTACAGTGGGAGTCCTAAATTTTGCCTATTCAGGTTAATTAGGATAGAAATCTTTAACGAGTACCTGATATCGCACAGGCTCGGGACCACCTTTTTACGTCCCCTTTTAAGGACGGCATAACTAAGGATCTTTTACTCCCATTAAAAAATCCAATGGCTACCTGCAAGTTTGAACCCGAGACCTTTGACATAGAAAGCTATTATGCTAGCTACTAAGCTACAGGTGACCCCTTAATTACAATATGTTATACATATATAAGTGTTAAATAATTTGTTATTCCTTTGCCTGCAATGGTAAATAATAACAAGGCTTTGTCATAAAAGAAGATGATAAGCGTAGTTGTTTTACGTCTGTAACTACGTAGTTGCAATGTTGGAAATCGAATGAGTCAGTAACGAATAAGTCATGTATTTAATAACACTAATCATGTTTCTAGGCAACGATAGAACAAAAAATGAATTTTCCAGGTTGGTACAAAAATATATTGACAGGGCAGAGGGTGAAATTTAATCTAGAGAGGGTAAAAATTAATTATATTCACCAAATTTTATTTTCATTCTTCTCTTCAGGTCTTGTGCTTCATAGATTACTACAATAGAATACATTATAGGGAGCCATAGACTGCTGTAAGAAAAAAGGAACGAGGTTATGATATCCTTTGTATATTTTTACGTGTAAATATATATGGATCAATCAGAAGTGGTGTTAATATAGGCTCCCGCTCACAGTGACATACATGGCAATGAAAAAGCCGAAGCCGTGGCAAACTGTGCTCGTCGTTTAACAACACCTCAAGCTACGATAGTCAACAAAGTCCCTCTGCAAGACTGGACAAGGGAGTTCAACTCTTTACAGAAGGAAAAGTGGCAGGTCGAATGGAATGCAAAGGCATCTAAATTAAATTAAATAAAAAAAGATTGTGCCCGTTGGAAGACCTCCAACAGAAAGTCAAGGAGAGAAGAAGTGATCCTCTGCAGGCTTCGGATAGGACATAGTGAGTTCTCCCACGGCTACCTTCTGCGAGGTTCAGAAGCCCCAACTTGTACGCAATGTGACACTGTGAGAACAGTGAAACATTATTGTTAGATTGTCCTATTTTCAATAAATTAAGAATTGAACTAAAAATGGAAAATACTGTAAAAGAATTATTACAAGATGATGAAAACAAAGCCAATAATCTCTTCAAGTATTTAAAAAGAAGTTTATATTATAACAGAGTATAAAATGTAAGTGTAAACGCCAATGACCCACAAGGATAGAGGCGTCATAAATAAATAAAGAAATAAAATATATGGATCAATCCATTCGAAATCGTCCAGACGCTTGCTAATTTTAGTGATTTTTTGATCATTCGTTCTCTATCTTTTTGTGAATATAAAACCATAAATAAAAAAAAAATGTTTGGCCAATACTTTTAGTGTTACAGCCGTTTTAGGTTAGCTCCGCGGGAGAAAACATGTGATGGGAAAATCTTTTTAGTTCCTGCATTTTTTTAGATATCAAATCAAAACAAAAACTATCAATAAGATGAGGACATGCTTTGCATTTTTTGTTCTCACAACTCATTACCTAAATAGTGAAGAAAGTTGTTTAAAAAAATACTCGAAAATGAATCAAAAATGAAAAATTTAATGAGATAAAAGTATATAAAGGAAAAGAGACTTACATTTAATTTTTTGTATATGAATTTTCAAAATTCGCAAAAATTCATTTTTCACGACCCGTGTAAACATCTCGAAAAATGAATTATTTTCCAATTTTGAAAATTCATATACAAAAAAACAAAACAATTTTCTCAAGATTGAAATTTTTACTGCAAGTAGGACTATGACTAAACTATTTAAGAAAAAATAATGAAAGTGAGCCCCTTTTCCTTTATTATACAAAAGTAAAGGTAGTTTAGGGGAAGAAAATTTAAAATATCGGCATTTAAGTCCTGTCATATTATTTTAATCAGAATTAAGCTTACATGATATTAAAGCCCATTAAATTTTACATCGATATAACGAGTTTCATCAAAATCCTTAGAGCCGTTTTTGAGAAAATCGTATGAAGGTGTTAAATGCATAGTATAAAGTAGATCTTCCAGTCATCTGATTTTGATGAAAAAGATTCTGCAACATCCCAGACGTATAGTTGTCTTAAATATGAAATTTCAGTTTCATAAGAATTTTCGTTTTCGCCCAGGAGTTACCACACACACAGAGACCTTTTTGCGGAACTTGGTTATTTGGACTCAGGGGACCCTAAACGTGTCACTTCACGATCGCAATACTTTCCATTACTATATATTTCATAAATAGGTAAGTGAAAGTAAAATTTTTTTTGAACACAAGAATAGAAATATAGTTGTATAATATACCTTTGGATAGCTTAAGATTTTAGAAAAAATATTATCTAATAACGCAATTTTAAAGGTTAATGGAGAGTGATGAAAAGCCGATAAAACTAACTGATTGTCGTAGATGAAAATACAATAGAGATTATTTAATAAAACATATGTTTCTATTGAAATTCAAAATAATTAATTCTTTAAAAATTTGTTTGTATCTTTAAAGACCGTTTTAGAGAAAATCGTAAAAAGTTATACATACCAAATGCATAGTACAAAGTGGCTGGTTTTCCGATTTTGATGAAAATGTTGCTGTAACATTTCGAAGGCATAGTTGTGTTAAATATATAATTTCAGTTTAATACGACTTTTCATTTTCGCGGTAGACTTACTACCGCGGTAGACTTGATACACACACACACACCGCACGCAGACATTCTTGCTGGACTTGGTCATATGGGTCAGGAACCTCTAAAACGTGGTTTCAGGTGAAAACTCGAATTTGAAAATTTTCACAACCGCATTATGTATTTCATACAGTGATAAGTGAATGTAAAATGCTATCAAAATCCATCATAGAAGTTTATTTTTGAATATTAAATAGTTTGAATGAAATCTAATTGTGGAAAATATATTCTAATTTTAAAAACATTGTATTGATTACTAAGTGGACAGAAAAGGTCGGACATAGATTTCACTCGGCAAACATTTGGATTTCGAAGATTGTAAACAATCAATTTAAAAATCATACGCAAGGAAGGCTAAAATGAATTTTTGAGAAAATCGTAAAAAGTCGTAAAATGCATAGTATAAAGTGGCTCTTCTGGTAAGCTGATTTTGATGAAAAAGTTGCTGTAATATCTCGGGCGTATAGTTGTTTTAAATATAAAATTTCAGTTTCGTATGACTTTATATTTTCGTGTTGGACTTACCACAATCACACGGACACCTAGACCATTTTTCGGAATTCGGTTATTTGGACTCAGGGGTTCTTAAAACGTGTTTTTCCTTATTCGTGTATTTATGAAAACTATTCGTGTATTTATGAAAACTGGAATTCGAAAATTTTCCCGATCACAATATTTCATATATAGGTGTAAGTGAAAGTAAAAAGACCAAAAAGAAAATTTGCACTTAATATGTCTCATAAATGCCTAGTCATGTTATTGGAGCCGATATCAGACCTCAAGAGAAACAAAAAAGTCCATATGACCCATAGTCCGATTTTCAACGGTTAGGGAGAAAAAACAAAAGTTTGAGATTTTTGCTGTTATTCATGGTTTTCATCAGCGAAATTCTTAAAACTTTACATCTTTATTCACACCTGTCAATAATACAGTAAACAGTGAGTGAATTTGCTATAATATAATACACATGACATGATAGGTATGAGGGAGAGCAGTAACCAGCGGCACCCACTCCTGGCATGAGGTCTGCGGTCAGCTAGAATTATTAAAGAAGGTCTCTCATCCAACTCCTCTTTAGTCTTCTGGGGGCATTACCTGGCATAAATGTTGTCGCCATGCTGTTGATGAATGTGTTCGGATGTCCTTCTAGTTTGTCGTGGAACCGTTTGTAGTGTGTCCGTATGTGCTCATTGACGGTTGGAAGTGAAGGTCAGTATGTAAACTTATGTTGCTAACGTATCATGGTGCTTTTGCTATAGTTCTGAAAGTTTTAGCTTGAAAGATTTGAAGTTTGTTAATGTGGGTCTTTTCTTAAATTTAGTTTCCCTCCCTAACCGTTGACATTCAGACTATGAGGCATTCCAACTTTTTTGTTTCAGTTAAGGATTAGTATCTGCTCTCAAATATGATGAGACGCTTATGAAACACCATGTAAATTGGATTATAATTATTACTCGAGCCATTGGGAGGTGTGTACTAATATAAACAACATATACAACGGCATTCGGAATAGCTGCTCTTAAGATGTCCTCGCAAGAGGTCTCCTTGGACCGGGACGGGATTCCCTGTACCGCAGGGCGGTCGGCGAGAGGTAAGGTGCCTACGCCCGGAAGAGACGCGGAAAGTAGACACCCGGGCACCTCGCTCGTCTAATTATAGATGCTGGGTATTTTTATCCCATCAATGGGCTCTACGTCACAGTTCATTCTTTGACGCTCCACCGTTCCTCCTCGCTTCTCTGTTTATTTCCTTATTTGGTCATTCCGAGAGTAGCAAGTGAAAAACGTTTGTCTCGTTATCTCAATGTCTTCCTGTGTTATGTACTATTTTTTACGATGGAACAGAGTGTTATTTATTCAATAAAAAAAAAAAAAACAATATACGATTGTAAGTAATGCATGACTCTAAAACCACTCGTAGGTAGTAGAAAAAGTATGTTGCGCGAAACACACCACCAATCAGGTTGCCGGGCCACGCACAGCACAATACCGTGTTTCAGGCCACTCTACCCCCATCTCCATCGAGGTTTTGCACAAAGCAGTTTTACATACTTGATGTTTTATGATTCGATCGCTGTGTATATATTTAATCAAATGTGATCTATCTTTTCTCCCAACATCACTGAGTAAAAAAAATATTGTCGAATTTAAACTCTACCACTATAACTACTATATAACTATATAAAAAAAAACACTATAAAACTACTATACCCTCCCCTTTGAATCCATCCCTGGGCGCCGAACCATATTTATCTCCTGATTTAAAATTTGGTTAAGAAAAAAAGAGTGTTCTATAAACAAAATTAGCATTATCGTCAAGGAACGAGAAAATGTAATATGGCTTAGTTTATTAGGCGTAAGAAGCTTAGTATTTCCAATTTTTAGATCTATAAATATTTAAAAAAATTGAAACCATAAATTTCTACTTCATGATTAAAATAAAGCGTTCTAAATGCAAAATATATAAATATTCTGGATATAATTAGTTGCTGAGTTCTTTAAATTAACAGGTATAGGATTCACTGCTTTTTACATAGGAAGTCCTTATAAAAATTATTTATTTATTTCACAATGAAGTATTATTTTGAACTTTATTCTTTGCGTTAGCCAGGTGGGTAAGAGGTAGCAATCCTCTTAACCCAAAAAATTATTAAATAAAATAAAAATAATAAAAGCACAGCAGAAAAAATTGAAACTGTTTAATGAAAAAAAAAATTAGTTTCAACGTTATTCCTTGCGTCATCAAGGAGGGTGAGAGGTAGCCCCAGCCATTTAAGCCAAAAAAAAAAATAAATAAAAATAAAAACGAAGGAGAAAAAAAATAAAACTATGTATAATGGAAAAACAAATTATTTGAACGTATTTTTAATTTCAAGCCAAGTTGTGATTATTATAAAATTATATAATTATTAAAAATATTATTAAATTCTAAGATAATGTCTGGAAGAAATAACTTAGAGTTTCAACCAACGTAGCTCCTACTTACATCTCAACTGAAAATACTGCGTTTGTTCCTAACTGTGACAAAATAAAAAATTAAATGTGTTGTAATGACCTTAATGAATTCTGATAAATGTTTAAAAGGTTGTTTGTCTAGTCGTTATGCAATTATGTATGGAACTGTGTCATATCCCAATTATGATCGGACATTCCTTCTGTAATTGCTGTCATCAATTTTAGAATAGAAGTAGCTTAGCTGTTTTACCGTTAATTTGTATTGTTCTGTTGGTTAATTATTTTCAATAACGGCACAAAAAAAAAAAGGTTTTCACCCTCAAAATTGAGGGCTTACGTTTCAAGATACATAGAGACTGAATAACGAAGAAAAAAAAAAATTCTGTACCCCATTCCTTCTGAAACTAACTAACTAACCAATTTTTCAAAATTTCGAACAAAAATATCAGGGCATCCGACGATGATTCCTTTACTTGAATATTGATATCAGCCGGTTAGATTTAAAATGCAAGCTGATTAATAATGATTTATATAACTTGATTTCAATAACTCAGTTATTTTTGAAGATAGAGAAAAAAATTGTGTATAGTTTTAAGATCAGGACATCTCGAAAAAAAAAAAAAAAATCTTGCTAAAATCTTTGCTTATAACTCAGTTATTTTCGAAAATAGAAAAATAATTTTATATAGTTTTAGAATTAGTAAACCGCGATTAATTATATACATACGTTACTCAGTTATTATTGAAGAAAGAAAAAACAGTTATTTAATTTTAGAATCAGTAAAGAGCGATAAACAAAAAAAAAAAAAAAATTATCTATACATTGAAGTCACAAATTACAAATTTGTACAAAAGATATTATGATGATGATGATGTTTTTAGTTTATTATTGTTAATAAAGAAACTTTGTAATCGAACAAAAAAATTACTCCTTCCCAAAATTTGAGGGCTTAAGTTTGAAGATACACAGAGCTTGAATAACGTATAAAAATCCGCCTGTTCACCGTATGAATTAAATAAATAAATACATTGGAATTATTAATATATTGAAATTAATTTAAGTATTAAATTTCCTCCAAAACAAAAAAAAAAAGGATCTTTGCAATCGGTCGAGAAATAGCAATTGATTAATTTGATTTTATTTTAGTTAATTACTCGTAAACAACTACTTATATAAACTGTTGTAAAATAAAATAGTTCTTTGGAAATAATAAACCCTAGTGTAATAATTTGCAGAGTTTTTAAATATGCAATTATATAAATTCGTTCAACTTGTATATTAATTTTATTTTTTTATCAATGCTAACAAGGTAGAAATGGTTAATTGTTATGAATCTACAAAATAAAGGTAATTTAGGAATGAAATGTTTAAAATTTTGCATAACTAGGTCAATCAAAAGGGTTAGAGTAATTTTAGTTAAAGTCTTAAAAATATATGGAATGAAGTGTCTCTTCTTATTCACCGATTTCATCGGAAAAGTGGTATACAAAAAATAACACCGACGATATACCTAAACGTTTTTGAGCTGCATTTACATTTTTTTATATAGATTTACGTACCTACATACAGAGTGTTAAAATTGTTACGTACAACGATCCCTTGAGTTTTTATTTAAGATAATATGTTTTCTAAAATCTTTAGCTCGCCAACAATTAATTATACATCAATGTTATTATTCGTATGTTCTGAAAAAAAATTATCTAAAAATATATTGTTGCTCTTTTCTCCTTTGGTTGGTCATCGATAAAAAAAAATTGGCATTTAAACCTTGTCAGACTACTTCAATCAGAATTTGTCACTTTATTATTACCTTTTACAACTTTGTGTATCAGGTAATAGAAAAAATATTAAATCTTTCTCTTCCCAACGGTATATTATACGCCTATATTACTGTTCTTATTATTAAAAAAAAAAATGTCATATAAAAATAGTTTTGCTCTTTTATCCTTTAGTTGGTCATCCAATTCGTCCATCTTGAACATTTAGCCGTCCTTCATCAATGTCATTAAGATGATATGATTAATCTTTTGGAATGTACACATTTAAAGGTACTTTAGAGGAATACATTTCAAAATAACGGCATTTAAGCCTTTTCAAACTATTTCAATCAGAATGAAACCTACATGATAATAAACTTAACCTACATTAAATTAGATATACCAAGTTTAATAAAAATCGTTAAAGCGGTTTTTGAGAAAATCTTAAAAAGGTTTACAATGCTTAGTATAATGTGGATTTTCTGGTTCGCTGATTTCAATGAAAAAGTTTCTGTATCATCTCCAGAATACATGCTTAAAATATGAAATCTTAGTTTTATAAAACTTATCGTTTCCGAGTTAGACTTACCACACACACACATTTTTCCATGTGATATGGACTTAGGGAACCCTAAAACGCTTTTTTTCTGGTGGAAACTCTACATCGAGAATTTTCACGATCCCAATACTTTCTCTTACTGTATATTTCATATAAGTGAACGGCAAGTGAAAGTAAAAGCAAATTTTGACTAATTGTTTGAACATTTGCTGTAAATAATCTTTTTTTTTATTATATTTTATTTTTTTTTATTATATTTTATTGAAATTTACAACTGTATAGGAATACATCAAGTAAATATGCTGATTAAATGTAGTGTTCATGAAAAACCTGAAATGAAACTGCCCATTGGCAGCACTCTAGTAATTAATCTAAACAAGAAGGTCTCGAGGCCATCTTATTTTCAGACGCCTCGGAGGATTGTCGGGAATTGAAGAGGAAGCAAGGATTGAAACTAGTGGGTTAGAGTGGGATTGGAGTTTGTCATGGAAGGATTGATACCTGGTTTGGGCCAAATCAGCTACAAAGGGAATATTAAGGTCTTTATGGATAAGCTTATTCGTGACAAAATAAGGAGCGTTTAGGATTTTTCGAAGGATTTTGGATTGTAAGGATTGGATATGGGAAGAATTTGATGGTTTAGTGGAGCTCCATAGCTCAACTCCTTAAGTCCAGATAGGTCTTATGATGGTCATGTAGATGAGTCTTTTGTAGTTAAGTGAAAGTTTAGAGCGTTTGTCTAGTAAGTGTTGAAGTAACCGAAAGCAGCGAGCAGTTTCTTGTCGTTTTAGTCTAGTGTGCGGATTCCATGTTAAACGTTTGTCAAGTAGAAGCCCTAGGTAGCGGATCTGTTCAACTGGAACGATCGGAATGTTATTAAAGGATACTGTAGAGCAGGATGTCATAGGTTTACGACGTAGGGTGAAGGTAATTTGGTGGGATTTGTTGGAATTTATTTTAATTCTCCAATTCTGACACCATACCTCAAGGTAAATAATCTAAATATGTAAAACCACTCTTGAAGAATTAATGAATTATATTATGTTAATCGGTAAATATAGTCTTGATGAATAAATACGTCTTCCGTCATTTTGAAACCGCACTGGAAACCTTCGGTTCCATTTGACGTAAGTCCGAAAGACTTGCGGCCATAACTACGTCAGGGCGCTAGTCCGGTTTTCTTGACTTGATCATTAGCTCCAGCCTTCCCAAAGAACACTCATGGCTGTTGAATTTTCAAACGATAGCGCATTTCGGAAGGGAGGAAGAGGATTTAGATCTGTAAAAGAGTTGGATGAGAGATCTTTTATTATTCGTATAAGCTAAATGTATCATTATTTTCAATCTGATTTAAACACCATTTGCTAAATAAATAATAAACGTATTATGTACGACCATCAAATATGGATTCCTAACAATTTTAATTAAACAAGCTAGATTGAAGTAAAATGAAAAGGACTTTAGTATCATGTAGGTTTTACCGTCAAGAAAATAATCTGTGAACAATAACTATAAGTGATTGTTTTACAATACTTTCTATTGCTATATTAATAAATATAAAATAAATGTTTTCATTAAAATTCGATTTAATTAGTTCTTAGTTTTTCAACTTTGACTGTTGAATATTTCAACAATTTTTAAAAGTTCTAAAATTGATTTTAGCATCCCTTGCGTATGATTTTTAAATCGATTGTTTGCAATCTTCGAGATCCAAATGTTTTCCGAGCGAAACCTTTTCTTTCCACTTTGTAATCAATCCGTAGTCTTTGAAATGAGAAAATCTTTTTTCCAAATATATTTAATTCGAACTATTTAATATTAAAAAATAAATTCCTATGAAGGATTTTGATAGTATTTTACATTCACTTACCTGTATATGGAATACATATTGCGATTGTGAAAATTTTCAAATTCGGGTTTTCACCTGAAAAGCACGTTTTAGAGATCCCCGAGTCCATATATATCCATAGCGCAGAAATAAGAAGTCGTACAAAACTGAAAATTTCACATTTAACACAACTTTGCACCCGAGGTGTTACAGCAACTCATTCATCAAAATCCAGAGGAGCCATTTAATACTATGAATTTTGCAGATTTTTACGATTTTCTCTAAAACGGTTATAACGATTTTGATTAAATGCGTTATATCGATGTAAAATGTAATGTGCTTTAATACCTTCTAAGTTTTATTTGGATTCAAATAGCCTGACAGGGCTAAAATTCCCTATATTTTAAATTTTCTTCTTCTAAAGCACCTTTAGTTTTTAGATTCTATAAAAATAACCTCATCATTATTTTAGTATTAATAAAAAACACGATAAAAATGAAAAATTGGATTAAAACAATATATATAATAGACCTTTTTTCGGGTCTTGGTTATTTGGACTCAGAGGACCATAAAACATGTATTTAATAATAATAATAATAAATTCTTTATTTATTCCGGGACAAGTCCCTTCAGAATAATGTTACAGACAAATTAAATTAGAGCTTCAAAGTCTTAAAGTAAAAAAAAAAAAAAAAAAAAATATATATATATATATATATATATATATATATAAATAAAATAAATAAATAAAAAGCAACAGAAATGACAAAGAAAATGAATAATAGTTATAAATTCATTGGTAGCTTCTTATAATAATTTAGAAAAACAAACAAAACAAATTAGACAAGAATAAAAAAAAAAAACATATATATGTTCATATATTTATTGAAAAATAAATTATGCATAAAATAAAATTCATAAATCTTTAATATACAAAATAAAATGTGATAAATAATCGTTTCTCTCTGCCGATTTTTATTGAAATTTGCAAATCACTTGAAAATTGAATAGACAGGAAGTGTTTGAATAAACGAGATTTGAAGGTAGGGAGAGTATTGGAATGACGGATATAAGAAGGAATAGAATTCCATATGGACGAGGATCGGATAAGGAAGTTCAAGTTTCTGTCGAAAACGTTGTAAACTGGAATTCGAAAATTTTCACGATCGCAATTCTTTCCCTTACTATATGTTTCATATATAGGTAGGTGAAAGTAAAGAAAAAAATAAAAGAGCAAGAATATTTTGTATGCAATTTTTGTGTTTTTGAACATAAAATCAGTAATATAGATGTATAATATACCGTTGGAAAAGCCGATAAAACTAACATAGATAATAATATAATATATTTTTTAATAAAACACATGTTTCTATTGAAAAACGATCTAATTAATTATGTAACAATTTATTTTCATCTCTAGATGTTTTTAAAAATTCTTAAATTGATTTTAACAACGAATTTAAGTGAAAGTCGTGCCTTGTGCGCACTAGATTTTTTCATTTCTGAAATTTATAATTTTTTTGTATTCCTATTACTCACACTTTTCTTTATATTAGTTACTTTAATCATTAATATAATTATCGCGAGGCAAATATGGCGAAACCTGGATGAATTGAATCGGTTGCTATCAGGCCGACTGAAACGACTGATTTGGGACAGCTGGTCGGTTCCTTCATTAACACAAATTTACATTCGTCAATTTACAATCCTTTTCTCAAAATTCGTCTCGTTACGATCGGTTGAGCAGAAGGCTGTTTCATTGGAGTATTCCAGAACGTTCCATTTATCCTGTAATCCATGGGATGACAAACCTTCAACAGCTCTCTGATTGGGTGGGATTTGAATATAGTACATACTATATGGTACCATATTGTCAGATGCTCTTATATGCATCTCATATTTACTTTTGTATGAATTTGAACGAGTGAAACTTTAAATTTTGATTAATTTATGGGGCATTTAGCATTTTGTAATACCCTGATGACAATCATGATGATTTTGTCTCTCTTTCCCTTTTTTTTTCTTTTCTTTTGTCTACTGTAACCCCAATACTAATCATTGTCAAAAATACAATGAGAACTGAATGATCGAGTATGGTGTCAGAATTGGAGAATAAAAATAAATTCCAACAAATCCCATCAAATAACCTTTACCCTTCGTCGTAAACCTATGACATCCTGCCCTACAGTATCCTTTAACAACAATCAACTAGTTCCTGTTGAACAGATCAGATATCTAGGACTCCATCTTGACAAACGTCTAACTTGGAATCCTCATACAAGAAACCGCTCGCCGTTTTCGACTTCTTCAACATTTACTAGGCAAACGGTCGAACCTTTCTCTTAATTACCCAAGGCTCATCTACCTGACTATTATAAGACCTATCTGGACTTAAGGAATTGAGCTATTAGCCCTTCGTAACATTATCAACGATCCTTAGTTTGTCACGAATAAATTCATCCATAAAGACCTTAATGTTCCCTATGTTTTGGTCCGAACCGGCCTTCTTGTTCAGATGGACTACTAAAGTGCTGCCTAAAGCCAGTTTCTCTTCATGTTTTTTCATACATATTATCATTAACTAGCATATTTACTTGTTGTATTATAAAATACATTTGTAAATTTCAATAAAAAGTATATAAAAAAAAATAATTAGATCTCAAGGTGGCTTTCCAAATTTATAATAGTACACAATTGCGCTAATGAATACGTTTCATTTAATAAACTGCCTAAAACTAATAATAATATAATACCTAAACATAACCGTCAGTAGATCAATTATTATCCGACATTCTGATACTCTTCAGACCTTCAAATCCCGTCTATTCGACCACTTCCTCTCTATTTAATTTTCAAAGAGCCCTAAATAGATTTGCAAATTCAGTTAAATTAGTTAAATAAAATATATAGAAACAATAATTTAAATGCAACATCTTACATTGTGGTGGACCTGTATATTTAACTATATTATTTCAATAATTTAACATTAAAACAGTAAAGCACTATTAATTAAAATATTGTATGTATGGACATATTTTTCTGTTTTATCTTTTGTCTAGTTTTGTTATTATTGATTAGAATTATTACTATTAGAAGCTACCTTTTAATGTATCACTATTGTTCACTCTTTTATTTTCTATTATTTTTTGTTTGTTTTATGTTTTTACTCTAAGACACTAAAGTTCTGTTTGTATGCTTTGTAAAATTATTCAAAAGGGACTTGTCCCAGAATAAATGAAGAATTTATTATTATTATTATTATTAATGTATAACTTATTTTTTAATTTTATTTTATAATCTCATCCTTTCCAAATCGTTGACCCAGAAATATGTATTCATAAAAATATGTATATATAAGTGTATTTGAGTAAAAAACAAGAACATAACAACCAAATATGTTCGTTGGGTGTTAAGTCAAATCGGAAATAGTAACGGGCTGTATAATAAGTTCGTACCGTTTTGTTTCATTATTTGGAATAATGAAAAAATAATAACGAATAAAAAAAAATTCATTTGTCCACCGTCCGCCGTCCGTCGTCCGCGGCATTTTCAATAAGCATATATCAGAAGATCTTGATAACGGTGAAAAGGAAATTCCAAGAGTGTCACCCCGTTTCGACTGCAGAAATATTTCCACGTAGTTTTGAAAGAAGATATGACCCCACAATGAGCCTCTGAGAAACATAAATATTTAAAAAAAAAATTAGATATATTACATTTAGAATTACGTTGCTATGCCTGTAATATCCTGATAGAAATAGGGATTTTATCATTACTAAAGCGTTTTTTAAATTTAATTTCTTTCTTTACTCATTTATCATAGGAATGTTAAGTAATTGACATTGGGATGGTGTAATAAGATATTCAGGATATTCAGGATAAGTACGGGGAAGGATTGATACATTTAAAAAAAAATGGCTTTATTCTGTGAATAAGGCCTTTAATAACATATTTTTTAAATTTTATTTGAACATATTTATTGATATTTAGAACTGTATTAAAATACTTCAAGTAAATGGGATGGACATATAGTAAACCGATATAAAATACATCAGATACATTACTTATGTGCAACACTCTAAAAATATTTGAAACTAGAAGGTCTTGGGTATATATTCTTTTCATACATCTCGGAGGATTATCAAGAATATAACGGGAAGAAAAAAGGTCTTGGGCTTAGTACATGTAGCGATGCGTACTGTTTTTGAGCCAACGACCGTGCAATGAGGTGATTAGACCTTGATTACTCCCAAATATTTTGGTATTCACTTTAGAGAGGCTGGGACTGCCCCAGGAACCCGCCATACCCTAGGGTTGCACCTCGACTGAATTAACAGAATAAATAATCTTCTGCTACAGTCGAGATTTGAACCCAGGACCCGGAGAACAGTAGACTAGTGCTCTATCCACTAGACCACGCCGCTCCTTATCTAAGAGTAAAAAAGGGTGGAAACTAGTCGATTAGAGTGGGAATGGAATTTTTCATAGAATGATTGATACCTAGTTCAGGCTAAATCAGTAACATATGGAGCATTAAGGTCATTATGATTAAGTTGTTTCATGACAAAGTAAGAGGCATTGAAGGATTTTAGATTTTAATTATTAAATATTAGAAGAATCCGATGGTTTAGTAGGGCCCCATAGCTCTACTCCGTAAGTCCAGATTGGCCTTATGATAGTCATGTAGATGAATCTTTTATAGTTAAAAGGAAGATTTGACCGTTTGTCTTGTAAGTGTTGAAGAAGACGAAAACGAATAATAATAATAACTTTATACAATAAATATACAATACTATAAAAATATTATAACGGATATGCCAATCAATATATTTTCTTGATCTTCATTTACTCCTTTCCTTGAGGAAAGGATATTATTTGAAACCATTTTTTATGGGCATCCTTTTTTTTGTTCACCCCTACATCGCCTTTGTAAGCTGTCCAGGGTTTCTCGGGCCAGGTGGTGAGGGCGGGGGATAAATGTTAAGATAAAAGCCCCCCAGCACCGAGACTAAAACTAGTAATTATTTGGTTTCAAATTATGGTCCTCCTGCCTGCTAGCTAGGCAACTCGCGTTCAAAGCAACGCGCACTAACCCACTCAGCCATCCCGCCCCCCGTTTAATGGGCATCACAGCTGTAAATGTAGTTTATTAGTAGGTTAATATTAGGGCTAAGTGTAAAATGGACACGCGAATATAGAGAACGTTTAGGTTTCCTTTGTATAGTGTGACACAAAAATAACGTTAAAAAATTATTGAAAAAACATTAAAATTTGTTTAGATATTTGTGTTCTAGTTATTTTAAATCAATTTATAAATAATTTTGTTAGTGCGCTATTTTCAATATTATTTTCTTAAGCCATCCGAGCCGAATTTAAAGATCGTAAGTCGACGAATGTAAATTTATGTTAATGGAATACAGCGATCAGCTGTCCCGAATTCCAAGGTATGTGATAACCAGAGAGCTACCATCTTGAATGATTGAACTCTACTAACTTTACTGAAGTATTGACAATGGATATATCAGATTTTGATTAAACTAGCTATATCTATGTAAACTTTAATGGACTTTAAATTCATGTAGGATTGATTCTAATTGAAATAGTTTTCCAAGGCTTAAATGTCAATATTTAAAATTTTCATCATCTCATGTACCTTTAATTTTGTATATTCAAATAAAATACCCATTTCATGTTAATAACTTTGATGAAAACGGGAAAATACAAGATGGAGGAATTCGATAACCAAGTGAAGGAGAAAAGGTCTAAAATATTTTTAGTTGTAGTTTTTTTTTTTTCTGGAAGTAATAGTAATATAGATGTATAATATACCGTTAGAAAGCTAAAGATCACAGAAAAAAAAATCGAATATACTGCTGAATGATACTATAGATACTAATGTTATTATTATACATTATATTATATTACTACTATATTATATTCACTATAGATACTAATGTTATTATTATACTATATTATATTACTACTATATTATATTACTATAGATACTATTTATTATTTACATATTATATTACTACTAATATATTACTATAGATACTAATGTTATTATTATACTATATTATATTACTATAGATACTAATGTTATTATTATACTATATTATATTACTATATACTTATATTTACTATAGATACTAATGTTATTATTATATTAATTAGAACAATTCCTCCTTCGCTCGAGATGTAACAGAAACTTTTTCATCAAAATGAGCTAACCAGAGCCATTTTATACTATGCCTTTAGCACCGTTATACGATTTTTCCCAAAAACGGCTCTAACGATTTTGATTAAAGTCTGAATGTCGATATAAAATTCAATGGGCTTTAATATGATGCAGGTTTCATTCTGATTGAAATAGTCTGACAAGGCTTAAATGCCGATATATTAATTTTTCTTTCTCTAAAGTATCTTAGTTTTGTAGATTAAAATAAAAAGTAACTATATCATCTATTTAGTACTGATAAAAAACGGAAACATATATTATTTGTACGAATACGTTATCCAAAAAAAGGATAAAAGTGCAAAAATATTATTTTTTTTATGGGATTTTTGTGTTTTTGGACATAAGAATAGTAATATAGATGCATAATATACCGTTGTAAAGCTAAAGAATTCAGAAAAAAATATTATATAATATAGGGAATTATAAAACTTAATGGAGGTGATGAAAATCTGATAAACTAACTGATTGTTGTAGATAAAAATACAATAGATTATTTAATTACACAAAAATAGCATAAAAAATATTTCTTCTCTTTTCACCTTTAGTTGGTTATCACAGTTCAATTTTATATTAGTCGCCTTTTATCAATCTAAGGTGATAAGGGTAATTTTTCTGAATCTACAAAATTAAAGGTACATTTATCCCCAATCCTCCCGATAAACGCCCGTATAGCCTTCAAAGGGGGGGTAGGGGTGAACACAGAAAAAAAAAAAAATTAAAAAAAATATATATATAAATAGGTAAGTGAAAGTTATAATAAAATGTTTCGCTAAACTAGGAAATTAATTAAGACATCTCATGGTCTAACTTGTGCAAATCAAATCATAATCAATTGAAGAGCGGTACAAGGTTTATGATCTCACAGGTTGTAGAATAAAAGGAACATTGATGAAACCCATCCAATGATACAGCCTTCTACTGAACTGCTTCTAACCTGATGAATTTTGGGAAAAGGAACGTAAATTGACGAATGTAAATTTGTGTTAATGAAGGTACCGACATCAGCCGTCCCGAATCTCTTCACCTTATATCACGAAAACTCTAAACTTTTCAGCTCATAGGCTTTCACTTGTCAATTATATATATATATATATATATATATATATATATATATATATATATACATATATAGTTAAGACATAGTTCCATTCTGATTAAATAGTCTGATAGGGCTTAAATGCCTTAATTTAAGTATTTTAAATTTTCTTTCTCTAATGTGCCTTTAATTTTGTAGATTAAAAAAAAAAAAAGAAAAAATCGAACATCATCTTATTAGCATTGATAAATAATGGGTAAATATGCAAGTTGAGCGAATTTGATAAACAACTAAAGGAGAAAAGTGCAAAAATATTTTTTTATGCAATTTTTGTGTTTTTGGACACAAGAATAGTAATATAGAAGTATAATATATCGTTGGATAGCTAAACATTTTAGAAAAAATACTATCTAATACACGGAATTTTAAAGGTTAATGGAGAGTGGTGAAAAGCCGATAAAACTAAGTGATTGTTGTAGATAAAAATGTAATAGATTATTTAATAAAACACAAGTTTCTATTGAAATTTAAAATAATTAATTATTTAAAAATTTATCTGTATCTTTAAATGTATTTAAAAATTCTTAAATTGATTTTAACAACGGAGGTAAGTGAAAGTCGTGTGTTGCGCGCACCAGATTTTTTGAATAGGGAAATTAATGATGATTTCTGACACTGGTCAGATCCTCCACTCATGTACTGTATGTTTGTGGCAACATCGCCTCAACTCAGCCTCCACTGGTTCACACCAGTGATGCGGCTGAGATAGAGGCGCTGGGATCTCTTGGATTCCGCTTTTTCCTCCACAAGAGGAGGGAAAAGCGCAGTATAGTGTCCCTTTAGCAGTTTTATATATTGTATATAGTTATGATTGTTTATTTATTTGCCAACTTTTTATTTATCTCAAATATAGGTTCTTGTTTTAATTTTTTTTTTATTTATTAATATTTTATTGTATATATATGAATTTATTTATTTTCTATTTTATGTAATTTGACTATTTTCTGTATATATTGTATGAATGTGGTTCTCAATAAAAAAAAATAAAAAAAATGGTTATTACATTGTAAAAAATCTGGAGCGCGCAACACACTACTATCACACACCTCCGTAATTTATATCAATTTAAAAATTATAAATATAGTTAGAAATGGAAATAAATTTTAAAGAATTAATTAAATTGAGTTTCGATAGAAACATGTGTTTTATTAAGTAATAAATAGTACCTTTAGTTTTGTAGATTCAGAAAAATGACCCTTAACATCTTTGATTGATAAAAAGCGGCTAAATATAATATTTGAACGAATGTGATAACCAACTAAAGAAGAAAAGAGAAGAAATATTTTTTATGCAATTTTTGTGTTATTAAATAATCTATGGTATTTTCATCTACAACAATCAGTTAGTTTCATCACCCTCCATTAAGTAATACAATTCCCTATATTATATAATATTTTTTTCTAAATTCTTTAACTTTACAACGGTATATTATACATCTCTATTACTATTCTTATATCCAAAAACACAAAAATTGGATAAAAAATATTTTTGCACTTATCTCCTTTTTTTGGATACCATATCCGTACAAATTATATATGTGTCCGTTTTTTATCAGTATAATAGATGATATAGTTTTTTTTTTATTTGAATCAACAAAACTTAAGGTACTTTAGAGGAAGAAAATGTAATTTTTGTGTCATTAAATAATCTATTGTTTTTTTATCTACGGCAATCAGTTAGTTTTATCGGTTTTTCATCACTCTACTTTAGCTTTTAAATTTTTTTGTATGAGATTATATTGTTTCTAATATGTTGCTTTCCAATGGCATATTATTCATCTATATTACTGTTTTTATGTTCAAAGCTCCCAAAAAATGCAAACAAAAATATTATTGTTCTTTTCCCCTTTAGTTTGGATATTGAATTCGTTCAAGTTATATACTTATCCGTTTCTTATCCATGCTAAAATGATGATATGATAACTTTTATAGAATCTCCAAAATTAAGTTACTTTAAAATTAAATTTATGGCATTTATGCCGACCGAAACCTATATTATATTAAAGTCTATTAAAATTTTACATCCATAAAGTAGTATTTCCGGTCTGCTGATTTCGGTGAAAAAGTTGGTGTATCAACTATTTATTTATAGTTGTATTGGTAGTGTATCCCGGGCTTATAGTTGTATTAACCATGAAATTTCGGTTAGGTACAACTTTTCGTGCCTGACTTACCACACCGAGTGTTTAAGTCGTTAAACAAAAACGATTACTTCAATGAATTGGTTGCATATAAGAAGTTTTCGATTATTTTCTTATAATTGAAATAATTTAATATGTTTTACAGAATTTTTTATTCACCTTTATGGATCAATCTTTGCTAACTAACTGTGAGATCATCTATTACTTTGTTCCTCTTCGCCGAACTTGAGATTTGCATAATATTTCAATTAACGCAAAGTTTGTCATAGAAGTTAAGATAAGGATCGGAAATTAGTCATAGCGGATATCTTAAAAGTTAATGCATGAATTTGTCATTTAAATATATTCTGATTCATTAAAAAATATTAAATAAAAAGTATGGTGGGTGTAACACACGACTTTTATTTACCTCTGTTGTTAAAATCAATTAAAGAATTATTAAATTAAAATATAAATGAATTTTACGAAACATAAAAGAATCAAACGATTTAATTAACTTGGATGTCGCTGGAAACGTGTTTCATTAAAAAATCTATTATATTATTATCTGCAACAATTAGTTAGCTTTATCGGCTTTTAGTCACTCTACGTTAAATTTTAAACTTTTCTGTATAAGATAATATTTTTTTTCTAAAATCTTTGGCTTTCCAACGGTATATTGTATATCTATATTACTGTTCGTAAGTTTAAAAACACAAAAAATGCATATATTTTTTCTTTTCCTCTTATCTCCTTTAGTTGGATATCGAATTCATCCAAATTATATATTCATGTGTTATTTATTAATGCTAACAAGGTGAAGTGGATCACCTGTAGCAGGGTGGTTAGCATAACAGCCTCCTATGCTAAAAGTCACGGGTTCAAACCCACAGGTGGTCCTAGGATTTTTTTAATGGAAGTAAAAAATCCTTAGTTATGCCGTCCTTTGGAGGGGACTTTAAGGCGGTTTCGAGCCAGTGCGATGTCAATTACTCGTTAAAGATCCCTATCCTAATAAAACCTGGATAGGCAAAAATTCAGGATTCCCACTGTAACATCATTCGATTAGCCACAGTAGCATAAAGTGACGTTAAATAAATAAACAACAAGTTGATGGTGGTAATTTTTTTGAATCTACAAAATTAAAAGGTACTTTGGAAAAAGAAAATTTAAAATATCGGCATTTCAGCCCTGTCAGACTATTTCAATCAGAATGAAACATACATGGTTGTATGGTATTGAAATCCACAAAATTTTACATCGATATAGTGAGTTTAGTTAAAATCATTATAACCTTTTTTTGAGAAAATCGTAAAAAGGTGCAAAATGCATAGTATAAAAGTGGCTCTTCTGGTTAGCCGATTTTAATGAAAAAGTAGCTGTAATATTTCGGGCATATAGTTGTCTTAAAAATTAAATTTCAGCTTTATACGACTTTTCGTTTTTGCGTTTGTCTCACCACAAACACAAAGACACATGGACACACAGACTTTTTTGCTACACTTGGTCATTATGACTCAAGGGACCCAAAAATGTGTATTTGCGTTGAATACTGGAATTCGAAAATTTTTACGAACGCAGTACTTTCCCTTACTATATATTTCATCTATAGGTAAGCGATATAAAAAAAATTGTCCTTAATATTTAAAAATCAGGAAGAAATTGAATAAAGTCCCTTCTGCTATTCAAAGGTTAAGATTTAATTATTCCTTACGCCATTTGTGAATGATAAGTTTTTCGATAATTGACGCATGAAATAATTTCCCGAAGAATGACTGTACCTTCTGGTAAATTCTTTACCTGTTCCACTTCGAAACATGTTCCTGTATTTCCTTCCTCAGTTTAGGGAGCAGCCTGGAGGAAAATGGGTGCACGCCACGGAAGGGATAAGCTCTTCTCATTACCCTTTTTATCCAGCATATAAGAAGTGTTTTTTCTTTATTTTTAAGTGTATCGTACATTTAACGCATTACATTGACTGAATCAAAACAGTACAAATTTAATTTAATTTTAATCAGCAAGCATATTTTAAAAATCTGGTATGCGCAACACATGAATTTCATTAACCTCAGTGCCATGATCAATTTAAGAACTATTAAAAAAAGTTAGAGAAGAAGAAAGGATAAAGAATTACACCGCTTTTCGATGGAAAGATATTATTTTTTTTTAAATTACCTAAAAATTCGTTTGCTCTTTTCTCTTTTAGTTAGTTATCGGATGCATTCAAGTTGTATATTTAAAAATCTTTAATCAATGCTAACAAGAAAATATAGTTAATTTTTTCGAATCTACAATATTAAACGTGCTTAAGAGAAATAAAATTAGAAATATCATAATTTAAGCCCAGTAAGACTATCAGAACAAAACTTATATAATATTAAAGCCCATTCATTACATTTTACATCCATAAAGCGAGTTTAATAAAAATTGTTAGAGTCGCTTTTGAGAAAATCGTAAATTATGCAAAATGCATGGTATAAAGTGACTCTTCTGGTCGGCGATTTTTTTGATAATGTTACTGACATCTCAGGTATTTGCGCTCCTAAAATATGAAATATAACTTTTATACAACTAATCTCTTAAATGTAGTTATGGTGTCTTTGAATGACGATAGCAACCTATTAATCGACTTCGCTTAGTGTCATTGTGTTATGTTAAATAATATTAATAACTATGATATAAAAATTAAATATTTTAAAAAGTTAAGATATGCTAGATATTAAAATATGTTATATGATGTGTAAATTATTAAGATATGTAAAATAAAATAAGATCGATTACATCCCAAACTAAAGTAAAAAAAAAAAATCTACATATTACAAACAAGGAATTACAGGCAGAAGATGGGCCTTGTGAAAAATGCATGCAACTTTCACTAGACGTATTAGTAAATAATAAACAAAAAATGAGTTGAGTTACATAAGTTTTAAGATTGATATTGATACAAGCTATGAAACACGGTTAAAAAATACATATATATTTCGACAATAAAAATAACCTGGGAAAATTTGTAGAATCCTAATATTTTAGAATTTTTCGAACAGACAAGAAAAAAAATTCTAAATTATGTAACTTTAAAAATATTTCAAATTAATGAAATACTCTTCACGATTTAAGAGCCTGGTCATTTGTTACAAGCCGGAAACTCTTCCTATTTTTTTTTTAATTATTAAATTACTTCATAAAAATATGCCATTATTTGCTAAAATTTTAATTTATTTAATTTTAATTTCAAATATATTTTTTAACAAATAAATGTACTATGTACTATTTTTTAACTTATAAGTTATATACAGTAGCGTAATGTTGTTATGAAAAAAATACTGTTTATTTCCACCAATTTTCTATTATTTCACATGTTTTGCTTGTTTTATCCCTGTCTAGCATGCCATAATTTAATATTGCTCTAAAATTTACTAGATATGTTTATTTTAATACTGTTGTAAATTTCAATAAATATATATTTTTAGATTATCCTATCATGAAGAGTTCTTAATATAAAATGGGTAATTTTGGAACGATCTCTTCCTTTTGAGAAATATTCATTTATTCTTCAGACATAATTTAATTGACGTTTCGGGGCTAACAATGCCTCATCTTAAGAATTTTATAGTCAAAACTATTAACAATTCAAAATTAAATTAATTTAAAACATTAAACAAAACACAAATATCATTCATTTATCATAATTTAATCAGTTCATTATCACAATATAACAATTTAAACAGTATTATATCTATACTTACATATAAACATCTTCTAATATTGTCCAAAATTTTGTTTGATTACCTATTTTATAATAAATATATATTTTTAAAAATGATTATTACTCTGAAACATCATAAAGTTCTGCTAAAGTATTATTTGTTGAAGTTGGTATAAAAATCATTTTATATTAGATCCAGCGTGTAATGTAGCATTCGTTTGTACAATATTCTTCGAATCAAATTATGTAAAACTACATCCGATATTTCAAGAAAATTACATAAATCATCTCATTAAAAAACAATTCAATACATTATATTTATGACGTAATTTGTATAGTTTAGAAATTATTACCTATCTATTCATCAACCGTTTCGAGTGTTACTATATATTAATTTTTAGGAAGAATATAAGTTTCAGTAATATAAGATATTTCAAAGTTTCTCTAGAATGCTGTTGTCAGGAATCAAGGGGGAAAAAACACACACACATATATATATATATATATATATATATATATATATATATATATATATATATAAAATGGAAAATTGTCTAATTTAAAGTTTAATAGTAGGAATGTTTTTTCGCTTGTAGTTCGAGTTTGATTTTATTTTTTATCATGTATAAAATACTTTGAGCTTCCTTAAAATACTTTAGTTTATTTGGAATTTTGAATGCAATTAATAATGTAAAAAACCATTACCTACCTAATTATTTATCCATTTTGAGCGCTGCCTGATTGTGTATGTTTTTGGGTCATACAGCCGTTGTCGCGATTCAATATATGTTGAGGTAAGACTTTTGTTTATAAAATTAGTAAAAACTTAAAATTGTTAAAAGCTGACATATCACATCACTTATAATTTTTCAAAATATATTATATACCAAGTAAGCTTTCTAAATGCTCTAATTAATTAAATGTTATATTGGGAAATTTCCTTGAATTATATAGTATTTTCAATCAAATTAAAGTGTGTGTGTGTGTCAGCCTAGCTCAAAAACGATAACTTGTATAAAACTATAAATTTCATATTTTAAAAGCCTATTAGCCTGAGATGCTAAAGCAACATTTTTAGCAAAGTCGGAAACCAGAAGAGCAATTTTATACCATACACGTTGCTACTTTTTACAATTATCTCAAAAAACGGCTATATCCATGTAACATTTAATGGACTTTCATTAAGTTTCATTCTGATTGAAATAGTCTGATAGGGCTTAAATACCGATATTTAAAATTGTCTTCCTCTAAATTTTCATCTTTTTAGAAATGTTGATAAATAAGGGAGAAATGAGAAAAAACATTTTTTTTTTAAACATATGAATGGTAATATAGATGTAAAAGTCACGGGAAATAATGTAAACTGACTAATACGGCATAAACTTAAATGTTTTTTGTAAATAATATTTATATATTGTTATGTTATTTAATCTAAAACATATATTTCTAACGGAACTGAACTTCTTTAAACTTTCTCAACTCTAACTTTATTTAAAAGTACTTAAAATGAATTTAATAATGGAGGTAAGTTTAAGTCGTGTGTTACGCGCACCAGATTTTTTTTCAAATATATAATAAAAACAGGTTAAACGGAAGATTGCAATATGATGATTAGTAGGTTTCTAAATCTTCCAAAAACAGTTTATTTCAATAAACTTTAAACGAGTCAACGTTTCGGAGGCCTTCCCTTTGTAATGTCCCATGATGGTAAATTTAAAAAAACAAACAATCACATAAATTATTGACAAAATTTTAATTAAAAATGGATATTTGATAATGTTTTTAATTAGTAAATAAAATAGTTATCTATTATTATTAATTAATTATTACTAAAAACACAGACCCTACACAGGCCAGTATGACTTTACAACATCGCTTAGACAATGTACAAAACTGGTGTAGGAAATGGAAATTAAAGATTAACCACGACAAATCACTACATGTTACATTTACACTTAGACATGGAACCTGCCCTCCAGTTTACATAGACAATCACCAGATACCACAATCAAACACAGTAACGTACTTAGGACTTATTTTTGACAAAAAGTTGACATGGGGCCCACACGTTAAGTCTAAACGTAAAACTCTAAATTTTCGACTGAGACTATTGTATTCGATACTTCATAGACATTCTAAATTACCCATCAGACAGAAACTTAACGTATACACTTATTTATTAAAACCAATATGGACTTACGCTTGCCAAATATACGGACCTGCTAAAAAGACACACATACGAATATCCGCAATTTTTACGACTGGCAACAAACTCGACCACCATATGTTTCAAACGATACCCTTCATAACTGACTTTCGTATTCCTACTATAACAAACCACATTCGATCGACTTACAAACGATTTCACGACAAACTAAATGGATACATTAACAAACTTGTACAAAACATGGCTACAACTGACTTACCATCCATAACTCGGCGTAGGCTGAAAAGGAGTTGGATGAGGGACCTCCTGACCTGAAAATATAATTCTGCTTAATGTCAGGAGGATGCACCACTGGGTGCTGTCTCCCTCATGCCTGTCCACGCCATGTTTACTTAGATTTTAGCACATTTGCTAATTGTAATTTTTTTTTACAGGTGTAAATAAAATATTAAGTGAAACAAAGAAAAAAAAAAAAGAAATAGTTATCTTTTGATGTTAGTTGGTAATGTTTTGAATGTATTCTAGTGAGCCCTGATGATGGGGAAGGCCCCCGAAACGTTGACCAGTTTAAATTATATTGAAATAAAGTGTTTTCTAAACACTTAGAAACCGACTAATTATTTGATTTTCCTAAAATATGTTTATTTAAAACAATATTTCAAGAGATTAGGTAAGTGAAAGTTGTATTGCGCGCACCAGATTTTGCCTATCCCTTGATCGGCCCTACACACTACAGAACATTGTACTACGGATGAAGATAGATGAGCGATATATTTACGACTATGCGTATCCTGATTGATGGCTGTATCGAGCGCAGGCGTCCCCCCTCTATCCGCGCTGCTCATATATATTGTACCGTGCCCTACCTCCCGATAACAGACATGCTCCTGGCCGTACTCCTCTTGATCGGGAAGTCCCTCGCTGCGGAGGAGAGGATCTTCCTCCAGCAGGCCCAAGGCAAGACCCTCTGTCCCTTCAGGTACCGCCAGGATGTAGACCAGCATCGCTTGCCAAAGGTCATCGAGAAGGTCGAGTGCCAGGTTAGCAAAAGAAATCTTTAAAAAACATATTTCCAACATGGAAAAATATATTTTTACTCTCACTTACCTACATATGAAATATATAGTAAGGGAAACTATTGAGGTTTCAATGAAAATTCACGTTTTATGATCCACTGAGTCCATAACCAAGTTCTGTGTGTCTGAGTGTTCGTGTGTGTGTATGCCGTAAGTCTAGCCTGAAAACGATAAATTTTATAAAACGGAAATTTCATATTTTAAGAGTTAATAAATAATAATAATTTGTAAGTACATCATAAGAATGCATATATCAGAAGTATAAGAATTAAAGAAAGTCATATAGAAACAAAAAATAAATACATTTAGAATTTATAATAATATTGGATTGTAAAAGAAATTTGAAGCGTTTGTTCAATATTTCAATTTAATCCCTTTTGTGCTAAAAAAATCATGTTTACATGGTCAATAATGTTTACATATTCTAAAAAAGGATTAGTTGAGGTGCTTTTATGAATCAGTTTTAACCAAGATTCCTTATCTTTAAGTGGTGTTTTGCTTGCTCAAAATGGAAGAGGAAAAATTAATTTCCGTCATTTAATGACTTCTCTTTTTCGAAAAGGGAAATCCGCTCGACAGACGGTTAACAAAAACGGCGATCATGCCCAACAAGAAAGCTCTGTCCGTAAGTGGTTTGCTTGGTTCAGGAGCGGAAATTTTGTTTGTTCTGGTTTTAAGGCGTAAAACCCTAAGGTCATCAACGCCTAGACACTATATGCATATTCAACCTTTATAAGAAAGAACTATTAGGTAATGAGTGATTGAGAGAAAGAAAGAAAAAAAATAATAATAAAAAATAATAATAATAAATAAATAAAAAAAAAAAAGAGAGAGAAAAAATATTTTTATGTAAAAAATAGTTTAAAAAGCTGATACTAGTAATGCTATCTGACTAGAAATGGTGTTTATAATTTCGATAATAATGACTGCTCCTTAAGAAAATCAAAAACTAATTCAATGGTTTTCTCTATATCACCCAGCACCGCTGAAATATTCGGGCTTAGTCCAATTTTATTCAGGTGTGATGAATAATAAGGGCATTCTTGAAAAATATGCCGAATGGCAAGGGTTCCATCGGAAATTTTGACTTTGAAGATGCAAAGCTTTCGGATCGTACTTCACCTGTTGATGACCAAATTTCATAATCATAACATATATATATATATATATGCTTATTATGTCTTTTAATATATCAACATAGCCAATGATTGAGCCATCATTCAAAAGGTTGCCTACTTTCACAGCTAATGACGAAACGAAAACAAATCTAAAACCTGTTTGATAACATTTGTCTAAAATTATGTTTTTTCTAGTACATGGAAAATGCATGAAAACAGTCTTTAAAATAATAAATTCTGCTTCAAAGGATATTTTAGTTGTGCAAAACAGATTGTATAAATGTCAATTTAAGTCAGTTAGATTCCCTACAAAAGACAGAAACAATTATTGAAATTGGAGTGTTACTAGAATAAACAGCGAATCGAAATTCTCAGCGTGTTACATTTAACTAACTTCTAACTTGCTTTGTAAGGAATAATTATTATTTCTCTTCAATGTGTTTTTTTTTTTTTTTTTTGCAAATACGCGATATCTATGTTAGTACTTCAGTTCAAATCATCTTTTAGTATTTTTTATTTCACTGGTTCATTAACCATCACAGATCCTTTCACTCTAGTTTTCATCTTTTACTTTTTATATTTCTAAATCTTATTCCAATCGGTATAACAGATATTCATTGGGGTAAGCTAAGTGCAAGATAATTGATTCAGTGACAAGAAAATACCGTATAATTTTAATTTAGAACAATGTACCATGCGAAATACTTGCATGGGAAGACAAGGTGATAATATATATTAAAATAAAAGTAGAGAAAAAAAAGAGACTTTAACGCGCTAAGGAGGATATTTGTTTGTTTGTTTATTCGTTTAACGTCACTTTTATGCAACTATGGCTAATCGGACGATGCTACAGTGGGAGTTCTAAATTTTGCCTATCCAGGTTTTATTAGGATAGGGATCTTTAACGAGTACCTGACATCGCACAGGCTCGGGACCACCTTTTAACGTCCCCTCCGAAGGACGGCGTAACTAAGGATTTTTTACTCCCGTTAAAAAATCCTAGGACCACCTGCGGGTTTGAACCCGTGACCTTTGGCATGGGAGGCTGTTACGCTAGCCACCCAGCTACAAGTGATCCCCGAGGATATTTGTATTTTTATTGGGACAAAGAATATTTTTTTAGAAAGTGGAACTAAGAGCAACATCTATGCGATATCATTCTGTTATCACAACTGTCATAACGGAATTGTCATTAGTAAAATTCTGTAACATGGACTATCAAGAACGCCTGTTACATTAAATGACTACAATTAAAAAATAACATTAATTACTTGTATTCTTCTTCTTCCAGAGGCGCGACAGGCCATGTTGGCCCTTGGCTTCGCGGTGTAATCTATAAATATTTTCAAAAATTTCATACACCCAATGAAGTATAATGAATGGAATATAAATGATCATAGTATTTATCAAGATTATAAATAGTAAATCAGGGATAAACATAACAATGGAAAAACTATATCTCTGTTAAACTACTCCCGACTTAAGTATGTATACACATGTACATATATCCCAAGCATGTATATGAATATGTATAAAATGACTTCGTCTGCGAAATATCGACAAAGTTAGTTGTTTTTCTATTAGGGGTGGGCATAATCGAATGACGATTATCGGATTATTCGATTATTTCAATCATTCGAACTGAATTGTTTGGATTATAAGGAGCTGGGACAATCGAAGGACTTATGGATAAGGATATGAATCCAAAGAAAAGAACTGGGTATTGACAAGATAAATAAATTTTAAGTTTTATAAGAATACATTTCACCGTCGTTTTATTACTTGTAATATATGCTTAGGCATATGGACAATTAGGGGTGTGTTTTCACAGATTTATAATATAAAAGTACCTTGTTTATAAAAATTTACTTTGCTAAAATTCAATTAAATTAATGTAATAGTATTTATTTAAAAATACTTATAAATTTCTTGAAGAGGATGATTAATAAATATTGCGTCTGTTTATGATTTTCTTGTGGTATTATTGCAGTCAGCAGATGACTCATGTCAAATGATTCAGCGGAGGTAATAAATTGAAGCATACATTATAACCATCTTTCTTACTCGAAAGGATGTTTAATTTAAATTCGTAAATCGTAAATCTAATGATTCGATTTAGTAGATTGAATAAAAATAAAAGTAAATAAGTTCCACCGAAATATAATCCACATGCATATTACTTGAAGAGTTTTAATACAAAACGTTTGAATTAGTTAACGTCAGTGTGCCCAAATAATTGTATCAAAAATTATGTTTGCCCGAATTATTGCATCAAAGACTATGCAGAAATTCAAAATGGTGAGAAATTAAGGTATATGTCAAGTAATTATAAATAAGATAATTATAATTATTATAGCTCTCTACTTTTTAAAATTATAAATAGATTTGATATAAAAAATAAATTATCTTTCGGAAGTGGGATGTATACCCCAACATCAAAAAGGAAGTTTTTTTTTTCCATAGTATAATGTTAGTTAATAATTTATTCTGCTCAATATTTATATGCAAGCAATTAAATAAATAAATTATTACAAATTTCGAAAATGTTAAAGTATTTGAAAAAAAAAAAAAAAAAAAGGAAGAAAGAAATAAGTCCAATCTTTATTATAACAATCAATTCTTTCATCGTTAAAATACGAGATATTTCCTAAATATTTTTTTAGATTCACTTACATCTGTAAATAAAATTACACTACTTATTTATTTCTTAGACTTAAAATAGGGAATATAAATTTCTTAAAATGAAAATAAATGGGTGTTAGCTTTTTTTATTATCACTCACATCAAAGTACAATTTTATTTTTTTATTGTTATTTTTAATATGTTTTATAAGATCTCCTTCCCTTCCCCCAAGCTGTTTGACTTATTTGAGCTAAGGGATGAATTAGTATAGATCCCGAAAGTTTTTATTATATGTAGTCGGGATTTTTCTTCTTTTTTAAATTTTTTTTATGCAAAATTTATTCTAAGATTAGATAGGTTCTATTTTTAGTTTTGTAAGTCCAAAAGCTAAGCCTCATCATCTGTTTATAAATTATCTATTGGATAAACGTCAGCAATCATGTAATGAAAGGGTTTTTTTTTTAAATCCATATTAACAGAAAAAGGAAAATGTTCGGTGAGAAATTACAAGGAGATCCCAAATTTTTTCAGGTAAACTAGACATTAAAACATTAGACTCTGCAAAATATTAGGAGCCAATGGTCCCCGGGGTTGCGTAAAAAAAATCCGAAGGTTTGCGCGTGAAAAACAGATCTTATTTAATATCTTCTAGTGAAGGTAGAATAATAAGTTCGATATTAAAATTACCCTACTTCAAAGCGGGATTAGTAAAAATACAAGCCATTAAAATATTTAAGTTTTATTCTTGGTAATGGCCCTATAAATATAAATAATCTCGTCAAAATAGTAATTTTAATAAGGTTTCATAGAAACTGTGTTCCTGGCTCCTAAACATCAATCTTAATTTGAATACAATTTTAAAGAAACCTTATTAAAAGTACTGTTTTGAGGAGATTATTTATATTTTTAGGGTTATTACCAAGAATAAAACTTTTTACGTCTTATTTGAGACAAGTTTGGGATCCTCTCCTCGTTAGATATTCAGAAAAATAAAATATGGGATAATGAAAGAAAAAAAAAATGCAAATTTCAGTGAATGTGAATTAAAAAATAAAATCAATATTTTTTTTATATTATACGTAGAGCTTTATGATTCGAATTTTCAAATTTAAAATAAGTGTGAAATTAATTTTTAAAATCAATAATTAATAAAAATTAAAGAGATTTTGAGAAAACAAATAAAGGGACCTTGGAGCCTACTCCCTTAAATAAGATTGGCCAGCCTTGTCGTCCAGTAACCCCCTCCATCCCTCTGGGCCTACCCCCACCACCAAAGATGGCGGAGATCACGTAGGCAGAACACGCCCCTTTCTTCTGATGACATGTCTTTCTGGTGTCTTTTCTCCTTTTATATAATTTTAATAAAATAAAGAATTTTAAGAACGAAACTCGCCAACCATTATTCTATTTGTGTTCCAAATATAAAACTTCGGGATATTAATCGAACGCAACAATCTCTGAATTAATTGTTTGGATCTATCTATACTTACGGAATGTTAGTCTTTAAAAAAAAATCGATAGAGAATGTGCAAGCATTCAAAGATTTTTTCTAAAATATTTTAATCGGTAGAAAGTATTTTTTTTTTCTAATAGGAGAAATAGAAAAGAGTGTGGTACAAGGAGGGATTCTCTTAGATTCTTGTTTGTGCGAGTTTTTATGGAGACAAAGGAACAATAAAAAAGTTTTTTTCAATAAATATTTGTAGACACGGCTGCTTTTTTTCAGTTTAGTCATATTTTTTTTTTTGTCATTGTCTTTGTATTAAATTAAAATAAACATAACATTTAATTTTATTCTTGTTTACCTAATTATATGTTAATTAAAGTGGTTACTTTTACAGTAATTGTTTGGCGATAAACAGTAAATGACATTCTTAATGTAATCGAATCATTAGAAACATTTGTTTTATTAAAAAATCTATTATATTATCATCTACGACAATGAATTATTTTTTTCGGATTTTCATCACTATCTATGAACTTTTACAATTTTGTGATTTGGTGATGTTAGCTGATTTTGATGAAAAAGTTTATGTAACATCTCGGGCTTATACTTGTCTTAAATATTAAATTTCAGTTTTCGCGCTTGACTTACTGCTCACACACACACACAGACCTTTTGTCGGTATTTGGTTATATGGACTCAGGGGACCCTTGTATTTTGTTGAAAACTGGAATGCGAAATTTTCACGACCGCAATACTTTCCCTTACTATATATTTCATATATAGTAAAGGAAAGTAATAATTTTATAGAGTGTATATTGCTCGCATGTGTCCCACCTCTATGACGAATAAAGTGGTTATCTCCCATCTTTCGAAGACAATATTTCCTTGGATCATTTCTCTACCAAATCATTACCTCCTATCATCAATTCTATGTTTACAGCCTCCTGGTATTTAAATCCTCAACCCATCACCAGGAAACAAGATCCCGTCTGTCCGACCTCTACACTCCTTTCCACAGAACCAAAAAATATGATTGCTCCTTTTTAGCCCGTTCCACTGCCTTAAGGAATACTCTCCCGTCAAACATCCGACATGCTCCTTCCTTATCATCGTTTAAACCTTCCTCTTTCAATACTTCCATTCTCTCCAGTCCGATGTAAGCTAGTATTTATTTTACCAACGTATGTGAGGTGAATAGTGTATTTACTTAAATGAGGAGTAAATTTGAATTTTATGTTTATTCTTATTTATTTATTTCTAAAATATGTACATATAGATGACATTAAGACTTTTTTTTAATGTATTTAATTGTAGTTATATATCGTTTTTTGGACAGTTATAATTTTTTATTTTGTTCATTAATGTTATTCTTAAGGGACATTGTCCCAGAATAAAGTTTTTTCTTCAATTATATATTTCATATATAGGTAAGTGAAAGTAAAATGTTTCCAGAGAGAAATAAATATCCATTAAAGAACAATTAGATTAATATATTATTATTTTTTTTTTTTTTATAACGTCTTTGTTTTATTTGTTATAAGTCTTAGATAGGCTTTTAAACATTTACAACTCTGAACTATTCTCTAAATGAATTAAGAAGTAATTATATTGTGATTTAAACAAATACAGCTGGATAACCCTTTGACTATGAATTTTTATTTATCTTTTCTTGTTATTTTTCTTGTGCCCCTTCACTGATGTGTTTTCCTTCAGATTTCAGATCGGTCGCAGATCACTTACGTCGACGAGCACGGGAGATACAACAAGACTTGCACCTGCACAGAGATCATCACTCAGCTGACAGTGGAATACCGTAGAGGAAACACCTCCCGAAGTGACAAGGTCTTCTACCCGATCGGCTGCATGTGCATCAACGACACCAGCCAGAAGTCGCTGCCTGCGGACATAAAGAGGGTCGAGTAATCAACGTCTTCAAGAGGTCCTGAGGAGGCCTCATAATAAGGACACTAAAGGATTCGTAAATGGGAAATTTCCGAAAGTCATTTCGTGTACCAAAGCGTAGATTATTAAATCTATTAAAAAAAAAAAAAAAAAGAAAAAAGAAAAAAGTACCAGTTCTACAATATAAATGATGCTAAGGGTACAAAGCACGACTTCTTTAAATCGCCTATTTGTAACGATAGGTGAATTTTTTTTAAAGGTCGAATGAGTCATGAATGATGACTCTCTTGGTACATATTATTTTTACTAAAATTAAGTTAAGTTATATTTTATGAAACTGTATATACTTATAAAAAGCACAATCGCGGTTATTTAATGAAGCATACTGTTGAAGGAGGTTATTTTTTCATAAAACAGTAGACATTTTCCTAACCCACAAATCAAACCACTTTTTCGAAAAACCATGATGATTGATAAATTTGCTTACATTTGAATTGATTAGCAAAATTTTTTTAAAAATATTACACATTGTTTCTATAAAATCCTACTTTTATGATTTATAATATATTAATAATAATAATAAAAATTACTTTATTCTGGGACTGTGTCCCGTAAGAATAACAATTTCGTACAGTAAATATACACATAAATACCTATATGTCTGGCCGAGAGACCAATAAAATAAATTTTTATTCACAAATGTGCAAACAAAATAAAATAAATTAAAAAAACCTGTTTATATAGATACATACAAATTATACTGGATACAAACTTACGAAAAAAATCTGCTATAAAATAATAGAGCTGAACGATTTCCAAATACCTTAAATAACTGAACTCTTCCAGAACTCTAGGATTTTGATAAAATAAATAATTTTGTCTTATGTTGAAACTATTACAGGAGATTTACAATTTTACATTTAGGGTGCGTCTCTTTGCGATGCCAGAAGGTGTTGGATTTGAATGGGAGAAGGGAAGAAGCATGGCGAATATGATTAGGTAGGGAATTCCAGAGGGCTTTAGAGTGGATATAAAAGGAAATTATCAAAATATGTAGTTCTATGGGTAGAAATGTAAAGGTCAGAATGGCGTGATCTAGTTTCAAGTAAGCGAATTGAGGATTTGAATTGTAGGATACGAAGGATGTTTCGAGGAAATATTTTCTATAATTATATTTCTATAATTTTGTATTATTATATTTTCTCTAAACGACTCAAAAATGGAAACGCAATAAAAATCAATGATCATGACATTTTTTTTAAAATTTTGTACTTATTTACTAAGTATTTACTTAGTATAAAGTTACATAAAAACACGATTAATGTAAATCATTATTATTGTTCATTATCAGTCATGATCGTAAGTGATTAAATAAATATAAAAAAAAATACTTTTTCGTTTTTATAAGATAAAAATTGTGATAAAAAGTATTGTTCCGTTATCCTAGAACATAGTTTTAATATATAAAAAATCTAAAGCTGATGAAATAAATAAATTCACATTATATTAATTTCAAAGAGTTTCATGACTTAATATTATTTATTATTGATTTAAAGCATGCCTGGAAAGTTTTAATTATGTTAATATTTAATTTGTATAAACAAAAACATTTCGTTACATGTTCTTGCACAATAGCGTTTTGTAGCGTGATTCATCTGATGTTATAGTAACATGGATGTTACTGATCTCGAATATTGTATATAATTAATGTTCATAATAAGATTATGACTTGCTTTGAAATGGCTGTGATTAATGTTATTATAGATGATTATTATGTATTATATTTAATTTTTTTTTTTTTTATTCAGAAAGCGAATCTCGTACTAAAGAAAAAAAAATGAGCATTAAGTAGAATTTAAGAGAATATAAAAACCGTCCAAAGTTTCAGAGTGTGATATTTCTTTCTGATTATTTTATTGTAAAATATTATATTTGTTATTTGTGATAATATGTTTAACGCTTAATGGCACAAGCTAAACTGTGTACATTTTTTTCTGTACCAAATGACACTTTAGTGTGAGTAGGTTGTGATAAATTATTTCTTTACAATAGACAATAGATCACAATGTATTTTATTGCAAAACTTAGATTTATTTATTTATGTATATTTTTAAATATGTGAATTAAAGATTATTTATTTACGGATGTTTTTAAATTTTTGTACGTGTTAATCCCGATTGTCAGAAATAAATTGTATAGCCATTGATAAATACTCATAGAAACGTTCATTATTATAAACCATTCTGTTAGTTTTATAATTTATAATCTAAATTATAGTTTCTAGGTTTTTAAAAATAAAATGATCCATTTTACACCCAACACTCCTTTATTTCTTTTTTCTCCCTACGTTTCGGCCTTTGCCATTTTCAAGGATCCTTTAATCATTCTTTTATATTGCACGTATAAGAATATATTTTGTCACATTTTAAAATTATATACTATAGTCTAAACTAGCCTTGTCAGCTTGTTATTATCTACTGAACAAGCTGACAATAATAATAAGTTTACAAGGCAAGTTCAGCCTATAGTATTTAATTTTAAAATTTGACAAAATATATTTCTATATGTGCAATATAAAGGAATGATTAAAGGATCTTTGAAAATGGCAAAGGCCGAAACGTAGGGAGAGAGAAAAAGGAAATAGAGGAGTGTTGAGTGTAAAATGACTCGTTTTATTTTAAAATAACCTAGAAATAGGTTTACTCAAACAGATTGCAATTATAATAAAAATTAATAAATTATTATGATGAATTTTATTATCAAGCTAATCAGCTTAACATATTTAATTTCAGCACATGTTATCATATAAATATGTATTAATAGAAATATACCATAGTATACAGATGTTATAAATTGAAAACTGAATGAACTGAGAAATTATAAATTTAGAAACCTACATAAAAATAAAAAATGGTGGTTAAAAATTTGCTCAAAGAATAACTAAAATTTAAGTAAAAATGATTTTTAATTGCGATATTTTAGATGTTTTTCCCTTACTCCTTCTCTTTCCTATAACATCGAATACAATCATACTTGCTTCAATATAGTGATTAGGGACAAACATGTGTATTTTATAATGTTGAGGCTTTAATGCTATTGAGATAGATTAAAATGCCGAATGTATTTAAGATAATAGATAAAAATGTTGTATTCCTTAGATGAAAACAAAATAAAACATGTTTGTACACGAAATTGTATTCGGATAGGAATTCTGTTATTTAAAAACTATTACTGATAACGACTTATAGTAATAACTGTTATAGTAATAAATATATCTTATCTTAACACTAAAATGTGACAAAACTGCAATATTCGAATTAAATAACCGGCTGCAATGAAAATCGGCGTGTTTGTATACTTTAAAGTACTATGGAAGGAAAGGAATCGGATTTGTATTACTTTTTCATTTATAGATAAATATCTCTATTATAAAATGGCATTCTTATATTGACTTGTAAGAATCCCACAAGTTTTTTAATGTAAGTGCTAGTTGCGTTTTCTTGAACACAAAAAGGAAATGAAACATGAAGAACATATGAGACTAAAATGACACAAACAACATAAATGTCCTGAAGGAGGGAGTCTGAGCTGACCAAAGTGATAAAACAGAATCTTAGCTAATTCTTCACAACTACATATCGCATGATAGACAATTTTACTAGTCTTTCCTTAGGGAGGAAAATAGGAAACTATTTCAGAATAATATTTGGCTGGGAATTATTCGTAAGCGCCCCATGGGCACTTCTAGTTCATAATGGACTCAATTTTGAACAAGCTTTGATATAAAAGCAGAATTGAAGGTGTTGCTAAAACGATCACTTCGTCAGCCTCCTACAAGATGGTACTGATTATAATTTGAGGAATACTCTTTGCATGTTCGGACAAGTAGAGGACGAGGGAAATCAAAGCGGTTCTATCATGAAATCTGAAGAATCCTGCTGATGGAAGAGGATTCTTCTTCAGTACAGCCTTAATAAATGAACTGCGAGTGACTGCCTTCCTAAAAGAAAGAGCTCTGTTGGAACACTTACACACCTTTAGCTCTTAATTCGAAGGAACAGTTTTTATTTTATTTTCGTCTTATCTCCTGCACTACAGCCTCAAGTAGGCTTGTGCACCTTCATCATATCATGTTTATACAGTTATATTGCTGTATTAGTTCTAATTAGCCTGTACGGATTGATCATTTAACAAATCTTAGGATCTGAAATACTGTCACTGCCTAAGTGGTAAAACCTAATCCTAGTTTTTTTCTCAACTACATATCACATGATTGGCAGTTTCATTTTTCTTCTTGCAAAATCTGCAGATCGGTAATGCTACTACTACCATATTGTGGAAAGGCTTATTAAGCTGACAGTTCCTTGTCACCCTCCTCAGGATTATCCTGTACATTGAGAGTGTGACTTCTCTCCCTACAGTATCACTCCAGTAGAGAGCTTGGTTTTATTATCAGCAGCCGTCTTGATCAGACCTTTTGCACAGCTGATGCTTATTCTACAAGGTATGGAAGTTTCTAAGCAGAACCCTTCTTTGGAAGGCAATTAGCTCTCTCATTACCTAGAATACCTGAGTGACCAAACATCCACAGCACTCTTTACCGGATCTCATTCCATCGGGATTTGATCCTTCTATACTTGTAAGTCTGACAAGAAGGACGAAATTAAACCGGGAGAGGAATCCAATTTTGAAAAAGCCTCGGAGATCAGAGGAGCCCAGAAGTGGAATGACGATTATCGGGTCATTCGATTATTTTAAACATTCGAATTAATCGGTTTGGATAAGCGAATGATCATTGGAACCTGAACGGTTTAATGATAATTTTTTTTTTTTTGATCATATCATAAATCTCTCTCACAATATCGCCTCTCACAATGCATACTAATCATTCGATCATTCGATTATGAAATCATTCGATTATTTAAATCATTGAAGTCCGATCATCCGATTATGACGATCATTCGATTATGCCCACCCCTAGGAGAAACAAGTCCAAGCAGGTATACCTGTTGGTCTTTTTTGCCTTCCTCCTTGCCCATGACTCACTAAAGGTCAGATGATACTTCCTCTCAAGTTGCCTCAACTAATAGCCAAGGACAAAATATCTTCACGTCAAATATTCGAGCTAAAATCAGCTTCTTGGGAAGAGAAGAAGGACTGAAGAGAAGAAAAGAGTGTTCTGCAATGCTCATGATAAAAAATGATGATTTTAGGGTAGTATGTGGAATAAATTAAGCGAAACAAAACGTCATGATGATTCTTTTTTATTCTGGTTGTTTCAAGAGTGTATAAACTGAATTGTATCGATATCTTAGTATAATTTAATAAATAACTATAAATTATGTTATAACATTATATAACTTATTTATTATTTATACACATTAACATAATGATTATAGGATAGGTATGCCTTTAATCACATAATATCAATATGTTGGAACACAACACTCCATCATATCACATAATGTGAATCCACCTCGCCTTTATAACAATATTTTATTAGAATTGTTAACATGATCGGTAAAACCTGGCCCAAAGCTCTCCTCGTCAATTATGCTCAATTTCTCACCGAGAAAGATTCAAATAAAACTAGTTTTATTGATATAAGGTGTTTGCGAAATGTTCCGACAGTCGAGGCACAAACTTAAACTGTTATGAACTTTAACAGGTTGATTAGTACTGATGCAACAAATTGAAAAATAGCATCTGTCTGATATAATGTAATGATGTAATACGATCTTCCGAAGTATCCTTTGAAAGTAGTTTTAGATCTCCATTTCTTTTTTTTCCCTTAAAGCCTAGTCGTGAGAAAAGTGGACTTAATGATGGAGCTACAGATCTTTTGTAGGCGAGTTCAAGCGAATGATCTTTGAGCATGGAAGTAGCTATAAACGACGGCCAGCATCTTGGCGTTTCAGTGTTAGAGTATTCTAAAATATATGGTTGTAAAGAATAGCGGATCTGTTCAACAGAGGCAAAGGATACTTCAGGTAATAATTCAATATTAAGACGATTGGCCACTACACATTTTTGTAATCACCAACAATTAGAGTGAATCATTTATTCGTGCCTTATGTAAATCGCTGACTAAAAGGGAAATACTCTGAAGATTTGTCATTTATTAAAATTGTTTTGTAGTGAGTACAGAACGTAGTGAATCTGCCATATAAACACAAGACATAAGAACAGACTGAGGAAAGCAGAACTTAGGAGTAAGAAAAGCAAGGAAAAACTACTACAAGACGTGAAAATCCTATTGCGTACTACAACGGCAACAAAGACCTGAAGGAGCTACGGATTGATTTCTTGAAGAGTTATGCTAAATGCAAGTGGCTAGTGTAAGGTAAGATTGCAAGGTGAACGGCAAAAGTGATAGGAAGAAAGGCTTATGGATTCAAAGGATATTTTTAAGGAGGATGATATTTACGAAGGAAGAATAAATTTGGGAAGATTCTAAGAAGTAAGCAAATGTATTATCTATTCATAATTTTGTTGTTAATGTTTCTATGACTAATAAACCATCTTGCGAAGTATAGTGGCACTATGGGGATTATGCAACAAGAAAGCAGATTTCCCCAAGAAACAGGAAAAGTTGTACTAAATATTATATTGAAAGAAGATTTCATTACATGGATTAGAAACGTCGTATTGCCAATGAATCATAGTTATGGAATGTTAATTCTGGAGAGGAGGAAAACAATCTAGAGACGTATTGACCTCCTGAAGCTGACCGATTCATCACAGGCACTTGCTACCTTGGAGGCTTCGACAATCAACACGAAAGGAAGTAGAGATAATGATAAATAGAATATTTAGCTGTGTTTTACAGGAGTTGATAGCCTGTATCTATCGGGATTGGTATCAAAGCGTCCTTGTTCGTACTTGCGTCAGTACAGGCTGCCTGTCTTCGCTCCTGTTTTGTGTCATTTGGACAAAAACGAAGGTGAGATCTCGAAATGCGATTGCCGTTCTATTTCTATAAAGCTAATTGGCCGGCGAGCGACTACCTACGTCAGTGCGGTTTCAATGTCCCCCCAGATAATGGGAGACAGCAGGAAGCCCGTCAATGAAGGACAGTCACCGTCGGATCCGCTCCCGATTAGCCGTCCGATTATCGGCGCCCATCGTCCGGATGTCTTACTGCCACCCTCGGCCGCCACCTGCTCCTCTTCCCTTCCTGCCGGCGGCGGAGAGGAAGTGCATGTCGCTCCCAACGGAGTGTCGACCCTGGATCGGCTCTGCGTCTAGCTCCGCAAAACCGATTCGACGAATCGAAAAAAGGAAACTGGTGGATGAGTCATTACTGAATGATGATCAATGAAAATACCTATGTTAATGTAAAAGTTATATGCGATTTTATGTTTAACACTTAGAAAGATCAATATGTAGCTGATCGCCAAGAAAGAGATCACATTTCTTATCCCAATGTCACTAAACACATACTAGTAAATAAACTTTGTTTGAAATATAACTGTTAATAAATTGTTGATATATAGATAAAGAAGAAATTTTTAAACTGAAAGGAGAAAGAAATTAACAACCGTAATCTGAATTTATGAAATGAAATGATTTATTTATTTATTTACAATTGCTTTTGTTTGTTCTCCATTGCTATTTGCCATCGGCCAAAAAATTGCAATAAGTAAATATGATGTTTTCCAAAAGTCGGTTATATCAAGGCATCTCGAGGCCACTGCCTCAAAAGTCGACGGGGTGGGTTGTACGGATCGGTATAGGATTTAAGTGTTTGGGCCGATGGGTTCATGCTGTAAGTCAGTCTGTCGTGAAATCTTTTATAATATTCTGTGGTAATATTCTCGTTGGTTACATAAAACGGTGCAACTACGATTTTTCGCAATATTTTCGATTGAAGAGACATAATTATTTGGATGTTAGAGTTTTTGGCAGATCCCCATAGCTCTATCCCATATGTCCATAATGGTTTGTTTGTTTGTTTATTTATTTAACGTCACTTTATGCTACTATGGCTAATCGGACGATACTACAGTGGGCGTCCTAAATTTTGCCTATCCAGGTTTTATTAGGATAGGAATCTTTAACGAGTACCTGACATCGCACAGGCTCTAGACCACGTTTTAACGTCCCCTCCGAAGGACGGCGTAACTAAGGATTTTTTACTCCCATTAAAAAATCCTAGGAACACCTGCGGATTTGAACCCGTGACCTTTGGCATGGGAGGTTGTTGCGCTAGCCCCCCAGCTACAAGTAATCCCCCATAATGGTTTGATCAGTACTTTGTAAATAGTAATTTTGGTGTTCACGGATAATTTTGATCGTTTGTCAAGCAGACGGGATTGTAGTCCAAATCTTCTGATGTTGGAATGAGTTTATCCTCGAAATAGACTGCTGGAATATCCCCAAAATTTAGCGTGAAAACGATAAATAGACTCTTTAAATGATTCATTTTCACTTTCCATCTATTTGCCCAACTAGATAAATCATCAATGTTTATTATATATTAATAAATGAAATGAAAAATAATTATTAGGTTCCTTTAATTAAAATGATCCTTTTCATTCAACTTATTTTATTTTCTTATTTTTTTGTCCCTACGTTTCGGCTCTTTGCCATTCTCAAGGGATCTACAAAAAACATTTATTTTAAAATTAAAAGATACACAACATTATTTTTTAAAATTCTTATAAATCAATTTACATACCTCTTTATACTCCTTTATACACTCTATACAATATATAGATATATATTTTGTCATAATTGAGTAAAATAAAAATTAAAACTATTATAGGCTGACCAGCCCTGTCCTGGTTGTTATCATCTACTGGATTAAAGAAATCTATTCCCTCACTCTTAACTATTGATATCAAAACTAATATACACACATATATTGTTTTATTATCTCCTCCTCAGTCAAGTCTACATTTATTTTCACAGCCAAAAATTTTTTCTTTTAAAATTCTTTAATAAATTATTACCATACATAAACATATACATACACACACACACACACACACACACACATACACATACACACCCACATACACATACATATATATATATATATATATATATATATATATATATATATATACATAAACACATAAACAAATATATTAATATCCAATTAAAAACAAGATAATTTACCTAACCATAAAATTCCAAATATTATTCTATTATATTGTTATTTAAACTTTATTTCAGAAATTCCATTTATTTAAATTATACTACTTATTAATTTTGCTCAAAATCTCAGCATAATGGTCATTCAAATTCTTTGTGTCTGTTTTGTAATTTATACTGTAGTTAATGTTTTCTGATATATATATTGCCTCTAAAATTTTTCTTCTAAAATCATTACTTTCTTTATGTATTACTATAGTATTTTCAAAGTCAAATTGGTGTTTTTTATTTATTACATGTTGTACTAATAAGACTATAGTAATAAGATTGCTTTAGTACAACATGTAATAAATAAAAAACACCAATTTGACTTTGAAAATACTATAGTAATACATAAAGAAAGTAATGATTTAAAAAAAATGAATGAAGAAAAATTTTAGAGGCAATATATATATCAGAAAACATTAACTACAGTATAAATTACAAAACAGACACAAAGAATTTGAATGACCATTATGCTGAGATTTTGAGCAAAATTAATAAGTAGTATAATTTAAATAAATGGAATTTCTGAAATAAAGTTTAAATAACAATATAATAGAATAATATTTGGAATTTTATGGTTAGGTAAATTATCTTGTTTTTAATTGGATATTAATATATTTGTTTATGTGTTTATGTTATATATATATATATATATATATAATATATATATGTATGTGTATGTGGGTGTGTATGTGTATGTGTGTGTGTGTGTGTGTGTGTGTGTATGTATATGTTTATGTATGGTAATAATTTATTAAAGAATTTTAAAAGAAAAAATTTTTGGCTGTGAAAATAAATGTAGACTTGACTGAGGAGGAGATAATAAAACAATATATGTGTGTATATTAGTTTTGATATCAATAGTTAAGAGTGAGGGAATAGATTTCTTTAATCCAGTAGATGATAACAACCAGGACAGGGCTGGTCAGCCTATAATAGTTTTAATTTTTATTTTACTCAATTATGACAAAATATATATCTATATATTGTATAGAGTGTATAAAGGAGTATAAAGAGGTATGTAAATTGATTTATAAGAATTTTAAAAAATAATGTTGTGTATCTTTTAATTTTAAAATAAATGTTTTTTGTAGATCCCTTGAGAATGGCAAAGAGCCGAAACGTAGGGACAAAAAAATAAGAAAATAAAATAAGTTGAATGAAAAGGATCATTTTAATTAAAGGAACCTAATAATACAATTATTCATTCAAACTAATCTTAATTGTAATAAAAATTAATGAAAAATAATTTTTAATCTGGTACATTTCGACCCCTAAGAATAATTTCAGTAAACAGAGATAGTTAAATTTTTTCTAGCTTCATTTGATACATAATTATTTAGTTAAGTAATTATAAAAGTTAATATAAATGAAAGATGCAATTGAAAACAGATAACATCATATGAGTTAAGTTATTTGTTAACAAAATCTAGATTCATCACATATTTGCAAAAGATTGATTTTTGAGGAGATGGATAAGTAATTGGTGTTTGAAAGTGGTTAGGGATGACACTATTCGAAGGGAGATGGGTAATGAGTTCCAAAGTATAGTAGCACGAATGACAAAGGACTATTCAAAGAACGGTGTTCTATGAGAGGGCAGGTATAGATAGGTAGGTTGAGATCTTGTATTTAGGGTGTGCACGGAAGAGCTCGGAGCAAGGAGGTCAAAGATATAGGGAGGTTTTCTGGCTCGCAAGGATTGAAATAGTAAGATGCCAAGTATGTGTTTTCTTCGGGATTCGGGATAGAGCTACCTTTGATCAGCTTATCAGTGATAGGCGTGCGACTGTCTGGAGAGGCCGTACATAAATCCCATAAAACCATTCATCAATTTTGTAGCCTTTATTACTGAGCGTCCATAGTCAAAGTGAAGGCGGGTGAGAGAAGACACTTAGAGATGACGGCTACTTCTAGGAAAAGAGTCACGGAAACGTTTGAGGATAGAGATTGATTTCCTGTTGATTTGGGAAATATAGTTGCTGCACATTAAGTTTTGATCAAATATAGCTTTTAGATTTTTTATGGAGTTTTTCAATTAGGTAGCAATTCTATTGAAAAATAGTAATGGGTAATAAGAAAGTAAATGGAGGGAAGGTTTTGAGCCATTTAGCATTGCCTTTGTTTTCGCTGGATTCAGGCTCAGTTTATTTATCAGAGAAATGTACACAAATCCTCCATTCTTGTTATAAAATTCCTTCGTTGCTTCATTCGATGCAATAAAGCTCTTTTTAATATCAATTATTTCTCCACCACCTAAACCATCAATATTTAGTATAAGTAAGAATTAAAGCTATATGTATGTTGATATCATTTAATTATTAATTTAAAAAAAACACTTAATAATTAAATGTTTCTAGATATTTATAGAGCTGTGTAAGTAATTATCTTTTATGGATTAGCAACAACTTAAATTGATATTGAAGAAAATATCCAATCACCACTGCTAAGCTCTAGGCTATTTCTTAACCGATTTCAATGATTCTTGTTTGAAACTAATTTAATATTCTATCAATTAGCATGTGAAGCCATAAAAAGAAAAATATGGTATCAATGAATTCGTACGGCGTATAGGCGGATGGTCAAGTCACAACTTATAAGAGGTAACCCCATAACTCGTTTTTTTTAAAGATAGAGAAAAGATGAAAAGTCTTCTGGGATTAGGAATTTTTATGTTAATTAGTTCTATGATAATTAAAATAAAACGAAACCTAAAGAAGTCTAGTATAAATGCTTTTAGTTTATTATTCTCAACTACGAACCTTTATAATCGAACAAGAAAAAAAAAAAAAATAACCCCACCTCAAATTTTGAGGTCTTATATTCCAAGATACTTAGAAACCAAATAACGAATAATAAAAAAATCCGCCTATACGCCGTACGAATTCATTGATACCATATTTTTCTTTTTATGGCTTCACATGCTAATTGATAGAATATTAAATTAGTTTCAAACAAGAATCATTGAAATCGGTTAAGAAATAGCCTAGAGCTTAGCAGTGGTGATTGGATATTTTCTTCAATATCAATTTAAGTTGTTGCTAATCCATAAAAGATAATTACTTACACAGCTCTATAAATTGTTATACTTTAATATAATTATCTAGAAACATTTAATTATCGTTTATATTATCAAGTTTTTTTTTTTATGTTGTATAAAGAAGGAGATATATAGAGATCTGAAACTACTTTTTGCTTTTTGGAAAACTTTTGCCTCTCACTTAAATGTTATCTATTACAATGATGGAATTTAGATTGATCTATTTAATCTTTGTAATAAATGCAATTAAATGTATACAATTATTTATTGTTTATTTTTAGTTTAACGTTAGACTAAAATAACAGAGTATCTAAATTTTTATTATTTCTAGCAGACTAGGTTTGTCACATAGAATAGAATCTATTTTCTATACGTAAATATATCTTTTTACATAAATTTAATTGAAGTTCCACGCTATTATTATATTGTATTAGCTGCAACCCACGGTTTCGCTGGTGAATATATTTTTTGTGTCATTTAATATATGTTTATGATTAGAGTAACAATAATATATGTGAGTGACTTCGTTATCAATGAATCTTTAAAATGTTTTTCATGAACAAAGAATAAAGTGCTGTTATTTGATGGCAAAAGATTTTATTATGTCAAATTCACAATACATCAGAAGGAGTAGGCATACGCATACTTATTCAATTGGTTTTAGCTTTTAAACATAACAGTTGTATAAGATCATTGTATAACTTTGTAAAATAAATGCGTATTTTCCCCACTCGTGAACCCTTCCATCGGAATTACCCGGGTGTCTTTTAGGATTCAGAAATAAGTTGAAACGTTTTTTAGTTGCTTGAAATAATTTTATAACAACCAGTTACAAGTGAACATGTTCCCATGAGAAACAGGACATGAAAAATAGATACGAAGCCCAATATGCTATATAATTATGTTTATAAATTAGAGCCCACTGCTAAATGTAGTCGGGTTAAGATGAATTTACTTTCATGTGGTAAGAAATTTATTTGTTTTTTATCAATATTTATCAGTATGAGAGACAAGCCAGAAAAGTAAAACAATAAAATATAAAATGAAATTATTCATTTTTTTTTTATTGTATATTATTTATTTTTTTATTGTTATATTAAAACTAGTCCTATAAGGAACAAGTAAGCTGTGTAAAATCAATCCAATTAATTTGTGCAGTATCACTTATTCATTAAATTGTATCCTCTATTGATTACATATAATATTTGAAGAGATGTATAGTTTTAGATTTAGTTGAAAACCAAGGTTTAGATGATTTTATTTTTAAAAATTTAACCACTTAAAGAACGAATTTTACCTAATTCAGCATTATTGTTTTAATTTTAGCTTATGACAATTGTTATTTTTAGATACTGCGATGACTGAGCACAAAAGATCTGAAATAATCTTTGTTCTAAACCGGGGTCGCTTCATGGCAGATAACAGAATTAATAAATCGGCCGAGATTCGAACCTAATAGACTAGTGCTCTATGTATAAAATGTGAACCACTACTTTTCCGACAGGGCCTTATGCTCTGAAATCGTAAATAAGACTAAAAGTAAAATATTGAATATTACTCCTTAAAGTTTAAGCCCAAACGTTTAGCCAAGAAAAGACACCAAGGCAGGAGGGGTATCCTTTTGTATCTATTTTTTAACGTGCTGAACTGATGATCGGATCCTCCCTGACCACAAAACTTCACGTTATTTCAAACCATAGTTCCATAGTGCGGTGGCAGCTAATCATTGTTCCAAAACCAGTTCGTTTGAGGCCAATAAGGACTGTCTTTCATACCGATTCAATATTCAAGACACAACTTTAAATTTTAAGAACTTTAAAGTTTCTCAGGTTATCAGAGGTTGGAGGCGCATACTTTTTTATCCGATGCAAAACGTCCACAGACCAAGCTTTGACGCGGCTATTCGTCATCCTGGAAGACCTCAATGCAATTCCCAATGAAGGTATAAGGTATAGATAATTACGCATAATCCTGGTCGTTGTGGGTACCCTCACACATTATTAGGCTGATGGAAGTAACACACCCGAATAAATGTTTGAAAATAATAAATTAAATATATTTTCACAGATAAAAAAAAAAATGTTGCTAGTGTGAGGGGAACTCTGACTAGGAAGGGTTAAGCATCTGTAGGATCATCAATAATAGGAAAGTGATCATTGATGATGCCACAGTCATAAGAAAACTGGCTTTTCGGCAAAAGTACATAATTCAAGAACTTTTACGATTAATTAAAAAAAAAAAAAATAATACTTCAATTTATTGCTTTCACTTGCTATAGTAAGGGAAAATATTGTGATCGTGAACATTTTCGAATTCCAGTTTTCAACGGAAATACACATTTTAGGGTCCTCTGACTCCTAATAACCAAGTCCCGCAAAAAGATCTGTGTGTGTGTGTGTGTCCGTGTGTGGTATCTTCGGATTTGGAAACTGAAATTCCATATTTTGAGACAAATATACGCCCGAAATGTTACAAAACCTTTTTCATCAAAATGAGCTTATCAGAAGAGCCACTTTATACCATGCATTTAGCACCTTTTTTCGATTTTCTCGAAAACGGTTCCGACGATTTTGATTAAACTCGCTATATCGATGTAAAATTTAATAGGCTTAAACGTCATATAGGTTTCATTCCGGTTAAAATGGTCTGACAGGGCTTGAATGCCGATATTTTAAATTTTCTTCCCGTAAAGTACCTTTAATTTTGTAGATTCTACAAAAATAACCAAATTATCTTGTTAGCATTGATAAATAAAATCTAAATATGTAAGTTGTGCGAATTTAAAAAACAACTAAAGGAGAAAGCTAAAAAAATATGTTTTTAATGCAATTTTTGGATTTTGAACATAACAACAGTAATAGACATTTATTATATATCGTTAAGCTAAAGATTTTAAAAAAATTATCTAATACACATGAGCTTGTAAAAGTTAATAAAGAGTGATGAAAAGCCGATAAAACTAACTGATTCTTTAATAGTTTCATGTGTTTTTATCTTTAAGTGTATTTGAAAATTCTTTCATTGATTTTAAAAATGGAGGTAAAAGAAAGTCGTGTGTTGCCCGCACCAGATTTTTATCTCTTACTGTACTTGAAAATACTTTAATCGATTCTAAAAACGGAGGTAAGTGAAAGTCGTGTGTTGCCCGCACCAGATTTTTTTAGCACAAACCGCAGTCTTATTTTTATAAAAATGTTTATCAAATTTGCATATCCGAACCATAATTTCTAAAAATTTAGTATGAAACACTTATTTTCCATTGAATTTAGACAATTTTAAGTCAACTATTTTATATTATTTTCGACGAAAATACACGCTTTAGGGTCTCCTGAGTCTAAATAACCAAGTCCCGAAAAAAGGTCTGTGTGTGTGGTAAGTGTAGCGCAATAACGAAAAATCGTATGAAACAGGAATTGGCTAACCAGAAGAGCCACTTTATACTGTAAATTGTGCATCTTTTTACGATTTTCTCAAAAACGGCTCTAACGATTTTGATTAAACTCGCTATATTGATAATTTAATATTTAATGGGCTTTAATAACATATAGGTTTTATTCTGATTGAAGTTGTCTGACAGGGCGTAAATGCCGATATTTTAAATTTTCTTTCACTAAACAATATTAAATTTTGTACATTACAAAAGATTAACCATATCATCTTAACGACATTGATGAAGGATGGCTAAATATGGTTAAGTTGGACGAATTTAATGACCAAAAGAATAAAAGAGCAAAACTATTTTTGTATGTAATTTTTGTTTTTTTGATGCTAAGAACAGTAAAGAGAAAGATTTTAGAAAAAACTCTTATCTTATACACGAAGTTGTAAAAGGTAATTTAAAGTGACGAATAGAGAATAATCTTATTACTGTTAAACAATTTAATATAGTTTATTATTTAATATAATATGTTCCCAACGAAAATGAATAGACGTTTTATTAAAGTTAACTTAAACTCTTTTTCAAATTTAAGTATATTTAATAGTTTTTTAATTGATTTTAACAGTAGAGGTGAGTACTAAGTTAATGAAGCCCGCACCTGATTTTTTTTTTTTTTTTTTTAAATGATGAACAAACATGAAAAGGGCAGATTTCAGCCGTATTACTTACAAACTACAGTTCAATAACTTTGCTCCAATGCCTTATCAATTCAAACCAACTTCAAATGCAGCTGAGCAACTACCGCTTGAGTTAGCTGGAAGCCAACAGACGTCCGACGACTAAGTTTCCGAAGACGGTCCGGTCAGCGACCAAACGGGATTGTGGACCGTGACCGCCCGCACGTAGGCCGTAACGTCAGGGTCACGGTTGTCCTCCGCCTTTGGGATGGTCAGGAAGCTGCATAATCAGTGACATCTTCCATGACTACTAAACACCTTCCCACACCTGAATATTGATCGTAGTTTTTCAATTATGGTCGCTCGCATCTTTCACCAGGCAGAAATCCTGCAAGACAGGCAAACTGTGCCATGTCACTAATCGGAGGGGTAAGGATATAAATGAAAGTTGTTCTTGTCATTTTTAATAGAATTATTTAAATATTTATGAAAATTAGATGCTACGACCGGTTTTCTGGTACTAGTAGTAAGCATCAGAGAAAATAATGGAGGGTCAAGGAATATATTAATGCTTATAGGAAGATAACGATGGGAGTGTTCACGAATCTTCCACCAAAAATAATACATTTTTCAATAAATAACACAATTATCATTATCGTTGTTATAAGGGTTAGGGTATTGTAATAGGTGCTCAACATCTTGCTTATTAGTACCGAATATATTTATATTAACCGTTGTTTTTTTTTAAGCACTTTTGTAATAAAATAGCATACACAAATTTTTATTTATCTATTCTTTAAAAATTAATTTATTCCGTTTATTTTTCCTTTTTATTTTCTTATTTTTTCCCCTTATAGTTCCTGGAGCAGATAGCATAGTTTGATGAACCTCAGTAGTGAACTAATTGTTTCACTAGAGTCTTGCAAGCTCTTTCTCAGCGATCTTGGTGAATTATATTTATCCATTAGTACATAGCATTTGGGACAGTTCTCAATTATATGTTTTATTGAGAGACACCCTACACAAGTCACACATTGGTTCGGGCGGCCTGAGGATGAGATGGACATGTGTAAGTCTGCTATGTCCGATGCGAAGTCTCGCCAAAACAGATCACTTCGCAATGATGACTTTCATAAAGAAGGTGATTGCTTGATATTCCTTCATTTATATACCACCAGGCTCTTCGGAGCATATAGCTGATTGCTGAGGAGTAAATTTGTTCTTCCCTTTTTCACCTTGCGTATGGAGATTACATGGTATTTTTCGACACAACTCACTCTCTGACAAGTTCGTGAGTACTTGTTGTCCACATCTGTTCGATTTGATTAAAAAAGTCATGCAGAGCTTGATTAATATCCATTAATGGTAGCCTGGAGCTCTTCTTCCTTTCCTACATCGTATCTCCACCGCTAAATTTTTCAAATCAACGTCACGCAGTGCACTGGTCAAGGACACTTCCCCTTCCATATTTAATAATTTCACAAGTTTCTTCAGAGTCAATGAATTTTTTTTATCAGTAATGCCGAAAAATCTCGAAGGACACTGTCATGTTTCTTCTTTGAAAAAACAAAACAAAATGAACTAAGGCATTTTTTCGTTATTATCATACAATCATTGTTGTGTTGCTATGCCATTTTGAGTCCTCCATTTTAGTTGTATGTGCTGGAGCAGTTGCGGGTTCTATATAATTCTAGGAACCCACTACTACAAAGGCTCCCAAAACGCGTGAAATATAAACACACTCTAAGAGAAGCTATGAAGAATACATAGAATTTATTTATTTTCTTTCCTTCCTTATTCTCTCTTATTTACATAATTTTCTTTTTTTTTCTTTTATCACTTAACCAAACTTTGAATTGAATTATATCAAATATGTATTCACTGAATAGGATTTAGTTTCAAATCTTAAAGATCATTTGTAAAAAATACGGCCTAAACAACTGATTTATAGATTAAAATGGATGAAATAAGAAATATGTAATGTATATAGGTAATGAACTCAGTAAGAAAGCTGAGTACTACACTGTCACCTGATGGAGAACAGACATCGTATAAGTCCCAACAATGAAGTTGTCTGATAATTTGAGTGAAATATTCCCTACATTTAATTTGCGTATTTACCTATCTATAAAGAAAACAAGCACTCTAAAAAGAATGTTATGGGATTATGTGTGACAATTTTTAAAAATAAATTTATAATTGAGACGTTGAGTTTCAAAAGATACTATATCCAAATATTCCTTTTTAATTGTTTTATTTAGAAATAATACAATCTGCCACAATCTTGGGCAATAAGCATTAGTGCTAAACAAATCCATCCGTTTCATATGTACAGTAAATAAAATAAAATAAAAATTACAAAGAATAATAAATAAAGAGAAAAATAAAATAAATAAATAATAATAATATCGACCACATTCATACATATATTTTTGCATTATAATGATAAAGTATGTAATTATGAATTTATTTTTGAACTTTTACTTATTCTTTCTGTGAATTCAACAAATGCATTAATCTTATTAATTACATGTAAACAATATTAAACTATAAAGACCGGTAAATAAATAACTTTTAAACGTTTATTTTGGTCATTAGTTTTAAAAAAAAAAAAAATTCTACCAGGTTAGATCAGACCCGGTTTTTCTTCTCATTTTTAGCAAGGTCGGGGAATTTAATTCTAACCATTTGCTGGATAATATACCATTATTCCATTACAATGTAAGTTTCTGAAAATTTGTATATCAAATTTATGAGTCTGCAAGAAGAAAGACTATGAAAATCTTAATTTACTTGAGAACATACGAGAACCGAAGTGACTGAATTTAGTTGTTTAAAACAACCTAAAAACTGATTATTAGGTTAATACCATTGACCAAAATAATATCGGAGAAACAAGACGTACTAAATGAACCGATAAAAATGCATAAAATGAAGAAAACAATAAATTAATGGTGATACATAACGGGATTAGGTGCTTCTGCTGTATAATAGGAAATATATGGGAGTAGTTAGTTCAGGGTGCAGTCAATAGAACACACAATTAAGTATAAACTTAATTTATTTTTAAGCAGTTAATATTTAATTGTGTATTCTATTGACTGCAACCTGAACCAATTTTTCCATATATATACACACAGTCAACCATTGTCACTTCATCAATAGGAAATATAGTACCTTTTGGAAGGAAATGTCAGGAGAGGTTATCCGTTTACAGAGGATATAGTACGTTTTGGGAGGAAATGTTTTTAGTGCCTTTTGGAATGAAATGAAAAGTGGATTTAGTGACTTTTGGGATGAAATTTAATTTATAAATACGTTTCTAAAGGATTTATATGTTTTTTAGATAAAATCTGATGACGAGTTATTACTATTATTGTTTGTTTATTTATGGTAACTCAATGAGATACAGAGTGTTAGCCTTGAGAGAGGTGGCCGGTAACCGGTGACTGTAAGACATAACGGTGACCGATAGGAACGACTAACCGGTCACAGCTCCACCGGTGACCCTGACCCCTTCCGTTCACGGCCAGGGACTCCCGGCTACTGCTCCCTCACTATTATCACTTTCTCTTCCTCCTCTCGTCTTCGTGTTCAATTTCGTAACGGCATATTATCAATATTTTATTAGCATTCCTAAAATTTGATACGGTATTCTATTCTTACTTTTTGTTTGTTGGCATAAACAAGTTGTAGCAATTAATCACAGATCACACAACATTGACTAACTTGTTTGCTGAAAGTGAATTTCATGCTTTTAAACATCACAAAAAATTATGGTGCGTAAAACACCAACGACTCACATACCTCCGAGGCTAAAATTAATTCAAGAGTGAAACTATTAAAGAGTTAATTAAATTGAATTTCTATAGAAACATGTGTTTTATTAAATAATCTATTATATTGTTATCTACAACAATTAGTTAGTTTTACAGGCTTTTCATCACTCTTAATTACAAGCTTGTGTATAAGATAATATTTTATCTAAAATCTTTAGCTTTCAACAATATATTATACATGTATGTTACTGTTCTTATGTTAAAAAAAAATTGCATTAAACAAATATTTTTTCAGTTTTCTCCTTTAGCTGTGTATCGAATTCGTTCAACTTATATATTTACCTGTTTTTGTATCAGAGGTAGAGAAATCATATGGTTATTTTCATAGAATGAACAAAATTCAAGGTACTTTAGAGGAAGAAATTAAAAAATATCGGAATTTAACAGATTATTTCAATCAGAACCTTTCTTTATTATATAAAAAAGAGCGTTTTTTTTTTAAAAACTATTTCGAAGTGTTGCAATACTTTTGACGGGGATCTCATTTCAAATACAGGTAAGTGAAAGTAAAAATATTTATTTCATAACTTTTTTATTTTTTTTTTAATGGAAATGAAATCATAACGCATGTTTTCATTATCCACAATACAAAGAGGGTTTGATCATGATCTTGGAATCATTTAATTCCTGGAGAGATAGCAATTCAGTCCAATGATTCACCAGGAGCAAGTATATTTCACAACCTCTTATCGTCAAATCCAGTAATATACTTTGAAATGGAATAACGTATTAAATAAAATAAAATACGTGTGTTAATAATCTATATTTTTATTATTTTTCACCCAAAGAAAACTTGTTTCTTTATTTGTTTGGTTTAGTTAAGCTAATAAAATAAATAAATAATAACAATAAAAACAAAATAAAATAATATAAATAAATAAAAAATCGTTTTAATTAAATTTTTCATATTTCGGTCAGTGTCCTGGTGTTTTTTCATTTTCCTACGGTGCGGCGGCAATCGAACCGTCTTATTTCATCATATGTCTTCTATTACTCAAATAGTGTAATTTTATTAGACGAATTCGATTGATTATTTTATTTTAAAGCGATTCCTTTTTCTTTTGGAAATGAATTTAATTAAATAAAAATTACATGAATATAAAATAACGTGCTATACATATTATGCAATTTTGGGCGGTTATTATAACGGCATACTCATCGGAGAGATATTCAAACCTAGCCTGGACCACATACCTTCCACACTTGACTAGGAGAATCGGTATTTCCAGCATTTTTCCTCATAAGAAAGGATTATACTTTAAAAATTAGGATGCAATATTTAAATGATCCTAGAAGGAGTATAAATAAGAAAATTTTTACCCGAAAAAAAAAAATAAATAAAATCTGGTACAATGAAATTAAAAATGAACCCTTGACAATAAAACTTAAAGTTAATAACGATAAATTGACCAATACTAAAAATAAACCAAAAATTGATAACAATAAAATAGTAAAACCAAAACAAAAAACTATAACAGATTTTTAAAAGAATGAAAATAATAAAAAAAAAACAGTAATAGGCAATAATAATGATGCGATAGATATAGAAATGATAACTGGAAAAAATAGAAATATATACCAATATTAAAAAACGCAATTCATGCTAAAGGTCACGGGTTCAAACCCGCAGGTGGTCCTAGGATTTTTTAATGGGAGTAAAAAATCCTTAGTTACGCCGTCCTTCGGAGGGGACGTTAAAAGATGGTCCCGAGCCTGTGCGATGTCAGGTACTCGTTAAAGATCCTTATCCTAATAAAACCTGGATAGGCAAAATTTAGGACTCCCACTGTAGCATCCTCCGATTAGCCATAGTAGCATAAAGTGACGTTAAATAAATAAACAAACAAAAAACGCAATTGATACCTCATCTATCCAAAGAAATTAAGAGAACATTTGTTGAATTTGATTTACCACAGATAAAATTAGGACTATATAACCATAATAGTCTAAGTAATCATTTATCAAACATGAAAGATACGATTTTACCACATGAAAAACTGAAATTATAAAATAAATTACATGGATTGTGATAAGGTATAGATAAATAAATAGATATAAATAGGAGAAACCTCTAAAAAGATAACAACAAGAGTGAAACAACACAGTAATAATTGCAAAAATAGTAAAAATATAAACACCACAGTATTGACACAATATAGTATTCGGGTTAATCACAATTTTTATTTTGAAAAACCTATAATTTTGGAAATAGAAAAAAATAGTTTTAATAGAAAAACATTCTCTCTCCCCCCCCCTCTCTCTCTCTCTTTCTCTCTCTCTCTCTCTCTCTCTCTCTCTATATATATATATATTATATATATATATATATATATATATATTATATATAATATACCATAAATTATATAACAGATTAAAAGCACCTTAGTTCTCACTATGCAGATAATGTAAACCTTACCTTAGTTACCTATATTTAATAATAAATCAGTGTGTACTTTCTACAGTAAATGGGATGATCCTAGTCTATTAGGGGCCGAAAAATATGTGAGTTTAGATGGTTGTTGTTCCTTAGTGGTAATTTAAAAAAAATATAATTTCAACAACATTAATTATTGACAAAATTTTGATTAAAAATGGATATTAAATTTTTAAGCGACTCAGGTAAATATAATTTTTATGTAACATTGTTATATATTTTTTTGATAATTTTTTTAATTAGTATATAAAAAAGTTATCTTGGGCTATTAGTTGATAATTTATTGATGTATTTTAGTGAGTCCTGATGATGGGGGAAAGGCCCCCGAAACGTGGTCTCGATTTAAAATTTATTGAAATAAACTGTTTTTGGAAGATTTAGAAATCAACTAATTATTTGATATCATAAAAAAATTGGCACACACGCCAGACGACTTCCAATTACCTCCGTTATTTATATGAATTAAAGAATTTCTAAACAAATTTAAACGAAAATAAATTGTTAAAGAATTATTTACATTGAGTTTTATTATAAACATTTGTTTCATTAAATATTCTATTACATTATTATCTATGACAATTAGTTTGGCTTTGCATCACTCTCCAATAAGTTTTACAATATTATGTATAAGATAATGTTTTTTTCTAAAATTGTTAGTTTTTGAACAGTGTATTATACAAAATTTGTTCAATAAAATATGTATGCTCTTTTTTACTTTAGTTAATTATCAAATTCGTTCAAACAATCGAATGATATGGCCAATGTCATATAATCTACAAAATTAAAGGTACTTTAAAGGTGCAAATTAAAAAAAAACGGCATTTAAGCCCTGTCAGACTATATCCATCAGAATGAAACTTATATGATATTAAAGCCTATTAAATTTTACATTGATATAGCGAGTTTAATCAAAATCAATATAGACGGTTTTGAGAAAATCGTAAAAAGGTGCTAAATATAAAGTGGCTCTTCTGGTTAGTTGATTTTGATGAAAAAGTTGCTGTAACATCTCGGGCCCATAGTTGTCTTATTATAGTTGCACGACTTACCACACACAGATCTGTTTTCGGTACTTGGTTTTGTGGACTCAGAGGACCCTAAAACATTTATTTCCGTTGAAAACTGTAATTCGAAAATTTTCACTTTCGCAATACTTTCCCTTACTATATATTTCATAGGTAAGTGAAAGTAAAAATTCAAAATGGTAAATGAATTATTTGTTTTAAGATCATTTCAGTCACCAATTTCGCTTCTATGGAGTTAATTTAGGTTTTAAAAATCCTTAAAAAAATTATTGGGTTGTGTCACATGAAATGTCCGTTTTCAAGGTAATGGATTTTTATTAAAAATACGATATGAAAACAAGATAATTTTATTCGAAGAATTTACCTTCTTTTTCAACAAATTTTTCCCAACGTGAAACCAACTTTTTTATCCCCAAACTGAAAAACTCTGAGCTTTGAAGTGAAACAAAATCTGAAAACGCACTTTTCACTTGATCATCATTTACAAAAAGTTTTCCTTTGACGAAGTTGTCTAAATTCCTGAACAGGTGGTTATCTGTTGGAGACAAGTCGGGAGAATATGGTGGGTGCGGAAGAACTTCATAGCTCAGTTCTTTCAATTTTTGCACGTTATGTTTTGAAACATGGGGTCTTGCTGCCGCTCAGTGAGATCATGGAGGTATCCATGTATCGAGCTTTTTTACTTTCCCAATACACTTTAAATGTCTGTAAACGGTAGATGCACCTGCATTGAGTTGTGCTGAGAATCCTTTAACTGTTTGGTAGGGGTTTCCTTCTACTGTATGTTTGAGGACATCGTTGTCTATTACGGGCTGAGGTCTTCCTTGGGGCAAGTTCTCCAAGTCGGTATCCCCAACTGAAAACTTAGCAAACCAACGGCGAATGGTCCGTTCATTAACACTCCCTTCCCCAAACGCCTTGCAAATATTTCTGGCAGCCTCAGCTGCTGAATGGCCGAGTGTAAGCTCGTACAAAAATATTACTCGAAAATCGCGTGTTTCCATGTTCATATTTGGAGGTATACTAAAAAGTGGGTAATTGATTGGGAAGCTAATGTTTATAATACAAAGGTAGAGGATTAGTAATTGTTTACTTTAAATATGTAAACATTTGGAAAAAAACAAGAGAGACCTACAAAATCCTTTATGTATTTCAGAAACTATAAAAACGGACATTTCATCTGAAACAACCCAATATTTAGTCCTTTATAGCTTTAATTATTTAAATTATTCGGCCAAACTCGCCCTACTTCCCGGATCTATCGCCTACCGATTAGCATTTTTTCAGACACCTGGACCACTGCTTACGGAACAAAAATCCTTGTATATAAAAAAAGTTTATAAATTCTAAAGAGGGGAAATTCTATTCCGAGAGAATGGAAAAGTTACCAATAGGTTGAGAGAAATGCATTGATTGTAGTGTAGACTATCTCGATTAAATAAAATTATATATAGATGTCCAACTAAAGAAGAAAAGAACAGAAATATTTTGAATGTAATTTTTGTTTTTTTGACATTAAGAATTGTAATATAGACGTATTATATACCGTTAGGCAGAGAAAGATTTTAGGGAAAATATTATCTAATGTTATAATCATAATGGACAGTCACGAAAAGTAGACAAAACTAAGTGACTATTACAGATAATAATATTATAGTTTATTTAATGAAACACATGTTTCTATCGAAGCTCGGTATAATTTCATCGACCTCTTTTTAGTCTCTAAATATATTCAAAAGTTCTTAATGATTTTAACAATGGACGTATGAGAAAGTCATATGTTATGAGCACCAGATTTTTTAAAGTTATTTTTACTATAAGTTTTTTTTTAATGACTCTAACCTTAGAGTAAATATTCAAAACGTATTCCTGAGAGATCCGTGTGAAACAAAAGTTTGTCCAATATCAAACGACAGCGCTCCGAAAAACCCAACTCATTGGTGAGTCCTAATGCATGTTGGCCGATGAGTGTGTAGAATTGATATTGTCAGCGCATACAGATCAGCCCTCTGTCATTGAATCATTCGTAGAAGAGTAAGGTGATTGTAAACTATAATTGAATAAATATATATGAATGATGGCGGTAACTGATAGTAGATTGTTAATAGAATCTCAGTATATTTTTATAGAATCTAGTATTTTTTTGTAACTTAAATATTCATAAGTTGTTAGCATATATGTCATTAAATTTACAAGAAACATGTACTAATTGAAACTAACTGCTATTGGATCGTATTGCGATTTGGATGGATGGAAAGTATTGCGATCGTGAAAATTTTCGAATTCCAGTTTTCAACGGAAATACACATTCTGGGGTCCCCTGAGTCTATAATAACCAAGTCCCGCAAAAAGGTCTGTGTGTGTGGTAACTCCTGGGCGGAAACGCTAAGTCCTATGGAACTAAAATTTCATATTTAAGACAAATATACGCCCGAGACGTTACAAAACCCTTTTCATCAAAATGACCTTACCGAAAGAGCCACTTTATGCCATGCATTTTGCACCTTTTTTTCGATTTTCTTGAAAACGATTCCGACGATTTTGATTAAACTCGCTATATCGATGTAAAATTTAATAGGTTTTAATATCGTGTAGGTTTCATTCTGATTGAAATGGTCTGACAGGGCTTAAATGCCGATATTTTATATTTTCTACCTCTAAACCACCTTTAATTTTATACATGCCAAAAGATTTACCATACACATACACAAAAAAAAATACATCTATATATATTTTTTTCTTTTCTTTTTTTCTTCTTCTTCTTCCAGTGGCGCGACAGGCCGTGTAAATTACACTCCTGGGAGATTACATTCACGTTTCTCGATGTATTTTGTAGGGAAGGGTCATCACCCACTTCGTCTAATTTTGTGAGTGGCCATCATTTGGCTGACGGGTCTCACATACCCGAGGGAGTGACTGTGAGTGAAACCCTAATTATTAAATGCTTAATAAACTGGACTGGGATTCGAATTCACAACCTTTAACGTGAGATACTGAGAGCGCGCTAGCCACTCAGCCACATTTTCCCCAAAATATATATATATATATATATATATATATATATATATATATATATATATAAGTAAATGAAAGTAATAATGAGATAGTTCCATCGCTTAAGCAGTATTTAAATACGCTGAAGAAGTAAATAATAAGAAATCGTAGGATGAAATAATCGAGAGTCAGTTGTTTTTTTTTAATAATTTAATTTTGCCTACGTTTCGGCTCAAATTTGTGAGCCATCATCAGGACATTACTGAGCTATGTCAAGCATAAAATCTAGCCGAAACGTCGGCAAAATTAAAATATTTAACGACTGCCTCCTGATTATTTTATCTCACGATAATAACAGTCGACCATACATCCTCAATATAATAAGAAATTCCATATTTAATAGTTTAAAAAAAAATGATGGAAAAAATACTGGTGTGCGCAAAACACTTCCATTTACATCCTTTTGTAAATAAATAAATTCTCATTATACATAACTCTTCTTTCATTCATGATGTGATGAAAACTACATCATCATGATGAGATGATTACTACATGGATATAATAACATATAGATATAATAATTATCATAACTGTATTCGTCAATGAAATGAAGTAGGAAACATTTTGAGGAAGTGCGAACGTTTATGCGATAATATGCACGATTGATATCTCAAGTACGTTGACCCATAACCATCTGAGTAAGTGACGTTTCTGAAAAGGGGAAGCAAATTATACTTAGAACTTGAGGGCTGTCCCATCATATAATTTATACTACTTTTATTTTTATGATATGTCTATTGATGTTTTTTTTTTATTAATATTACTTATTAATGAATAATTTAAATTCAAAATAACTAAGAATATTGTTGGATATAAAATCCTTATTATAAACGGATATCTTTATTACAAATAGGAAGAACTATATATACATAAAGGTGAGGTTATCTGTGTTATGCCTGTATTAGAAATAAGAATTTTTATATAGAAAACAAATCTACATAACTATAGAAATGTCTTCAAATATCAAATTTAACACAATTATGTGTCTGGGATGTTACAGGATCTTTCTCATATAACAACTTATTATTTTTTTTTAATCTCATTTTACAACAAGTAAATATGAATGAAAATAATATAACTTGTAGATAAACTACCCAGTTGGAGGACAACCTTAAAAAAATTAATTTTTTGGTAATATATTTATTTAATTAAAGTTTTACAGCTGATATCCCTGACAGTCTTTTCTAACTATGCCGATGACACTTGCGTGCCATCAGTTAATAACGATCCTACTATTGGCCTCGAGGTACGGTGTCAGAATTGGAGAATGAAATTTTTTTTTTTTTAATATTTATTTATTGCAATTTACAACTGTATAACAAGTAATAAGTACAACAGGTAAATTTGAATGAAATATAAAAACGCATAAAACACATGTAGAGAAGCTTCCCAATGAAAGCACTCTAAAGAGAATTAAAATCAATTCCAAAAAATCCGATCAAATTACTTTTACCCTTCTTCGTAAACCCTACAGTGTCCTTTAATGATATTCCGCTTGTCTCGGTAGAACAGATACCCTATTTAAGGCTCCTGCTTGACAAACGTCTTACCTGAAACAGCATGCTTATGCTAATACAAGCTGTAATTCATTCAAGGCTATTCCAAGGATCAAAACAATATCCATCGTCTCTGATTTTTTATGAAATTAAGTATAATTTATTCTTTCATAAACAAAAGATTAAATACTTTTAAACAAAATCTGTTGAGCACAACACGCGACTTTCACTTACCTCTATTATCAAAATCAATTTAAGAATGTGAATACAGATTTGAAAAAAAAAAACGTTAAAGAATTAATTACGTTGAGATGGAAGTATGTGTTATAGGGTTAGGGTATTGGAGTAGGTGCTCAACCTCTTGGTTATTAGCACCGAATAAATTTGTAGTAACAGATTTGTTTTACTCTTTTTTCTTCTTTTTATTTATTTATTTTTCCTTCTATTTTTTTCATTTATTTATTTTTTTTAATTTATTTATTTATTCTTTTTTTTATTGTTTATTTTTTTATTTTTTTTATTATTCTTTTGTTGACACATTCTGAATTAGTAAATTTATTCCAATTTTTTCTTTATTTATTTATTATTTTTATATATATATATATATATATATATTTTTTTTTTTTTTATTACTACTATTATTTTTTTTGTTTTCTTTCTTTCTTTATTTTTTTTTCTTATAGTTCCGGGAGCAGAGAACATTCTTTGACGAACCTAATCAGTGAACTAACTGTATGTGTTATATTAAATAATATATTATATTTTTATCTACAAGGATCAGTTAGTTTTATGGGGTTTTCATCAATCTCCATTAACTGATAAAAAATTTTATGTTAGAAAATATATTTTCTAAAATATTTCTGCGCGACTTGGTTATTTTTGTTTTGTTACTCAGTGGACCCTAAAAAGTGTATTCCCATTAAAAATTAGAATTCGAAAAATGTCCTAATCTCAATTCTTTCCCTTACTACTCCTACACAAGACTAAACATACAAGATACTGCTCGCCGATTTCGGCTACTTAAACACTTACTAGACAGACGCCTTCCACTTAACTACAAAAGACTCATTTACACGGCCTATTATAAGGCCTATCTGAACCTACAGAGTTGAGCTTTGGGGCTCCACTAAACTATCAAATTCAACTCTTACAATCCAAAATCCTTTATAAAATCCCCAATGCTCCTTTGTCAGGAATAAAATCATCCATAAAGACCTTAATGCTCCGTATGTTGTTGATTTGGCCCGTATCAGGTACCACTCCTTCCATGAAAAACTCCAGTCGAACTCTAACCCATTAGTTCAATCCTTGATTCCTCTTCAATTCCTGATAATCCACCGAGGCGTCTGAAAAGAAAATGGCCTCGAAACCTTCTTGTTCAGATTGACTACTAGAGTACTGCTAATGGGCAATTTCTCTTGGTGTTTTTTATCAGCAGTATATTTACTGGTAGCATAATAATACACAGTTGTAAATTTTAATAAAATAATAAGCTTAAAACCATAGAAGCTCACTTATGCTTTTTTACATATTCATAATAATGCTTGTATTGTTTTGTGAAAGAAATGGGGGTTAAAGAAAAATAAAGTGGTGTGTACTACATGGCTATCTTAGTATGTATTTACAAGTTTTATTTAAGTTCATTAGATCGTTATTACATATGAACTAGTATATTAAAGGTAAAACCTGTAACATTAATTTATATTATGGAGTGGCGTGGGCTAGTGAATAGATTACTAAGTCTACAATACTCCGGGTACTGGGTTCGAATCCCGCCTGTCTCTGAATATTATTTATTCTGTTATTTCGGCCGGAAGGGGACCCTGGGGTATGGAGTATGTTGGGGCACCACACAGCCTCTGTGAAGTGGTAACCCAAAATATAAGAAAAAAACCTGGCGACTGAGCGTGATCACAGCCTAATTGAGACGTTGATTTCCAAAAGGTACTATATCCATTCTAGAAAATTTTACAGGAGACGCGAAAATCACTAATTATTATATTATTAAATTAACTAATTTGATTCTTTTCGCATTAAAATGCAGAATAGTTTTTTTAGTCTATTAATATCATCATATTAAAGTTATGAAATGAGATGTTTTGGTATAATTTGGAACGAAATTCAATGTTTAATTAGTATATTAAGAAAATATCAATATTTCTAAATTTATAAAGGGTTTGGGTGTATAAAATTTATCTATTAGATAAAATCAAATAGGAGATTTAGATACATTTAAGTGATGAGAATACAAATATGTAAAAAAATCAAAGTAAAAAAAAATGTCCTTTAGTACCTTTTGGAAATCAGCGTCTCAATTATTCATGGTTGAAGAGATACAGGTTTTTCATTGATTTATCTTTTTTAATACATTATTTTTTAATTTTTACTTTGCATTATTCAATTGATTATAATAAGGTTAAAATTTTGTTATTTATGTTGTATTTTATAAATATTTTATGTAAATGGGAGATGTTGCACATGCTGCAGGTGCAGATTGCCTGAAATGAAGACATTGACTGGGGAAACCCAATTTGATGGGGAGATAGATTTTTGATCACGACATCGCTATAATTTATTCAAGTAACAATTGTTAAACCAGAGGAAGCAATTGTTTTTACTATTGCATAACTCAGACTAAAGACAGGTTAAAAATAACAATAAATTCAAAAATTATATAAGATAAAAAAGCATTATTATTTCAAAGCTCGTCTGAACAGAATAAATAAGTGTATTGTTATGTTTTAATAATTTTAATATTTTGCGAGAACAATATTAATACTTGATATACTCTAATACAAGAAGAGGAAACTCAAACCAAAATTATCCGAATATTTTTCGAATCAGACGATACACTAATTAATAAGCATTCCAAAAGTAAACTCTTACATTCGCAACATATACGTTATAATACATTTCATTAATCGATACACAACTACCCAGATCAACTCATTTCTTTCAAATTCTCGAAATTTGTGATAACACCTTCGCTTGACGAGCATCAACGTAGTTGTGGATATAAATAATAATAATATTTTTGTTTACAGTTTTCTAAACTAGTTTATATATATATATATATATATATATATATATATATATATATATAATATATATATATCTCATGTCGATGTATAGTAAACTTTAAGAATTTTTAAGAACAAATAATTATGCAATTCAGTTTTACTTTCTTTTACTTTCACTTACCAATATATGAAATATATAGTAAGGGAAAGAAATGAGATCGTGAAAATATTTGGATTCCAGTTTTCGACGGAAATACACATTTTAGGGTCCTTTGAGTCCAAATGATCAAGTCCCGAAAAATAGTTTGTGTGTCTGTGTGTGTGGTAAGACTAGCGCAAAAACGGAAAGTCGCACGAAACTGAAATTTCATATTTAATACAACTTTACGCCCGAGATGATACAGCAACTTTTTCATCTAGCTCGGCTATCCAGAGGAGCCACTTTGAAATAGTCAGACAGGGCTTACATGCCAATATTTTAAATTTTATTCCTCTAAACACCCTTTAACTTTTTACATTCCAAAAGATTAACCATATCATCTTAATGACATTGATGACCAACTAAAGAATAAAAGAGCAAAACTATTTTTTTATGTCGTTTTTTTTTTATTATAATAAGAACAGTAATATAGGCATATAATATACCGTTGGAAAGAGAACGATTTTAGAAAAAATATTATCTGCTGCACAAAGTTGTAAAATTTATTATAAAGCGAGGAATTGGAAATAAACTCATTACTGATAACCAATTTAATATTGTTATATTGTTTAATCTAAAACATATGTTTCCAACGAAATTGAATACACGTTTTATTAAAATCAATTTATAATATTTTTCAAATTAAAGTATATTTAATAGTTTTTAAATTGATTTTAACAGTCGAGGTAAGTGAAAGTCGTGTGTTGCCCGCACTAGATTTTTTCTTATAAGAACAGAGCATTCTAAAAATAAGTATTATTATGACAAGTGGAAGTCACTGGACTCCAGCGGAGGTTCCATTACACGTAACAGTGCAACATCAGTTCTCCAGCGACTGATAGGAAACCGCAGGCCGTGTCGACGGGTTGTCCAGCCAGCGAATACTTTCCTCGTGTGATAACTCAACGAAAATATAACTAATTTCAATATCAGCTCCATTGAGAAACGGTTGCACAACTTCCTACATAATCGTTATTCTGGAAATGAAGAAGTTATCACACAACACGGCATAATAAACAAAAAATAAAACATTTATAACCCATAATTAATGGACATATTTTTTAAATATAATCAAGATTAACATAGATCAGATATTCAATAACTGATTATAGCTATGAGATATTTTTGTTAATCATATAAACCTTTACAATAAAATAAGTTTTGTTAATTGGTAAAAAAAAAAAAAAAAATAATAATCAAACATTTAAAAAAGCACACACTGCCTTCCATTCCTCACCCAATCACTTTATTTCACAAGCCTTTTATCAGTTTTTCATACTAGTCGACGTTTCGGGGCTGTTTCCCCATTTTCAAGACTTATTCCTTTTCCATTATATAATTACTACATCATATTTCACCCTTCATTCCATCTCATAGCACACTGCTACTTGTCTCATATTGGTGTTCATTGGACAATGTCTATAGACAAGTAGCAGTGTGCTATGAGATGGAATGAAGGGTGAAAATGATGTAGTAATTATATAATGGAAAAGGAATAAGTCTTGAAAATGGGGAAACAGCCCCGAAACGTCGACTAGTATGAAAAAATGATGAAAGACTTGTGAAATAATGTGATTGGGTGAGGAATGGAAGGCAGTGTTGCTTTTTTAAATGTTTATATTAAGAAAACTTCCAAAAAAATTAAAAAAGAAAAAGGTACTAATACATTGATATATAAAAAAAACAAAATAAAAAATGTTGGCCAAATATATTGATTTGAAAGATATCTGGAGCGCGTAACACACGACTTTCACTTGCATCCGTTGTTAAAATCAATTTAAGAACTTTTAATACAGCTAGAGTTAAAATAAGTTTAAAGAATTGCATTCAGGTTTGTGGAAAGTAGGTTTTAGATTAAATAATAATCAGTATAAAATTGTTAGGTCACCTATGTTTCTGCACTATTCTTCACTTTGTCGTTTGGGGTTTTGGGGGCGTAAAACACAGGTTATAAATGCCTATGTTCACTTTGAAAGAAGAAAAAGCAATAATTAAAATAAAACAAATAATATTAAATAAGCACAAGACTTAAACTTTGTAATTAATTTGTTTCTCAATAAGTATTCGGTTTTCCTTGTGCCTAGGCATCGCGATGTTCAACGCTAACATCGTCTCGGCCACCACTCTTTTACATTTAGCCTTCAAAATGCATTTATAATCTATAGAGAAAGAATGGCAAATGATAAGAATAGAAATAAACCAAAACTTTTACGTGAGGACTAAGTACCCTATAGAATAACTGAAATTTAACATAGTAAAATATTCAATCTGGAACAAAAATTAATGAGAAAAAAAAAGAAAATAGATTTTAACCAAGAAAAATAAATAAAAATAATGATAATGAAATAAATACATTTGAGACAAATACAATTGATTAATTTTTTTATTCAAAAAACAATTTTATTAAGAAAAATTACATCTGTCACAAAATTAACTAATATTTAACGCTTTTGATAAAACTAAAAGAAAATGTACAAAAAAAAAAACAACAAAGTATAGTTATTTCAACTTACTTAAGCACTTGTAAAAACTAAAGTATTGACTATGATCTAACAGTACAATTATAATTGTCAGCTAGCATCATTATGGGAAGTGAGAAGATACTGGAACTCGAACGGATGTTTGTTGGGAGGAATTCCAAAAACTGGTAGAGCGGGCTAGAAAGCAACTTCATATGTTTTATTTCTGTGGTAAGGATATAAAGGTCGGAATGTTGGGATCTAATTTATTGTGAATGGATTGATGGTTTGAACTGCATGAGATAGGGAGGGTGCTGGGAGTTGACTGTTTGGTAAAGGAATGTTCCAAGGATATTGTCTTCGGGTTTGGGGAAAAGCCACTTAACTCGTAAAGATGGGACACGTATATAATATCTATGATACCATTCTCATGTTTCGAAAAAAAACTTGAGTTTCCATTCATCTACAATACGCCCTGATGATGACCCACAATGGGGGTCGAAACGTTGGCAGAAAATAAATGGTTGAAACTACTTAATTGTTTCATTACACTAACCGCCACCCGGTCTAATTCCTTCTAGTAATTCTCAACTGTCAACTAATTATATCCACTATTTATTTTTATAAATAACTTCCTTTTTTTTATAAAATAGGCTAACGAAAACAATTTTCGAACATGCTAACTAGCAATTGCATGACGTAGGTCAAATAAAAATAAATAAATGCAGAGGAAATGGAGGAAAAGAAATATTTAATTTAATAGAGGGACCATGCCTTCTTTGACGTCATTATCATTTTAAGTTTCTCGCGAAGTCGATAATCACGCGCACCAGACTGGACACTTGTCTTATTTCACAAAAGGAAAAACCTAATAAAATTAGGTACGTTTGACGTCAGCGGCATCTCCATTGATAGAGATAAATGTGTCAGCAGCTTTCATAGACGTGAATGAATCCTTGCCACATCACATAAAAGATAGTATATACACGTATATAGTAAACAAAAAAAATATACATATGAAAATCCGGTCCAAGTTTTGAATATTAAATCAATAATATATTAAAGACTTAATATACATATTATTTTAGATACTAAGCCTAAATATCAAGTTATTATGAGTTCGGATATTATAAATTTAATTATATATACGTAAATAATAAATACGAAGTTATAAATACCATAGGGAAACCTTGAACCCAGACAAGGACATCTAGGCGCAGACACTAACCTGAAATACCGGAGTGCTCTACCGACTCGAGCAGCCTTCGGATCCTCTCACTGAGTCGGCTCAGGGCAACAACCTTTCTCATTACGACAATAAAAATATAATAATATTATAAATAACAATAGTATTCATTAATATTATAAAAAAAAAATTATTTATTATTCTATTTTTATCATCCGGATTTAGGGATACTTAATTAATAATTTTTTAATATTTTGTTCAAATAACAACTTTTTACTTTCACTTACTATATATAGTAAGGGGAAGTATTGCGATTGTGAAAATTTTAGAATTCCAGTTTTCAATGGAAATACACGTTTTAGGGTCCCCTGAGTCCAAATAACCAAGTCCCGCAAAAAGGTCTGTGTGTGTGTGTGTGTGTGTGTGGTAACTCCCGGGCAGAAACGGTAAGTCCTATGAAACTGAAATTTCATATTTAAGGCAACTATACGCCCGAGACGTGACAAAACTTTTTTCATCAAAATGAGCTTACCAGAAGAGGCACTTTATACCATGCATTTTGCACCTTTTTTCAATTTTCTCGAAAACGGTTCCAACGATTTTGATTAAACTCGCTATATCGATGTAAAATGTAATGGGCTTTAATATCATGTAGGTTTTATTTGGATAAAAATGGTCTGTCAGGGCTTAAATGCCGATATTTTAAATTGTCTTCTCCTAAAGTACCTTTAATTTTGTAGATTCAATAATAATAACTAGATTATCTTGTTAACGCTGATGAAAAACAGGTAAATATATAAATTGAATAAATTCGATACCCAACTAAAGGAGAAAACAGAAAAATACTTTTAATACAATTTTTCGTTTTTTTAAACATAAGAGCTGTAATATACATGTATGATATACCGTTGGAAAGCTAAAGATTTTAGAAAAAATATCTCTAGCTTTTAGAAGTTGATAGAGAGTGGTGAATGGAAGATAAAACTAACTGATTATTTTAGATAATAATAAAATAGATTTTTTAATGAAACACATGTTTCTATAGAAATTTAATTTGATTAATTCCTTAATAGTTTCACGTATTTTCATCTCTAACTGTATTTGAAAATTCTTTCATTGTTTTTAAAAATCGAGGTAAGTGAAAGTCGTGTGTTGCCCGCACCAGATTTTTTACTTTCCCTTACCTATATATCATATGAAATATATAGTAAGAGAAAGCATTGCGATCGTGAAAATTTTCGCATTCCAGTTTTCAACGGAAATAAATGTTTTAGGACCCTCTGAGTCCAAATAACCAAGTCACGAAAAAAGGTCCGTGTGTCCATATGTGCGTGTGTGGTAAGTCCAGCGCGATAACTAAAAGTCTTATGAAACTGAAATTTCACATTTAAGCCAACTATATTTATCAATCATATTTAGGGTCCTCTGCGTCCTAATAACCAAGTCACGAAAGGTCCGTGTTTGTGTATGGTAAGTCTAGCGCAAAAAACTAAAAGTCGTATGGAACTAAAAAAATATATTTAGGAAGCGTACATGCCTGAGATGTTACAGCAACTTTTTCATCAAAATCGGCCGACCAGGAGAGCAACTTTATACTATGCACTTTACGATTTTTTCAAAAACCGCTCTAACGATTCTGATTGAACTCGCTATATTGATGTAAAATTTAATGGGCTTTAATATCAAGTAGGTTTTATTCTGATTGAAATAGTCTGTCAAGGCTTAAATGCCGATCTTTTAATTTCTTTCTTCTGAAGAACCTTTAATTTTGTAGTTTTCAAAAAATTAGGCACATCATCTTGTTAGCATTGGATAAATAACATTGTATGTACTTATCTATTTTCCGCAAACACTGACGTTTACACTGATGGAAGTAAGTACAGCGATAATGTGTATGCTTATTCTAAACTACAGCTAGTGTTAATATGCAGTAACAACAATAGTGATGAGAATCGTATCGTTCTAACAACCGAGCTGGAACTCATGAGTTCTGAACCTCTTCAAACCATATGTAAGAATGTATTCGACTCTGGACTGAAATTGGAAAATGGAAGATACAGATAGTTCTGATGAAATGCCTCCTATATGCCGATGGCATTGTTCTATTAGCGGGCACAAAAGAAAAGCTGCAACAAGCTCTGGGTGTAGTGGGAGGCAGAACTATTAGGTAAGGATATATCCATCAACGACTTCAAAAGCAAGATTCTATTTCCCTCACTGAATGAAGAAATGGTATGGAATGGGAAAGTGAGGAATGAATTCAACTACCTGGGAACCATTATACATACATACATCTATAAAGCCAGTCCTTACATATGGAGGCGAGAGATGGGAGATGCTCGAAAAATATATCAACCGAATCACTGCTGCTGAGATGAAATTCTTAGCAGCGGGAAAGACAAGGCGAGATTGTGTCCAGAACAATAGGATCAGAGAGCAACCCGAAGACAATAATGCAAAACAGGCAATTAAAATGGTTTGGGCATGTCTGCCGTACGGACGACATAAGGGAACCCAGATGGACACGGGAAGCCAGACCTACAGGTATAAGACCACGTGGCCGACCGAGAATTTCCTATCAGGATATGGTCCAGAGGATTTGAAGTAACAGGGCCAAGGGTCTTGCAGAAATGAAGCGACTCGGCAGAGAACGGAATAACTGGCAGCGCAGGACCGAGGCCCCTCTACGCCAATAATGGCTCGAAGAGGAAGAGAAAGAAGAAGAAGAAAGCTAATTGACTCATCAAATTAGGCAAAGACTTTTGGATCTTAAATAGATAGGGAAAAGAGTGTCTTTAAAGTTGGCAAAGACGCAGGCAAAGGTCGGGGGTAACGAACGGGCCTCACCTCTCTAAAGAAGATGCTTCCGGAGATCTCTAGCCATCCTACGATAAAGCACCCTATTCTATATTAGGAAGGAAATATGTGACCTCAAGCAACACTACACAATTTCACTTCATGATACAGTAATGATTACAAACTAGCTATTCACAGAACGAGGAAACAAAAAATATGATCTTAAAGATTTAGCATTATAAAACCAAAAATTAATACATATATCATATAACTGAATTATCTTAACTTTTTAAAAAACATATCGGTTGATAATTTAATAATAAAAAAATAGCTGGTGCGCGCATCACACGACTTTCACTTACCTCTGTTGTTAAAGTCGATTTAAATTGTTCTTAAGCATTTTTAAATACACTTACAGATAAATGAATGAGTTTTTAAAGAAATAATTACATTAAAACTGAATAGAAACATGTTTTTATTAAATAATCTAAGAAAATTTAAAATATCGGTATTTAAGCCCACTCAGACTATTTCAATCAGAATGAAACCTACATGATATTAAAGCCCATTAAATTTTACATCGATATAGAGAATTTAATAAAAATAGTTAAAGCGGTTTTTTCGATAATCGTAAAAAGGTGCAAAATGCGTGGTATAGAGTGCCTCTTCTGCTTTACTTTTCTTTGATGAAAAAGTTGCCGTAGCATCTGAGGCATAGACGCTCTTAAAATATGAATTTTCAGATTTATACAACTTATCGTTCCCGCGCTACTAAGTATAATAGTAAGTATAAGTACAACTTATACTTACCACACACAGACCTTTTTCGGGACTTGGTTATTTAGACCCAAGGAGACATGTATTACCCAAAACGTGCATTACCGGTGAAAACTAGAATTCGAAAATGTTCACGATCGCAATGCTGTCCCTTACTATATATTTCATATATAAGTAAGTGAAATTAAAAAAAAAAAAAAGTTTTTACTTATTTATTATTATAATACGACTGCTTTATATCAAACGATTATAGGGTGTCATACCAAATAGTCACTAAGCTGTAAATTAATAAAAAATATGCACAAACAAATAAATAATTAGATATTTCGAAACTTAAGACCTTTTATTCAGTACATCAGCGAAAAGATACATTTTGTATGGCTATGAAGTATTTAGTAAATACAAGGTTGTAAAGAGGTGTATTGAGAAATTCTTGACGTCATTGCAGAATGCTAATTTCTATAGGAGTCAATAATTTAAGTAATTTTTCATTGTCTGCTTTGACATCATAGCTCACCATTCCTCTCAGCTCTGACGAAGATGCTGACCTAAATAGAACCAGTTATTTTTAGAAAAGTATAATTATGAGAATAATGATTTATTATCTACAATTTATATAAATTTATCTTTTAAAACTATTAATGGAAATATTATCAGAGTTGAATTCAATAGATGACTGATAAATTTTAATTTACTAGCATTAGTTGGTTATATTTTATCTTTACATTGACTTTGTAGATAAGTTCATATATATATATAATATATATATATATATATATATATATATATATATATGAATAGTCTTGTACCTTATATGATTTAAAAATCAAGCTGATATGACGAGATAACATAGGATTTGAAATGACATGCACATAAAATATTCGGCCCTAAATTGCCAAAGTCCGTTTATACTTAAATAAGATATTTATTATTTAGTAAAATTATCATAAGTTTACGTTTCGGGGTCTTAATCCTATTATCACGAGTAAAATAAACAATTACAAAAATAAATCAGATTATTTATTCTTTATTTTATTATTCTATTTGTTTTCTGATTTTTCTAATGATATTTTAGTATTTTTGTATTATAAATTTATTATATCTGTATGATGTGGTCCTAAGGTTTTTCGTATCGGTTTCATAGTTGATTGCCTCATTATTATTTTTGTTAATATATATTGCTTCGATTTTTCTATTTCTATTATATTGGGAATTTCTAGTATTTCTATATCTTCAGAAGTAAATGTATGTTGTAATTTGGATGTAACATCGAATATTTGAAACAGGAGACAGTAAGCCATGTAATGTAATTAGGTTTGACTTATGGCAATATAGCAACATTAACAATCAAGTATTAATAAAAGTACATGTTACTTGAGAATTATGTCATTTCAAAACTAAATGTGTTTAAATGTTGAAATATGTTGTTTAAAAATTTTTGTGTGATGTTTTAGTATAGTCTTGATAATGGAAATAACATTCCGAAACTTATTGATGGTACTTAAAAAAAATGTTTATAATCGGTAATTTTTGTATACAAATTATCTTAATTAGACAATAACAATGGTTTCTATAACTTATAACATTAATAAAATATACAATGTTTTTAATAAATAAAAAGACTATAAGTTACAAGGTGAGAATCTATAATATAAATATATTATATACCTCTTCAGCTCATCAATTCAGCCAAGGAAAACGGCCTATTACCACTGCTAATTTCAAAACTTTATATTTGCTATATCTGAACTATACCGATTTCAATTTTTTTTTTTTTAAGGTCTTTAATCTTTAAGGCTATCTTGGCGTATATATCGGTAAATATTAAAAAAATCTAATAATTTTTTTCTCTATTTAAAAAAAATTGAGGTATTTGAGAGAATTGAAAAAAAATAATCTAACCATTATTAATCGGCTTGTATCAACGTCTAGGTGCTAGGATCATTTTCGGATACCCTAGTACTTGTGTGCCACATGAAAAATCGGTCTAGTACTTTCGGACAAAAATTACGGACAGACGGATTTATTTGAATGCGTTATACGGGTTATACGCATCTTGACACCTCAAACTAAAAGGCCTCAGATCTTGAGGGATAGGAAGTAATTTTTTATTTATTATCATTTTACTTTTAATTTATTATTAATGAGAATTAGTGGTGAATAATAAATGTAATGTGATGCAGTATTGATTGCTCTAAAGATCTAAACAACAACAGGTTGTGAATAATGATATAAGGAAGTTGGCGGCGACCGCGCGGCTGCTGGGACGAGGTTAATATTCCCGGGAATTTCGGCCTCTCCTTAATGACAGTATTGCATCATCGGCAGCTCCCCATTCATCCAATTTATACTATTCTCGACTCCACTAATGGCTCCTCCGAGAGATTGCAAGTCAATGACGCAGGTGCGGTTGAATAAGTATCCTTTGGGATCAGGTGCTTTGGGATTGAAGGCACACGACTCCCACACCTCCTCAGGAATCCAGGGATTTCCAGGATTGGCTGCAAAGTGCTGGCTCCGACGTGTCCTTCCTGGTGCTCTATGACGCCCGATGGAAAGCACACAGTCTTGAAGATATTTATAGCAGGTCGCTAGGTCGAGGAAATGTGTGCCGGGGACTGCCTCTACGTAGGGGCTTTGGCAAGAGCTGCCTGATTGCTATGGTCTGACGTAGGGGGACACCTGCTCTCTAGCGTTTGCATAATCTCCCAAGCACCATATAGGCTATAATGGATCTATGCTATATTAAAGTTTTCTAGAATTCTTTTCAAGCAAAATTAAATTTAATCAAATTTCGAACTTGAAAATGTATTTTAACTAGGAACCATAACGTAAAGTTATTGGAGCTTTTTAGTCCCGTCACTCTTGAGAAAAATAACTTATTAGGTATAAACAAACCCTCCATTAAATAGTTCGTTGAAGTCACCTGTGGTGTAGTAACTACCATAAAAGTCTCAAGTTCAAGACCGCAATTTCAAACCTGGTAGTTGGCCTTAAGATTTTTTAAATGGAATAAAAAATCCTTGGTTATGCCGTTCTTTGGAGGGGACTTAAATGATGGCTATGACGGGTACTCGTTAAGATCCCTATTCTGGGGTCACCTGTAGCATGAGGGTTAGCATAATAGCCTCCTATGACCAAGGTCTCGGGTTCAAACCCGCAGGTGGCCCTAGTACGTGTCAATGGGAATGAAAATCCTTAGTTATGCCGTTCTTCGAAGCAGACGTAAAAAGTTGGTCCCGAGCCTGTGCGATGTCAGTTACTCGTAACAGATCCCAATCCTAATTAAACCTGGATAGGCAAAATTCAAGACTCCCACTGTAGCATCGTCCGATTGGCCACAGTAGCATAAAGTGACGTTAAATAAATGAAAAACATAAACAAGACCCCTATCCTTATCAAACCAGTATAGGCACAATTTGAACTCTCACTTTTGCATCGTCCAAGTAGCCACAGTGTACCTGTGATTTTATATGAATAAACGAACAAATAATTAAAAAAGTATTAAATAAAATGATATTATAATTCATAGTCCCACTTGCTGATATTTAGCTATTTAAAAGTTGATAAAGGCAAAAAAGTATTCACCTTTGATTATTTTTTATACTTAGCTTAGTCATAGTCCTATTTTCTGTAACAATTTCGATCTTGAGAACGTTGTCTTTTTTTTTTTTGAATTTTCAAAAATGATAAAAACTAGAACAAGTAGTGCAACGATAATACAATAACAATAACAAATAAAAATCAGCTTTAACTAAACATAAAAAGAACAAAAATATAAGCATGTTTGAAGCAATGACAAATCCATTTCCACCTATTTCTTCCCACCAGCTGTGTGTTTGTAACCTCACTCCATCATACACATCAGACCCGTCACGCTTTAATAAAATTTTATAATATCATTTATCACTATTATTATTTTATGGAATATGTAGAATTACCATAGAAATTCTTTGCATTTACTGAGAAATTACTAAAATTGAAAGGCGTGTGGTGATTTGCTCAGATTCATAATCTGCTATCACAGAATGCAGAACATCTTTTCTTAAAACTGGTTGGTGAATTCATTTGGCTCGTTTAAGAATTTAAGCCCTCGCTTGATTGAATAACATGTGGGGTACCACCTACAGCCATTCACATTATTACTAAATGTTATGCTTACAAATGTGAACGACTAAAACATATTGTCTCAAAATGAACACGAAGAAATATTCCGAGTGGAAGAACATTCCAGCTGTTTATAAAATCAACGAACATTTTCAGAAAAAATAAAATTAATTAAGCCTTAATGGTACAAATGGTAATTGTAAAATGGGATGCAGATGACCCTCGTCGTTGAAAAGCCTTAATAAATAAATAAAATTATTTTATGTATAAAATTCAAAATTAAATATATTACTGATACTTACTATACTTAATCAATAAATTTTCAGATTTGCTTTTACTTTTACATGACTTAAGAGTATTTTCGGTCAATTACTACGTAATTTAAAAAAAACACCTGTCATCATACATAAAACAATCGTAAGCATCGAAGAAAATTATAAGGGAAAACCCTAGGAATAGTGCATCAATAGTATGAGCTTATTGAGGATAACAGGTCCCTTCTATAAACGGAAAATATAGAGTTTCAGCGAAAATTTGTTCAATTACTGTTAAAGGAAAGCACCTGAACGTATGACGTACAGAAAGAAGGGATGGTCTACAAAATTGTTTATTAACCATTAATCACTATCTAATGGCGCAATATTATTTCTTTTATCTACGATTCATAATTTATTTTAAAATAAATTATGGTATAAGATAAAATATATTGTAAGAAGTAATGTGCCTAATGGACAAGTAATATAAATATATATATATATATATATATATATATATATATATATATTGTGTGTGTGTGTGTGTGTGTGTGTGTGTGTGTATGCATATCAGTGTTGGGATACATTTATTTTAAATAAAGAAATGATTTAGTTTTTTATTCGAATAACCAATAAATTAGTTATCTATATGACAGACTAAATAGATTTTCTTAAGTTATATGTTTTTTTCCGACTATTTAGAAGTATAATAACCATAACAAATTTTCCACTATTCAGGTGAAGTTTATACGAAAATCAGCATAGAATTTTCCATCCGCTTTTTCCAGTTGTATAATATAAACGAATTAATGAATTTTCAACATTTCGTAAATTTTGCGTCTAGTTTGCAGTCTAATACGAACATTAGCATATAATTCTTTTCCGAATTTCCATTGGCTTTTACGGCTGTATCTTGTCAATAAATGGATTTTAACCATTCTGACTACTTCCCGAATTTTTCGAGGTAGAATAGTAAAAAAATCAGCAAATAGTTTTCCCCCAAATTTCGTTGCTTTTCCGCCTGTATTGGTAGGTTGGTAATTTAAAATAATTACTAAAAGAAAATCGCGGCACCCCCAGACTCCCTCAACTCCCGACGGAAAATGGGAAGTTCTGTGAGACAATGAAGGATTTAATAAAATAATCTTAAATTTCTTCGGAAAAGCTCCTTACTACCTAAATAAATTATAAACTTTACCATCTTCATCATTGAAACTTTATTCCAAAAACAATTTTTTTTTTTTTTGCAACTTTATTTATTTATTCTTAATTAGCTTTCACAACTTTACACTTATCTTTATAAATTAATTTTGTCATTCATTTAATTGATTTCCCTATTTATACAGTTTATTTATAATTACTATTATTTATTTATTTCTCCCTTCTTCTAAAGTCTAACAATTATGTGTGCGTTCGTATAGGCGTTGATGACCTTTGATGTTTTATGGCTTAAAGCCCTAATTAACAACTAGAAAATGGGTTTAATAAATTTAAAAATTCTAAGGACTCCAAATTATTTTTAGAGGTTATTTAATGAAAAATATATCAAAATGCTGTCAGAAATTTATTGAAAGTAATCGAGACTATTCTCATTAATAAAAACAACTATATTTTTTTTTTTTTTTAACTGTAACCCTCATTATTTTCTAGACACCTCGAATTCGTACATAATATGCACATTTTTAAAACTGTATAATGTTATGTGAAGTTAGTATATGTATACTAAAGAAAATTTGTGAAATACAAAAACCACATTCCTTTTCTAATTAATACATTCGATAATACAAAAAAAAAACAAAAAACTTACAAGACAATGTGTACAAAAGTAATTTCAGTCTAAAAGGTCCTTAATCCATTTCGAAATCCAGCTTTTCTAAGACTCTGACTTACCTGAACCACACACATCCACTTAAGCAACGCTTGACTGAAGCACCTAAGGAAAAGCGGCCAGGAAATATCCGAAAGTGTAACCTATTGGCACGTCACATAAGAACTTGGGGTAACCATCCTTTAAGAAAACTATAGGATAATTCCCAAACGGGGAATTATGCAAAAGATGTAATAAATTTGTTTTCAATGAGCACGATTTGACTGAGAATATAGTTGTTCTTTCCTTATTTGGTTATCACATTTTTTTTTACGAAATACCTGTTTTAATTTAAAATTTTCTCATCAATAAATTTAAATATGATTAATAAATTTAGTGTTTTACAAAAAGGTGTCTTATAATTATTTTGTTGTTGTTTTATTTACCTTTCACTTACCTATTAAAAGTATTACGATTGTGAAAACCCTAGTCTCCTCAGTTATAAAACACATTACAAATAGGTCCCACAGAATGCTCTTTTTATGCTTGAATTTGGTATGAGTAGGTCAAAAACCAAATATTGTTTTAAGATAGGTAATTGCATTAGATGTTACAGTAATATTACTTTCATTTACCATATATAGTAAGGGAAAGTATTGCGATCGTGAAAATTTTCGAATTCCAGTTTTCAACGGACAATTTAAAATACATATTTTAGGTCCCCTGAGCCCAAATAACCAAGTCCCGCAAAAAGGTCTGTGTGTGGAAACTCCCGGGCGGAATACGGTAAGTCCTATGAAACTGAAATTTCATATTTAAGACAAATATACACCCGAGACTTTACAAAACCTTTTTCATCAAAATGAGCTTACCAGAAGGTCACTTTATACCATACATTGTGTACATTTTTTCGATTTTCTCAAAAACAGTTCCAACGATTTTGATTAAACTCGCTTTATCGATGTAAAATTAACGGCTTAATAAATTTAGGTTTCATTCGGATTAAAATGGTCTGAAGGGCTTAAATGCCGATATTTTAAATTTTCTTTCTCTAAAGTACCTTTAATTTTATTGAGTCATATAAAAATAACTAGATTATCTCGTTACCACTGATGAAAAACAGGTAAATATATAAATTGAATGAATTCGATACCCGACTAAAGGAGAAAACAGAAAAAATATTTTTTTAATGCAATTTTTCGTTTTTGAACATAAGATACACCGTTGGAAAGCTAAAGAATTTAGAAAAAATATGATCTCATACACAAGCTTTTAAAAGTTAATAGAGAGTGATTAAAAGCCGATAAAACTAAGTAATTGTTTTAGATAATAATATAATAGATTTTTTAATAAAACACATGTTTCTATAGAAATTTCAATTTAATTTATTATTTAATGGTTTCACTCATATTTGAAAATTCTCTAATCGAATTGAAAAACGGAGGTAAGTGAAAGTCGTGTGTTGCCCGCACCAGATTTTTTTTATCATATCAATAAATCAGAAATTATGCTCAATATTATGCCTTTAACATTTTTTAAGGAAAAGACCCTAATGATTTTTATTAAACATGCTATATTGATGTAAAATTCAATGTGATTTAATATCGGATATTATTGATCCTCTGTCTGATAGAGCTGCAATCCGAATCTTAAAGTGTCAACCTCTAAAGTACTCGTAATTTGATTTATTTGAACTTATTGACTATTTCGTTTGATTTAACTTCTTCGTCATAATAAAACACTTTAGTGAAATACTCACAAACGTAGTAAAACAATTAAATACATTCAGATTTAGTAAATCACGCACATTCATCAAAAGTCAAGTGGTGGTTAAAAATAGAAAACGTGATTAATCATATTTAATGATAATAAGTGGTTTTGTTTTTTTGCAGCAGTCTATTTTATCGCATTCACTTCCCATTGGTCTATTTTTAACGCAAACTATCTATAAATAGAGAACTGCGTAAAGTTAAGCGATTCGGAATTGCCAAAAGGAAACAAGAGTTTCCCGCCGGTGGTGTGCTCCGTCAGCATTTAATTGCTTGAGCGCCTCTGCTAATCTCAAACAACTCTGTGACGAATCTTCACAGAATTCCCAAGCGGACAATTAACATTACTTTCTTTTGTCATCCTCACTCAATCGAGCACTTAAGATACAAAAAATACAACAGCTTGGACATTTTTTAGAAAATATAGCGAATGAGGTCATAAATACATTACATATTTAGAGTCTTTTGAAGAGAAAACTTTGGGCGAACGCACATAGGTTTTTTTCAAAGCGGAGAGTAACGCTGATCCGTCACGCTCTGAGATGAAAGCCTCGATCGGAACGTCGAATGTCCCTAGCGAGAAATATCTTTCTCGCTAAGTAAGCTGCTCTGTAATGCCGTTTCGCTTCGTTTACTACATTCAATTTATATGTAATATTTATTTTTTATTATCATCAATTATTAAATAGTTTTTAATATTTAGTTACTTAGAATAATAATTATTTTAGAATAATTGTTTTACATTTTTTCTTTTACTTACCTATTTACACGAAATACACGTTTTAGGGTTCCCTGAGTCCAAATAACCAAGAAAAGTTCGGTGTGTGTGGTAAGTCCAGCACGAAAACGAAAAGTACTATGAAACTTTTTTTTTTGAATATTTTTATTGAAATTTACAACTGTATTTTGTAATACAACAAGTAAATATGTTGGTAATATAAAATACATGAAAAAAACATGAAGACAAATGCCCATTGGCATCATTCTACTAGGTAACTAAACTAGAAGGTCTCGAGGCCATCTACTTTTCAGACGCCTCGGAGGACTTATCAGGAATTGAAGAGGAAGCAAATATTGAAACTATAGGATTAGAGTGGGAGTGGAGTTTGTCATGGAAGGATTGATACCTGGTTCGGGCCAAATCAGCAAATATGGGATGTTAAGGTCTTTATGGATGATTTTATTTGTGACAAAGTAAGGAGCATTGAGGATTTTTCGAAGGATTTTGGATTGTAAGGAATTTGATGGTTTCGGTAGAGCCCCAAAGCTCAATTCCCTAAGTCCAGACAGGCCTTATGGTGGTGATATAGATAAGCCTTTTGTAGATAAGTGGAAGATTGGAGCGTCTATCCAGTAAGTGTTGTAGTAATCGAAAGCGACGGGCGATTTCTTGTCTTTTCAGTCTTGTGTGGGATTCCATCTTAGACGTTTGTCAAGTAGAAGTCCAGGTAGCGGATCTGTTCAACTGGAACAAGTGGAATATTATTAAAGGACACTGTAGGACAGGATGTCATAGGTTTACGACGAAGAGTAAAGGTAATTTGGTGGGATTTGTGGAATTGATTTTGATTCTCCAATTCTGACACCATATCTCAAGCTCTATGAAACTTCAAATTTCATATTTGAAACAACTAACGCCCGAGATGTTAAAAATACTTTTTCACAAAATCAGCTGACCGGAAGTGGTCCTTTAAACCATGTATTTTACACCTTTTTACTATTTACTACAAACGACTCTAATGATTTTAATTAATCTCACTAAATTGATGTGAAATTTAATGGGCTTTAATATCACGTAGGATTCATTCTGATTGAAATAGTCTACAGAGCTTAAATGCTGATATTATAAATTTTCTTCCTTTAACTTTTGTACATAACAAAGTACCTTTAATTGTGTAAATTTCAAAAAAATTAGGAACATCATCTTGTTAGCATTGATAAATAACAGCTAAATATGTAAGTTGAATGAATTTGGTAAACATATTTTTTAATCAATTTTTGTGTTTTTTAACACAAGAATAGTAGTATAGATGTAAAATATTCTGTTGGTAGCTAAATATTTTTTTTTTTTTTATTTTTTTTTAACATCATTTATTGAAATTTACAACTGTAATTCAAGGTACAACAAGTAAATGTGACAAAAGATAAATAGTCGTGTAACAGACTTGAAGAAGAACTACCCAATGGCAGCACTCCTGTAACTTTTCTAAACTAGAAGGTCTCGAGGCCATCTTCTTTTCAGACGCCTCGGAGGATTGTCAGGAATTGAAGAGGAAAAAAGTATTGAAACAAGAGGATTATGGGTGGGAATGGAGTTTGTCATGAAAGGAATGATATCTAGATCGGGCCATCTAAATATAAAAAAAAAAATATTATCTTATACACAGAATTGTAAAAGATAATGGAGAGAGATGAAAAATCAATGAAACTGATTGTTGTAGATGAAAATATAATGGATCATTTAAATTTTTTTTCAGGACTATTGAACTCAGGGGACTTTTCAATTTAAAATTTTCACAATCGCAATACTTTCCTTACTATATATTTCATATATAGGTAAGTGAAAGTAATAAAATACACGTTTCTATCGAAAATCAATTAATTAATTCTTTAAACTTATTTAACTAAGGTAACTAAATCAGGGGAGCCAGTGGCTGAGGACTAGCGCGCAAGTCTCTCATGCTAAAGTTGTGAGTTCGAATACCAGTCCCGGCGGGGCTTTTATAAGGATGTAATTAAATGGGGATTCATCACAGCTTCTCCCCCGGGTATGTGAGACCCGTCAGCCAAATGGTGGCCACTCACAAAATTAGGCGTAGAGAGTGATGACCCACCCTACAAATTGAATCGAGAAACGAGGCCCAGGGCCTGCACGGCCTGTCGCGCAACCGAAAAAAAAAACTAAATCTAAGGTATTTAAAAATTCTTGAACTTATTTTACCAACGAAGGTAAGTGAAAGTCGTACGTTTCGTGCGCCAGATTTTTTCTTTTGTAAAGGATAAATCAGAAGTACCTTAGTCAAAGTTTAGAATTGGGCCACGTTCACTTATATGGTATACCAAGAGACACCTCGTCTTCTCACATATTTCATATGGAACAATACATTCTATCTCATTTTTTGGGGTCACCCATAGCGTAGTTGCTAGCAACAACAGCTTTCTATGCCAAAGGTCGCGGGTTCAAACCTGCGGGTGGCCCTAGGGATTTTTAAGTCCTTCGGAGGGGACGTTAAAAGGTGGTCCCGAGCCTGTGCGATGTCAGGTACTCGTTAAAGATCCCTATCCTAATAAAACCTGGATAGGCAAAATTTAGGACTCCCACTGTAGCATCGTCCGATTAGCCACAGCAGCATAAAGTGACGTTAAACGAATTAAACAAGTAATCTATCTCATTTTAATTTATTTCCATTCCTCCCTTATTGGATACTGGTCAAGGGGACCACTAAGACTCGTGGATCTACCGGTTTCAAAACTAGTTCACCGAGAGAAAAACATGACAACATTTATTTTTAATAGTAATTGTCACGACAAGGAGATGACACCACCTGAATGGTTATCATCATTCCAGTTATTTTGTTTACGTTTTTTTATTCTGAAGAGGCTGGGAAAAGCATCTTTTACGTCTCGAGCTGATTTCTCTTCCGCATGATAAGGGAGGTTGATAAATGTAAAAACATTTGACGTAGGTCATGTTGATTCAGAGATAGAACCACCCCAGGATGTCAACAAAAATATTTTTAGGCGGTATGATCAGAGGCAAAAATGTCTTGTGTTTAGTTTTCTTCCGCGTATAGTGTTTTCTCTGCACGAACGCACATAGAACTGTAAAAGAAAACGCTGCAAATTATTATACGATGGTTCATTATTTCCAAATAATTATATTAGGGTATAATAGGGTATGTTTATAGGAAGTTAACTCATATGAAAAGTAACAAATAATTTAAAGGAAAATGGAACATCACCGCTGCTAATTTCAAAACTCTAAATTTCTGCTATTTCTGAACCAATTCAGTTTGAATGATTCTTTTTTAATTTTGTAGATTTTTTTTTTTTTTTACATAGTTACAAGCGTATATGAAGGCATGATATTCATTTTTTTTGTTTACGCACTTTACTGATTCTAATACTCAATACATATTTTTCTCTATCTTCAAAAATAACCGAGTTATGGGCGTATTTATGCGTAAAATTTTTTCTTTTTCTTTTGTCTCTTTCATATAATTATTCGCGGTTTTTGGTTTAAAAAACACTAATTAATTTGATTAAATATTAAAATCGCATAAACTAATAAATTAAAATCACTTTTAATCGGCTGCCATTTTAAAAATAATCAGCTTGATATCACGTCCGGTGTTAAGATCTCGGCATGCCCTGGTTTTTTTGTTGCGAATAAAAAAAAATTGGTTGAATGGTTTTAGAGAAATACCACGGACTTTAAACTTAAGAACAGAAATATAAATGTGTAATATACCGTTGGAATGCTAGAGATTTTATAAAAAATATAATCTTAGACATACTATTGTAAAAGTTAACGGACAAATTTTGGGTCAACTTTAGTAACTCATAACCATTAAATAACTATAGTAGCCTATATATTATTTTCCGTTGATTGGTTTTTACATTTTACACATCCATAAAATGGTATTTTTGTATTGCGGAATTGAGATTCGAAGATCATGTGTAATCGCTCGTACAAATAGGTTGTTTCTTCGAAACTGTATGTGAATAAACATCCACTAGTAATGCTGTTACATATTTAAAATACTAACTGGTATCGTTATGTTATATGTATTATATATTTTGATTGTTTATCCCTTTTACTTCACTAATCTATAGATTACATATATTAAGTAAAAGTATTGCGATATTAGAACCCAAGTTTTCTATGGAAATACACGTTTTAGGCCCTACTGAGTCCTAATGACCAAGTTCGGATAAAAAAGTCTATTATCGGCCTGTTTATCTCGAGTCTATGGCCAAGGTCACGGGTTCAAACCTGCAGGGGAGGCTAAGATTTTTTAATGGTAATAAAAAATCCTTAGCTATGCCGTCCTTCGGGGGGTCGTAAAAAGGTGTCCCGAGCCTGTGGATGTCAAGCACTCGTTAAAGATACCTATCCTTATTAAACCTGATGGCAAAATTTAGGCTCCCACTGTATCATCTTCCCATTAGCCTCAGTATCATAAAGTGGCGTTAAATAAATAAATGTTTTTAATTTAATAAATGTTTTCATGTAAACAATATAAATTTTTTTCAACTTTAAAACTTGAATTCAAGAAAGGAGATATGTAAAATTTGAATGTAGCGCGCAAAATATTTATTCAGATATACTTGATGAATTTCACGAAATGCTTCATTTTCATGTAAAACTCCTGATGTACGATGTTTCATGGAAACAATATAATTCTGTTTTCTACATGCACAGAACTCGAATTCAAGAATAGGATATGTGAAGGTTATGTGTTGAGCGCACAATATTTTTTTCAGAATATACTAGATGAAGCTTCTGCGAAATTCTTCATTATCAAGTATAACACATTCGCAAAACCTGTAAAACCCCGCTTGAAGATGTGTCTATCCCTGATGTACGACGCCTCAAGGACTGCCTGTGTATAATCGTTGATCGTTGCTGTAGCATAGACAAGTAGATTCGAATGAAGGCAGGTTAGTCACTTCATGGGAACAACAAGAACAGAAAAAAAATAAAAAAGGATGTTAGGTTGCTGACTCAGAAGATAGGTCTCTGGAACGGAACTGCTTGGCACTCCTGGTGGGCGCTATGTCAGGAGGTTAGGTCTTTAAGTCTTCCGACCTGTTCATGGCCAGTCCTGATTAATCTGCTCTTTTTGGTCCCTTCTTCCAAGATAATGTAGACTTAAGATCTATAAGCACATCAAAACCACGCTGTTAGTCAGCTGTTGGAAACAATCAAAACGTCTCATTGATAGTTGAGATAAGTCAATTTGGCACTCAAGCTGATAGGTATTTAGACCGCAATTATATAGCATTAGATTGAGACTGTCGATATCGCAAATACCTATTGACTTTGTTTCTTAATAAAAATGCATAAAACACTTAATTAAAAAAAAAAATATTGAGGTTAAAAAAATAGGACTTATTTTGTTCTTAAAACTGAGGAACTAAAAAATTGGCGAAAATTATGAAAACTAGAAATCTGAAAAAAAAATCTGGTGGGGCAACACACGACTTTCACTTACCTCGGCAGTTAAAATTAATTTAAGAACTACTAAATACACTTTTTTTTTTTTTTTAATTTATTTATTGGAATTCACAACTATGTAATAGAATACAACTAATAAATTTGAGTAAAATATAATAAGGCATGAAAAACATTTAGAGAAGCTTCCTAATGAAAGCACTCTGAAAATATTCTAAACTAGAAGGTTTTGGGGCCATCTCCTTTTCAGACGCCTCGGAAGATTGTTTAAAATTTTACTTTGGTTATTTTTTTATAAATTTCATAGTGAAGCTTTTTGCCAACTTGCAAGTTGCGTAAAATAAGATATTTCATGAAAGAAAAGGTATTAAAGCACGATACAGAAAAACTTGTATTGCTCCTTAAAATCTAGGATTTACATACATACATACAAACATATATATATATATATATATATATATATATATATATATATATATATATATATATATAATATATTACGTATGTATATTATACGTAATTTTAGTGTATAGTTCCAATTCAATCATTAAGAACGGTTTTATACTGAGGATCACAAACCACTAATCATCTCACGTCCTGTAAATTACATCTGGGGGTAGTTCATAAGATGACGGCAACCACTGATTGTCAAACAGTAATTTTACTCATCTTGAGGTTGACCAGTTACCGTCATTCCGGTTCCATAAATCAAAAGAAACAAGATAGATTTATCATCACATATTAGGTCAGAATAATTATTCATCTGCTCTAAGGTTTTATTTTTAAAAATAATGCAACCCTCCTTTACATTATAGAAGTATTTTAATAATAATGCGTACATATTGTCTTAATTTAAAATTTATTTAAATTTAAAATAATCATTAATGTTTCGGTTGGTAGTATTAAATACCAGTACAAAGTATAATGTCAACCTCTTTTCCACTGAATATCCTTAGAATATACAAATTCAGAGCAATCCAGATATGAAGATTTTACAAAACCTTTTTCTCTAAGTCAATGAGATACACGTAATTTAATGTGATTCATTCGTAGAGAACGCTCCGCCAAAGAGATAATGTAAAGCCGCCCAACGAGGTAATTGCATTGTATCAGTAACGTATCAATAATCAGTTCCCGTAACATTGACCGATAGCGAGAGTGACCTTCAACCCTACAGCCTTAAGTACCGTTATTTTCGTAAAGTCCTACTTTCAAAAGTTAGCGAAATGAGTTACTTTCTTCAAGTTAGGGATGGATTCGTCGCTTGTACAAAAAGCACGAGGAAGCAAAGCACAATTCCTATTTGCGTTATAATGGACTTAAGTTTAATCTTGCGTATTTCGAACATGAGCGCATATGACCTTTTTTTTTCCGATAGAACCATTGTTTGAAATATGAAAAATCACATAGTTTCATACAAATTTTCTAATTATACATGAAAAGAGTCAAGTAGGTTACAAGGTTATTGCAGCTTCCTTTGACGTCAACGGATCTTATCATGGGGACAGGTAGAACAGATAGGGCACCAGGCATTGCTAATTTGATCAGAAACAACCAAGTATGGCTACATAATATGTCCACAACGGTTATGTAACGATTGAATCAAACTCGCATCCTAATTGATGCATCACTCAAAAAGAAAATATTCTTTTGGAAAAAGGGAAATGAGAGAGTGGTGAATGCACCGAATGTGAAGGTTGATGGAACAATAACGACATTCCAATTTTGTTTTTCCGGTTCGTTTTGAACTTTCATTTGTAATCGCTATTAAGACCCCATTTAGATTAAATCACTTTAGGATAATAGTGTGATTCGCTGATATGTTACATCTTTGTGGTAGAACTCTTGCTTAACTTCTTTATTTGCAGTTGAGGACTTTTTTTGGACTTTTTGTACCATTCCTGCTGCTATCTAGAGGGGTCGTCATTATTTCCTAACTAAATTAAAAACAGGAGGATATTTAAAAATAATGGAAATACATGTTAACATATGCTGATCCAATCCAGCCACTCTTGGCCGTAACGTCTTTGAAAGGATGGGTCATCGCACCCGATTAACTCGATACTGAAAACATACACCATCACGTCCTAAGTCTGCATCTTTATCTAGCGTAACATATATTTTGCATCGAGCTAGGTTGATTAAAATGATCAATTATTTTCAACCCTTAAACGTGGAAATTATGAGAGAATGCTTATGAATTAATTATTATTTATATGAATTAAAAAATGAGGTAGTGAATACCCAATAATGGGTTGTCGTGCCGATTGAAGAAGAAGAAAACAAAATATGTACCGCAGCTTCCTTTTGGGTCTATGTAAGGAAGATTTGCTTTTGGTCAAACGATTGTGAAAATAGGTAGGGAGAATCCTCTGTGGTTCACCCGGCTTCTACAATATCTATGAAATTTATGGAAAATCTCAGTCTAATCACTTCCTTGCACACCCGTTGACCTTGATACAGTTCACTATATCTAGTGAAACTAAGACTTCATGAGTCATAAGTGGTAATGTTTTTTTTTTCTTTTAATGTCAAAACTTTATTCCGGATTCATTAACAAATTTTAAATGAGATGATGTCCTTTGATTGAGTCTTGTACCCAAGACTGTTGTACAAACTCCGTAAATTTCTTCCTCCCACATACTTCCTGATTGTTCAATCCTACCTCTCTGATAGATCATTCAAAATAAATCACAATAGTTTCTACTCGCCCCTTTTTACACATACTGCTGGTGTTCCTTCCTCAAGGCAGTATCCTAGGACCCATTCTTTACACAGCCTATACCGCTGATGTCCCAATCCATCCTAACACTTTCCTTTCTACTTATGCTGATGACACCTGCGTGTTATTAGTTCATAAAGATCCATTTATTGCCTCACAAACTCTTCAAGTCCACATCAAAGAACTAGAAGTATGGTGTCAGAACTGGAAAATAAAGTCCAACAAATTCTATCAAATAACCTTTACCCTTCGTTCTAAACCTTTGACTTCCTACTCTACAGCATCCTTAAATAACACTCAACTAGTTCCTGTTGAACAGATCCGATATCTAGGACTCCTTGACAAACGCCTACCCTGGAATCCTCATACACGACTAAAACGACAAGAAACTGCTCGCCGTTTTAGGCTACTTCAACACTTAATAGACAAACGGTCAAACCTTCCTCTTAATTACAAAAGGCTCATCTACATTACAGTTATAAAACCAATCTGGACTTACGGAATTGAGATATGGAACTCTACCAAATCATCAAATTCCTCTCGTATCCAATCCACACAATCCAAAATCCTTAACGCTCCTTACTTTGTCACGCATAAACTCATCCATAAAGACCTTAATGTTTATATTTATTTACTTAACGTCCCTTTATACTACTATGGCTAATCGGACGGTGCTACAGTGGGAGTCCTAAATTTTGACTATTCAGGTTTAGTAAGGATAGGGATCTCTTTAACGAGTACCTGACATCGCACAGGCACGGGACCACTTTTTAAAGTCCCCTCCGAAGGACGGCATAACTAAGGATTTTTTACTCCCTTTAAAAAATCCTAGAACCACCTTTGGGTATGAACCCGTGACCTTTGGCATAGGAGGCTGTTATGCTAGCCAACCAGCTACAAGTGATCCCGAAGACCTTAATGTTCCCTATGTCACTGATTTGGCCCGGACCACGTATCAATTTTCCTTTCATGACAAACTCCATTCTCACTCTAACCCACGAGTTTCAATCCTTTCTTCCTCTTCAATTCTTGATAATCCTTCGAGGATCCAGAAAAGGATATAGCCCCGGGACCTTCTAGTTTTGAATATTTTTAGAGTGCTTCAAATGGGAAGCTTCTCTACGTGTATTTCATGTCATTGTATTATATAACTATCAAATTTATTTGTTGTATTTTTTTTTAATACAGTAAATATATAAAAAAAGAAAAAGAAAAATGAGATGAATGCTATTTAAATAGTTTTTAGATCTTTTTTAAAAACTGTTTCTCTTAATTTAGTTCCTAATTAGCTGGTGTTCTAAAATTAATTTTTCCATTTTGAGACCGGCGATTTCGCAATATAAATGAATGAATGTGTGGGAACCTGATAGGTCATTAGCCAAACGGATTATCCAATTGATTACGCTACCTTACTCATTTAGTACACCTTAGCATTTATGCTTTGTATCGTAAAACTTCATGTATAAACTGAGACGACAAACTTTATCTAGAGACATTAAGCTTATCAGTGGCCTTATCAAACTAGGAACGAGTAGGAGTTGAGATGCTGGAGGAGGTTACAATCGTGGCTTGTATCCCTGATATGCCTGCCAGGGTCTTCTTAAGATTTATCTGAAGTACTAAATTTCGATGATTACTCTTTCAACAACTTAGCCGTTTATCAGGCTACTAATTGTATTATCGTTCCTATAATGCTGTAAAGTTTTCAATATTAATTATAATGTAAGTATTACTCCCAGATTGTTAAAGATGTTTTCATTTATCTCTTCCTATCTTGTTAAATTTATGCTGATGGTTATTGTGTCTTTAAATCCTTTGTGATGTGTTTTTTAGGTTTTTATTTAAATTAATTTTACTATTTTATATACCAACCATTTACTGTAAAGTTGACTACTATGAACTCCTGGGTGTGAAAAAAACAGCTACTACTCAGGAAATCAGAAGGGCTTTCAAACAATTAGCAGTTAGCTTACATCCAGATAAAAATCAGGCAAGATACTTATAAGCTTCTTTTTATAATTTTTGTGAGTTGGTCTTTTAATATAATTATGTTTAATTTTACTATTTTAGGAAGATCCTGAGGCACATGAAAAGTTTATAAAAATCACTCGTGCATATGAAGTCCTTAAAGATGCAGAGAAACGAAAACACTATGATATTCATGGTGAAGATGATAGCCAACATACAAAACCTCAATATCATAGCTACACCTATTACAGGGATCACTTTGGTATTTATGATGATGATCCCCACATAGTTACTTTAAGCAATGTTGACTTCGGTAAGTTAAAGATTAATTATTTATTCGTTTTAATTTAAAATCTGTTATCACATACATCATGTATGCTTTTATTTCTTATATACTTTTTGTTAGGGTGTTTACTTTGTTCATTTCAATGCTTAATTTATATTTGTGAGATAATCGATTGCTAATGTTCTGCCTGAAACTACAAAACATTTCAACTTTAGTAAAGTAAGCATTACATTTGAATTATCCAAAATAGAACTATAATATACAATTTTTTCGACATAATATCTTATTTGTAAAACAGGTAATCAAAGCTATTGCTTGAATATTTTTGGACTTGGTAAATTTTATTAATTATAATTACAGTTGTATAATTCTTAAAAATTATTTTTAATTTTATTGGTTAATTATTTAGTCAGTGATATACTACAATATAAGTATATAGTTTTAACTTTATTTAACTGTTTTAAAAAAATTATTAATGTCTTCATAAATAGTATATATATTTTTTTTAATTTCTAGTTGTTTGATGTTATCCATTATTAAATTGAGCAAAAGAAAAATCTTATACTTGAAATTTTTTCTAGAATTATTTGTCAATCACATAAATACTTTGACTGATAAATTTAAGCCTTCTAATCCATATCAAAAAGTCATTTATATTATATGATCCTATACTAATCCAAGGTTAAATTGGCCTTATGGGTTTTTAATTCCTTATTTCAAGTATATTCACTTATTTTTATATTATTTTCTATCATTATTCTTGAAAGATAATGTTTTTCTTTGCACTTATATAACTTTGACTGCAAAAATCAAATATTTAAAATATACTTATAATTCTTGAAAAATTAAATTTTTATACATTAAAAAAAAAAAAAAAAACCTGTACCACTACAACCCATGAAGAGTTTTGGGCTCAGTACATGTAGAGATTCGTACTGTTTCTAGGCCAACGGCCGTGTAATGACTTGACGGTCAGCCGCCAGGTTTTCCTCCCGTTTTTTGGGTACCCACTTTATAGAGGCTGGGTGTGCCCCAGGATCGCTCCTCCCCTCTCCCTCTCCCCCCCCCTCCCGGCTTAAATAACAGAATAAATAATATTTTTATACATTCAATTTAATTTCCTACATTTGAGCTCATTATATTTCAGTTATATTTTTATTTTATATTTATTCAGCTAGTTATATTTTCAAAATTATAATTCTGATATTTAAATGTGGCTAGCTTGCTAGTCTAACATGCCAAAGGTTGTCAGTTTAAATCCCAGTCTTTTCAACCATATAATTTAATGGGGATTAACTCCTAACCTCTTCTCCAGGCATGTGAGGCCTGTTAGTCAACTGGTGGCAGCTCACAAAGATATGTTCATGAAGTGATGACCCTACCCTATAACATATCATTGAGAAATGCCAGTAGATTACTCTGTGCAGACAAGTGCCTTAACGACCTGTCACACCATTGGAAAAAAATTAAAACATCATAAAATGTTTTAATCAACATACTATACATGTTCATCACATTTAGTTAGGACAATAATTTATTTATTAATGTTATAAAATAAAAATGTAGTTAGTAATTATTATCATTATTATATTTTTTCAGACAATAATGTTGAAAGTTCTGATGCTCAGTGGTTCGTTAATTTCTATTCACCTATGTGTGGTTCTTGCCACAAACTTGCACCCGTGTGGAGGGCTTTAGCCGAAGAAATGAACGGAGCAGTATATTTTGGGGCTGTGAACTGTGAAGAAGACTGGTCATTATGTAGGGAACAAGGAATCTCTTCATACCCTACTCTTGTTTTTTATCCTACTGTGAGTTTCATCTAATAATCCTTATACAGTTAATTAATGTCGTGTTTGTTTTTTATAAAATTTAGAAACTTTTTGTGTTCTTGGATGTAGGAACCACCTCCACCTTCATAGATGATTGAAAAAAATAAAATTTACTAATTTTTTTTCAATTTCATTATTTATATTTATATTTTATATTGTTACTTTTAGGTGGATTGATTAGATGAAGTAATCTGTATTAGTGATTTTTTTTAAATATTCTTACTATCATTATTGAAGTTTAATTAGATTTCATAATAGCCCAATCCAATTTTATTTTTCAGAATGAAGTTTTGTACGGAACTAAATCAAAGGAAGACCTAGAGCGTTTTATATTAGATCGCCTCAAGTCAGATTTGCTTCATATAAGCACGCGGGAGACTTGGGATATTGAAAAGGAAACACATTCCAGTTGGTTACTGATGCTGTCGTCTCGTTCATCCGTTACTAAAAAGCAGAGATTGATTGCCGCTATGCTGGTATTTTTTCCTCTATTAATTTCAGTCTCTCAGTTTTCTATCATTGTTACATATTTCTCTTTTGACAGCGTGGCTTGCTGGGTGTCGCCCTGATCTCATGTAAGAAGATGCCCTGCTCCGAATGGAACACTGATGACGGCCTTATGTACCTGACAAAATCTGCTCATGACATATGGGCCTCAACTCCTATCAGTGCAAAGGAACCCAGAGCTGTGCTTGGGGAAGTGCTCAACCTTCTACCTGGTTTGCAGAAGATTGATGATGAAAAATTCCAGGTATGTTCTGAAAGTCGTCTTAGATGTTCATGCCAGGCCTGAAATTCCTCTCTTTGGGCGATTTATTGGATGGTAATATTATGAATATCCACAGAGAAGGGTTTAGATTAAATTATGAAAAGAACTACACCAGTAATGATGTACAGTATTGCGATCATGAAAATTTTCGAATTCCAGTTTTCAACGGAAATATACGTTTTAGGGTCCCTTGAGTCCAAATAACCAAGTCCTGCAAAGGTCTGTGTGGTAACTGCCGGGCGGGAACGAAAAGTCTTATGAAACTGAAATTTCATATTTAAGGCAACTATATGCCCAAGATGTTACAAAAACTTTTTCATCAAAATCGGCTGACCAGAAGAGCCACTTTATACCAGGCATATTGCACCTTTTTATGATTTTCTCAAAAACAGTTCCAACGATTCTGATTAAACTCGCTATATGGATGTAAAATTTAATAGGTTGTAATATCATGTAGGTTTCATTCTGATTAAAATAGTTTGACAGGGCTTAAATGCCGATATTATAAATTTTCTTCTTCTAAAGTACCTTTAATTTTGTTTATTCTATAAAAATAACTATATTATCTTGTTACCACTGATGAAAAACCGGTAAATATATAATTTGAATGAATTCGATACCCATCTAAATGAAAAAACTGAAATAATATTTTTTTAATGGAATTTTTTGTTTTTGAAGATATGAACAGTAATATACATGTGTAATATACCCTTGGAAAGCTAAAGATTTTAGAAAAAAAATATTATCTAATACACCAGAGCTTTTAAAAGTTAATAGAGAGTGATGAAAAACCGATAAAACTAAGTGATTATTTTATATAATAGTATAATAGATTTTTTTAATAAAACATATATTTCTATAGAAACTCTATTCAGCTAATTCTTTAATGGTTTCACTCATTTTTATCTCATACTGTATTTGAAAATTCTTTAATCGATTCTAAAAATGGAGGTAAGTGAAAGTCGTGTGTTGTCCGCACCAAATTTTTTAGGTTATTTTGTAGGTTTATTTTTTCTTTAGACCTTCAAATTTTTAGTGTATTGTGCTCAATAGCTTCTTTGGTGATATGAACCATCAGTGGGTCAAGTTAATTTGCTTTAAGAGCAGAGTAACTTACTGGGTGTGCCGCATTTTTAAAAGAAAATAACTTCATTATTCCAAATTTTATATTACATCTCAGATCAATAGGCTTGTGCTATAAATAAAAGTCTATCTTGTCCTAGTACTCGATTTTATCTGTCTTAGTCAGCTGTGTAGATTAGGCACAGCTGTGATATAGATGCAAATAATTTTTCATTTATTATTAACTCAATTTAACTAGTGAAACATATCACTGTAATTTTAATTGTTAGAGTTATACACTCTCTCATGTGGTTGGAACATGATCCAGCTTCGCCTCGTCACATAGCCTCTGGCCGAGAAGCAGTATCACTTACTTTCTCTGAACCCAAGACCAAACAAATTGTGAGAGTCGGTAAATTAAGAAATTTTTATTGTGATATATGTAGTATCCTTCTTAATATAAATGTATGAAATATTAGGAAATTTAAATAATAAAAAAACATTTTTTTCTAACTAACATAATAACTAATTGTTTGGAATAGGATCTGATCGCTCAACTGCAGCTTGGATCTGAAACACCATGGCTGATATACTTCCACATGGGCCCTGTTACCGAGCTGGATACTGAAGTAAAGAAACTACCTGCCCTCTTGAGCAACTTTAAAATTGGTCAGTTATTTTTATATTTGGTATATTTACTTATTTGTTCATTTTCATGATCCTCACAATAAATGAAATTTAAACTTTATTAGCTATTTTGCAATTATTTTTGCTTGGATAATTTAATGTAAATTTCAGATGAAAACCATATTTATATATTTTATTATAAATATAAAGATTAAAATAAAACATTTTAATTGTATACTTTATTGAATATATTTATCCTCCTGTATTAATTTATTTTCATAGTAAAATATACTTTCAAAATATTATGTAACTCCTAATTCTTTTACTACAGCCTTTGTTAAAAATCTGTTAAATAAATTGTCAAACTTGAAAAATTTTCAGTTTATCGTACAACTTACTATAATGAAAAAATATTTTATACGGATAACTAAACTGATTGTTCTTTGTTTGTAGGAAGGATAAATTGTGGTCGTCATACAAACCTGTGCCAGACTTTATCTATTTCCAGATATCCTCTCTTTGGTGTATTCAAGGTAAATGCTTCATAATATAATTGTTTTTCATATGAAATTACTGTTACAATTAAATGGATGATATTTCTACCTTAAAGTTGGGAGTGGTCTAGCTCAGTAAATATGGTTCTAGTGTTCTCCAGGTCTAGGATAATATTTATTTTGCTATATATGTAAATAGACCCTGTGGTTGGAAGATCCTCCTGAGGCTCACCCAGCCTCTAAAAAATGAGGTACCTTAAATTGGAGAAAAAAATTAAAAGTTAGTGGTCTAATAACCTTCTTGCATAGCCTATTATCTATAAGCAGTACATTCTTTACTTTCCACAATGCCTGTTTTTAGGCATCAAACCCGAATTATCTCTGTAGTGAGTGACTTACGATCTGTTTACATTGTTTTCAAAGACTTCAGTGTCTCACTAGATTGTGGGAATCAGTTACTATTTTATTTGACATAGTATTTCTCTTGAAAATTTGTATCTTTTCATTGAACTTAAAAAATAATAAGTGTTTTTCATTGAGAGTCTAAAATTAATTTTGAATCATTTATGGAATACTAGCCTGGTGGTGGATGGGAGTTTCATCATGGCAGTGAAACAGCACTAGGTGTCGCAGCATTTGCGAAAGAAGCAGCTGCTGCAACAAATATTAGGACTATTGGAGAAGCTGAATTTTTAAATGAAGTTCGCCGTGGTGGTAAGGATATGTTGTTTTGTTAAAATTTATTGATTTGTGAATAAATTAGAAAACTAGTGTTTTAACCTGCTCATGCCAATCAAAATATATTGTAATGTAATTTGTAACTAGGTCTATTTTTTGTCGACTTCTACGCCCTTGGTGCCCTCCTTGCCTGCGGCTGTTGCCCCAGCTTCGGAAGGCTTCCCTCTCCTTCACACCCGGCGAGATTTCCTTTGCGACAGTAGATTGCACAGTGCACCGTGACCTCTGTGCTGGCCAAGGTGTGAGGTCCTATCCAACTACTCTCCTCTTTAACGCTACACGTAGACCGCAGAGCTTCAGGGGACACTCAGCTGCTAGTATTGTTGAATTTGTCGAAGATATACTACATCCTCATGGTGGGTATAAATTATTAATTATACTTATAATTGATTTTTAAAATAACTATTTAATTATCCTTAGCGATATGATTACTTACTGATAAACAACTTAATTTTTTTAGTTATCGAACTGAGCTTGGATACATTCTATGAAACTGTCGGCCGTAAAACAAAAGGAACCATCTGGATGATAGGATATTTCATGCCCTGGTGTGGCCCGTGCCAACAACTTGCTCCTCACTATAGGAAGCTAGCCAAGGTGTGTATTACTTTTTTTTTTTTTTAATAATAATAAAAAAACTATATTCTGGGATTATGTCCTTAAGAATAACAAAATTGAACAGTAGATATTCATATTTATGTCTGGTCAAGAAAACAATAAAATTAATTGTTATTTACAAATGTGAAAAAAAGAAAAAATTAAACACTACCTAGACTTATATACATTCATGTCAAAAAGAATGGATAATAGATACAAGAAAAAAAAAAAAAAAAAAAAAAAAAAAAAAAAAAAAAAAAAAAAAAAAAAAAAAAAAAGGAAAGAAAGAAGAGTGATCTCCTAAAGGCTAATGATAGGGTTAAGGGAATTATAAAAAAATAAAACAAAAACAAATAAACAAATGAACAAATGAAAAACAAATTCTTTATTTTGCAGATTGTGGCTGATGTTCCATTTGTGAAAATAGCTGAAGTTAACTGTGAAAATGAACCTTACCTGTGTCAGGAAAGGGCGTGAGGAGCTATCCACATATTGAACTTCACCCGTACGAGAGTGAGGGTGTATCTAGTGTAGTGTAAGAATTTTATTTCATTATATTTATTTATATATACTTATTATATTCACTACCTGATAATTTTATATCCATACAGGCTTCTGAGAAAAGAGGTTAGTAATTAAATAAAAATAAAACTGAATATTTTAAAATAAAATATTTGTTTTATGTGAGTTAATATATGTTTCCTTCATTTGACCGCTCTATCTTAGTACCAATTAAACCTAATCCTAACATTCATTCCATATATATAAGGTGACCAGATGTCCCCTTATTCGTCTCAAGATCGAAATTTTCACAGCATTGGTAATATAACTAAACTATAAAGGAAAAAATAATCTAAGTTGAGTCTATTTTTCTTTATATACCTTTATCTCGCTAAAAGTCTTGTTTTTTATTCATTTTTGAGAATTTTTCAAACAAATTTCTTCACTATTTAGGGAATGATTCATGAGGACAAAAATTCAAATATGTCCTTAGCTTATTGTTAGATTTTGTTTTGATTAGATATCTAAAAAAAAAAACAGTAATTAGAAAGATTTTCCCATCACATGTTTTTTGCCCGTGAAGCTAACTTAAAACGGCTGCAACATTAAAAGTATTAGCTAGAAAACATTTTTATTTATGGTTTAATATTTATGAAAGGATAGAGAATAACTGGTCAAAAAATCACGAAAATCAAAAATGTCGAGCAAAGTCTGGACGATTTCGAATGGATTGACCCATATAGTTAAAGTGAAGATAAGGCGTATTATCAATGACTCCTTCCGGCATTAATTTTGCATCAACCCAATACAAAATAGTTTGAAAAAATAAAACTTTTACGACCTCTAATGCTGATGCTCATAGTTGGCATAATATTTCCAACTTAAGGCAATTACTCTTGGCAGTAAACATTCATGTCAACCAAGGTCGATATTTGTACTGAAGTGTATGAATTAAATCATTGAGTGTATTTACGTATTGGTTTCATTAACTAATATTAATGGTTTGCTGTAATATATTAATTTTATTATAATTAGGAGTATTTTAATTTTGATCTTAGGATCTGTAGTATTTCAACAATTACTTATGTAAGAAATCTAGCATTATTTATGGTTATTTGTAATGTCTTTCTTTAACTATTACTACACTGATCTTCTAACTTAATTGTATCTGTTTCAGTGTGTTTAATGGTTTCCAAAGGGATGTTCAAACCCTGAAGAGGTGGTTATATAACTTCATACCATCACCAGTAATTGAGCTGACGCCGGAACAATTCTCCAAAATCTTGTCTGGATCTAACTCCAATGACTGGCTAGTCGACTTCTATGCCCGTGGTGTGGCCATTGTATCAGTTTTGAACCTGACTATATATCTGTTTCAAGGGTAAGTTAAAAAAAAAATGAATTTGAAATTAATATCCTATATTCATAGCAACATTTAAACTCTAAGAATAGAGTGAAGCCTTGCTTAATAGCATGTTAAGGGATAAGCAGACATAGATATTTAAAATTATAGTTAATAGAACAATCATGATGAATTTAAATAATGATTATAACTAATCTGCATAGAATCAGGCAGCTATATTTTCAGCATCTTCCAGAATTAATATTATTTTTGTTTTATTTTGTAAGATACATATTTGGTTTGTTTTGGATTTATTTAGATAATTAAAATATTGATAAATAATATAAATATATTGTACAATTAGTTATTCAAAATAGGTTTTATTTTAGTAGAACCCCACTCAATCAGCTCCTCAAATTTTCAGAAAAAAAAAAAATAAAAAATAAAAAAAAAAAAAAAAAAAAAAAAATATATATATATATATATATATATATATATATATATATATATATATTACATGTATTACTTTTTTTTATTTTTTTTTATCTATGCATTAGCACTACCATAGAGCTGAATTATTTAAACTACATTATCACTAACATAAATTACAGAGTAACTAATTAATTTTTATCAATAGTGTAACAAACAGAAAATACTTTATTGTACTTTGTAGTTAAAAAACAATGAGGGGATATAAATATTTTAAGTTTTTTAATAAACTGCATATTGTATAAAAGGTTATATTTTTATTTTCCAGAAACTTGAAGGAAGGATAAAAAGTGGCAAATTAAACTGTGAAATGTACCCACAACTCTGCCAAAAAGCTCAAATTTCTGGTTATCCAACTGTAAAATTTTTTGGTGGTGAACACAAGAGAGGAATCGAAATCCACAGCCAAAATCCTAAGACTATCTTGGAATCAGTGGAAACTTTATTGAAAAAGACTTCCAGATTCACTGATGAACTATAAGGAATTTTTTTATTAGATTTAAGTACGTGTATGAGGCATTAGTTCCTACAAATTTCACACTTTTATGTTAGACCATTCACTTAATATTACATTGAGGAGTTAAACAGTTGATAGGAAAATATTTACTCAGTATTTCAGTTTTAATTTTTTTCTGCCAGTAAGTGGTGTAAGTACTTTTAATATGAGGATAAGTTGGTTGGGGCGTGCGGTCATAGAAATACTTCAATTAAGTTCACTTCTTATATCCTACCTACAGTCAGCTACTCTTCCATCCATTACTTTAATATGATTTTGTTAGATGAGTTTAATATATTTTTAATTGTCTTCCAGAACAAGTTTTATTTAATATTAAGCCAAATAGCTTTTTTCCTTTAATTATTGGTTAGAGATCATATTTTGAAAAGCACAAAACATTTTTTGAAATATTATTCCCTTTGATCTAAAACACTTTTAAACTTGATATGAAACTATTTGATACATACTAAACACTCTCCAAAACAACAAGAATGACTAATCAGCTATTCATATACATCTTTTATTGATGGTAAATGGTTTAATAATCCTATGTGCCTTTTAGCGGAGGGAAACCATCAGCATCAGCTTCTGCTATTATAACCTAATTCTTCTCCTTGCTAACTTATTCCTTGGTATAGTCAAAAAATAGGATATTGATAAGTATACATGGACATTGCCGGATAAAAACGCGGAATCAAATCGATCACGTTTTAGTTCAAAACAGATGGCAAAGTAACGTAATTAACGTGAGGTCGTATCGTGGTGTAGAATGCGGTTATGATTATGAATTAGTCATCGTGAAACTGCCACAAAAATTAAATACAAAAAAAGAACACAGAACTGTATTCATCCCATAAATTTTGATTGGTTGTATACGAAAAATTGTTTCATTTCTTACTATGTTGAAACACCTTTTATTTGAGATAGAATCATAATATGTATATGTTTTTGTTGAAACATCAATTGTTTTAATTTTTTAGGCTTCAACAATTCGAAATAAATTATGTATTTTGATTAATTTATTTATACAGTCGTTCTATCTCCTTTGGATCTGTTTTTTTATCTTGTGTTTTATATAAATTATTTAATTTAATTAATTTTAGTACATTTTATTTTTTTATTATAACTAAGCAAATGTATAGTACTTAAATGTTTTATTTTAAATAATAATCGAGGAATCTTTTGATTAAGATGAAGTGAATATGACTTGATTTTAATATTAATGTTTACTAATCATCAAATGAATGAAAGAAAAAAAAAAAACGTTTAATGGGGAAACGTATAAAAACATTGTCATCATGGCAAAACAAAATGTACTAATCATATAATCATCATTAATTATATAATTAATTTATATTAATTTAACCTCATTCAACTGAGGTCTTAAATTTTAGTTGTTTAACACAACACATGCTTCCAAAATCTCTTCGAAAATAGAGTAATTAAAAATTGCAATATCAGAAATTTTGAAAATAAGGTTTGTAATATTATCTGTTGTATTACATTGATTTTGCATATATACTTTTTTTTGTTTTTTTAGATATTGATTGGTTCAAGTTGTCAGTATTAGTTACTATTGAAATGATTCCTAAAAATTGATCTTAGATATCTTATTGGGCACAGCTTACATAAGCAATGACTTAACTTGATTTTAAAATTAAATTCTGTGTTTTAGAGGTTCTATAAATTAGTTTTCAAAGGTACTTTTAAGTTGTTTGAGCTTTTAGAATTCAATATTTTAATGTAATTTTATATACCTAAAGAATAATTAAGGAATGGTTCTAAGATATTAGTAAAGGTAATTTATCTTTGAAATTCAATTATTTTGGCCTAGAATTAGAAATTTTTTATCCCGCTTGTAATTTTCTTGGCTGTGTTACTAAGTTATGATTATTTTGCATTCTTTAGGTTATGTTGATGTGAAATTACTAAAAGAAAAAATTGTTTTAACCTTTATCATCCATTTTGTATTTGCAATTTAAAAGAGTAATAGTATAGTTCAATGGCACCTTTAGCTGGTTTAATTGGTTATGACAAATACAACTAAGCTTCCAGTTTAAACAACGCAATATTAATTAAGTTTTTTTTTTTTTTTTCATTTTATTTATTATTTGATGCTTTATAGTAATATTTACCAAAAACTACACTTTAATTTAAGATAGTTTGTAAGAAAAGTACCGTGATATTAAAGTAAGTCTAACTTTTTAAGTATTTTTATGAATATGACTTAAAAACTACAGAACATCACTAAAACGCAACAATGTAAAATGATCTAATATTAAATAAAATGTACCATTATTTCTAATTTATTTACCACTTATTATGTCTAACACTATACCTTTGTTTTCCTCTGTTTGGGTCTATGTAGAAATTGGATGATGTGAAAGTTTAGAAGTTGGATGGTGTTTGGAATGGTATAAAACTATTTAATATTAGCTTGAAATAAAAAAAAAAATGAACTAATTTAATTTTTAACTATCTCGCAGCATTCAATTAGAAAGGATATATAAGCTCATGTTCACAATTGAGACATTGATTTCCAAAGGTACTAAAGAACATTTTTTATGACATTGATAATTTGACATATTTGTATTCTCATAATTTAGTTTTATTTAAATCTTCAATTTGATTTTATCTAATCGACACTCAACTACTATAAAAATGCAATTATTTAATATAGGTACTTATTAGACATTTAATTTTGTTACAAATCATTTCATTCCGTTACTTATTAATATTTTTTAAAAAATTCTAGATCTTAAAGCAAAAGGAATTAAATAAATTGTTTTAATAATATATTAATTAAAGATTTTTGCGGTTTCTGTAAAATTTCCTAGAATGGATATAGTACCTTTTTGAAATCAACGTCTAAATTAAAGGAAACAATGCTTATAAATAATTGTTAGAGGTGCTTAAGACTCGACAACGCATAGCCATCATTAATGCAAACCAAGCTTAGTTATTATATTATTGGAAATACTGAATTTATGATTCATTCAAGGCTAATTTAAAAACAAAAAATTCTGAATCTCTGCCAATCATGAGTATCTTGGGTTCAATACGTATCGAGATTCACTGTTTCTAGCCAAAAAGCGATGTTAGGAAGTGCTTAGGCTGAGATCACACAAAGTCATCAAGGTTTTTCTCATAGGATTTCCACTTTATCTATGGATGTGGGTCACCAGGAAGCTTTCCATATTCCATTGTCACGACAGACCTGAATGAATAATTATTCTGCCTCAGCCGGGGTTCGAACCTGAACAGTAATTCACTATCTACTAGCTCTATCAGTAATAGTATTATTAAATATACTACACATGATTCATATTTAAAATTTCCTTGGATCCATCGATTCTGATACCCTTAGGTCTTGCTAATACTACAACATACAAGACAACTAAGCATGATGAGAATACTCGAGATTTGATTCGAGTTGGATATGGCATTGGTTTTATAATGAAGTGTGTAGTACGAGTAAGAAGAGACTACTCAGAAGATTTTAATTCAAACTTCTTTTTAACTTCGCTGCAGAGAAAGCAATGCGTATGTCTGGAATCCAACTTCATGCAAGACTCCTTAACAGTACAATTCAGCTTCAAGGCTACGCTGATGACTTCGATATTGCTGCCAGATCCGTAAGTGCATTAAGAGATTCGTCCTTGACCATGGAAGATGCAGCAAAGAAACTTGGGCAACATGTTAATGAAGCTAAGACCAAGTACATGAGAGTCCAAGGAGATGGAACAAGTACCGGTACCTCTGTGACAGGACCATTTAACTTCGAAAAGGTAAGTAGCTTTGTCTACCTCGGGTCTGAAATTAACAACGAAAAAACAGTGGCCTTTGGCCCTTTGAGGCATTTCAGAAGCAGGTTCCACTCTAACAGGAACAACATCACTCTAAAAACCTTGGATCTCCCTGTTTTAACCTATGGGTCAGAAGCATGGGCCTTTAAGAAGCAGGATGATGACAGATTCTGATCTTTGTTGAAAGATCAATCCTGAGAAGGATTTTTGGTCCTGTTAGAAAGGGTGGAATTTAGAGAAGATTTGGCATGTTGCACGTATAGATGATTCGGCGATACCATGGAAGATGCTGTCAGGAAAGATTCATGGGCAAAGAAATGTAAGATGGGAAGATTTAGTGAAAGCGGACAGGCTCTACTGGGAGTTCAGAACTGGAGAGCTGATGCAGCTAATCTTATGGACTGACAAATGCTTTTGGAGGAGGCCCAGTCCCTATGACAGGATGTAGTACCATCTATGTATGTATGCATTGGTTTTATAATGACATAAGATGATAAACTTTTATTTCTTGTTAAGTTCACAAATTAAATTTCAAACCTTATCAAAGTCGGTACGTTAGTAACCAGTTAGAGTAAGTAAAGACTTAAGAAAAAATAATAATCGCCATTCATAATAGAAATTTGTAAGTAAAAGGATAGAAAACAAAATAAATCACAAAACTTTTAATTTATTACAAAAATAAACTATATAAAATAAAATATATTATACATTTGATTCTTAATCATAAAATGTTAATACTCAATTTATAATCAATAATATTAAAATCTTTGACAAATATACAACAAAATGTGGGGTATGACATAGGTTTAAATCTTAAACAGATGTTTGAGTCTCGGCGGAAACCAAACCTGATTCAACATTAAGGTTTGCCCAACCAGTTTGAGTTTCAATGTCTGAAAATTCGACAAAGTCGCTCAGAAATATGTCATCACAAGTTTGAGTATAATTATGACTTATTCATCAATAGCATTTTGTATAGTTTGTGTTTCAGTGTTTGAAAGGATGGGTTCAATGAAAGTTTCACCTAGATCCAGCTCAGTTTGGGTTTCAATGCTACAATACTTAGATTCGAGCATTGAGCTTTCAATAAGGTGAACTATTTGATCGCTATAGCTTTTGAGACTTTGCTGGTCATTGAAAATATCTAAATCAAGATCTTTCTTCATGTCGAATAAAGTCTCTTCAGCAGTTTGTGTGCTGGAAGTGTACAGCTGAGGAAGGATGACATCATCTAACGGGTTCTGCGGGGACTGGCTAAGTTCTGGGAAGAGGTCATGGAATGTTTGAGTCTGAATGCCAAGTTTGTTCCCTTGCGAACGGTTCTTGTAAGATGCGGTTGTTTGAGTTTCTTGAGATATTTTAGCTTTCTTTTCACCAGTTTGTGTTTCCTGAGAGTCACGCTTCTTCAACGATCGTATTGGGGTCCTCCTACGGCTGATAGTTTGGACTTCCTTATCCACACCACGGACTACTATCTTCCAGGAAAGCTCACTCAGAGCTGCAGCTGCTATGTTTTCAATTGGGTTGTTAACAGGTTTTGGTAGAATCGGACATTCTTTCTTCAATGAAGATATTAACTTAATTCCATGCCTGTTTTTAGGACTCTTATTGCTGAAAATGAAATACAAAATAAGATAAAACTGTACCACCAATAAAGGATAAAATAATTCAAATAAAGTAAAATTTCATAACTATACAATTAACATACAGATTTTAATTTTTTTGAGGAGTGTATAATTGAAATTTCAAGATGGTGAGTTCTAAATAATGTATTACCGATAATCAAAACTTACTTCTGTTTGACATTTTTTAATGGAGCAAGTTTAAGGTGATTCTTCCTTTTACAATGAGCAGCAAGTGCCATCTGGGTATTGTACATGGCACTGCATGACAAACATGTAAACTTGATGCCGCATTCATTATTACAATGATAAGTTAAATCTTTTTCATTAAGGTAACTCTTGGTACATGTTGGGCACTTAAATTTTCGTTCTTTGTGTACTTGATGATAATGCTGCAACAAAGCCCTACAATGTCATATAATATCACAAATAATACATAAATATTACTTTCCTAAAAAAAAAATAAAAAAAAAAAATAACATCATAGAACATTATTTAATATATATAAATGTAAAAAACATAATAATAATACTATTCCCACTGAATTGAAGCGAAAATCAAGAAAGCAGACCACGACTGTCTAAGAACTTAACTTCAGAAGCAGTATTGATACAAAACTCGAACTGGAGGTTCATTTTCATATCACAGAAAACACAAAAAATAAATCATTAATTAAAATGTCATGGTTCAGTACATACAGCAGATATTTGTACTGTTTCACAGTGAATGGGAGTGCAAGGAGGTACAACTGGCAGGCTGAGATCAAGCACAATTGCCAGGATTTTCCTCCAAATTTTGGGTACACACTTTATAGAGGCAACCACTGATAACCACCCTTTGAAACTGGGACCCACTAATTAAAAGTCCACTACCCTGCCCATAGGACCATGTTACTCCCAATAATCAATTAAATTCTTATTATAAAACTCTCTTTAGGATAGGCTGTAGGCTGAAAAATAATCCATCCTTCATGCCTTTGAGTACATAAGGATGTTAAACCAAATTAACAATGAACCATGTAGGATTTGGTTTTAAATCTTGAAGGTCACTTATGTAAATAAATAAAAACAATGAAGTTTAGCATCTATACAAAAGATATCGTGCTAATCTACTGAGTCAAAGTTAGTAAGTTGGAATTCCAATCCCATGAGCTATTTTTTAGGCATATAATTAAAATGGGATTCCTCCCAGGTATATGAGGCCTGTCAGCCAACTGATGGCAACTCACCAAATCGGGTGTCATGAATGATGGTCTTATCCTATAATGCATCATTGTGAATCATAGGGTGGTCTTGGAGGAGACTGCATCATGTGGTCAAGGGCTACTTCTATATGATCTTTTGCACCAATAGAAAAAATCTAGGCATTTCCATGATTTAAATAATCAAAGCATCACAAAAAATGAATGTGTAAAACAACAAAAATACAAAGAGTTATCCTCACAAACAAGACGTTATATATAAAAATGAATGGTATAAAAGAACAAAATATTAATATTCTAAGATTATTCATCAATGACAAGCTCCTTCTTTACATGAAGTGATAAGCTTGGAATGATGTAACACGTCACAACTTTTAATTTAATGAATATTATATGCAAATCAATACTTCTTGTTTCAATATACTAGGTCAGTTTGGGAAAATTCCATGAGATAATAAAATTATCTCAGGAAATATACTGAAACTAATCCTTCAGTGTAAACAAACTTCCCTTTAATTGTTCAGAACATAGACAAAAATTATCTTTTGACAGCAGAGGATAATATAATAACTAATGCAGTGTGCTAATATGAAGAAAAATAAACAATACTTCAACTCCTAAACTGAACTACTAATTTCATTCAAATAGATATTTGTCATAATTTTAAGGTTACAAAAGTTAAGATATTGATGTTTAATGATCAGTTAATGCTTGACTGAATACTAATGAGGAATTACAGCTCAAATTAACAATTGGCAGTTTTCATTTCAATGCACTTGCCTGTTTTAAATATTTTCTTTGTGTAAACCATCTCAATTGATCATCTGATCTTTCTTGATCCATTTCATATTTACACTGTTTCACAGGACAGAAATACCGAAAGGTACAATTGTTGTTCTTTTTACTCAAAAAATTGCTATGTTTGGAATGAGTTTTTATCAAGTGCATTTCTAATGTAGAAGTATTGGGAAAAACCGATGTACAGCCGTTCTCAGTACATTTAACATTGGTTACAATTTCACTTAATTCTGATTCTGAAGGACATATTTTCATAACTTTCACCGAAGAACACATTATTCAAATTCTGAAGAAAACTATAAAAAATTACATGTCAATACACTAATATTGACAAGTTTCAAGCAACCACTATTTGAAAATAATTCAATGCCAAATAAATCAAAATAAGATAATTGTTATGATTAAAATAACTAATATAATGACAAAAAAATATTGATATACTTCTAAAATCTTTGGAAAAATTTGTTTTTATAATTTCACTAGCTTAATTTTAACGATTTATCTATGATATCTTTTAGTGTAAAACAGTCAAACTGCAACGAATTCATAAGGTTAATTAACCAGTCATGGCTGACATTCGGCTTACTCCCCGTGCCTATTGTAAATTGCTGTTACATGCTGCCAAATATCCACATTGTGCTGTTAATGGATTGTTACTAGCAGAAACGTCGAAGTTAAAAGACTCTAAAAAAAACAAAGGTTTGGTAATAACAGACGTCGTGCCTTATTCCATATATGCCTTCACTTATCACCTATGGCAGAGGTTGCATTGACACAGGTAGTTTTGTAATCCCTCAGTATTCAATTTACCTGAAATGGTGTTGTCGGTTCATTAACAATGTTCTGCATTTAGGTTGACACTGTTGGTGCATCCAAGGGTTTTACAATTGCAGGTTATTATACTGCCAATGAAACTTTAGATGACATGAGGTTTGTAAATGTATTAATATACATATTTTTTTAAATTTAAATGTTCACCTTTTTGTGCTCTAAACCTAGTCAGAACATAAATAATAGTTTCAGTGTTATTAATTTGTAATCTGATACTTGGTTGACTACTGCGTTTACATTCAACCTCAGATGTTTCAATGTCTTTAATTTATCATCTCGAGTTGTTTGTCTTCTTAAGGCTGATGACGTGAATGTGCCGTCTATTTTCTGTGTATTGGTGTTATATTTTGAATTTTGTTTTATGATAAATCTCGGATTTAGAATATGTAACGTGCATACTACATGAAAGTTACACTATCATTAACTTCTCTTTGATAAAATACATTTTTACTTAATTAATTTTCAATTAGGCCAATATTATTGATGTTTTCTTAATTTAATCAACTCTTATTGTTTTTTAATTAGAAAGTTATTAGGAAAATATATATAAAAATTATTTTTAAAATAACTTTGTATAAAACTCTTTTTTTTTATTCTTCATATTTCATTATTGGGGACAACTCTCTCCCCATCCACACAGAGCTACTATTTTCTAACTTTAGTTCAATAAAACAAATATATTTTTCCACATTTAATGATTTTCAAAAGATTAAAGCAAAAGACATTGCATTATGAATGTACTGTTATCACACACTCATCCCTGTCAGAAATGGCCCAAGAATAGTTTAATCCAACTATTCATTTCTAAATTAGTTAAGATTACTTAATTTAATTTATTTACTTATCATTTAATTTTATTTCTTATATTTCATGAATTCTTTTTTTTTTTATTTTTTGTAGTATTGAAAAACCAGCAACAAGAATAGCTGATAAAATTGCAGATTCCTTTAATCAAGCTTGTTTAGTTGTGGTAATTATAATTTTATTTATTGATATGTACATTTCGTGTATATACTATTTTTGATTCAATATCTGTTATTAGCACTAATGAATTTTTAATTGGTAATACATTTTGAAGTACCCAGTTCAATTTTAATATTTGTTGTAGGTTGATAATAGAAGATTAACTCTCATTATGGAAGAACCAGCTATTAAGGTCATGCAGATGGTTGAAGGGAAGTGGAAACCTGTAGATAATTCAAAGTAAACATTTTTATCATTTAATTTATTATCATTAATTGTATTCATTGAGTGTGATATTATTGATAAGTTACAATTTCATTTAGTTAATCTTCTTAAATCAGAAAGACTAGTTCATACAATTTGTTTAAACTGAGCAACATCATTGTTTTTTATCAATTTCAATTTCAGTCATGTTCTTATTAAAAAAAATATTAATAATAATGATGGTCAAAAAAGAAATGAATTTCTTCTTGTTCTTAACTCTCAGTTCATAGTTGAAATTATTTGCCTTTATAGTCATTCAATTTTTTTTTTATTACTAGTCTCCTCCCACTGTTACTTATGAATGTGGCGTACATATTTTTTATTCAGGGTTTAATGACCTAATCAACTCTAATTAAGGCATAGAGGATGGGCTACAAGTGGAGGAATTGGGAATTATTCTGTGGGTTCATGGTTAGCATATATTGGCTTTAAATAGTCTGTCAATAAATATAACAATGAACTTTCATTTATTTTTTGACTGATTTTGTTCCTCCAATCACCAAAAAAAAAAAAAAATTATTTTCTACTCACAATCGGTCCCTATTATATTAATAAAGTGTATTTATTCAAATTAGCTTGTGAATGGCTCTTTTCTAAATCTCTTTCAAGTTAAAACTCCCTTTTCTCCTTTAGTATGTCCTTGTTTAGTTCTGGTACTGGAATGGAAAACCAATATATCAAGTAGGCCTTTTAATTTACATTGCTAAATTCTGATGGGGGCTTGTAGATTGTCGTCTGGCTTTTAACCAGAGTGCAAGTGTCATGATTCATTTCTCGGGACTACCAAATATCTAGTATATAACAACGGCTTAAGGTTTTCAAAAATAAGGTTCTGTGTATAATATTTGGTTTGAAGATAGATGAGGAGATAGCATCGCAGAGACTTAAATGGGCGAGTAAAGTTGTTGGGCTCTGTGAGGAACGGATTCCGAGAAAGTTGGTATTCGCTGAACCGACTGGTAGGCGTCTGAAAGGTAGGCCGAAACGTTCGATGGGAGGATTGCATTAGGCTGATCTCAGGGGCTTGGGCTTAAACGATGAACATTGGATGAGTCCAGTTTAATGCAAAAATAAAAAATTGGTGAGAGATTTTTGTATTTTTTCTCAAGTTTTCTAAAATAGATATAGTATCTTTTGAATTGTGTTTGCTTATAGATCTTATAAATTCTTGTTTTTTATCTTATTTATGATTTTTTTGAGCTCAGGGCTCAGAAGATAAATGATTAACTTCTCTTAATATTATTGAAAAACTCTTCAGAACTATATAATTAATATTTCATTTTTTTTCTCTCATTTTAGTGTTATTTTGGAAGAAAATTGTTTAGAGGCTGTATCAACCCTTCTTCAAAAAAGGGCATTCAATGACTTGATAGATTTTGATAATCATTTAGATGACCTATCAAAAGACTGGCGGAATCCAGAATTGAATGACAGGATAGAGAAAGCTACACTGAGTGAATAGTGTTTAAGAACTATATTCTTAATTATATTACCAGTTAAAACAATTTTAGATTTCAAGTGCCCATTCTGAGAACATGTGGGATGAAATTCTGCATTTGCTTCTCCCATCCTGAACCAACGAAACCATTCCGCACAGCCCTCTGCCAAAGGGCTTAGCATCGGCATCAACCGATCGTCGAGTCTGTGATCTATAGCGTGTATTCTGAAAGGTAATTCTAACAAGGTTGACAGTGTTCTCTGAGAACCAGCTCTTAAGAAGCCTCTAAAAAATAACTCTATTTTAATGTAATACAATTATGTGGGTAATTTGCTACATTTTTTTTGTTGCAAATGTTTGTTATTTCTACGTTATTTATACTCGATGCAAATAATTTAATGCATTTATCTGACTAACCGAACTGTCTCGTTTCTGAAGGTTAGAAATATCATTATTCAATAAAAAAGGTGTAAGATTTTCCGATTGAAAATAAATTATATTGTGCTATGTACTTCAAAAGCCATTTTGCAAAATTTATCGCCATTAAAAAAGCTTACATCTTTTTATAAATTTAAATTTACAATATTTTAGTTTATATATTGCATTTATCAATTTATAAGCTGCTTGTTTTCACATATAATTGAAACTAAATTTAAAAGGGTATACTAATTATTAGTATATTTAGTTTTTCATCCTTGTAGGAAGGATATTTATATAAATGTTATGATTTTTTTTTTTTTTTTTTTAAATATGTCAACAATTGTTAGTATTTGCAGAATCAAATGTTACTTTCCTTTTATTATGTTTATTTATTGATAAGTTTATTGTAAATAATTTGTTGTTTAATGATAATTTAAAATAATTTTAGAAATCGTGTTGCATTTGCAGTTGACATTTTTATGAATTAGATCACATTTTTATAGAAATATGTTTTAAACATCAAGGTTAGGCTAGATAGAATCTGGAACAAATTATTTATTAAATTATATTGTAGAATGTTTATTATATTCATTTATTTATATTATTGGGAAGTAAAAATCAATATCATCCATATATTTATGACTTTTATTGTATTTGAAGCATAAATAAATTGTCTATTAAATTGGCTTCAGCAATCTAAACATTATTAAATAAAGTATTTTATGAAAAGTTTTTAATTATATATTTATGAATAGAAGATTCTTATTTAATTTAAAATCTGTAATAAAATAATTAAGTTTGTTCATTACATTTTAACGATTGAAATATTCTGAAATATGTAATGAATGCATGGAGCTGACAGTGAATTAGAGGAATACTACCAGTCATACTGTATAGATATAGAGAACATTATAATTGCTTATTTTTTTATGTTTCATGTCAATTATAAAATTCTAGCCTATTAATTTAAGTTTCTTCTTGTCATTAATGATTGTTAGAATGTAAAAATTAGCCTAAAACATCAACCAAACAAATATCCTACTATAAATATGCTTTTAAAGCAAGAACAATTAATTTCTTTGATGATCACTGTTAAGAAATACTGCTTATTTTTTTATTAAGTATTTTTTTTATGGTGTAAGTTGAAAATTAGTAAGAATATGGGGTGTGAAAAAAAGAAAGAAAAAAAAAAGTTGAAATGTACAAAATAATTTTAAATATGTTCTTATTGGATTGTTTGTGTTTTTCTTTTAAGATAACATTATTTTCCCAACTGTCAAAATACTATTTATGAGAATTATAATTGTATTTTTCAGTATTATAGGTTTCATTTGATTTTAGAACTATCAGTCCTCCTATTTTATAAAAATAAGTCTGTAGTGAATGTTATCTTAAAATCTATTCGAGTCCTTTTTTGTTTGTGTTGAACAATATCAGTGGGCCTTTGATATGAAGGGGGAACACTGACAATGTCTCCAATTCCAGCAACAGAACAGCTAGTTGGCCCCACTCCGTTATTTTATTTCTTACTGTTAACACATTTTAATGGTGCTATACATTGTGGCTTTACTATAATAAAAATACTTATGTGAACCCACTAGTTAATGGTTGAAATAATTGGATGTTGTAATTACTCATGCGCCCATCAATACAATCACACTCTTGGTTATTCCATGTTCCGTTTTGGTTGGAATAGAGAGATCGTCAGTGATTCCCCTAAAGTTCTTGATATGTGGAAAAGATGTGATTAAGTCAAGATAAGAGGTGCTTCATATACTCTTTGATCACTCTATGACCCATGGAAGAACCCAACCCAACCAAATAATTCTCAGCCACCATACCCCTCCTAATGCCAAACTTTTTTTCTGTTCTATGGTGAGTGGATACAAAAAAAATATGACCATTTTTATTTTCTATTTTAGAGATAAGACTAGACCTCAAACTGCTTTACATACAAATCCAAAATATATGGTGGTCCACTTTAATTGTTAGTCAAATATAGAAACATAATTTTTTTCATTTAAAAAAGAATTAATTATTTTAATGGTTTATATATTATTTGATAGTCACGCACTATTCTTGAGTAATTTTTTTATACTTCAGTATTCACAATTGGGATGAACTAGTACAAAGTTTTTGTTTTACAAAGGATTGTGTGATTGTAAAAATATCAATAAATCTTTGAACTAGTATAAGTTCAACAAATTCAATGTATTTGTTTTTTTAATACCTCGCAAATACATGGGTGAATAAAGTTTAAAGGGGTTTTTATTCCCCAGCATGCGGTTGGACTTTATTAGCTTTTAGTAGACAAGGATGGAACCTTTTAAGTAGGGAGAGCATGCCATTCCACATTCCTACAACATTTGTTCAAGAAACAACAAGAATATGTGAAAATCAAATACATGACCATTATTTTCGGACTGACATTAAGGAAAATTTGCAGAACAGATCAGAGTTAAAGTACTATTTTTTGTCCTACACTATACAACAAATATTAAATTAGCAATTTTCCAAGGGCAATTGGACTATGCTGCAGTGGGAATCCTAAATGTTTGCCTATCCAGGTTTAATTAAGATAGGAATCTTTAAAGAGTACCTGACATCATACAGGCTCAAGACCACCTCTTAACGTCCCCTCCGAAGGATGGCATAACTAAAGATTTTTTACTCCCATTAAAAAATCCTAGGGCCATCTGCAGGATAGAACCCGTGACCTTAGGCATATAAGGCTGTTATGGAAGCCATTGTGCTGCAGATGACCCTGTTTCTGAAGCAATAAGCTTCATAATATGCTTCTGTAGTAAAAAAAAAAAAATAAAAGAAAAAGAAATCCTGTCCTCAAGTACAGTTGAGAGGCCACTTTATACCACACAGCGATAGTCAAAGAGGGGGAAAATAAGCGAGAATACAAGCAGCTTACAAGTGAATAGTGGAAGATGACGGGAGCAATAGAAAAATTTAAGGGTACTTATTGTTTTTTGGGAGATTTGGGCAACATAGGGTTTCCAGGAAAGGGTTTGGTCAATGATAATACCTAGTAGGATTTTGATTAAAGAACTAAATGAAGGGGATAGGGTGATCGTTTAGGATTAGATTAGAAAAGGCAGCATTGGATCTGAGGAGGGAATTGGAACCTTTAACAATGGCAAGTATTATTATTAAGTCACGCCACCATGAGGCCATAGTGCACCTGCAGATCACACCATATTCCTTGAATCTTATTCAGCAGTCCTATTAACCTTTATATACCCTGTCCCTTCTCCCAGGGATCACTTCTCTTCAAGTCCTCGCAGTAATTACGGTACGTAATCTATGTCAGACCTAGTATAGCCATATTATCAAGATAGTCATTATTGTCTTTTAAAGTGTTATTATCGATATTTTGTAACTTTTGAATAAATAAAATATTTTTTTTACAATAACGAGTACGAACACCAAAATTGGCGCCCAAACAGGGACTGCATATTTTTATCGCAGTTTTAAGAACCGAGTTTCCGCAGATCCGAACTTTTTCCGCAAATCCAGAATTAGGACTACCGCCTAGGATTCCTCACCTGTGAAGACTCAAGATTTTGGCTTACCTACCGAGGACTACCAACTTCGAGATCTTCAGATTCTGGACGAGTTCACTCACCCCGAGCATCTCGCAACGCAGGCAAAGTCTCTTATCTGCACTCAACCTTGGCCGGACTTCACTGTCGTCAGGTATCCAGCTCAAGGACAGATCTTCACACCCCGTCGAAGATTATTTTGACAGCGTACTCAATTTTTGTAAGTTAATTTCCTTTACTATTGTAATTTTATGTCTGATGATTATTTAAATTCTTTAATCCTGCGAGTAAATAATTTAATATTAACTACAAATATGGCAAGCTTTCAAATTAAATCGGCAGACTACGATCATATCCCTAATTTTAATGGAAATCCACACAATCTGTTAAAATTCGTGACAGTTTGTAGACAAGTTTACCAAATCGTGTGTAAACCGGACAACTCGTTTAAGGAACTAAACGAACAAAGATTATTAAGTAAACTTTTAGCAAAACTTACGGATGAAGCTGATTATATAAATACAACGTGCGAATTTAGTCGTGTTGAAGAATTACTAAATTATCTCGAAAGAACCTTCAGAGACAGCCGCTCAATTGAACAATTATCGCATGAATTATTTAATAACAAAATACATCATAAGGAACACCCTCTTGATTTCCTTCAAAGAATTGATAAGATCCGCACTTTAATAATTTCTAAACATCGGATAGAAAACACACCAAATAGAGAAACAATTATTAGCGCATTAGAGAAAAGTATTCTTTATTTTTTTTACACTAACATGCCCCTTCACATAAGAACATATCTTATGACTAAAGCAGAAAAGTTAAGAACATTAGATGATTTGAGAAATTTAATTCAGAATGAGAACCATCTACTCTTCGATGACCTCATAAATTCGGGAAATATGAGAAGACCCGGAGAACATGATTACAAAAGAGGCTTCGACCATAAGAAAAAGTTCGATAAAAAACATCACAAACGATTTAATAATTGGCAAAATCCCAATAACCCGTATAACCCACATAATCAAAGACAAGAGCATCAATATCGACAACAAGAACCTCCACAAGACTACCGGCAGAATAATAATAATAATAATTGTTACCAACAATGGCCCCGTCAAGAACAACAAAGGTATTTCAACGGTTCAGGTCGATACCGGAATCAAAATTATAATAATAATAAGAAAGATGAAAATCCAACTGTATCCATGAGAACAGTTAGCGCATTCGGGAATAAACCGAAACAGCCTAATTTCCAAATTCAGCAAGAAGACCCGAAAGACCAAGAAATCAGAGAATTAAGAGAGAAATTAGAAAAATTAGATCCAAATAATTCTTTTTTAGAGAAAGGCCCGCCAGACAATCAAAACACATAAAAGAAGAGAATAAAAGCCAACTGCCTTATGTTAAAGACCACGCGAATCGTAAATGGCTTATTGATACCGGATCTTGGAAGAATTATATAAGACCAGACATTGTACCACCAGATGTTGAAAGAGAAAAAGAAAATTTTACAATAAAAACAGCAACCGGAGAAGAACTTGGCACGGAATCTATTTCAGTTTATTGCAGAAATAATTTTCTTAAAAACCCCGAAAAAATAAAATTTTATCTATTTAATTTCAGTCCCAATTACGAAATACTACTAGGAAATGAGACAATGAGGGAAATGAAATTTAATATCGATTTCGAAACCAACAAAATAAAAACTCGCTATACAGAGTTTGATTTTATTATGGAAGACGAAGTTTTAAAATTAGTTTTGAAAGAAGGCGAAAATCAGATAAAAGTAGAACAAAATAAAAATCTATATTTTATTGACTATGAAGATGATAAGATTAAAATTAAACCTGGCATCTATGATCAAAATATAATAATCGACAGTAAAGTTAACGAAACCATATATTTACCTTTATACTATTTGCAAAAAGAAGAAGTAGAATTAACAGATTCTAATAAAAAAGGAAACCATGAAATAATAAAACAAATCCCCCAACTAATCAGAACCGACCATATACCTCCTCAAGAAAAATCAAATTTAATTAAATTATTATCGAAATATCCATCAGTATTTAAGACTGAAAATGATCCCCTTTCAGCCACTGATTTATTGGAGCATAAGATTAAAACAAAAACCGAAGACCCGATATATTCGAAAAATTACAGATATCCCCACCAATTCAAAGAAAATATTAAGGAAGAAATTAAAAAGATGTTAGAATCCAAAATAATAAGACCCAGCAATTCCCCTTACAATTCTCCCGTTTGGATTGTCCCGAAAAAGCCAGACGCATCAGGAAAAAGAAAAATACGAATGGTGATTGATTACAGGAAATTAAATCGAGAAACAACCCCGGATAAATTCCCCATTCCTAATATTGAAGACCTTTTAGGCAAATTAGGAAAAGCGACGATATTTACAGCAATGGACCTTTGCTCAGGCTTCCATCAAATAAAAGTCGAAGAAAGTTCTATCCCAAAAACAGCATTTTCTACAGATCAAGGCCACTTTGAATTCCTTCGCATGCCATTTGGACTCAGTAATGCCCCAGCAACGTTTCAAAGAGCCATGAATATCATTTTTTCAGATTCTATTAACGTTTTAGTCTATATGGACGATATTATAATTTTTTCTGAAAATTACAAAGATCATTGGAAACATTTAGAAGAAACTCTTAAAAAGTTAGAAAAACATAACTTAAAGATTCAGCTCGATAAGACAGAATTTTGCAAGAAAGAATTGTTATTCCTCGGACATATTATCAGCGAACGCGGCATAGAACCTAATCCAGAAAAGATAAAAGCAGTAAAAGATTTTAAACTCCCTAAAAATGAAAAAGAAATTAAAAGCTTTTTAGGATTAACTGGTTTCTATAGGAAAATGATACCAAATTACGCAAAGATAGCTTCCCCATTAACGAGATGTCTTCGAAAAGATCAAAAAGAAATCAAACCAGAGTTATATGAAAACGCTTTTGAGAAATTGAAACAACTTGTATGTAGTAGCCCCATTTTGCAAATTCCAGATTTCAATCAGGACTTTTTCTTAACAACTGACGCAAGTAATTTCGCCATTGGTGCAGTATTAGCACAGAAGAAAGATGGAAAAGAACTCCCTGTATGTTTTGCATCCAGAACACTTAATAAAGCAGAACAAAATTACTCAACAACGGAAAAGGAATGTTTAGCCATTATTTGGGCTTGCAATCATTTTCGACCCTACTTATACGGTAGAAAATTTTTCATATATTCAGATCACAAACCTTTAGAATATTTAAGAACGTGTAAAACACAGAACGCCAGATTAATTAGATGGAAATTATTGTTAGAAGATTTCGAATATGACATAAAATACATTGAAGGAAAGGCTAATAAAGTCGCCGATCATTTATCCCGTTACCCTATTGAAGAAAGGAAATTAAAAGAACCAGAATTTGATATTTTTCATACAGAAAATTCTCCTAATAACTATTCACAAGAAATCGTAGATTTATTACAAGAAATGGGAATAGAAGAAACCCAAGAAGAAGCTAACAATGAAAACTTAGAAGGAATTAATAATGATGAAAACATAGAAGAAAATAATAATGGTGAACACCAAGAAATAATTCAAGATGATATATCTTCTTTAGCAACGCAGCACTCCACAGAATCCTCCGATAACAGAATCTTAATAGTTGATGATAAATCTAGACCAGTAAATGTTGAGAAAAATCAAATAATAATAAAAAAGGGACACGCGAAAATTCAACGCGAAACAATATTCAATAATAAGCAAAGAACAACAATTGAATTTACTTGGCCTTATCATGAAAAAGATTTTGAAATAGAAGAAAAACTTTTAGAAATCTTAAGACCAAATATAACTTACGGCATATACTGCTCACCCATATCAGATTCTATAGAAAGTGAAAATAATTGGTATAATGCATTATTTAATAAAGTTGCATCACTCATTAGAGAAAAATTTCCCACAAATAGAATTAAAAGATATTATAAACTATTGCCAGATGTAAAGAACACGGAAGACCAGAAATTACTTATCCTTGATTATCATATCGCCAAGACATGCCACAGAGGTATAAATGAAACATATTTAGTTTTGAAAACCAAATTTTATTGGCCCAATATGAAAGATCATATCACAGAAATTATAAACAAATGTGACACATGTGGAAAAGGCAAATACGATAGAAGACCTATAAAACAAAAATTTAAAATTACTCCCACACCTGAGAAACCCTTTACAGATTTAATGATTGATACCTTACACATGAGTAATTATTACATTTATTTAATAGTAGATACTTTTTCCAAAAGAATATTTTCTTATTACGCAACGAGTTATAATGCCATAGAAAGCATGAAAGTATTGAAAAAATATTTAGCATATTTTCCAAAACCCCAAAAAATATCATGTGACAACGGAAGAGAATTCGACAATAACTTGTTTAAAGATTTTCTAAACTACTTAAATATTGAATTACATTATACTACCCCCAATCACCCTAACTCTCTTGGATTGCTTAATCGAGCAAGCTCTTCGTTATTAGAAATTTTAAGACTTATAAACATAGAAAACAAAGATGATAAAGAGGAAGATAAGTTAGAGCAAGCAACGACAGCATATAATAATTCCCTTAATCAAGATCTTAAAATGACCCCTAACGAAATAACTTTCGGTATCACTAATGAAACTTATAATGAATCCCCGGAAATAAAAGAATATCTTGTTCATGAGTACCATCGGAAAATGAAGCAGCTTTTCGAAATAACTAAGAAAGGTATAGAACAAAATAAAGAGAGAAAAATAGGCAAGTTAAATGAAAATAGAGAAGACATAGAAATCCCGGAAGATGTGTATATAAAGAGACAACAGAAAAAGAAAATAGATCCTAAATACGAAAAAGGAAAGTATGTTGATAAAAGATTTCAAAATAGAAATAAAGGTAGAAAGAAAAAACTCCACCCTGATCAAGTCAAACGACCGAAAAAGGTCACTAAGAAAAAGAAATCAAATAATAATAATAATAAACCTAGTACAAGTCAAAAAAACCCAGAAATAACTGATGAAGATATTGAGAATGTCATAAAAGAAATAGAAACGTCTAATGTTACAGGAGTCAGCCAAGATGACTTTGAGTTCGACGACGAATTGTTTCAAGTATCTTCTGATCGCAGCGCTTACGGTTCAGATACAGACCCTGCTAATACAAGATTTATCTGACGGACCAGGAGCATCCAAGCATATTAACGACTAGAGAACTAGAACAATTAAACATACCGTTCGGAGAACCAATCACAGAAAATGTAGAATTAAACTGGTTACTTAGCTCCACATTTTGTTCCCTATCAGATACAGGATTAATTTATTATTTTATTAAAATCCCTTTGAAATCATTGCCAAAAACAACTTATTATGCTATGTCATATCCAGTTACAAGGAATAATAAAGTCATTACTCTAAAGATTAAAGAACAACTAATCATTAGATTTAAAAATTCGTTTTACAATGGAAATTGTATTAAATTCAATAATCATCATTACTGTAAAGACATGATAGAGATTAAGGACAAATGTATTTTAGAATTATGTAAGAATATAGAATTAAATGATTGTAAAGCTGTAGAAATAAGAACAAACCCTATAATCAAACTTATACCCACATTACACCAATATTTAACCTTTAATATTAGCAATGTAACAACTAGTGTAACAAACACACAAATGTATCATCTACCATCTACTAGCCTCCTTAATCTTAATGAAAAAGAGAAATTTGTAAATATAAATGTACCACTTTCTTATGTTGACAATGTAAATATTCCTTTTATTTCCTATCATTCTGTTAATAATAAAACTATTGTATCAACAAATTTTACTTTTGAGGAATTACAACAAATAGACTTAAGTAATATAGAAATAGAAGAATTAGAACCTTATGATATAACTGTATCCCAATTTATTTCTTATATATTTTATGTAATATGTTTATATCTTTTATGCTATAATCTTTATCGTCAGTATTGTAAACTGGAATTACTGTGTTCTAATCCTTCAAATGATAATCCAAGTACCCATCCTCAACCACCTGAATGTTTTGATGGCAGAGCCAGAGCTTGGTTTCAATATTTACAGAATAGACAAACCGTCCCAAATCCTTAAATTTAGAGTTCAGTGGGCTTCACTCTCATAAGGACGGAGGAGTCACGCCACCATGAGGCCATAGTGCACCTGCAGATCACACCATATTCCTTGAATCTTATTCAGCAGTCCTATTAACCTTTATATACCCTGTCCCTTCTCCCAGGGATCACTTCTCTTCAAGTCCTCGCAGTAATTACGGTACGTAATCTATGTCAGACCTAGTATAGCCATATTATCAAGATAGTCATTATTGTCTTTTAAAGTGTTATTATCGATATTTTGTAACTTTTGAATAAATAAAATATTTTTTTTACAATAACGAGTACGAACACCAAAATTTTATATACAAGAAATATTATTCATTGTTCTCCTCTCCCATATTTTAGATGAGGAAGATGGTTGGGGGTGCGGTCATAAATTAAAACCACACAATTAAAAATAAGAGTTATTTTTATTATGTGCCGACGTTTCGGCCTACAATGTGGGCCTTCATCAGGGCTAAAAGAAACAAGATAACAACCAATGTAATTAGACTTAATAATGCGTTAGGTATATAATAATAATATGACAGTAATAAATTATGGGAACATAAATAATATTAAATGTAAAATGATAATAAGATGACAATTATAAAGTATGGAAATAAGGTGACAGTTATAAAGTATGGAAATAAACAAAATTAAGATGATAGTTATAAAGTATGGAAGTAGACATAATTGAGATGATAATATTGTAATGAGAATATATAAATAGAGACTCAGTAAATGAAAAAAATGATAAAGGAAAAATATGTGAACAATTAAAATTTTAAATATTAACAATTATGAGTTGATATATGACGGTAATATATTAAAAACATAGTTAAGAGTATAGGTAATATATAAAAAAAATATAGTCATTACAAAAGAGAAACAGTATGAATAAAAAATAATAATTTAAATTTTAAAATAATGTAATATTAAACTAATAATTATATGTCAGGATATGTAATGGAGAAATATATGGGTATGGAAAGGGGGAGAAAGAAATGGGCGATGAAAAAAGACCCTTATAAATAAGAAAAAAATATACATACATGACGTGCAAGCTTTGCCTACGAAGTGATGTTTCTCAGTTTAAAAAACGCTCATTGCGTGGAACGGAAAATATGAGAACTAGAATGTCCGTTAGGAAAATTCCAAGAAGCTAAGTTATGTTTACTGATTCGATTGTTAAAAAATAGCCAAAAGTCATTACTTGAGAGTACTTGAGTTATTACTTATGAGTATTTGATAAAATTGTAAGAAATAGTGACGAGGTAAAGATTAAAAGATTTTAAGTAATAACGGATGACGATAATAAATGATGAATGATGATAAGGTAATAACGAATGACGATAAGGAGCTGTCGAAGGAAATGATAAATAAACAGTAATCTAGTAGGTAAACAAATAAATAAATAAAAAAGGGGAGTACGAAAATTAAATAAATATATAAATAAAAAATTGATAATAAATAAATAAAAATAAAATTATGAAGAGATGATCAGGTGGTTGTTTAAAAAATGAGCTAGGGATGCTTTATTAAATTTAATATTTGGGAATAAGCTAGTGACAAGTTATGTTTGTCAGTCTTTTGATTAACAGGAAGGGGTTCTAGTTGTATGTAAATGCATTCTGTAATGAGTCGTTTGTCATGGTTGGGAACAGTGGCAAGAATGGATGTTTTATCAAAATCAAAGGAATGGTTAAGGGTTAAGGAATGTTCTGAAAGTTTTGAAGCGGTAGAATTTTTAGAGGAAATTGTATATTTGTGTCGGGTGATGCGATCTTTGAGAAGGTTTTTGGTTTCACCAATATAGGCAGAGTTGCAATTAGGAGTTCCGCAAGGGACTCTATAAACAATTTTTGAACGGTGGTCTGTTGGTATACTGTCTTTAAGTCGGCTGTAAATATTGGAGAGTTTGTAGTGGGATTTTAAAGCAAGTCTGAGGTTTGGATAGAAGGATTTTAATGATTTTTTAATTTTTTCTGAAAGAGAGGGAATGTAAGGTACGGATCTATATAAGAGAGTTGGTGATGATGATGGAGTAGAAAGAGAGGTTAATTGAGGTTGAGACTGATTTCTGTAGTTATTTATAAGTTTGTTTATGATCACGGTAGGGAAGTTATTGGCCAGGAGAATTGTCTTTATGCGGTTAATGTTGATGTCGTGGAAACGGGGATCGGAAAGGAAAAGGCTTCGGTGTATAAGATTTTTAGCAACGTTAATTTTTTGATGATGGGGATGTTGGGAATAAAAGTTTAATAGTCTGCCAGAGTAAGTCGGTTTTGTGTACCAGTCAGTGGATATTGTGTTATTAGGGTTTCTAATGATGAGGAGGTCAAGAAATGGGAGGGAATTGTTAGTTTCGGATTCAGCGGTAAAATGTAGGCGGGGGTGGTAAGAGTTAAAGGCTAAAAGTATGTCAGTAATTTTGTCGGGGTTAAGAACAAGGAGGAGGTCGTCTACGTATTTTTTAATAAGAATAATATCCTCAGGAAACTGAGGGATTATCAAATTTAGTAAATCGTTAAGGACAATATTGGCGAGGTCAGGGGCGAGAGGATTTCCCATAGCCAGTCCTGAAATTTGATTAAAGAACTGTCCATTGAATGTAAGGTATCCGGAATTGCAACAAAGGTTGAGGGATTCTAGGTATGAAGGGCAATTAAGTGAGGTATGGGGTTCAATAGAAGACCAGTTATCTTCGATGATACATAGGGCTTTATCTATAGGAATATTGGTAAACAAGCTTTCTACATCAAAGGAAACAAGGATGTAATGTTCCGGAATAATGAAGGATATTAATTGTTCGCGGAGAAGAAAAGAATTTTGGATATCGTAAGGATTGTTGTGACTAAGATGTTGTAAAGAGGGTAGTAAGAATTTACTGAGGTTAACAGAGGGTGAGTTAATATTCGATGTGATAGGGCGGAGGGGGATACCTGGTTTATGAATTTTTGGGAGTCCATAGAAGCGAGGAGCAACGGAATTATAGGAAATAAGGTTTCTATAGCTGGGATAGTTTATAAATTTTGAATCTAAAAGAGATTTCAGGTGTTTATTGAATTTAGTTTTAAGTGAAGGGGTGGGATCGCGGGATATAGGAACATAAGTGGATCTATCGGAAAGGAGAATGTTCATTTTGTCATTATATTCGGAACGGTCCATGATTACAGTCTTGTTTCCTTTGTCAGTTCTGGTTACTATGATGTCGTCATGGGATTTTAGGAAAGCTCGGGTAAGAGATAAGTCTTTAAAGAATTGAGGTGAAAAATTTGATGGTGAGGAAGGTGGATGTTGGAGATGATTGGATATAATATTGCAAACAGAAATTCGTGACAACTCCTTATCGTCATTAGAATTGGATATAACATCGTCATTAAAGATAAATTCCAAATCAGTAATGAGTTGAGGAATAATTTTGATTGAGGTGTTGGGAGCGGAAAAATTTGGTCCTAAACTTAAAATATCTTTAACATAGGGTGGTAAAATGGTGGAAGAAACATTTTGAACCCAGTTTTGGTCTCCTTTAGGATAAATTTTATGTTTTATTGAATCTAGGTAGAGGTTATTATATTTTGTAATGAGTTTTTGTTTTTTTCTGCTTCTACTGGAATTGAATATGGATGATATGACTGTGTCGAGAATTGTAAGGTTGTTAGCGTTAATATAATTATTGAATAAAATTTTAAGAGTGGATATTTTTTTATTTAGGGAATTAATCTGTACGATGCACTCTCTGATTTTGATATTTAGAAGGGATTTTTTAAAATTAAGAGCTAATGATGCTAATTTTGGAAAAGGCGATTTTGAAGTTATGATATGATTTAAAGAATATTCTATGAATTTTGGAAAAACTGCATTGGATCTGCATTTTAGGAGAAAGATCCTTTGTTCTAAACTGTTAGCTAGACGTTTGTGAAGATTGGAGAATAAATTAAACTGTGATTTAAGATGGGGGAAGGAGGATTTTAAGGAAGAAAAAGACAAATTTAATTGAGTAGAAGAAGAAACGGTTGGAGAGGAAGGATTTACAAGAGATACAGGTGAAATTTGATGACCAGAAAACGAAGTGTGAACTGAAGAATGTTGAGATGTCAAGGTAGGGCCAAGAGAAGATCTTCTATTTTCTACTCGGTTACTACGGCGAAGAGGTAGATTACTATGGTGCAGAGGTAGATTACTATGGTGCAGAGGTTGGTTGTTATCTGCTTGTGGGCCCCAGGAGAGAGGATTCATAATGATGGAGTTTTGTTGACCGTAGAGAAATTAGATGAGGAAGATGGTTGGGGGTGCGGTCATAAATTAAAACCACACAATTAAAAATAAGAGTTATTTTTATTATGTGCCGACGTTTCGGCCTACAATGTGGGCCTTCATCAGGGCTAAAAGAAACAAGATAACAACCAATGTAATTAGACTTAATAATGCGTTAGGTATATAATAATAATATGACAGTAATAAATTATGGGAACATAAATAATATTAAATGTAAAATGATAATAAGATGACAATTATAAAGTATGGAAATAAGGTGACAGTTATAAAGTATGGAAATAAACAAAATTAAGATGATAGTTATAAAGTATGGAAGTAGACATAATTGAGATGATAATATTGTAATGAGAATATATAAATAGAGACTCAGTAAATGAAAAAAATGATAAAGGAAAAATATGTGAACAATTAAAATTTTAAATATTAACAATTATGAGTTGATATATGACGGTAATATATTAAAAACATAGTTAAGAGTATAGGTAATATATAAAAAAAATATAGTCATTACAAAAGAGAAACAGTATGAATAAAAAATAATAATTTAAATTTTAAAATAATGTAATATTAAACTAATAATTATATGTCAGGATATGTAATGGAGAAATATATGGGTATGGAAAGGGGGAGAAAGAAATGGGCGATGAAAAAAGACCCTTATAAATAAGAAAAAAATATACATACATGACGTGCAAGCTTTGCCTACGAAGTGATGTTTCTCAGTTTAAAAAACGCTCATTGCGTGGAACGGAAAATATGAGAACTAGAATGTCCGTTAGGAAAATTCCAAGAAGCTAAGTTATGTTTACTGATTCGATTGTTAAAAAATAGCCAAAAGTCATTACTTGAGAGTACTTGAGTTATTACTTATGAGTATTTGATAAAATTGTAAGAAATAGTGACGAGGTAAAGATTAAAAGATTTTAAGTAATAACGGATGACGATAATAAATGATGAATGATGATAAGGTAATAACGAATGACGATAAGGAGCTGTCGAAGGAAATGATAAATAAACAGTAATCTAGTAGGTAAACAAATAAATAAATAAAAAAGGGGAGTACGAAAATTAAATAAATATATAAATAAAAAATTGATAATAAATAAATAAAAATAAAATTATGAAGAGATGATCAGGTGGTTGTTTAAAAAATGAGCTAGGGATGCTTTATTAAATTTAATATTTGGGAATAAGCTAGTGACAAGTTATGTTTGTCAGTCTTTTGATTAACAGGAAGGGGTTCTAGTTGTATGTAAATGCATTCTGTAATGAGTCGTTTGTCATGGTTGGGAACAGTGGCAAGAATGGATGTTTTATCAAAATCAAAGGAATGGTTAAGGGTTAAGGAATGTTCTGAAAGTTTTGAAGCGGTAGAATTTTTAGAGGAAATTGTATATTTGTGTCGGGTGATGCGATCTTTGAGAAGGTTTTTGGTTTCACCAATATAGGAAAATTCTAATAATTTTAGAAATAGGAAAATTTTTTTTAAGATGATATCATCATCATCAATATCATCATCATCAATATCATTTATATTATGATATCATTGATATCATCAATTTTTTTTCTAATAGGAAAATTCTCACTGTTCCCAACCATGACAAACGACTCATTACAGAATGCATTTACATACAACTAGAACCCCTTCCTGTTAATCAAAAGACTGACAAACATAACTTGTCACTAGCTTATTCCCAAATATTAAATTTAATAAAGCATCCCTAGCTCATTTTTTAAACAACCACCTGATCATCTCTTCATAATTTTATTTTTATTTATTTATTATCAATTTTTTATTTATATATTTATTTAATTTTCGTACTCCCCTTTTTTATTTATTTATTTGTTTACCTACTAGATTACTGTTTATTTATCATTTCCTTCGACAGCTCCTTATCGTCATTCGTTATTACCTTATCATCATTCATCATTTATTATCGTCATCCGTTATTACTTAAAATCTTTTAATCTTTACCTCGTCACTATTTCTTACAATTTTATCAAATACTCATAAGTAATAACTCAAGTACTCTCAAGTAATGACTTTTGGCTATTTTTTAACAATCGAATCAGTAAACATAACTTAGCTTCTTGGAATTTTCCTAACGGACATTCTAGTTCTCATATTTTCCGTTCCACGCAATGAGCGTTTTTTAAACTGAGAAACATCACTTCGTAGGCAAAGCTTGCACGTCATGTATGTATATTTTTTTCTTATTTATAAGGGTCTTTTTTCATCGCCCATTTCTTTCTCCCCCTTTCCATACCCATATATTTCTCCATTACATATCCTGACATATAATTATTAGTTTAATATTACATTATTTTAAAATTTAAATTATTATTTTTTATTCATACTGTTTCTCTTTTGTAATGACTATATTTTTTTTATATATTACCTATACTCTTAACTATGTTTTTAATATATTACCGTCATATATCAACTCATAATTGTTAATATTTAAAATTTTAATTGTTCACATATTTTTCCTTTATCATTTTTTTCATTTACTGAGTCTCTATTTATATATTCTCATTACAATATTATCATCTCAATTATGTCTACTTCCATACTTTATAACTATCATCTTAATTTTGTTTATTTCCATACTTTATAACTGTCACCTTATTTCCATACTTTATAATTGTCATCTTATTATCATTTTACATTTAATATTATTTATGTTCCCATAATTTATTACTGTCATATTATTATTATATACCTAACGCATTATTAAGTCTAATTACATTGGTTGTTATCTTGTTTCTTTTAGCCCTGATGAAGGCCCACATTGTAGGCCGAAACGTCGGCACATAATAAAAATAACTCTTATTTTTAATTGTGTGGTTTTAATTTATGACCGCACCCCCAACCATCTTCCTCATCTAATTTCTCTACGGTCAACAAAACTCCATCATTATGAATCCTCTCTCCTGGGGCCCACAAGCAGATAACAACCAACCTCTGCACCATAGTAATCTACCTCTGCACCATAGTAATCTACCTCTTCGCCGTAGTAACCGAGTAGAAAATAGAAGATCTTCTCTTGGCCCTACCTTGACATCTCAACATTCTTCAGTTCACACTTCGTTTTCTGGTCATCAAATTTCACCTGTATCTCTTGTAAATCCTTCCTCTCCAACCGTTTCTTCTTCTACTCAATTAAATTTGTCTTTTTCTTCCTTAAAATCCTCCTTCCCCCATCTTAAATCACAGTTTAATTTATTCTCCAATCTTCACAAACGTCTAGCTAACAGTTTAGAACAAAGGATCTTTCTCCTAAAATGCAGATCCAATGCAGTTTTTCCAAAATTCATAGAATATTCTTTAAATCATATCATAACTTCAAAATCGCCTTTTCCAAAATTAGCATCATTAGCTCTTAATTTTAAAAAATCCCTTCTAAATATCAAAATCAGAGAGTGCATCGTACAGATTAATTCCCTAAATAAAAAAATATCCACTCTTAAAATTTTATTCAATAATTATATTAACGCTAACAACCTTACAATTCTCGACACAGTCATATCATCCATATTCAATTCCAGTAGAAGCAGAAAAAAACAAAAACTCATTACAAAATATAATAACCTCTACCTAGATTCAATAAAACATAAAATTTATCCTAAAGGAGACCAAAACTGGGTTCAAAATGTTTCTTCCACCATTTTACCACCCTATGTTAAAGATATTTTAAGTTTAGGACCAAATTTTTCCGCTCCCAACACCTCAATCAAAATTATTCCTCAACTCATTACTGATTTGGAATTTATCTTTAATGACGATGTTATATCCAATTCTAATGACGATAAGGAGTTGTCACGAATTTCTGTTTGCAATATTATATCCAATCATCTCCAACATCCACCTTCCTCACCATCAAATTTTTCACCTCAATTCTTTAAAGACTTATCTCTTACCCGAGCTTTCCTAAAATCCCATGACGACATCATAGTAACCAGAACTGACAAAGGAAACAAGACTGTAATCATGGACCGTTCCGAATATAATGACAAAATGAACATTCTCCTTTCCGATAGATCCACTTATGTTCCTATATCCCGCGATCCCACCCCTTCACTTAAAACTAAATTCAATAAACACCTGAAATCTCTTTTAGATTCAAAATTTATAAACTATCCCAGCTATAGAAACCTTATTTCCTATAATTCCGTTGCTCCTCGCTTCTATGGACTCCCAAAAATTCATAAACCAGGTATCCCCCTCCGCCCTATCACATCGAATATTAACTCACCCTCTGTTAACCTCAGTAAATTCTTACTACCCTCTTTACAACATCTTAGTCACAACAATCCTTACGATATCCAAAATTCTTTTCTTCTCCGCGAACAATTAATATCCTTCATTATTCCGGAACATTACATCCTTGTTTCCTTTGATGTAGAAAGCTTGTTTACCAATATTCCTATAGATAAAGCCCTATGTATCATCGAAGATAACTGGTCTTCTATTGAACCCCATACCTCACTTAATTGCCCTTCATACCTAGAATCCCTCAACCTTTGTTGCAATTCCGGATACCTTACATTCAATGGACAGTTCTTTAATCAAATTTCAGGACTGGCTATGGGAAATCCTCTCGCCCCTGACCTCGCCAATATTGTCCTTAACGATTTACTAAATTTGATAATCCCTCAGTTTCCTGAGGATATTATTCTTATTAAAAAATACGTAGACGACCTCCTCCTTGTTCTTAACCCCGACAAAATTACTGACATACTTTTAGCCTTTAACTCTTACCACCCCCGCCTACATTTTACCGCTGAATCCGAAACTAACAATTCCCTCCCATTTCTTGACCTCCTCATCATTAGAAACCCTAATAACACAATATCCACTGACTGGTACACAAAACCGACTTACTCTGGCAGACTATTAAACTTTTATTCCCAACATCCCCATCATCAAAAAATTAACGTTGCTAAAAATCTTATACACCGAAGCCTTTTCCTTTCCGATCCCCGTTTCCACGACATCAACATTAACCGCATAAAGACAATTCTCCTGGCCAATAACTTCCCTACCGTGATCATAAACAAACTTATAAATAACTACAGAAATCAGTCTCAACCTCAATTAACCTCTCTTTCTACTCCATCATCATCACCAACTCTCTTATATAGATCCGTACCTTACATTCCCTCTCTTTCAGAAAAAATTAAAAAATCATTAAAATCCTTCTATCCAAACCTCAGACTTGCTTTAAAATCCCACTACAAACTCTCCAATATTTACAGCCGACTTAAAGACAGTATACCAACAGACCACCGTTCAAAAATTGTTTATAGAGTCCCTTGCGGAACTCCTAATTGCAACTCTGCCTATATTGGTGAAACCAAAAACCTTCTCAAAGATCGCATCACCCGACACAAATATACAATTTCCTCTAAAAATTCTACCGCTTCAAAACTTTCAGAACATTCCTTAACCCTTAACCATTCCTTTGATTTTGATAAAACATCCATTCTTGCCACTGTTCCCAACCATGACAAACGACTCATTACAGAATGCATTTACATACAACTAGAACCCCTTCCTGTTAATCAAAAGACTGACAAACATAACTTGTCACTAGCTTATTCCCAAATATTAAATTTAATAAAGCATCCCTAGCTCATTTTTTAAACAACCACCTGATCATCTCTTCATAATTTTATTTTTATTTATTTATTATCAATTTTTTATTTATATATTTATTTAATTTTCGTACTCCCCTTTTTTATTTATTTATTTGTTTACCTACTAGATTACTGTTTATTTATCATTTCCTTCGACAGCTCCTTATCGTCATTCGTTATTACCTTATCATCATTCATCATTTATTATCGTCATCCGTTATTACTTAAAATCTTTTAATCTTTACCTCGTCACTATTTCTTACAATTTTATCAAATACTCATAAGTAATAACTCAAGTACTCTCAAGTAATGACTTTTGGCTATTTTTTAACAATCGAATCAGTAAACATAACTTAGCTTCTTGGAATTTTCCTAACGGACATTCTAGTTCTCATATTTTCCGTTCCACGCAATGAGCGTTTTTTAAACTGAGAAACATCACTTCGTAGGCAAAGCTTGCACGTCATGTATGTATATTTTTTTCTTATTTATAAGGGTCTTTTTTCATCGCCCATTTCTTTCTCCCCCTTTCCATACCCATATATTTCTCCATTACATATCCTGACATATAATTATTAGTTTAATATTACATTATTTTAAAATTTAAATTATTATTTTTTATTCATACTGTTTCTCTTTTGTAATGACTATATTTTTTTTATATATTACCTATACTCTTAACTATGTTTTTAATATATTACCGTCATATATCAACTCATAATTGTTAATATTTAAAATTTTAATTGTTCACATATTTTTCCTTTATCATTTTTTTCATTTACTGAGTCTCTATTTATATATTCTCATTACAATATTATCATCTCAATTATGTCTACTTCCATACTTTATAACTATCATCTTAATTTTGTTTATTTCCATACTTTATAACTGTCACCTTATTTCCATACTTTATAATTGTCATCTTATTATCATTTTACATTTAATATTATTTATGTTCCCATAATTTATTACTGTCATATTATTATTATATACCTAACGCATTATTAAGTCTAATTACATTGGTTGTTATCTTGTTTCTTTTAGCCCTGATGAAGGCCCACATTGTAGGCCGAAACGTCGGCACATAATAAAAATAACTCTTATTTTTAATTGTGTGGTTTTAATTTATGACCGCACCCCCAACCATCTTCCTCATCTAATTTCTCTACGGTCAACAAAACTCCATCATTATGAATCCTCCCATATTTTAACGTCTTCATCCAAGTTGATTACAAACTGAAAGTAACTTATTTCCTCTTCATCATCATCTATATTTTTGAAATACTTTATAATATATTCACAAATAATTACAACCTACAATGCAGAGAATCCAAGAAGCTATTGGAAGGTTATAATAATAATAAAAACAACAATTTTTTTTCAATGAATATAATTGTGGGATAAGATGTTTTCTGTGATTATTAGGAAAGACATATACACAGCTATGATAAAATAATACAAATTTCCAATCATCTGCCTTATATTTATATTTTACACCTCTCACTTCACTTATACTATTTACCCTTACAAAAATAGACTTATCTAAAAAACAAGCACATCCATCCTAATAAAAAAAAAAAAAAAAATCTACCAAAAATAACATCAGAATACTACTAATAGGTTTATTATTCTAGAAGTTAATCTAAGCCTGATTTATTTTACTTCTTTACTTAATTAGAGTTTGAAAAATATTGATATAATTTTAATACATCTTTTTAGATGTTTGATAATTTAAAATTTTGAATAGTATGAAAATAAATGTATTTCATATGGTTTCCTAATGCTGGTTTTCCATATAATAGAAAAAAATAAAAATTAAAAAACATTTATTTGTAAACAATACATCGCACCCATGGTAGAATAAATGTTTGACTGAAAAAATTGAAATTATTGCAAAATAATTACAAGTTTATGCTTTATACTTATGTCTCATCATAAAACCTACAAAACATTTCTAATTCCCCAAGAGAGGGAATTAAAATGTCAATTTTGTTTTAATGGGAAAGTATTAAAAAGGGGAAGTGCAGTTTCTCCAAAAAATTAAAATTTTGAATACTTCTTTTATTCTAAGAAGGGTGTGGTGATATATTCCCATTTCAAGACAAAAATAGAAATTCTCTTCTCTATTAAAGTAAGAACTGATACTATATATTTCAATTTGTGTTTTTGGTCTCATTAATTGAATAAAAAAAAAAAATTACTATGAAGATGAAATACTATCTATCTGTCTAATGGAAAATATTGAATAAGAGCTAACAATAATATCTATTAAGCTGGAAAAAACAGTCCTGTTGGTGAGAACATTATTGGATTTAGTCAGTTTTCATAGATAAAACTGTTTTCTAACCCTTTTTTTCCATGAGGAAATTAAGTTAATGATAAAGATGGAGGAACTATCTAACAGTGTAATACATTTCTTAAAGAATTAATTTAAAAGCTAATGTTTTACTAACTCATAATTACTGATATAGGAGTAATTTAATAACGGAAACTACAAAGATCTATCAAACTACTGTTTGTTTCTTATGTATCAAACCTTCATTAATATTTGGTTGTATCTGATAGTTTGATTAACATTTATAACATATAAGTGAGTGGAATACTGACTGAATCATTAATGATTGAATAAATAACCACAACATGAAGCACTCAATCAGTATATAAAGTTTTTAAATAAATAGTCAAATGCAATTTCAATGGGAGGAACCAATGTTTTTTTGGTTAGAAATTATTGTTCAAACTATTTTTAAAGTTTTAAAAGGTAAATGCACTAGAAATGCAATTTGTAAGCATTTTAACCACTAAATCAGGGAGGAGTGGTCTGTTCATAGTTTAACTTCTGCCCAAGTGAGCTGTAAAAATCTACATGATAGTAATCACTTATCTAATGATATTAATATTATTCTGAATAAATAGTAAGCATCATGATGCATCTTTAAATTTAACAAAAGATTCTTTTTTTAATGTTTATTGAAAGACATTTTTTAAAAATGCATCGTTTAATTAACAATTAAAATACTTGGTAAAAGAAAACTAATAATTAAAATTAATGAAAAATAAATGAGATTAAACTATGTGCAAAAATAGTTTTAAATATGGTTCATCAAAATTAATTTAAAAAGAATTATCTATAATTTTTTGTAAGTTTTCTTCATTAATAAATCAATTATTAGACCTAAATTTATATTGTCCTTCGTTTCCTGTTTTTTAGGAAGGGGGATTAAATTATTTTTACATCAATTTATAAGAAGTTACATATATATATGACTAAACTAAATTAAATAATTACTCAATAGGTATACATTTAATTCAGATATATAAGTACTTAATTATAAACAGTTGCAAAGGAAAAAAATTCTTATTTTTTTTTTTTCAAAAATAAGGGTGTTAATTTAACGCTACTTGATTATTTTTTATCATTCAAAGTTTAGTTGATTCAAAAATCAACTCTTACTAACACAAAATTTAAGGTTTAGGATTCTTTAATAATAAAAGAGACAACACACTATGTTATTCACATTACATTATAAATAAAATACAAACAAAAATAATTTTTAAATAAAATAATAACTGACAATCTATTTTCAATGCTAATTATGTTATTACCAGGAGATCATTTATGATAAATAAATAAATGTAAAAAAAAAAAAAAAAAAAAAAATATTAAACAAATATATTCCGTGTGACAAATGAAAATTTTATTGGCACATGTTTTGATCATCATTTGCTCGGTAATAATTAAAGAAAGTTATACCACAACATTTAGCAAAACATGGAATTATTTTGTGCATTGTTTGATTAATGTTTAATTATAAGGGTTCTTATAAGTTTCCTAAAAATTCTAATTTTGATTTTGAGAGAGTAAAACGGTATCTGTAATTTGGTGTTACAGAATAATTCAAAACTTAAAAGAACTTTACCCTGCACCCGTGATGATAATAAAAAAATAACCAAAAAAAAAATTTTATACTTGAATAGTATTATTAATCCGTTTAGTAAATAAAATATAGCTACAGCTATTAAAATTGGATAAAACAGTAGTATTACCAGTCCATACGTAAAATATGACTAATAATGAAATTATTTAAAATTTGAATTTAAAAAAATAAAAATATTAAATTAAGAATAAAAATAAATCAAATGCCACAACAATTAAGAAATTTTATAATCCTAAAAACACTACTACTAATTAATGGAAACATTAATTTGCAAAATGTTAAATGGATGCTCAAAAGTTAAGAAAGAAACTTAGTAATGATTTCATGAAATCCAAAGACAATGGAACTTATTACTAATAGGTTATTAGATAAATGTAATCGGACTTCCATACAACTAATTTAGTAATGAAAATATTTTGGCAAAATATACAATTTTTAATCATAAAAAGAATATGAAAAATTCTTATTATTATCATGAAATATATTTTTAGAGCCATATTAAAATTATATAACTAATAAAATTTTAGTTTTGGGTAAGGAAACAATTGAGAGTTCATTCCCAAAAGGTATTGCAAGAAGTTTTTTATGAAATTGATATTTTCGACTTATTTATTTTCTAATTGTTTACTTTTATAGAAACTTGTTATTTGATTTTATCTAATGAACACTCAAGACCTTCAAAAGGTATTAAATACATTTTCATGCTAAAACATTTCTTTTCATTTTGTAAAAATATGTTATTATTACAGTAAATAAACAATTCTAGATTTTAATGTAAAAAGAATCAATTAAATGGGCTTAATAATATATAAATAAGAGATGTTCGTGTTTCCCGTAAAATTTCCTAGGATGGATATAACACTTTTTGGAAACCAATGTCTCAACTGTTCGAGGTATTCAAAGAACTTTAATTGAATAAAATATAAAGAAAAGGGTGATAAGTGATGAGGTAAAAATAATAAGTGATATAATGAATAAATAATATCATAATTTATCAACTTTGAATACAAATTAAAATAACTTTGGGTGCTAAAAATTTTAATTGGAAACTAAAGAAGAGTGGAATGTAGTAAAAGCAAATAGAAACAATAAAATATATTGTAAAGGAATTTTTTCCATTTTGAAACTAAATTCTAAAAGGTGGATTTGTTCGAAGAAAAGTTTCAAGTCATTTCATAATAAAGAAAATTTACTTAGACCTTCTAAATACTATGTTTTATTGGCCGTGAGATTGGTTGACGCTGACAACGAAGACAGCATCATGCAACCAATAATAGGCCTGGTTGAGATCCCCTTGGCAGAGGTATGGGAGCCTCGTCCAAGCTTCCACCTTGAAGCCTTCCACTTCCAGGACATCTATCTACAACGCTAGTCACCTGATCCTCAAAAGATTTACCGGTAATGGGCAGTTCTTCGCTTGGTTTATTGTCCTTAGTCCCTGTCAGAAAAAAAAAAAAAAAAAAAAAAAATCAGTTTTATTAATAATAAAAACTACTTAATGAAGTGTAAAAAGTATCACAATATATAAAAATCTCATGTCACGGTGTTTGAGTTCGCACTCCTCTGAAATGGCTCAACTTATTTTGCAAAATTTTTTAAGTATATTCGATTGTGGGTCGTAAAGTATTTTTATACCTCTAGGTGATTCGAGTGCTCAATGCGTTTAGCAACTTTTTACTATTTTCTCAAAAAAATCTCTAACAATTTTGATTAACCCGTTATGCCTATGGAAAATTTAATGGGCTTTAATGTTCCTATTTTAATTTTATAGGAAATATTTCTGCTCTTTTCTCCACCATCAAATTCTTTCATATTTCACATTCATTCATTTTTTATCAATGCTATTAAGAAAAAATAGTTAATCAATAAAATTAGACGCAGTTTAAAGGCAATTTTTTTTTTAATTTATCATTTAAGCTCTGTCACACCATTTCTATCAGAATAAAATCTGCATGAAATTAAAGCCTATTTAATTTTACACCAATATGGCGTGTTAAATTGAAATTGTTAGAGATGTTTATGAAAAATTGTAAAAAGGAGCCAAATGCATGGAATAAATCCGTTCAATTTGGGGAAGAAGTTATAACATCTCAGGCACAAATTTCAGATTTTTCATGGGACTTGATCTTTTATACACAGGGGGCTCTAAAATGTTTAAAACTTGAATTTTTATTATCCAAATACTACATATTTTTACTTTTACTATATTATTACATGTAAATAAGGTATCATATTCTTATTAAATAATAAATATTTGTTGGTTCTTATTCATTAGAATATAATAAATTTTTCATTAATATTCTCCACTTTTCTTAATTTTGAGTCTTAAGTCATTGTCATTCCATATAAACATCTAAACAACAGTTGTCTTATTATAAAATTACAAGATTTAAAACACATATCTGATTTTATTTCTGTCTAATGCTCAATATGTCACCAGGAGAGTTTCTGATATCACGTAGCGTACAAAATAAATAAAGATGTGGTATTTGAATATTACTTTTTCTTTTAAGTTTGCTGCAATGTTAATTGTTACTGTCTTAGAACAATTAACCATACCTTATATATTTGATAGAATTCATCAAAATATATTTAAAGAGCAAGCTAGATATTGTTGCTAGGTCTCTCAGTGCATTAGAGAAAGCTTTATTCAACCTTACGCATGCTGCTCAAGAGATGGGTTTCACAATGAATGAGGAGAAAACAAAATATATGTGTATACATAGCACTAAAAAAGCGCTTTCAGTTGAAGGGTTCGTTAAGTCTTGTCCCTTCAAATTTCAGAAGGTAGACCAGTCTGGGTATCTAGGGTCAATCATTAGCTCTGATAATAATATTGAAGCAGAGGTCAATAAAAGAATTGTAATGCAAACAGGAGCAATTTTGGACTCAGGAAACTCCCTGGAAGCCAATTTATCAATAGGAGAACAAAAACCCTACATTACAAAATGCTAGTCCTCAAGTTCGCTTCTGAAACGTGGACTCTTACAAAAGCCAGAAAGGAAGAAATCCACATCTTCGAAAGAAAGATCCTTTCGAAGATACTCGGACCCCTCAAGGATGGTGGCAACTGGCGAAGAAGGAAAAATGTAGAACTATACCAGCTGTATGGGGAAACCAACACTGCTAAACTAATAAAGCTTGGAGGACTTTGCTGGGCTGGCCATGATGCCCGAATGAGTGGAGAGGAAGTTCCAAAACGTCTCCTGGAGGAAAATCTTTACCGAGAGAGAGGCAGAGGACGGCCTAGAATCAGATGGGAGGATTGTGTGACCCAGGATGCCAAAGCCCTACTGAAAATCAGAAGAGATTGGAGAGCGCGGCACAAGACCGAAACACATGGCGAAAACTTAATGACGAGACCAGGGCCAAATATGTATGTATGTGATAGGCCATGCCCTTGGTAGCTGATGTAGTCTCCCCAGAGACCCAATGTAGAGCCAACACTCCTTATACCTATTTATAACAGATTATAATAAAAGTTACAATTTGTAATTTCAAGCTAGTTGATACCCAATCCAGTTATACTTCAAAGTATAATAAAGAAAGACAAGAAAAATATAAGATACATTCTAAATAAAGAGGAATATAGCTTCAATTATCTCACCAGTTTCCACATAAGGCTTGAAAGGAAGCACAATAGCAATAATAGCCTTAGCGTTGGGTTTCAGCGCTGCCTTGATCTGTCGGAGGAGGCTCACTGGCTTGTCACAGCGGTCCAGCACGTTGAGGCATGGGATCATGTCGTACTGCCTTTTGTACCAAGTGTCAACTTCTGCCATCCTTTAAAATCAAATACAATTTTTTCAAAACACTTTTTTTTTTTTACAGTTAATACAAAATAAAATTATAAGTTGGTTCACCCAAGCTTCTATAAAAACTAAACAACTGTCAATTAAAAAATATTATAATAATTTAAAGTATAATCAACTAATATTTATCCTGAATCTTGAGTATAAATCAGAATTCAGTTATTATTATTTTTAATGATGTAGCATCTGTTGATCATAGAGAATATATAATGGAGAAGTTGGCTAGAGGTGCAGTCATCAAGAAACAACACACTAAGAAGGGAGGTTTTATTTGTGTGCTGACATTTTGGGATAAATTTTAGGCCTTTATCAGGGCTAAAAAACAAAACAATATAACAACCAATACAAGTAAACTAAAATAATAAGTTAATAGAACAACATTATTATTACCCCTCAACTACGAGGGATAGGATTTTAGGGGATACCTAGAATATTAGAGGTCATCTGTGGTATGGCTGGTATAACAGCCTTCTATACCCGAGGATACGTGTTCAAAACCGGCAGGTGGCCATGGGATTTTTTAATGGGAGTAAAAAATCTTTCTATTGATTGTATTGGTTCTTATCTTGTTTTTTCTTAGCTCTGAGGAAGGCCTACAAACATCAGTAAAAAATCACATACTTTCCTTGTTTGTGAGCTATTTCTTGAGGATCGACAACTCCTAACCTTCTGCATCATATTATTATTTTTAATTGTAAAATATGACATTTAAACCCAAACATGGCGGTGATTATCAGCACTGAAATTTAATCAGAGATAAAAAATAAATAGCATTAATAGAGATAACAGGAATAATGGAGTAAATGAGAGAAATTTGAGGAAGCTTCTTCACAAAATGGAATTATAGTTAAACAATAGAGTAAAAAGAATCAGCATTGAAATATAAAAGCAAATAAATCTCAAGTTCAAGAACAGATAAAATTAACATTATAAAAATAAATAAAGCTAGACTACAGTCATATTTTACATGAGGAATTTTCATCTAATTCAAAGATAATTTCTCGAACATTTCTCGTCGATCTATTGTTGATTTTTTAAAAATGAATTTTATAACCAGTTATGTCATATAGCGCTAGTCTGCTGTGCTCCGGGTTCTGGGTTCGAATCCCGGCTGTGGCGGAATATTATTTATTCTGTTAATTCAGTCGGGGGCGACCTTAGGGTATGGAGACCCTCCTGGGGCAGACCCAGCCTCTATAAAGTGGGTACCCAAATTAATTGGGGTAAAACCTGGCGGCTGAGCACGATTAAGGCCTAATCACCTCATTGCATAGCCGTTGGCCTAGAAACAGTACGAATCTCTATATGTACTGAGCCCAAGACCCTTCATGGGTTGTAGTGGTACAGGTTTTTTTTATTTTTTTTTTTATTTTTTTTTTATTTTTTTTTTTTTTTTTTTATGTCATATATGTTATCATTGGGAGTTGTGTGGTCTAGTGGATAGAGCACTAGTCTACTATTCTCCAGGTACGAACCCTGGGGTATGGAGACCCTTATGAGGCACACGCAGCCTCTATAAAGTGGGTATCCAAAATTGGAAGGAGGGGAAAAACCTGGCAGCTGACCCTGATCAAGCCATAATTACCTCTTTACACAGCAGTACGTATCACTGTATGTAACCAGCCCGAGACCCTAAATGGGTTGTAGAGGTACAGTTTTTTTTAGTTTTTTTAATTTCATCATGATGAGATTATTCATAAACAGAATATTTTATCTTATATCATACTTGATATTTATCTTAAAATTGAACTGCATAGATGTTTTTCTCTCTTAATAATAAATCATTCTTTGGTTTGATTTTAAGTAAGTAATAAACATGATAACAACTTCTGGGACAGTTGTAAGACATAAGTGGTAGGATCACCTTAAGGCTGACGTAAGGATTATAGTTGGGACGGTGGTCAACTAATATTTGATTTATTTATAAGTATTTCAATAGGTCTTGTTTTACAAAATTTAGTGATTCACTGATTAAAATATTTGCTGATTGAAGTAGATTTTGAGGCCTGGTTCATTGCTATTCTTTTTTAACTACTTGGCCATTTCTGGAATACAGGTTATGTATATGTAAAGATTTTCAGATTTAGGGAGTTGTATTATAAGTTGAAGGGAATCCTACCTCTCTGTAAGATCCTTCAAAATAAACCATAATAGTTCTTATTAATCTCTTTTTACTCATTCTGCTGGTGTTCCTCAAGGTAGTATCCTAGGACCCATCCTTTACACAGTCTAGATAGCTGATGTATCCCTATGCTGATGACACTTGTATGTTATCAGTCAATAATGATACTACTATTGCCTCTTAAACTCTTCAATCCCACATCAGAGACCTTAAGGGATGGTGTCAGAAATGGAGAATTAAAATCAATTGAAACAAATCCTACCAAATTACATTTACCCTTCGTCGTAAACCTATGACATCCTGCCCTGGAGTGTCCTTTAATGATATTCCTCTTCTCCGGGTTGAACAGATTTGCTATCTAGACTGAATTGACAAGAAACTGCCCTTAGCTTCCAGTTACTTTAACACTTACTGGATAGACGCTCTAACCTTCCACTTATCTACAAAAGGCTCATCTATATCACCATCATAAGGCCTATCTGGACTTCGGAAATTGAACTCTGGGGCTCTATTAAACCATAAAATCCTTCCCCCATTCAATCCTTACAATCCAAAATCTTTTGAAAAATCCTCAATGCTCCTTACTGTGTCACGAATAAACTCATCCATAAAGACCTTAATATCCCATCTGTTGCTGATTTGGCCCAAACCAGGTATCAATCCTTCCATGACAAACTCCAACACGACTCTAACCAGAAACTAGTGAGTTTCAATCCTTGCTTCTTCTTCCATTCCTGACAATCCTCTGAAAAGAAGATGGCCTCAAGACCTAGTTTAGATTACCTAGTGCTGACATTGGGCATTTTCTCTTCATGTATTTTCTCTGTTACCTAATTTACTTGATTTATTAACTAATACTATTGTAAATTTCAATATTTAATTATTTTTTAGGAACAATCGCAATAAGTAAATATAATGGAAATAGAATACAATATCATGAAACACATGAAGAGAAACTACCCATTGGCAGCACTCCAACAAGAAATTTAAAAGCATAATAAATGTGTCAGTCAGATAATGTTGAAGATGTAAAGATGATAAATGCCTGACCACTGTATATCTTAAGACAGTCAAGATTCAAACATTAGACAAGTAGAGGAAAAACAACATAGAAGTGATCAATAAATAAATTTAGTGATTTCATAAAACATTCTTCCAAAAATGTAATCACAATATTCGTAAGAATATTATAACTTCCAAGAGGCCAAATCTGAGCAGGCCATGCAAGTAAAATTCAGTAAAGGACTATAAAGAATATAATGTGAGTGAAGACAGAATTGTATGCACGGAGAATGCTAGAGCTGTGTTGAGTTATACTGAGTCAGTTGCCAGGCCATTGGCCATGAAAACAAATCCCTTTAATGTCTTATGGTCGGTCTTTATGGGGGTCCTTGTCCTACCTCAACCCTCCCTCCGAACCATCGAGTATGTCTTCCAAGCCTCTCACAGGAGTATCGCTTCATGGAGCAATAACTTTGTCATCTCCTACAGAGTGAGTTCAGAGAAGGTACAAGATTTACACAGAAGAGATTTTGAAGGGGTGAGAACAGAAAATAGGCATATCTAAAAATATCTATCCATTCAACTATAGAAAATATTTCAGAAATAAGAGATGATGACGTATTTGTCCATTTGAAAAGCCTTTCTCATGTTATGACTACATACAAAAGATATTTACAATTATGATGGCCTCTTAATAACAATAGAACATAAAAATTAAAAGCACATAAAGGTAAAATGAGTAAGGAAAATATAAAAGAAATCAGACTCACAAATAACAGACTCTCAACAATTCTTATTTTAAAACAGATATCAGACTTTGAATAAAAGAAAATTTATAATTTACTTTTATCAAATATAATTAGTAAATCATTAATTTATTTGTAGTTTTGTTCAACACATTCTAGACCTCAGAGAAACCGGTCAAAACCTCATTTCCTAAATGATTATGAGTTATATAATGCATACTGTATGGTAAGCCGATCAGATGGAGTTCCATCATCTTATGAGGATGCTAATAAAAAGGAGGAATGTCAGGAAGCCATTATTAAAGAATTAAAAGCTCATGAGAAGATGAACACTTGGTCTGAAGAGGAAGCACCGAATGGAAGTGTCCCAATCACAACTAAATGGGTTTTCACAGTGAAGGAAGATGGAATCAAAAAGGCCAGATTGGTAGCAAGAGGGTTTGAAGAACAAACTCAAGATGATTGTGTATTTAATTACTCACCAGTTTGCCGAATGGATACTGTAAGAACTCTCTTGTCATTTGCATGCCAAAACGATTGGAGTATTAGACAAGTTGATGTGCCAACAGCCTTTCTCAATGGCTCACTGGACTATCCTGTGTTTATAAAACCACCTAAAGGTGTAAGTTGTTCTACAAAAACTCTGAGACTAAATAGGCCACTTTATGGACTCAAGAAAGCACCGAAGTATTGGAATGAAAGATTTAATTCTTTTATGTTAAAATTGGGATTTAAAAGATCCCAATATGATTTATGCCTTTACTACAAGAGTAGGGTGTTCTTTGTTCTTTTTGTGGATGATGGCCTAATTACAGGAGATGAAAAGGCTATTGAAGAATTAGTGAACAATTTAAAAGGAGAGTTCAGCATTAAAGAAATGAAGGCTTCTCAATTTTTAGGGATGAAAATTGAAAGGCAAGAAAAGAAAATAACGGTTACACAAACCCGCTTTATTGATAAACTCCTTGAAGATTATAATATGGTAGAGTGCAGGAAGGTATCAACCCCCATGGAGGTTGGATTTAAACTTAACGCTGACAGTCCACCTTTAGATGAAAATATACCATACAGGAGCTTGGTATGTGGACTTATGTATCTGAGCACAACAACTCGCCCGGATTTATCATTCCCAATTAACTATTTATCTAGATGTTTAGATAAAGCTACTCAGCAGTCTTGGAAAGCTGCAAAACGAATACTCAGATATCTCAAAGAAACTCGAGATATGGGTCTTACTTTCAAACCAAGTGACAACCTAGGACTTATTGGTTATTCAGATGCTGACTGGGCAGGTGACATAGAAACACGAAAGAGTGTAAGTGGCTTTGCAGCATTCTGCGGAAGCAATCCTATAGCTTGGTATTCAAGAAAGCAAGCATGTGTGGCTCTGTCAACGATGGAAGCGGAGTACATTGCAGCAGGAATGGCATCACAGGAAATTGTGAGTTTAAGTGGAATAATTAGTGAGTTCAGTGGTGAAACAATAAGTGAAAACTGTTGGTGGATAACACTAGTGCTATAGCTTTTGTAAAGAATTGTGAAAACTCTAAACGAGCAAAACACATTGATATAAAATTCCATTTTGTTAAAGATCTTATTTCCAAAGAAATAATATCTGTGGAACACATCAATTCTGACCGCAATGTGGCAGATTTGTTCACAAAACCACTTGCCTTTGATAAGTTTCAAATGTTTCGGAAGGCTTTAATTAATTAATATATTGATGTCATTTATATATATTGTGCTAAAATTGTTGTATAGAATTTTGTAATAGTATAATTTTACTTGTTTTGTTGTGTAGAATTTTGTAATAGAATAATATTTTTACTTGTTTTGTATGTGAGATACAATTGAATATTTACTTGTGTATGTATATATTTGAAAACATTAAATTGAGGGGTGTGTTAAATATCGATTGTATATGTAAAGATAGTTGTGGCACTGAACTTCCACCTAGGTGTACAGCAGCCCAACAACAAGCAGTCCAGTTGGTAGCGTCCCCTGCGCCATGTTGTTTGTATATATAGCAGTAATAAACAAGCTGTCTAGTACAAGGTTCTTTTATTCCACTGCCTAATACTCTATAACTTTAATACCAGAAGCTATTTATTTGTTTTTCTCTTTAGTTTTGTTCTATACTTTTTTTTTTTCTAATCACACCATTGTAAATAAAAATTACTTATGTTCCTTTGGTCTTTTGGTCAGACACATTAAATGTCTTAACTGTACATATCTGATGTTCTTAAGGAACCCTTTACAATAATTAAAGTTATTTTCCATTATAGTCTAACTTGTAAGTAGCACCAAGGACAAGTCGATCAGGAAAAATCCAGATTCGAGTTTCAAACAAAATTAACCAAATGTACCTAAAAATGGACAGAGAGTTTTGAAAATGTGATAAATTAGCTAAAACAATTAAATTTGTACGAATCTGAAATTACCTGTCTAGGGTAGATCATGGATTTATATCTAATACCCTAAGGTTGTAGATCACCCATCTACATCTAATGACCCTTGTGAGTTCCTTCATTGCTAAGCAGATGAAGGAGGAACTTAAGAAAGGTGAAATTACTGATGAGGGCTGTCTGGACAGAGAAAGGTTTAGGAACAGAATCTAAAATATAAATGTTCTTAGGGATAAGAGTAAGGGGGGTGGAAGATAGGCAGAGGGGGGAAGGATACAGCAGTCGGTCAGCCGATTTAGGTGGAAAACCTGGTGTAACATTTGGGACGTTCAGCTCTCTCAAATATGAAATTTCAATTTCGTACGACTTTTTGTTTTTCTACTAGACTCATACACACACACAAACCTTTTCGCGCGAGTTGGTTATTTAGACTAAAACGTGTATTTCTAGTTAAAACTGAAATGCAAAAATTTAACGATTGCAATACTTTCCCTTAAAATATATTTCATATATAGATAAGTGAAAGTAAAAGTAAAAAAATGATGAGAGACTTTGGCATTTCCTCTAAAATTTTCGAGAATTGAGATAGGACCTTTTGAAAATCAACGTCGTAATTCCTGAAAATTACCAGATAGCCATTAATACATCAAAAATCGTATTTATGATTATGCGTTCGTTAAACGAGTTATCAGCGAAACGGTCACATGGTCTTACAAGCTTTCATTGTTTCAGCTACAATCCTAATTGATATTGAAACTCTGTTGGAATTCTACCAGATCGAAACCCTCTAAAATTTATATAGTCTAAGGTAGTAATTAATAGATCTAGTTGAAGACTTAGGCTTACCGACCGTAGCTGTTTAACTAGGTTGGGTTATACGAGTGGAAAGGCATTGCATGAGATGACGAATTTTGCGAGTGGTTGAGGAAGTTTGAAAGACTTCTTCTTCTACTGGCTCCACAGGCGCATGAGGCTGCTCTTGGCCTGCTCAACAGTCGCCAACCATCCTTCTCGATCCACAGCTCCTCTCAGAGAGATCCCGAGCTGTCTAAGATCCTTCCCTACACCATCCTTCCATCGACCCTACGGCCTGCCCTGCCGGCGCCGGCCATCCGGAGCATTCCTGAACACCCTACTTGCAACCCTATCACAGTTCATCCTCATTACGTGCCCAATCCATTTTAACCTCTGTATCTTAATATGAGAGGAGATACTGATATCCTGGTAGAGCTGAAACAATTCGTTATTTTTCCTCCGCCGCCATTGACCATCCTCAAATACGGCTCCCAGGATTCTCCTTAGGATTACCCGTTCAAACCTATCAAGCAGGTCCACATTTTTGTTGTTGAGGATCCACGTTTCTCCACCTTACGTAACCACTGGTCTTACAAGGGTTTTGTATAGCATCAACTTGGTGGAGCGGCTCAAAAGCTTGCTTCTGAATAGCTTTGATAAGGAAAAAAGCCTCTATTACCAGACGCTATACGCTTCCTTAACTCTTCTTTTTTTTCAGGTCATCATTTATAACAGAGCCTAGATACTGAAAACTCCTTATCAGTTCTATCTTATAGGGTCCCATTTCATAATGACTCTGCCTCTGGTCCATTCGTGTGCCTAGTACCATTAACTTAGTTTTCAGCTCGTTGACTTTTAGGCCAATCTTTTCTGCTTCCGTGTCCATTGATTCAAAGGCCGCTCTTATGCTCTGCAGGGATCTACCAATAATGACCACGTCATCTGCATATGCGAGAATTTGAGACATCTTCGTAAATATTGTCCCTTGCTGTTCTAATTCCGCCCTATTGATGATGACTTGCAGAGCTATATTGAACAGAAGAGGAGCTATCTTGTCTGGATCTCCTTGTCTCAAACCACCTTCTACTTCAAACGGCTCCGATAGCCCACAGCATTTAACTTGCCAAATTGTATTTGCCATTGTGCATTTTACTAAACGAATTAGTTTACATGGTAGTCCCAATTCATGCATGGCTACTACGAGCTTACTCCTAACTATGGTATCGTAGGCTGCCTTAAAATCGACAAACAACATCCAGGTAGTCTGCTGAAACTCATTCATCTTCTCACAGTTTGAAAGACTGGGTCGGATGAAATCAATGCTGAAAGGACATAGAGGAAGTTTAACCACAAGAGCATTTTCCATCTTCATTAGTAGGTATAAGATATTATAATGACTACAGGTGGTTAGTGTAAACAGGGCATGACCTGCCTGGGTAGTGCTGGTTTTGATACAGGTCAAAACAGTTTAGTAATAAAGAACAGATTTAGTTTTTCTATTCGAGCGGCCTTTGAATAACAAATAATGACTTTTAACAGTGAAACATCAACTTGCTAATGGATGTAATTCTTTCGGACGAATATTTTCCAAGTTTAGAAGAGAAACTTTTTGCAATAAAAGGCGGGGGTGATAACTCGGAAACAAGGATAAAGATAACCCAGAGGACCCCGAGGGACGTCGCCAGCCATGTTATATGATAATAGCGGGCGTGCTACACTTAAGCCCGCAGAATTTCCTTCCAAAAAAATAGGCGGGTAATGTATGGGGGAGGGGTGGAGGGTAAACAGGAGAGATAAGGCGGGGTGTGATGTGGCCATTAGGGGGGGAGGGGCGTGGCCCGATATGCAAAAGTGAGCGATGACCTCCTTCCATTATACCTCGCTGGACACTTCAAAAACTACCTCTCTGCCTCGAGGGTACCTCTATGGGCTCTTCCTTTATCGCTATGGTTAATGGTGCCCTCTATGCTCTCGTAAATACGGCATTGCAGGTGTGTCCCTTTTTTGTACTTCTGTTATATTTGTATTGTTCAATATCGTTAAACGATATCCTAGGAAGATAAAAAAAAATGTTGAAGGATAAAAAATAGTCATATTTTTATTTTACACAATATGTCATTTTATTCTGTATCTTTATTTGTTTATTTTGGATTCAGTATGTGGAAGCTCGACAGGCTTTTTTTTTATTTAGGGTCGATCAGCTGTTCAATTATCACTGGCCAGTTTGTATAAGTATTAGAGTCGCTCGCGAGTGTCTGCTGTTTAAGTTGGATATCACAAACTGTTCAAGTTATTCGCATATTCAAGGAAATCACCATTGTAAAAGATGATTGTCGCAGGAATCGGAATAGCATTAGCAAGGAAGGGACGAGACCGCATAGCATATAGAGAGGGAAGGAAGGCGGAACCAAGGGAAGCTATACAGCGTATCTCAATCCCTTACTATAGGTTAGGTTAGGTAGTTTTAATGGACACTCAACTGCTGAGGTCTTCAGTGTCCGTTAACATATTTTATTTTCCTGCTACAGATTCTTAAAAATGTAGATTTTTTTGAGGATATCGATTGTTTTCCCTATTTTAATGCTATTATCTCTAAGTAACTTTTGAAATCTTCTTTCTATTCTTGCTTCATGGAAGTGTTTTCGATATAATGGACATTCCTCTAGAATATGGACAGTCATCAATTGCACATCACATGATTTACATTTCGGTGGTGTAGTTCTTTTTATTAAGATTACGTGTTTTTTTATTTATTTATAGTAATTTACAACTGTACTAAAGAATACAATAAGTAAATGTGCAAGGAAGTCATCGGTTTGCGACGAAGGGTAAAGGTGATTTGGTGGGATTAGTTGGGATTTATTTTAATCCTCCAATTTAAATACCATACTTCAATGGCTGTGATGTGGGACTGAAGGGTTTGGGATGCAGTAGTTGGATCATTATGGACGGATAAAACACAAGTGTCATCAGCATAAGTATTGAGGACAATGCGTGAATGGAGAGGAATGTCAGCTGTATAAAGGGAGTAGAGGATAGGTCCTAAGATACTACCATGAGGCACTCCAGCAGATAGGGAAAATGTGGATGAGTAGGAAAAGTTATAGTTTACCTTAAAGGTTCTGCCAGTAAGGTAGGAACGCATTAATAGAAAATGTGTAGGGGTGAGGAATTGACGGAGTTAGTAAAGCAGTCCCTGGTGCCTATTTCGTGTGTTAGACGTGTATGCCTAATTCTCATTCCAGTTACAACTTCTTAGATCCTGTTTCTTCGATCTGAGCTATGCCATGCTTTGGTTACCTTTTTGATGGTTTTTAAACCTAACTATATATTTCAAGAAAGTGAACATTTTTGAAAGTTCAGCCCTTTTCCTTAATTTCAAGGTTTTTTGCTCTCTTCCTACCACGAACGACCACAGTAAATGATGTAAGCTAGTAGAGTGAGTGTAGTCAGTGAAGGAATAGTGCATGATGGTCGTCGATGTAAGTTTTTAAGAATATGGTAAGAAAAACTTGTGATAATCGAAGGATACAATGGAGAAAGGAACACGGATGAACCTGTAACGGGAAACAAACATATGAAGAATCACTATGAGGCAGAAGGTGAGTGGTTTGTTACTTTATTTGATTTTGCGCCTGTGTGCGCACCACGATCAATATTTCTTCTTCTTAAAAGCGAGGGAGACGGAGTATTGCTATCTTCACCGGCAGTGATCCTAGGGGCGGGGGAGTCTAATAAACTTTCTAACTGTTTAATTCAGCGATAGCCATGAGAAGCGGCGGCTGCGGAGGCCCCTGTCAATCACAAAAGGGGAGGCTCTTCACCCTCCGCTCGCCAAAAAGATTAGATATTTATTTAATTTCTAGAAGAGGCAGGGAGGGAAGCTCATTACCCAGCCACCGCCTTCATTACCCGACCAGGAAATGTCAGAATGACATTATCAGGGCCCCCTCAGGTGGGGAAATACCCCGCCCCTTCAGTCGCTAAGGGAGGGGAAAACGAATTTATTTATAACGTTACATTTTGTACATCAACAAAAAATGACGGTTTTTTAACCGAATATTTGCATTATTATGTTATGTATTGAGGATGCTGAGGGCTTTAAATTTATTATTGAATAATTAATATATTAATCAAGTAAATATTAATAAGCCTTTGTCTGTAAAAGTACCAAAGGCGTTTACCTGCTCCCTTGGATTCTCCGATAGGCCACCCGCAATACTTCGGGAACATCCTAGACCCCAGGGGAACTTCCCATGCACCGCCTTCCTTTGTCTGATAGCAGATCGGCAATTTCCAAAAAAGTGGATTTTTGGAAAGTAGAGGGGTGAGGTGATGAGTGTGGGAATTTAGAACCAGAGAGGTTCAGTCTTATTCCAGCCACGAGAGTTGAAGTCCAGCAAGAGGAGAATCGGGTTCTATCTACAAGAAGAGGAGAGGTCCGTCGGAGACTGATGAAGCCAAGAAGGGCGCCTAAGACTAATTTCACCTTCGCCAGCCAGCTAATTTTGTAAGGTATTTCTTTATTGCAATATTGTATGGCAAGGTTAAAGGTAATGTCCCTCAGTATTCTCAGGCATCGTGTAAATAAATTGTATATGTTTAAGTTAATTTAAATAATAATGTCAGTTATTGAAAATTGTCTAATTTAATCTTACCCTGCATGCCAACTACTTGGATCAGTAAACACGATACCTTTGGAAAGCAAATCCAATGGTTTCACTAAATATATTGATTAAAGATATCAATTAATCTAGTTTTTGGAGGTGCCTTAGAAAAGCAGCCGGTCAAAAACGTAGCAATTATTTCTTCGATATAAAATGTAAATAATACTCGAAGTATTGTCCATTGTTATCTACCGCCAATAGGTATCTGCTGGTCCAGTGGTTACCAACAAAACATTTTCGCGGACAACTTCATCCAATCATTTCAATTGCAAGGATCCCCAAATTCTAATAATCTAAACTCTAAATATTAGATATATACATATTTAGATTTTTAGTGGGTTACACCGAATCATGTACATTTCATGCAAAATGCCACAGCTGCGGAAACTCCGTATGCCAAAAATGCCCAAGATGGGGAAATGGAAAATAAGAAAAATGAACCAGACTATAGGAGTTTACTTCTATCCGAATTATAATAATTTAAAACTAATAGACATTTAAGAAAATACTGATAAAAAAATGAGTTAATTTTTCCTTTGAAGGAAATGGGTCATGGATCAAAACAAGTAATAATCCAATAGTACGATGTCTGGAATATTTGATAGTTAACACAATCCATGAAGTTCTTTAAACTTTTATTTGGTTAGGCGTCAAGTGTGAGGACGAGCATTATTCGTAGGAATGAATCTTCTTTTCGATTGTACTAAACAGGATAACGATCTGACAAATTCGCGTACAGTATTTTCAGTTGTTCGCAGTAGAGTTCAGAATTCATAGAGCATCCATCAGGAACAGATTCGTACCGAATAACACCTTCAAGATTGCATGGGCTTTTTCAATTTTGTAATTTGCAGCAACACAAAATCAGTTTGACAGCAATCTAGCGAAGTACATGAAATTAATACAGAATAACATCTGAGCGATGGGATCACTTGTAGCTGGGTGGCTAGCATAACAGCCTCCTATGCCAAAGGTCACGGGTTCAAACCCGCAAGTGGTCCTAGGATTTTTTAATAGGAGTAAAAATCTTTGTTTATGCCGTGCCTCGGAGGGGACGTTAAAAGGTGGTCCCGAGCCTGTGCGATGTCAGGTACTCGTTAAAGATCCCTATCCTAGTAAAACCTGGATAGGCAAAATTTAGGACTACCACTGTAGCATCGTCCGATTAGCCATAGTAGCATAAAGTGACGTTAAATAAATAAACAAACATCTGAGCGAAAATTCAATGCTCAGAGAATCAAGAGTTTCGTACAAGTGTTCGTCAGTGAATGATGTCTCCTTGTGATTTCTTCAGAATGGTTACACCACTAAGTCACCCGTTTTTAAATATAGGCCTTGACAAATGATGCTGAGTAAATAAGTTGGCTCAGAAATATTAACGTGTATTTTTGAATAACAAGGGAAATAATATTGACAGTCCTCAGGAATAGCTGATGTGGGGAAAGAGGGATGAGGAGGAGGGATGGGACGTGGAGGAAATCAGTTTAGCTTCATTTCCTTGTTCTCTTCCTTCCGCTGTATCGGCTATCACTGCCACCTCGAATCCCAGCCGGGGTTCGCGAACAGCTATCACCGAGGAAGGGGAAAAAGTGTAAAGCTGAAAGTTACAATTGATCAGAAATGATAATTTTTTTCTCTCAAAACCAACATATTTTTTATCAATATCAAAATAGTGTATTTAACTGTTAAAATACATTATTTGCTTCCTCCAATACCATTCCCACCACAACTGTTGTCACCTCTATCTCAACGATCACTACCAAAGCGAACCATGTCCTATTTACACTATCTAAGACCATTTTAATATCGTATACCTACTAATGAAGATGGAAAATGTACTATGCTATTATGGTTGAACTTCCTCGATGTGCCTTTCAGCGTTGAGTTGATCCGCCCGAGTCTTTCAAATCTTCTCAACTATTCGCAAAATTCGTCAACTCATGCATCAATGCCTTTCCTCTCGCATAACCCAACCTAGATAAACAGCAACGTTTGGAAAGCCAAAGTCTTCCACTACGTTTACTAATTACTACCTTAGACTAGATAAATTTTAGTAGGTTTTGGTCAGGAATAATTCTGTGTTATCAACGTTTCCGTGTCATATCAGTTGTTTCTTCTTTGATGATCACTTTGACTGCTGGGTTATTTGATTCATCCTGGTAGTTTCCATGATCATGATCCGCTTCAGAAATCGCAAGTAGTTTATATCAGTATAGTTATTCGACTACTTTTTTGTCTGAACGAACCCAACTCTCTACTACGCAATCCAGAAAATACCTTTGTACACAAGATTTAAATATGTGGAGCTTGACACTTTAAACGCTAAGCTTTTCCAACAAATAAGTAATAAATGGAATAATATGCATCATCAGCTTTTTCTATTTTGTGTGTTCTATATTTCAATTTTCACTTTGAATTGCTAGGTAGGATATGAACTCAATGACATCAGTAAGGTCCTCAATATTGTAGTTGAAATGTATTTGTATGGGATCTTGCTTAGGTTTAGATTCTATAAGAGTACAAAGAGAGGCAAACAAATTGGTAAATAAAACAAAAATAGAGACTAAAATATATTTATCTATTAACCATAATAAATAGTATAACCGTAGTCTATTACTATAAGCTCAGCAGGAAGAGGAACAGGTAATGAAACCTCATAGCACATCTTGTGAATTTTTCGTGCAGGAATACCCATACTCTGATAGAATATTTCAATGATTTCATTTTTTTTTTTTTTTTTACTTTCACTTACCTATATATGAAATATACATTAAGGGAAACTATTGCACTCATAAAAATTTTCGATTTCTAGTTTACAACGAAAATGCACGTTTCAGGGTCTCCTGAATATAAATAACCAAGTAGCGTGAAAAGGTGTGTGTGAGTGCATGTGGCAAGTCTAGCACTGAAACAAAACGTCGTACGATACTGAAATTTCATATTTTAACGCAAAAATACACCCGAGAAGAAACACCAACTTTATTATCAAACTCGAAGAGCAACTTTATGCCCATACTTTTGGCACCTTTATACGATTTTTCCAAAAACGGTTCTAACGATTTTGATTAAACTTTATATATCGATATAAAATTTAATGGGCTTTAATATAATATAGATTTCATTCTGATTGAAATAGTCAGACAGGGCTTAAATACCGATATTTTAAATTTTCTTTCCCTAAACTACCTTTGATTTTGTACATTCTCACTCTCTATTAAGTTTAAAAGCTTGTGTATGAGATAATATTTTTTCTAAAATCATTAGCTTTCAAACGGTATATCATGCATGTATATTACTGTTCTTATGTTCAAAAACAAAACATAGCAATTCAAAAATATCTTTTCAGTTTTCTCCTTTAGTTGTTTTTCAAATTCTCACAACTTACATGATTAGATGTTATTTATCAATGCTAACAAGGTAATATGTTTATTTTTATAAAAGCTACAAAATAGTAAAGGTACTTTAGAGGAAGAAAATTTAAAATTATCTTTATTTAAGTCCTGTCAGACCATTTTAATCAGAATGAAACCTACATGATGTTAAAGCCTATTAAATTTTACATCGATACAGCGAGTTTAATCAAAATCGTCGGAACCGTTTTTGAGAAAAAAAGGTGCAAAATGCATGGTATAAAGTGGCTTTTCTGGTAAGCGCATTTTGAAGAAAAAGGTTTTGTAACGTCTCGGGCGTATATTTGTCTTAAATATGAAATTTCAGTTTCATGGGAGTTTTAGTTTCCGCCCGGGAGTAACCATACACGGACACACACACACACACACACAGACCTTTTGCGGGACTTGGTTGTTTGGATTCAGGGGACCCTAAAATGTGTATTTCCGTTGAAAACTGGAATTCGAAAATTTTCACGATCGCAATACTGTCCCTTACTATATATATACTCGTATAGTAAGTGAAAGTAATATAATTATAGGTGGAATAGTCAGGAATCAGTCATTTTTGAAAAGTTTTTAATTTTGCCAACGTTTCGGCTCAAGCTTGTGAGCCATCATCAGGGCATTACTGAGCCATGTCCAAGCATAAACTGCTATTATAGGTGGAATAGTCAGGAATCAGTCATTTTTGAAAAGTTTTTAATATTTGCAACGTTTATCAGTTTATGCTTGGACATGGCTCAGTAATGCCCTGATGATGGCTCACAGCTTGAGCCGAAACTTGGCAAAAATTAAAAACTTTTCAAAAATGACTGATTCCTGACTATTCCACCTATAATAGTTTCTTACAGTCGACTATACACCCCAATAAATTCACTCTACTTGGGACCTCAACTTCATCATCGCAAACTTCAGAAACCATCACATCTGAAAGTAATATATTGTTAGAAAATGTAAAAATTCTAATAAATTAATTATTGAAAGAAGAGAATGTTCTAAAATTTATTCTAATCAATATTAAAAGTTCTTTAATTGATTTTAAAAACGAAGGTAAATGAAAGTAGCGTGTTTCTCGCACCAGATTTTTTCTTACCTGTACTGTTACTGTTTAACTATTCAATATGCACATAATTCATATTCCATTGCATTTATAAAGGCATCTCACTGGCACCTGTCTCACGAAGTACAGAATAAGGGATGAAGTGATTTAAGTCGAGAATTGATTTACATCCGTCAGCTCTATGAAAAATATAAAGGGCTGAATAAAAGGGTCTAAAAAATGGGATGCGAGGTGGCCAGAAGAGAATGTGTAAGGAGGGTAGGAGAGGCGGCCATTGTTGTAGAAAGAAGCGGAGGAAAACAAAAATAAAGGAGACTGGAAGCTCGGACACGGGCTAGACAAATGTAGGAGGCCCTGGACAAATGGGAAGGGGGGGGGCTCCAGGGTATTTTTCTTAAGTACCACTCTCCCTCATCCCTCAACCTCCCTCCCACCCCTTCCCTCCTCCACGGCCTCCTATCTTGCATATATTGTAGTCTCTAGGCTCCTGTCTCGTCCCTCTGGTCATCATCTATCATCTGCCTTCAAGATGGATAATTAACGATGACTATTATAGATAAGTGGTCTGATTGCAATAGTTCGGCTGTTGCAACTAGACAAACAACAAACAACAAACCAAGATGATGTTATGACACTATGGAAACTGAAATCAAATTTATTTCTAATTAGTGGGAAACCCTACTACGCTAGGGTGCAATTTATGTTTCATTTTTTATCCATTTAACGTCACTTTATGCTACTATGGCTAATCGGATATGCTATACAGTGGGAGTCCTAAATTCTTCCTATCCTAGTTTTATTAGGATAGTTATCTTTAACGAGTACCTGACATCGCACAGGTTGGGACCATCTTTTTACGTCCCCTCCGAAAAACGGCATAACTAAGGATTTTTTACTCCTATTAAAAACATTCCAGGGTCACCTGCCAGGTTTGAACCCGCGGTCTTGGGCATAGATCGCTGTTAAATACCTATAGGTGACCCCAACAATGTATGTTTAAAAATACACTATTTGACCGCAAAAACCAAGATCGCGAAATGATTTTATAAGTTGATCGAGAAGAGAAAAATAGGAGGAGAAATATTGTGAAACGTCTTAGAAATGGTGAGTATGATACAGAGAAAAGCAATGGTTTTAAATATACATAGAACTTCTGAGTTTTCAAGAAGAAATGGTCGGGCATTTCTGTAAAGAAAGGACAGTTCAAAATGTGCGATTTTGGGTAACTATCTTGCTCGTATAATTATACAATAGGCCTGACTCAGAAATTATCAATATTTCTAATATTAATTTTCTTTACATTTTAAATCTTTAAAGCTCCTTTGATTTTCCTAATCATTTACATTTATTATAGCATTAAGCACAAGGCTATCTATCTCCGATAGCCTTCAACCGGTCACCTAGGACCTAGCCAACCCAGCAAAAGAACTCTTAATTCTGGACTTAGGAACCAATACCCAATATCGACAAAAGACCCATTTCCTTATTTCGATACCTACCTTACAATCATAAAACTTCCTTCGACCGCCACCTTTCGCCTTCCTTTATCGCTCTACGGTCCCTTACCATACGTACCCGCCCGCAGGATCCTCAAGACTAGACTCTTAAGATGTTACATTACTTGTATCGCACCTATAGAAGAAGACCTGGGAATGTAGGCATTATAGCCAATGTCAGCACATCATAAGACCATTTTCACAATAGAGTGAGTAACTTCAAAGTATCGCCAAGGAGTGATGATTATTTAACCCTATGGCAGTAAAATTATTGTTTCCATTAAACTCTTTAACATGCATATAAATGTTATGATGAATTCGGAAGGAAAATCAAACGAGGAAATAAGGTGGTTTTCTTTGATTTCAGCTTTTCTGATTGATATTCTTTCAAAATGTAGTATAAAGGTTTTTTGTTCCTCTGACCTTCAAATATATAATATAACACTGAAAATCGGCAAAGGAGCTATGTCAAAGTTTAACCCTTTGTTATGTTTTCACCAGATAACATCTTAATGGAATCACAAAAGAGCAGAATGTTACGAGTACCTCTGCCCCTTGGAGTGCCTATCTTTAGCACCGCTAATGTAGTGACCCTCGCCGATCTGCCACGACCATCGGACACCGGAGGTTAGGCCTATATATCTGCACCTTGTGGACAAAGGGGGGAGGTAGGGCTGGTCACGAGGCATCCACCCACGACAGATAGCGCTGAGCAGATAGGGCTAGGGCGACTGTCCTCCGCCCACGTACTTCTTCGTCTTGTCCGAGGAGTAGGCAGGAGGATTACAATGCTTCCTTTACTCCAAGAGCTAAAACCGAAACCTGTGAAGAACTTTTCCAACTTACTTATTCACAGAACTTATCGTTCCTATGGACTTTTCCAAGAAACTAAGTAGACATTATGAGATGAATAACTAAGGTAGAAAAATATACTCGTTTTGCAGATATGCTGTTGAATACAGTGACAAGTCAAAATAATTAACGTTTACACTCCGAAAAGATACTCACTCAATAATTTTATGACAACCGGATTCCTCAAACCAACGCCCATTGTACATTACCTAGAACCAACATTCAGCCAAAAATTGGATGAGGGTCTTCAACTTTCAACAAAAGTAAAAAGAAACTTGAATACATATACATACCCCGTTAAGCCGACATGGACTACAGATTTATTGTTTAGGTAGCAATCAAGACCAATCTCCAAAAGAAATTCTTAGAAACACATTCGACTAAACAACACAAACCTTCATACTTACAGCAGATACAATCGAAAAACATATCCGTGCTCTCTATTCGAGATTTTATAATAAACTTAAATGATAGACCTTAACTCCATGCTGAATTGGAGTAGCAAATAAAAACCAGGCAGGGTGCTTCTGGGCGCTATCCTTTACCATCACCTAAACATGTCCCACTAACCAACTTCTCTGTATCAAATTGCTAACAGTAATTTTTATTTTATTTTTGGCGAATATAGGAATTAAGATTACTTTAAAAATACAATGATTTAAATATCAATGTATGTTTTCGATGCTGCTGACCCGCAATACACTAAAACAATACTGTCTTCGGATTATGTTACAGAAACCTCAACTCTCTTAATCCCTATTTTTAAAAAATATTATTTTGTATCGCCATTTCTGCCTTCATACAACGGGCTTCATCCTTGAAGAAATTTATTAACGTATATAGCCAGCCATTAGCAGCAGCCTTTTGAAGATAGTATGAACTATTACGGAATAAAATAAAAAAAAATGTAGTGTTTTAATTGATTGTTTCCCCCTTGTTTTAAGATGAATACACCTTTGCTGTTAATAACTTATTTGTTAATATAATATGAACTTTTTGCTCATTGAAGCAGTTATGACATTAAATAATAAAGGATACTGACTTTTCCTGTATTTGAAAAGACGAGGCTATTTCTAATTTCCTGGGACTAGATTTATAGAGCAGCGGTTGGGAACATTCTTTGAGAGGGAGCCTACAGCACCCTCCTGTATTTGTTTTGTGAGTTTTTTTTTTGTAGAACTGTTTTATTGTTTATTTTTCCTAGTGTTCTTTGGAACAGTTCTAAGCCCCGATCATGGGTGGTGGTACAATTTCGAGCTTAATGTTCTGCAGACCAATACGGGTTATGAATCACTGATCAAGTTCACATAAAAATGAAGAATGGTAGCAAATAAAAGCTGTATAAATTCAATTTCTAATGAAATGTCCTCGTAAAATTTAATGATTTTTTAATCTCTGTTTTTTTTTTAAAGACAGAGAAATAATAAAAATATTTTTATAGAGTTGTCAAATCAAGAAAAAAAAAATGAAATAAGAAAATAAATTAAATCTTGACTATGTATGTATAACTCAGTTATTTTTGAAGATAGAGAAAACAAACTATAAAGTTTTAGAATTAGTACACCGCGATTAATTATAAAACAGAAAAAAAGAAAGAAAAATTGAAATTTTACCTGCATATAAGTCTGAACTCAGTTATTTTTGTTAATAGAGAATTTTTTTATATTGTAGAATCATTGAAATCGGTGAATAAATATAGAGATATAGCGTTTGGAAAATATCAGTGGTGAAAGCCATTTTCCTTTGATTAATTTATTGCTTTTCATATTAATTAATTGCCTTTGAACAGCAATAGAAACTGATATACTCTGATATAGCTATTTGGAAATAATAAAACCATTGTGTAATAATTTTTAGTGTTTTTAGAAACATACGCAATGCATTCTGTCCTATTCCATCCGCCACTTTGTGGCCAAAAATTTAAAATGACGAAGTGTAATACAAAAACAAAAATTAGGAAATAGTGAACAACTATTTATTGACCAACGTTTCGACCAATGTTGCTGGTCTTCAGCAGGGTTAAAAACATAACAAGATACAATGTAGGTGTTTGAAGAATAATTATGAAAAATTAACATAATATATAATATCATGATTGAACAGGGGATACCTAAAAAGTTAGTAAACCTAGTAGAGATGTGTTTGTCGGAAACATTTCATAAAGTTAAAATCGGTCATAATTACTCCGAGAGATTTGAGGTGCGATCGGGTTTGAAACCGGGTGACTCCCTTTCACCTGTTTTGTTTAATATAGCTTTAGAATATGTCATAGAAAAGGTGACGTGTACCCCGGATTTGGGGTATGCCGATGATTTGGTACTGCTAGGTGAAGACACGGAAACCATACGACTAAATACAAGTGTGTTAATAAAAACCGGCAAACAAATAGATCTCGAATTAAATACCGATAAGACGAAATATATGATTAGTAGCAGAAATGGTGGCGATCTTGATGATATTAATAATTCAGGTCATACTTTTGAACACGTAGAGAAATTCAAGTATTTAGGTTCAATGATAACTAGAAAAAATGAAATCCAGGAAGAAATGAAGTCCCGGTTAAAGGTGGGAAATGCGTGTTATTCAGTTGTTAAATTACTTAGCTCGCGGCTTCTGTCTAAAAACTTAAAGGTTAGAATTTATAAAACTATTATTCTTCCGACGGTTCTTTACCGATGTGAAACGTGGCCGCTTACTTTGAAGGATGAACAACGGCTTAAGGTTTTCGAAAATAAGGTACTGCGTAAAATATTTGGTCCGAAGAGAGATGAGGCCACTGGGGAGTTTAGAAGGTGTCACAACGCGGAATTGCGGAGTTTGTACCCTGTGAATATAATTGAGTTAATAGCATCGCGGAGACTCAAATGGGCGCGTAAAGTTGTTGGGCTCGGTGAGGAACGGATTCCGAGAAAGTTGGTATTCGCTGAACCGACTGGTAGGCGTCCGAAAGGTAGGCTGAAGCGTCGATGGGAGGATTGCATTAAGGCTGATCTCGGGAGCTTGGGCTTGACCGGTGAACATTGGACGAGTCTGTGCAGGCGAAGTTTGGTGGTATCGGCATCGAACCTTCGGGTTCGGAAAGCCTATTATTATTATTAACATAACATAAAAAAAAATTATAAACAATGAAAAACTCATTACTTTTTAATCTTTATAGTTTGTTTTCTGTATTTTGCTAATTTTTATAATTATTCCTCAAACACCTACATTGTATCTTGTTATGTGTTTAACCCTGCTGCAGACCAGTAACATTGGTCGAAACGTTGGTGAATAAATAGTTGTTCACTATTTTCTAATATATTTTGACCGTCACCCGAACCATCCTTCATATTCATCTCTCGGTCAAACTATTTAATAATTATTAAAAAATAAAAACAGCAATAGGGAAGAAAAAGGTGTGAAATAAGAAAACAAAATACTACATTAAGAGTTTATCTAGAATAACGTGAAGATATTTAAGAAACCCCGTTTCTAAACCACTGGTACTAAAAACCTTCGTTTTCCGCACACAAGCTTGCCAATCTTAGGCGAATCGAGAAGTGACTATTCTGTAACGCTTGCCGATATTCGTAAAGCGGTACAAAACCTCTTGATTGGTCTCTCTCATTTTTTGGGCGATTTTTGATTTCCACAAACTACTTATAAACCCCGTTATATAAGGTTTTCTCCATCATTTAGGGCAATCTTTCCAGAACGTTTTCAAGATACAATACAAACTAATTTTTTTTTAAATGAGAAAATTCAATTTTCTGTAATCAAGAGTAGTAGTAGAGACAAATTATTTACCCTCGGAAAGCGTAAGGTTTTAGGAAAGTGAATATGCAACAAAATAAGTTGTAATAAACTTATTATAAGCCTATAAAGTTACGAACATTCCTCCTTCTCTAATGAACTGATGATTCCAAAGCGATAAACCCTAAATGTATCAAAACGTTTGAATAAAAATGACAAAAAATTCAAATTTCACCCTTTCGAAACAGAAACGGGTTATTAGTATAATGTATAAGTTGTATAAACTGTATTATAGAGATGGTATATAGATTAATATCTGTATTGCATATGTACACACACATATATACACATAAATATATCTTAATTGTATTTTTTGACTTTAGCGTAGTTCAGTACTTTGCCGAATTACCCCTTCTACCTCTCGTCCTTCCAATGCTCTAGGCTAGAGTGTGCAGGCACCCTCAATTAATTTGAATACTCCATTGTATTGAATTTTTTTATCCTCTTTCTAGTAATGCACGTAACCCAAAACAAATAGACACTAATACCCCTGACACACTAAGCAGTAATAACCGCCGAATAATAGAGAGAAGAGTGGGATAGGGTTGTTTTTTGCCGCAGCCATTGAGTAGCGCTAATCGGATGCACGCCTGCCGCCCGGGGGCATTAACAACAACAAAAAAAACAACAGGACTATCACTAATAACAACACAAGGACAAAAAACAATGGATCGGTGCACGATGATCAGGGGGCAGATGGCGGGGGACATTAGCAACGCCATCTCACAGGTGGCGCGCGCCCTACTAGGGAAAAAAACGGACGGAGGGTAATATTATATCGCGAAGCAAGTACTGTTCGGAAGTCAGTGTAAGAAAAAGACGTCAAGTAAGTCAAAGCGTCTCTCGTCAACCAGTCAACGTAGTACCATTTCAGTCATAAGTTAGACAAGAAAACAATAAAGCATAACAATTAGTCCAGGAGCAAGGTGCATGGTTGGCTACCTCATCGAACATAAATCTAGAAATATTTCTAAAAATTTCTTTCTACAGTACTTATTACAAAAAATCTGGTGCGGGAAACACTTGATTTCACTTACCGCCGTTGTTAAAATCGATTAAAGAATTTTCAAATACAGTTAAAGAATAAATTGTGTGAAACAAATAAAGAATAAATTAAATTGAATTTCTATAGAAACAGGTGTTTTATTAAAAAATCTATTATATCATTATCTGAAATAATAATCAGTTAATTTTATCGGCTTTTCTTCACTCTTTATTAACTTTTACAAGCTTGTAAGATAATATTTTTTCTAAAATCTTTAGCTTTCCAACGGTATATCACACATTTATATAACTGTTCTTATGTTCAAAAACGAAAAATTGCAAAATTATTTTTATAGTTTCTACAAAATTTACTTTCTAAATTCTAAAAGGTACTTTAGAGGAAGGAAATTTAAAATATCGGCATTAAAGCTCTGTCAGACTATTTCAATAAAATTGAAAAATACATCATCTCATCAAATTTTATATCTATATATAGAGTTTAATCAAAATCGTTAGAGCCGGGAAAAAATGCAAAATGCATGGTATAAACTACATCTTCCGGTTAATTTATACCAGATTTTAATTTTGTTTTTAATGTAAAATATCTAGATTTTGTTATATCTTCTACTATGAGTAAAAAAATATATAAAAATCAGTGAGGTGAGGATTCGCAAAAAGAGAGATTGCGGAGGATATAAATGCAACCCATATCACTGCTATTTTTGAAGATATAGATGTAGATTTTAGAATAAGTGCGATTTATTATTGAACAAAAAAAAAACAAAAAAACAATTATTAAGGTATGTAGGTATAGCAGATGCTTTACGCCTTTAACTCGTTTAATATTGAAGTTTGAGAAAAAATGTTTTTAGAGATCAAGACTACAAGAACTGTTTAAGCTTAAGCTCTTTGATTAATTTATCATATAAGTTAATTGAGTGCACATCTATATAAATTGTAAACCATAATAGAATTATTCATGATAAAATAATAAATCATTGTGTAATAATTTGCATTTTTTTTTATTCCCTTAAATCATAACAAGAACATCAACGGTCTTTCTACATGTAAATTAACATTTTATATGAAACTATCACAAGAATTTTTTTTTGCTCTATGGATTTCCTACCCAAAGTTGTGTACATAGTCCTACAATAAGTAGCTATCACAACTAATGTCCTTTTTGTAGTAATACCAAGTAAATAATGCTGATTTTAGAAATGATAATCGGTATTAGTTTCCATTTGCTATTAAAACGGAGCAGTTCATTTAGCGCAATAACGTTACAAAAGCTGACCCTTATCTCCATTTATACGGAATCGATTGCCTTAGCGTGATCGAGCTGGATTAGTAGCAGTTAGTGCACAATCTACCCCCTCCCGGCTGATGGGGCTCGGGGAATTAGACTTTAATGGAACGCTCAGCTTTCGTTTTCAGTATTATATATTTAAACTTATCCATACTAATAAAAACTAAAGATAAAATAATAAATAAAGATACCATAGAACTGTTTCGGTATGTAATCTGGTGAGAACCAGATTTAAAAAAAAAAAAAAATATTTTTAATTAATATATTATGTTATTTGATTTAACTTTTTTTCTTAATATTGTAGGTATGTAGTTTAAGAGCTTAATTATTGTACAAATTTAATATTTTTAAATAAAATGTTAAAAAATAAAATAATAAACAGTAAATAAAAAAATTACAATATCAGTTAATTTGTATCTATAGTACAATTTATGAAATGAACGCCTTAAAAAGAATTAAAATAGTTTTTTCTTCTGTTGAAATAGCTTAAAGGTTAGCCGTGGAATTTCCTACGAACATATTTAAAGAAAGTAAGAACAAGATCACCCAACCCATATTGCTAAGAACCATGAATTCCATAATATAGCGACAGACTGTCATAGCTTCATGACCATTCCCATAGGGACCAAACTAACCTATAGAAACTGATCTTCATACCGAATGACTCGATTTTCAATACAGTAAAGATCAATACTATAGATTACCGCTAATATTATATAAAAACATTGATTTAATTCAATTTATAAAACTTATGTCATTGTGTGTTGTGTGTTAAAAAGGTGGTAATAAAAAAGGTCTTTCTGTTAAGTGAATTCTTTAATAACAAGGTCGCATACATTATATGGTCTCAGGTGTGGGGAGTAGGCATCGCTAAGAAGCTAATCAAGAAAGCAGCTTACTGAGGAGGAGACATTTATGAAGTCATTCAAGAATACCGGACAACCCCGCTATCAGGACTTGAGTATTCACCGAATCAGCTGCTAATGGGCGGAAGGCTGCGAAGGCTCCAGCAACTCATGAGCTCCCCATTCCAACAACTGTAGGCAATGATGTGCGGTGCAAGATGGAACTAATCGAGTTCAGATAAACCTGTACCTCTACAACCCATGAAGGGTCTTAGGCTGAATACACATAGAGATTCGTACTCTTTCTAGGCCAACGACCGTGCAATGAGGTGATTAGGTTTTCCCCCAATTTGGTTACCTACTTTATAAAGGCTTTGTCTGCCTCAGGATAGTCTCCATACCTTAAGGTCGCCCCCCGGCTGAAATAACAGAATAAATAATATTCTGTCATAGTCGGGATTCGAACCCAGAACCCGGAGAATCCACTAGATCCCGCCGCACCCTAGTTCAGTAGCCAGGCTGTATTATGACTCACATCCACGCCCAGAAGAGAGATTCAAAACGGAACAGCCTGTCTATTTGAAACGCAAAGATCTATGGAAAGAAGGAGATGTTACAAATATTCTCCCTGAACCCAGGTCATATGGTCGAAGATCATCACGGAAATCAATCTCGAAGAAATTCATCTCACTTGAGATCTGCCAGACCACCGGATCCTGACCCATTAAGTAGGTGTTATAACAATTAATTCAACGCCCAGTAGAGCCACCTAAAAGGATTTTTGAGGATTAAGAAAAGGGTGAAGTATATATTAAAACAGCGATTTAACTCTATTTATAAAACATATGTGATTCTGTGTTAAAGAGGTGATAATAAAAAAATTCTTTCTATTAGTAAGTGAATTCTTTAATAACAAGATCGCATACATTACAAGAACACCTATATTTTCTACATCTAAGCAATATTTCATCCACTATCCATCACTATTCCTCTATAAAACTCCATTTCTTAACAATACTCCATAAAAATGTAGAGGTTACTTTTTATCAAAACTTAACATGAAGTAACTATATTTCTCAAGTTACTGAGAAATCCATCTCCATCCATAAACAGCTCCTACATTTCCATGACCCTTTTCCTAGAAGTACCCGTCAACTCTTAGTATCCCCTCATGCTCTCCAACTTTGACTATGGAGGCCTATGATATGGCGGACTCTATGGCAATAAAGAGATAGGGCTTAGGAGATGAAAAGTCCCAGAAAAAAAAATTACCTTTCATTCATTCATCCAAAATCAAATAAGAAACCGAAGATTATTTCTGTTAGTTTGGTCTCATGGGAATGTTCATGGAGCTATGAGCAGCCAGCCGGTATACTATGAAATCCGTGGATCGTAGCAACATATACATATGTATAAGCAACATATACATATATGTAAATAATTATTCATACGTGGATAATGCTACACATAAAATATTAACAGGTTCAGCAAGTATGTATAATTTAGATCTCAAAAACCAACAAGAGACTATCCACCCCACTGACCTGAATCCCTTTTTGAGAAGTTGCGGCCTCATGGCCTTGGACACTTCAGTGACGGTGACCCTGCTGAGGAAGAAGTTCTGCAAGACAGCTGTGATGGATCCATCGCCCGCCCCCAGGTCTGCCAGCTCTCCTTCCTGCCCCGGCCTCCTTCCTGACAGTGCGGCGAACTGCGACTTGGAGAGCACGAACATAGATCCACGTCCTAACCATCTGAAATCACAAAGACAATTATCACTAATGCTGAAAAATAACTATAAAGTTACATAAAATAAATAATGACCTATTAATAATTTTTTTTAAAATGAATAATAGACAAGTAAAAGGGACTCTCCCTCGCCATGTTTTTGGTGGTGTGAAAGCTGGAGAGGAGTGGAAGCGGCGCTAGAATCATGATCCATAAAGTGCTTTCAGAAAGCAGAAGGAGGAAGGAGGAAGCAGTACTTACATGACGGATCTCAGGAGGGATAGAATTCCAAAGAGAGGTTGCTTTGGCTAGAAAGGACTTGTCAAAGGCAGCAGTACGGTGAGGAGGAGGTTAGAGGTCAGAAAGACGGGATCTGGCAGAACGGGACTGAATTGTCAAATGCCAAAAATATTGCTTACACACCAATCCATGGAACAAGAAGAAGAAGACCAAAGCTGAGATGGTCATATTGCCTAGCAGGAGACGCTTCCAGCATGTTGGCATTAGTAACTGGATAGCGTGGGTAATGACGATTGGAGGAGGCCAAGAGCAGTAACGGGGTTGTAGCACGGTAAAATAACAGCAATTATAAGGTTTAATAACAATTACTGATACATGCAGCAAAACGCAACCCGTCGTTAATGGTGTTACGCGAGTTGTGACTGGAAGATAGTAGATTTGCAGATATTGGTGACATTAATGGTACTAGGTTCACAATCTTTGGACATCGAGTTTCAACTTAGTACACGGAAAAAACATAAATTCCATGGGTCTCAGACTACGGTTGCGGCGTAATGCTTCCAAAGAACTAAGGACAAAGCTGTTGAAGGGAATAGGACTCTACGTTTAAGGAGGAACTACTTGAACTTTAAGAACTTAAGAGTGCGAGATTAAGTGAATTGTAGCCCTGATTCACTCCTCCTTTCGGTGTAAATTGGATTCTACTCTAAAAAAATTTCCAGAAAGAAGTGGAGCCGAAGAGGATGCTGTATGCACATCTTTATGTAAAGTATTGAGCTCTAGGATTTGAGTATACGAATAGACTCACTGAGTGCTAACTACACGCGGGACCTCCGTTCGATTTGAGCACCTAACACCCTTGCCGTCTCCTTGTAAGATTCCTCACTACTAAAAAAAAGGTTCATTTAATTTAATTTTATAATTATAAAACTTGAGTATTTTAGTAGCTAATTTTTTTTTCTTAATCCGTTTTGAAACAAGAGTAATTTTCACTCCAAAATTATTTTTTTACTTTTACTAGAACCAGACGTATAAAATGAAATGCGTTTTTTTTGCACACAAACTTTCCATTTTTTTTACTCGATTCCGGGAGAGCGTTGACCAATAATATATTTCGCAAATGGTAATCGTTTAAAATCTAGTTTTGTCTAAAAAAAAAAAAAAATCATTAAAATTGGTAAGATACATTTAGGATTCTCTCCTTGTTAGTTACTACCTGATTAACGTTTCAGGTACAGCATTACTGGTACTGATAGTTTAATGGATAGTGCGATGATTGATCGTTGTAAGTGTTACAATAAAGGGAATAAGCAGAATAGGAAATCTTACAAATATAACTCATTGATAACTATTGATAAATGTGTTGATGATAGATGAGAAAATTCTATTACTTTATATCACTAGTAGAAAAAAGGGCTTGAGTCACCACTTTTATAAAAAAAAGGTTCCTATGTTTCCCAATGAATAAATAGTATTTTGTCTGAGTTTGTATTTTGCTAAAAATAATAGCAATGAGATAATATAGTGATTCATTAACAAAGAAATACTTAGGATTCAAGCCCCTTTTCCTAAAAATCAGTAATATTTAATAATATCGGGTTGTTTCACATGAAATGTCCGTTTTTATAGTTTCTGAAATACATAAAGGATTTGGCAGGCCTTTGTTGTTTTCTTGTTCAGTTACTAATCATCTACCTTTGTATTATAAACATTAGCTTCCCAATCAATTACCCAGTTTTTAGTATACTTCCAAATATGAACATGGAAACACGCGTTTTTCGAGTTATATTTTTGTACGAGTTTAAACTCGGCCATTCAGCAGCTGAGGCCTCTAGAAATATTTGCAAGGCGTTTGGGGAAGGGAGTGTTAATGAACAGACCATTCCCCGTTGGTTAGCTAAGTTTTCAGCTGGGGATATCGACTTGGAAAACTTGCCCCGAGGAAGACCTCCGTCCGTAATAGACAACGATGTCCTCAAACATACAGTAGAAGGAAAACCCTACCAAACAGTTAAAGGACTCTCAGCACAACTAAATGCAAGTGCATCTACCGTTTCCAGACATTTAGAGTGCATTGGGAAAGTAAAAAAGCTCGATAAATGGGTGCCTCATGATCTCACTGAGCGGAAGCAATTGAAACGTCTTGAGACCTGCGTTTCATTGCTTGCGAGGCAAAAACCGAGCCTTCCTTGAGGGCACACAAAATTATTAAAAAAACAAACCTGGATTGGTAAATCGGAAGGGTCCTTTACTCTTACACGACAACGCTAGACACCATGTTTCAAAACATACCGTGCAAAAATTGAAAGAACTGGGCTACGAAGTTCTTCCGCACCCACCATATTCTCCCGACTTGTCTCCAACAGATTACCACCTTTTCAGGAATTTAGACAACTTCGTCAAAGGAAAACTTTTTGAAAATGATGATCAAGTGCGTTTTCAGATTTTGTTTCACTTCAAAGCTCAGAGTTTTTCAGTTCGGGGATAAAATAGTTGGTGTCACGATGGAAAAATGTGTAGAAAAAGAAGGTAAATACTTCGAATAAAATTATCTTGTTTTCATATCGTATTTTTAATAAAAATCCTTTACCTTGAAAACGGACATTTCATGTGACACAACCCAATATTAAATATATAATCAACAGCTAAATAACTTGACTTTTATTTAGTAGTTCTACTAATGATCATAGACTTTAGAATAGTTTTATAGTGACCATAGAGCTCCTTGAAATTCAGAACTCCTTCTGAGGAACATCCTCTTTTTATGGAATAAAGGGATGAAGAGGATTTAAAACGAAGAAGGACAAATTTGCCGCGATAAGGATAAGACAGGGCGACCCAGTAATGGCCGTTATAAAGTTACGCTCCGTCATTTGAATATCCTGACCGCCTCAAACTGGGCCGGCAATAAAAATATCTGTGTTTATGTCCCGAGTGCACATCGGGGGCATTATTTTAGTTCTAGGTTAGCACATCATAATGCTTCTCGACAGAAATATGAGGCATTTATAAAAAATCCGAGCGCATTTCTTTGTTCAAAATTCAACAAAAAGGCAAAATAAAATATGATTGGATTGAGAGAGAAATACTTTATTTATTGGCAATGCTGCCTGGTGTGGTGAGCGAGGTTATAACAAAAATATATATGGGTCAACGTAAGCTCGACCCCGTGTCAAAATATGCTGGTTTAAAGATTTAACTAAATAAAAATAGAATAATATTAAATAAAAAGAAAAAAAAAACTAAGAGTTTAATCTTGAAAAAAGAAAAATTTATAAAAAAAAACATTTGATTTATAAAAAACTAAATTAAAATTCTTTGGATTAAAATAAAATTATGTTAGTGGGTTAGTTTCAACAAACTATGAATCTAAAATTAATATAAACATAATGAGATTAAAAAAAATGATTAATTTTAATTATCTGCCAGTCATTATTGTAGGAACTAGGGTCCATACAACGATGTTGCTTTAACTTAACGGCTTAACATTAAATTTATGTATGGTAAAAATGTGCATGAGTTTATAATAGATTTTCATAATTCAAAAGAGTCATTGGGATATAATACGATTTGCATATTATTGTTTATTTTTACTGTCTTCTATAAATTCACCATATTACTGAAATTTTTTTAATTTCAGTTTTTATTAAAAATTCACGTTTTAAGGTGCTCTCAGTTAAAATGAATAAGTCCTCGAAAAAATCTGGTGCGGGCAACACACGACTTTCACTTACCACCATTTTTAAACTCAATGAAAGAATTTTCAAATACACTTAAAGATAAAAATACGTGAAACTATTAAAAAATTAATTAAATTGAATTTATATAGAAACATGTGTTTTATTAAAGAATCTATTGCATTATTATCTAAAATAATTAGTTATATCTCCTTTTCATCACTCTTTATTAACTTTTACAAGCTCTTGTGTATTAGATAATATTTTTTTTCTAAAATCATTAGATTTCCAACGGTATATTATAAGTGTATATTACTGTTGCTATGTTCAAAATCAAAAAATTGCATTAAAAAAATATTTTTTCTGTTTTCTCCTTTAGTTGGGTAGCGAGTTTATTCAATTTATATATTTAACAGTTTTTCATCAGCGTTAACAAGATAATCTAGTTATTATTATTGAATCTATAAAATTAAAGGTACTTTAGGGGAAGAAAATTTAAAATATCGGCATTTAAACCCTGTCAGACCATTTTTATCTAAATAAAACCTACATGATATTAAAGCCCATTAAATTTTACATCGATATAGCGAGTTTCATCAAATTCGTCGGAACCGTTTTTGAGAAAATCGAAAAAAGGTGCAAAATGCATGGTATAAAGTGCCTCTTCTGGTAGGCTCATTTTGATGAAAAAAGTTTTGTCATGTCTCGGGCGTATAGTTGTCTTAAATATGAAATTTCAGTTTCATAGGACTTACCGTTTTCGCCCGGGAGCTACCACACACACACAGACACACACACACACACACACACACACACACACACACACACACACACAGACCTTTTTGCGGGACTTGGTTATTTGGACTCAGGGGACTCTAAAACGTGTATTTCCGTTGAAAACTGGAATTCGAAAATTTTCACGATCGCAATACTTCCCCTTACTATATATAGTAAGTGAAAGTAAAAAGTCAGTGTGGACCCGTGTATGGATGGCTAGTATAGCTCAAAAACAATAATTTGTATACAACTGAAATTTCATGTTTTAGAAGCTCATATGTCTGAGATGTTACAGATACTTTATAAAAAAATCACAGCACCAGAAGAGCAATTTCATACGATGCATTTTATAAAAATCTCTATATCGATGCAAAATTTAATGGGTTTTAATATTATGTAGGTTTCATTCTGATTGAAATTGGGTGATCGGGCCTAAATGCCGATATTTTAAATTTTCTTCCTCTAAACTACCTTTAATTTTGTAGATTTGAAAAAAATAATAATATCATCGTGTTAGCATCGATAAAAAATATACAAGTTGAACAAATTTGACAATCAACTAAAGGAGAAAAGAGCGAAAATATTTTTGTAAGTATTGTATTTTATTTTCTAACAGGAGCAGTAATATAGATATACAATAGACCGTTGGCATGCTAAAGATTTGATAACCTGTTTTTACTTTCACTTACCTATATATGAGACATATAGTAAGGGAAAGTATTGCGATCGTGAAAGTTTTAGAAATTCCAGTTGTCAACGGAAATACACGTTTTAGGTTCCCCTGAGTCCAAATAAGCAAGTCCCGCCAAAAAGTTTCTGTGGGTGTGTGTGTGGTAACCTCCGCGCGTAAACGAAAAGTACTATGAAACTGAAGTTTCATATTTAAGATAACTATACGACCAAGATGTTGCAAAAACTTTTTCATCAATATCAGCTAACTAGAAGAGCCACTTTATACCGTGCATTTTGCACCTTTTCAAGATTTTCTTAAAAACGGCTGTAACGATTTTGATTAAACTCGCTAAGTCGGTGTAAAATTGAATGATCTTCAATATCATGTAGGTTTCATTCTGATTGAAATAGTCTAAGAGGGCTTAAAAGTTCATATTTTAAATTTTCTTCCTCTAAAGTGCCTTTAATTTTGTATATTAAAACAAAATTAGAACATTATCTTATTAGCATTGATAAATAACGGGTAAATATGCAAATTGAGCGAATTTGATAAAGAACTAAAAGAGAAAAGTACAAACATATTTTTTAATTGCAATTTTTATGTTTTTTAACACAAGAATGGTAATACAGATGTATAATATACCGTTGGATAGCTAAATATTTATAATCTAATACACGGAATTTTAAAGGTCAATGGAGCGTGATGAAAAGCCTACAAAACTAACTGATTGTTGTAGATAAATATAATAGATTATTTAATAAAACACATGTTTCTATTGAAATTCAAAATAATTAATTATTTAACAATTTCTTTGTATCTTTAAATTTACTTAAAAATTCTTAAATTAATTTTAACAAAGGAGGTAAGGGAAAATCGTGTGTTGCGCGAACCAGATTTTTAGTATAGCATGTATATTGAATTGTACAACAGTTATCAAGCCACTGTCATTAAAAGCAGGTTTTAAATAATAAATTTCAACATTAATAATAATAATTATATCAGAGAAGAAATGCGAAATCATGGTAAGTAATATAGTTCATTATATGGATGTCATTTTGAACTACTAGACATCCATGGATTCAAAGGCGAAATGTGTAAATCCTAAGGAGCAGGAGTAGGATTGCCTACTCTCTGGACCAGGGCTGACAGGCAGTCCTCCAGGATACACAGCTCTTAGCTCCTCCGGAGGAATCAATAAGAAGTGCTCTACTGGAGGCGGTGTGTGAGTGGAGTATGCGGGGAGCATTGTCATGTTAAAACACCCCTACCTCTCTTCCCTCAAGAACAACAAAACGTTTTCACACTCCGTCCGGGAAAAAGCATTAGACTTTCAGACAAAAAAGAAAAAAAAAAGGAGAGAAAAGAAAAAATCGCGAAGAGAGCGAGGGAGCTAAGAGTGTTAGGCGACAGGTCTTTAAAAAAACAGCGAGGGGCCGGTTGCCATGGGGATCCGCCCCCTCCCCGGCCAATTTAATAAGATTTACCCCCACCCCTGCTCTACTGCCAAAATGGAAAAGGTGATAAAGAGCGCCTATGTTTCTCTGTATGGGTTCGCTCAAGTTCCATCTCGATGAATAGATCATTCACCAGGTCCTACTCGGGTCGTCCTAATCGATGCCTGGCTGAAGGCTGATGGGTAGGGGTCCACCGAGGAATATATGTCTTTCACGGGCATTAAAAAGATATTTTAGCTTTTCTCGAAGGATAATAAAAATTAATTTCAACCGAAATATATATACACACAGACTGCTGATAATATATGTTATCTATCGGTCTTGAGTTTCAGTCACGTCCAAAATTAACTGAATCTAAAGACTCGCAGCAACTTATATACACTTTGTAATAGTATTAAGACTTTTTTTTTATTAATCAACAACATCGATTATTCTGTGCAGTAATTATACGGTTTTTTAATAGGTTCATACTGTAATACTCGTGGAATAATTCGTTTGTTAAATAGAATGGTACGTCCACGTCGTAATGTTTTTTATCAGAAAAAGTGTATTCTTTTGATGTTGTAGGTTTTGATCCCATACTTCTATTTTGTAAGTCCATAAGTGATTGATTTGATGAGTACTTTGTTGATAGTAATTTTGGTGTTCCAGGATAATTTTGATCGTTTGTCAAATAGCCTGGATAGGAGTACAAATAGTTTGCTCAGCTGTTTTCTCCTAAGTTTAATGTGGGTCCTCCATGTCAGTCTTTTGTTTAAATAAAATTCCAGATATTGTACTTCTTTTGAAGTCGGTATCGGTATATCGTTAAAATACACTGGTGAAAATTTACCACAGTTGAGCATGAAAAAAAATATTTAACCGTAAAGTGTAAACTTATGCTACAACAATAATTAACGATTTCCTAGTATAAATGAGATTTAGATATTTGTGTACAAGAATAGAGGTTATGGATACCATGCCATTATGAAATTAATTAATTTAAAATAAATGTTAAATATAGGAAAGGCTGTTAAGTTTAAATTGAATCTGACCAGAGTTGTTTCTTAGGGATCGTGTCTGATCTCAACGTAGTATTAGAATATAAACATGATGAAAAAAAAGGTGGACTATAACATTATTTTTGGAGCAGTCGAAAATAACTTATTTTAAAATATTATATATACACTATAATTTTCCTGACAAATAAAGGAAAAGAATGTTTAGAGATGTGACTTTCACCGATAAGTAATAATACCAAAACCTAACCTACTCGATGTTGTTCGAAGATCACAGGCTACAATGAAATAAAGACGATAGATACGTGAATAAACATGTGAGATGGTCTACTGCAGACTTATAGACTTATGTACTTATTATAGGTCATGAGGAGCTTTGTGATTCTAGACTAAACTCAGCCTAATCTATCAACCATTATTTTTTTCTGTTGTTCACTCCTACCTCGCCTTTGAAGGCTATAAGGTTTCTCGAGGCAAGGGATGACGGCGGGGGAGTAATGTCGAGTTAAATTCTCCCCGGTCCAAGACGCGAACTCGCGATTATTTTACTTCCATGAAGTTACTGGTCATCTGGTTGATGGGCAACGCGGGTTCTAGTCAACGCTAACCACTCGGCAACACTGCTTTCCATTTATCTACCATGTAATAAAAAACTACTTGAATGAATGAATAACTTTATTTGCATTCGGGGTAACCCCCATACAAATAGAGCTGGCTACATAACAAATATATAATAAAAAACATACTTCAATAAAAGAGTTAGCAAGACACTAATTCACTACGTTATCAGCTCTAGGTACATTGAATAGTAATGAATTACAATAAAACTTATAACAAAATAACTCAAATACAATATGTGAATAATATAATAGTTTACAATATAATAAATATATAAATATATTATTTTACATAATATGGCGAAACACGATAAATAATATAATACAGTTAACAAACATGTTTATTCATTTATTATTAATGATCTGATTTGGCAACATTGCTTGGCATAATAATAAATATTTTTTAATTCATCAATATCATCGGTGGTAAACAGGGCGATAAAATAATTACTGTTCATATTTAAGGCCTTAGGGATGTAATGGGTTCTGTACGGTGCGTATATGGGGCATCGAATGAAAATGTGGAATAAGTCCTCTCTTTCGTTGAGGTTACATAGAGTGCAGTTTTCCTTGCGTTTAAAATGGTAGTATATATTGTTAAATGTTGATTTGATATTGTAGTTTCCAGAAAGTCTTAATTGTGTAAATATTTTTATGACAGGGAACGGTGCGTTTAATAATAGGTAAGCTTGAGGTTTATGTCTATTGTCATGAATGGACGGATAGAGTGGGTTGTATTTACCGGGGGTGATTAACTTTTGTTTATCTATTGTCTCCATATGATTTGTAAACAGTATCATTGTTTTGTGCATCTCTAACTGAAAAATAGCTGGATTTTATATTTCTAATATAGACTGTTTGTTTATTTGATTTAATGTGATAAAAAACTACTTTAAACTAAACGATTAGCCCTAAGAGGAATTTCAAATTTTAGAATTGACTGTGGTTTTACATAGAAAAATCAAAAGCTTCTTAAGATAATGGGCAGTACGTGTTTCATCTGTCTCATAAGTGTCTAAAGATCAGTTAAAAATTTTCTTTTATGATTACCAACTCTAAAACATTAGGCAACCATTTACAAGAAAAAAAAAATTCTTTCGCAGTGACTTAGATTGTGGGCATGAAATCTAGTATTATCGGTGAGCAATACTCCATTTCGTATATTATATATTAAAGCATTATACGAAAATGGTAACGTTAGGAGAATGTTGTGAGATCAATAGAAACAATTGCTTGAACTATACTAATTGACAGTAGCACTAGTTCACACTTCCATAAAGGGCTGAATAGAAAAGGATCCATATGAAGTATTGGGAGAAGACTAACTAGTTTCCATTGAATGGCCACTAGATGGCTCCACCTCCTGGAAGGCTATCTCCCGGCTGATTTATCACTGAGGCAGCCCTTATAATAATGTCTATAAAAGGGCAATCTCCTCATTGTCCTAGGAACAGCAGATCCGCCAAGATTACTACCACAATAGTAATGGCCTCCCTCTTATCGACCACCAACAACATCTTTTTGTTTCGTATCAATGGTATAATTGTTCTGCCGCTTCCAGCAACGAAAACTACCAAGGTAGCTGACTGGATGTTCTATAAGCTACAATGGTATCTTAGGCATATTCCTAATGTTAGTTGATGCAGCTAAGTATATTAGACAGCTCTGTGTGTGCGGTAAGATGGCGCAACTTCATTTTACATTGTACATTCCGTGTTCATGAAACCCATTTGTTATGAATTCATCATGGGTGGCTCTATAATGCATTAAAGTGGATCGACAGAGTAGCAATGCATTTGATACATAAAGGGCAGTCACATTTAATTTATATCATGTTACTTATGTTATAGGTCTAGTTTCTACAATAAACTTAGAAAATCACCCAATGTCAAGCAAGATACGTATAACAAATCTAATCCTCTATCGAACGTAGGGCAACACTGTTAATAGTCCGTGAGTTTATTTTGTATCTAAGCTGAGGTGTTTTGTTCGTTTCTGTTCAAAATCATCGGTCTTGCGCAGAATAGAAAAAACAAATCAAGAAGCGACAGCATAAGAAATACAACAATAAGAAAAATCTAGATTGAACACGTGCCTGGTAAGGGAGAAAAAATATGTGAAATTGCTTTTTTCATGTTACAAGAATGCCAAAGAAGAATCATGAGTCCAAGATTATTCAGAAAAGTAAAGTTCATGTTAGAAGAGAACAGAGAAGGGCAAAAAGATCTGAAAGGCAGGTGTTACGGCTTTGACAGAAGAGGAAGGTATTGTAGCAGAAGGTTGCACCTGGCTGAGGATCGCGATTTGTGAATCCAGTCACTTCAAGGTAGGAGCATGGTAGAGATAGTGCGTTGAGAATTAGAAGTAATTATAGCCTCTATGATAGCTACAAATTAACGAAAAATTAGTTTCATAAACACCAGATTACTAAAATAACATTAAGTTCCACCAGTTTGCAATATACAGCGTCAAACAAACCACCAAGATAAGATAGAGTTTGCAATGGCTTGCTTAGGGTCTAGAATTTCGAATTATTATCATATAAATTGTGATAAAATAAAATTCCAATCACAAGTAATAAAAGTATGTTAAACTGAGTCTTTTATTGAGTGATTTCCAGTTGAGACTTATTATAAAAAACTATGCATATATATATATATATATATATATATATATATATATATATATATATATATATATATATTGTTTGATCAGTTCTCGACTGTTGATAATTTAAGTTTGTGTTGTCCTTAGGTTTCAGTCAATGAATAAACAATTTTATCTATGCGACGTTTCGAGAATTTATTGTTCTCATAATCATGCCTTAACAGTGGAAAAAAAACAAAAAAAAAAAAAACAGAACATTAATACTATTATACAATAATTAATATATGATGTTATTGTTAGAGATATAAAAAAGAGTACATTGAACAATGAATAATCATACAGTAGGTACATAGATATTTTAAATTAGGTTTTACATTAAAGATATTATTATAAAATTACTTACAATTTTGGACAAAATAGTGTCTTAATTAGGCATGTTTCGCCTACAAGCTTTGAAAGAACACTGAAAAAATAAAATCACCGAAAATTATTCATTATGAAAAAAACAGCTTCAAACGAAATTTTAAAGAAATGATTACCATAGAGAAATATAAAAATCGCACCATAAATAAAAAATCGGATGTCCAAAACCTAAATGCATGTTACTCAAATTTGATAAACACATATTAAAATTAAAAAAAAAATAAACGTCTTAATAATAATACGAAATAAAACGAAAACAACTCAACAATAGGAGGGAGAATACCCAGACACCTGACGTCATCATAAAATTCCTGGAAAATCTTCCATACTTGAACTATTCCTTTTTTATTGTTTCAGTGTTCTTTCAAACCTTGTAGGCGAAACATGCCTAATTAAGACACTATTTTGTCCAAAATTGTAAGTAATTTTATAATAATATCTTTAATGTAAATCCTAATTTAAAATATCTATGTACCTACTGTATGATTATTCATTGTTCAATGTACTCTTTTTTATATCTCTAACAATAACATCATATATTAATTATTGTATAATAATATTAATGTTCTGTTTTGTTTTTTTTCCACTGTTAAGGCATGATTATGAGAACAATAAATTCTCGAAACGTCGCATAGATAAAATTGTTTATTCATTGACTGAAACCTAAGAACAACACAAACTTATATATATATATATATATATATATATATATTACTTTGAACAACATGATACTAAAAGTGATTCCTCAAAACGAGTGTAAAATATCCAATACAAGAAAGTAAGAAACGCTATACCTGTTTTATAATTTCGAAAATATTAATTGGATGGCGTATAAAAGACATGAAAATGTGTTTCTTCGTAGCTGGAATAGCAATTTTTGGTCAGGTTTTTCATATTATAATGAATGTGTATTGGTGTTGTTATTAAGTTATTAAACTACAAAATTGTCTATTCGATAAAATAAGTTTTTTCGACTAGATTAGAATATTAACTGTCGAGGAACCGCAGACAAAAAAACCTTAACACCATGATTGGAAAGCCTCAGATGCAAAGTAGCGACAATGAGAAAAGGCTGAGTGATTCAAAGACCCCCGAGGTTGCCACAGAGAGGTCGGGCAAAAAGAGGAGGAGGAAGATAAAATTGAGAGAAGAAGGAATCTAGAAGTAAAGAAAGTCAATGAAGCGACAGTAAGATGGTTATCTTATCTCTTCCTAGCTAGTTCCTCCTTAACAATGGCTCGCTCCTCTCTCCTTGAGGGCTATCGCGCCATCTATCTCCTCTCTTGTATTCTCACACCCCCGAGCTATTATTAATTTACACTTTATTCACGTTTAAGTAATACGTGATAATTATTCAAATTTATACTAAACATTTTCAATGAAACAAGAAATAAATCAAAGAACGTGGGTAGACTTTTTGTTGGACGAGACCAAGTAAGTTGAAAATATTGGGTTATAAAATAAGTACGCTAAAATATTTCAATTGAATCCTCAAAATAAGCATTAATATCAGAATGAGTGACGAAGGCTGTTAGGGAGGATATGTCTATACCAATAATTAATTTGAATTCAATAATTTAGTGATTTTTCCTCACAGAGATTTCGGCCATATTTTAACATTGTAATAATACATTAAATTGCAAAGTACTGAAACCTATCTGGACCCACGGACTTGAACTGAGGGGGATAGCCAAATTTTTCAACATCAAACGCATTCAATCCTTTCAATCCAAAGTCTTCCAAACAATTGTTAATGCTCCTTATTATGTCGCCAACTATACCTTACACCACTACCTAAATATTACATTAATTTTAGACCTTATTCCATCAAAATTGTCCAAATTCCATCACCCTAATCCTCTGGCTCAATCCCTATCCAGCTCTACACATCCTTACCATCCCCCTAGAAGGCTGAAATAGCAGTGGCCTCGAGACATCTTGTAACATGTATATTGGAGTTATAGCATTGTCTAGATTCTCCACTCACGTGTTGTATGCTTAAGGATTGTATATAGGTATGAATGACTTTTTCTTATTGATTTTGATTTGTATATATGTATATTGTATTATTATTTTATAAATATATTGTTTTGTATATATTGTGTGAATGTAGTAGTTAATCAATATTAAAAATGTTCTAAATTGGACTGATTGTAATAGTACTCAATAAAGAGACCATAATAATGTAAAAAATCCTCAATAAGCTAACAAAATCATGTTTACTTGGTCGAAACTGGTCGAAAAAAAATAATTTTTCAAGGTGCTATTATGCATCAGTTTTAATCGAGATTCCTTATCTTCAAGTGGTATTTTGATGGCTCAAACTAAATATTAAAAAATTAATTTTCTTCATTTAATGATTTTTTATTTCCGAAAAGGAAACTCCGCTACATAGACGGTTAACAAATGTTGCAGTGTGTATGGGAATGGTGCCTTAGGAGAAAAAGCACAGTCTGTAAGTGGTTTACTCGGTTCAGAACCGAAAATTTTGAATTGGAATAGCGATCCAAAGCGATTAAACTGTTATCGATAACCAAATTCAAGCATTAGTAACGGACAACCCTTTCTGTGATTATTCAAAATGGATCATATACAATTTATTAAAAATATTTACAAGAATCTGAAGTGCTTACTGATATCATTAGTAAAAAACACTAAAAACTCATTTTAAAACTAAATAGTAAGAGGGTGAAAATGGATGAAAATTGAAATTTTTTCTAACCAGTTTTCATACGTACAGTAATTTGAAAAATAAATATGAACTTGAAAATAATAACTATCTCTTTTTTACCTTATATATTTTTTTCTGTTTATACAATTCTAGGAAGACGATGAGCCTCGGATTATGTTTTTTTTATGAGTGAGGTATTAAATAAAGTATGATCTCATAATTAATACAACTGAATACAAGTATTTCTTTTAGGCCGGAATGATAACCTATAAAGCTGCTAAAATCTATACTGCATCATGTTCTAAGTAAAATCACGAGGCTCAAATTATGTCTGGTAGAGAGATCACAGCACTACTGTTCTTGGAGCACCAGATTGGAATCCCGGACATGAGAGAATAACTATTTATTCAATTTTTTTAGCTGTGGATCCTTTGGGTAGGAGACGTTCTGGGGCAAACCTCGGAGGCAGCCTCAATAAAGTGAGTACCCAAAATAGGGAGAAATAAATCTGGCGGTTCGAGAGCTTAATCTCGACCTACTCCCCTTCTTGAACGACCACTGGTAAATTTACAGCATGAATTTCTATATTTACAGAAACCAAATGTACCTTCCTGGGTAGTAGAGGTACAGGGTTTTATTTATTTTGATGTTAGATAGAACGCAGGTACAATGATTTTCAAGAAGCATCAGGACGTTAGAAAGATCGGATAGACTTTAGCAGAGACAGATTTCCTCAGCTCTAATCCTGAGATCAGGCAGTAAGGTATTGATTTTTAAAGCAAATTAAAAAAAACAAAACAACAACCATGTATAAAATAAATATATCTAATAAGGTGTAGATTCTTTTAGGTGAAGGTCCACTGCACCTGAAGATGGCATTGTAGCCGAAACGTAGTGCGAATATTTTTTTTTCAATAAAATAGTGGTGAAGTAGACATCAGCCTCCAATTTTATATATCTAATAATTTATATCACTGATTGAAACCTTTGATTTTGTTTTTTTTAGGAATGAATATCTGTAAAAGCCACTGAATATTATTACGGATATGACAAACGGCAGAGAGCCTCATGTTTGACTTCGTTATTATTCTCATTACCCTCAATTATATATGCAACGCAAAAAATAGTATTACAATTATTTAGTAACCACTCCATTATTTTTTATATATTTAATAGCCTAAAAAAAAGAAGTAATGACTATAGGGACAAACTAGTTCTATATATGTAGAGCCGATACCTGCGAAACGAGGGGGAACAGAATGGGTGTCATTTGCACCCCTTGTCAGATCCCTGGGGTAGGGACCTCACCCCTTCCAAACTGCTTCCATTGACTTTTTTCAACCATCTTCCAAAAATTCTACTAGGAATAAAGATTTTTAAAGCTTTCGCGTGTGCATTAAGTAGATATTGCATTAGATATTTTCAAACAATTTTCCATTTAAAAAAATAAAACAATTTTTTTAACTTGAAATGCAGTCAACCTTAACAGATATTTGTTACTGCATTATTATTAAACATTTTTATTGTAAAGTAAATAAAGTTGACAAGAATGAATTCAAAGATTATAAAAAAGACAAGTTTTAATTCAATCGTAGATTCTAATTTATTACGAATCAGTTAAATCATTACCTACAACTTAAATGCAGAAAGCATAATTTTTAAATAGTACGAACAATAAGTGAAGAAAATTGTAATTATAACAGTTATTTATAGTAAAGTAAATCACGCACATTATAAAAATCTTAATGGATACTCGAATTTATTAAGAACACTTCTGAATTGTTATGAATCAGGTATAAAATGTTAGTAAACAACTTTTATTATGTTATTAAACCAAAAAACCTCAGATTTTTTAAATTTAAAGTAATAAAACATATTACTATAGAGGACGTAAAATGGTGGTCCCTAATTAAACCTGGAAAGGCACTGTCGCATCGTCTTATTAGTTAAATGGAAAAAAAATAATAATAAAACAAAAATATTAGAGTCTCTTGAGTTCGAATAAGCAAGTCTTTATAATAGTCTGTGTGTGAGTGTACATCTTTAGGTCAAAAGTTGTTCGTTACGGAAATTGGACATTTGAGAGAGTTATACGCTTTAAATGTTACAGTAACTTTTACACCATAATCGACTTACTGAAAGCACCATTTTATAACATGAATTCATAAAATGTTTACCATATTCTTGAAAACAACCCAAACTATTTCAATAAATCATTGTATAATTACATATTTTTTAACGTCACTTAAGTGTGCTTCCAACGGATATTGCCTGACAAATTCCGTATTTTCAAAATTTCTTCATCTAAATTATCTAGAATGTTCTTTCTTTAAAGTAATAAACTATTTTTTATTGGTTATAGTAATAGAAGTATATTAATATAAACCACGATAGCTGACTAAAGGGAAAAAAAAAAATAAATTGGGAAAAAGAAGGTATACGTGGATCCTTATAGATATTTAATTGGATAAAATATTAAACAGATATTGAATAAAGTGAAAAAAACAAAAGATGAACGGTTTTTATAATACGCAATCTCCATACTTTGATTTTCTTCCCCTAACAGCTTCACCACAACATTTAATAACTTAACCGCAGCCAACATAATAAGTTAATATAGTTAATTTTATGGGTCTATAAACAAGAGCAGGAAACGATGATACGCATCTCAGCTTATAATATATTACTTTACAAAAAAAAAAAAAAATATCATTAAAAAAAGAATATCTAAAAATTGTATCAGGTATAAATTTTCAAATGCTTTAATAATTTACATTTTGAAATATATAACTATCATATCATATAATTATCAAGATTTTACTTGATACATGACATAGTTTTAAATATATTACAAAAATGTAGTAAAAATGTAAATTATACGTGTATATAAATATATAATTGGAATATTCCATTCTATTAAAACAATGTATTGAGTAGTAAAATACGTCGGTCGCGGTTTTCAATATTTTAATTTAATCCTCACTGTGTAAATAAAATCATGTTTACTTGATCAACAATGTTTACATATATTAAAAAAGAACTTTTACTCATCAGTTTGAACCAAGATTCCTTATCTTTAAGTCGTATTTTGTTTGCTAAAAATAGAAGACAAAAAAAATTGATTTACGTCACTTAATGATTTTGGTTTATTATTTTCAATAATCAACCTTTGTAATCAACCAAAAAAAAAAAAAAATAATAATAATAAAAAATACCCCTACTCAGAATTTGAGGGTTTACATTTAAGACGCGTAGAATCCAAATAACGAATTAAAAAAATCCGTTTGTCCGAATATCAGCTGATTAGTTTTATAATGGCAGCCGATTAAAAGTATTTTATTCAATACTCACTTTTTTTGAAGATAGGAAAAAAATTTTTAAGTGTTTTTTAACCAAAAAACTGCAAATAATTATATAAAAGAAAAAATAAAAAAGAAAAAAATTGAAACTTTTTACATAAATACTATAAGCGTATTTATACTCAGTTATTTTTGAAGATAGAGAAAAGTGTGTATAGAGTTTTAGAATCAGTGAAGCGCGATAAACAAAAAAAAGAAGTATTACATGTCAATAATAAAATGAAAATGAATAGAAACTTTATTAGCACCGAAACATTTATCTTGAACTAATGATTTACGTTATACACTCGGTAACGACAAACTAAACTTTGCCATTCACAAGTAGATAGCCAATCAGGGTTCCAGGAGAAGATCCCAGAGCTATTCTCCAAATAAAATTTGGACCACATGAAAAAAGAATCATTGAATTTGGTTTACAACTAGCTTAGATATTCCGTTTTGAAATCAGTGGTAGTGTTATGATATGATGCTTTGAATTAGTGCTTTTCATATTACTTAATTGCCTATCAACAGCCTTATAAACAGTTATACCCCAATGTTGTTATTTGGAAATAATACACCAGTCTGTAATAATTTGCAGCGTTTTTATCTCCGAAAAGGAAATCCACAGCATAGAAGGTTAACAAAATTTGAAGTGTGTATAGCGATGAAGCCTAAGTTTTTATTAAAATCAAAAGTACATGATTTTTTTTTTCTAAATTAGTTATTTTTACTTCTTATTCTATATTTTATTTTTTAATTTCTTTCTTTACCTAAATAAATAAATAAGTATGTAAATAATTTAGTCATTTTATGCATTCTGGGCCAGATCTGTTGCCTTTATTTTATAATATTTATGTCATTCATAAGGGACTATAAAATCGTTTTTATTTTATTCTAAAAAGGGCTACAAACTTATTTTACAACCCAATAATATAACCCTGAAATAAAATCAAGTTTGAAAAATTAAACTTAAAAAAAGTAGAATGTTAATGATATTTAGCGACATTATTTGGCTGCAATGTTTGAGATTATTTGTAGTATGACACTAAAAAAAAAAATACAAATGACGAAACGCATTATGTGTAAGACTTGAAAGATATAACCTATTCATACATTTATGACAACTCGTTCGATAGAGCCTTCAGGAGATGTTATTGGTGCATATGGTTAGCCTGATATTTGCATGTGGGGTAGGCGGTGACCAATCATATTCAAGATCGATAAAGCCTGAGAAAACATATATCATAAACCATTTTTAAATTAGCATTTATAGGTAAGAAATTAAACTCAAGTAATTTCATTTGACGAGCGACAAAATTAGGAGGATTCCTACTAAATCCAATAAGATGCAGTAAAATGGGTACCAAGAATCTCGAGGGAAGTATGCGAAAAGTTTTGAAAATGTGAATTTTTTTTTTCATTTCAGTACTAAGATATTTAAAAAAATCTGGTACTCCAATACACGCTTTTCACTTACTTTCGTTGTTACAATCAATCAGTGAATATGAGGGAAACTGAATTTAATTCGGAGGTTGCCTGTGGCAGGATGGCTAGCATAAAAGCCTCCTATGCCAAAGGTCCCGGATTCAAACCCGCAGGTGGCCCTAGGATTTTTTAATGGGAGTAGCCGTCCTTCGGAGGGGGCTTTACAAGGTGGTCCCGAGCCTGTGCTATGTCAGGTACTCGTTAAAGATCCCTATCCTAATGAAACCTGGGTAGGCCAAGTTTAGGACTTCCACTGTAGCATCGTCCGATTAGCCACAGCAGTATAAAAAGATGTTAAATAAATAAATAAAACCTGAATATAATGCTTTAAATTATTTTTGACTCTAGCTTAATTTAAAACTTCTTAAACTGATTTTTTGTAAGATTCCTAAAACATAGCATTTAGTCAGCAAAATACCTGTAAATCATTTAAAATATTTAATCTTTAGCCAACTCTAAAAAACAAAAAATCTGTGTATAAGATAATATTTCTTCTCAAATATTTAGTATTCCAACGATAGTATATCAAACGTCTATATTACTATTCTTATTTAAAAAAAAAAATAAAAATTATATACAAACATACTTTTGCTTAATATCGTCAAAGACGTTTCCGAGAAAATCGTAAAAAAAAGTGAAAAATGTATGGTATAAAGTAGCAGTTGATTTCGGATAAAATTTGCAATAATTTCTCAAGCATATGCACGTTTAAAATATGAAATTTCAGTTTTATACTGTTACGGGCTACGGGGTGTGAGAAATGAACTACTCCAGTTTACAAATTACAGATGTTTATTAATACAGAAAACACAAATACAAAGGGATTACTAACCACTATATTAACAATAATAATGGAATTACCAGCTTACTACTAAACAGTATACATATAAAATCAGGTATTCCTAACAATTAAACTACTTACGTAAATTTATACAATATGCTAGATTTATTCTAAAACTTACAACTATAAGTTATATATAAACTACAGTCTTCTAATTTCCCACCGACCGGTTATCACAATACTGACACACAGTTTCACTACACTGTCACACTGTCACGAACGGATCACTGTCACTGTTCACTGATACATCACTGATACTTGTTGAGCCGGATTAAGACTGACTCACCCAGGCTCAGGGGACCTCTATTTGTACCACCGCCGAATCTTCTAGCCCCACGTTGGGCGCAGGTAAGAAGGGTGGGCCGTTCCAGGCACTTCGAGGACTGTCCAGGTCCAGAAGTCTCTAGCCTCATCTAGGCCCCTCCAGGCGTGGTCCACCCGTCATTGTCTTGACCGTAGCACTACCCCCTCCTTAGACGTGCTCTGCCCCAGAGCACAGATTGCAGAAGCTGAGCGATGCTGATCTTCCTCCAATGTAGGTGTTTTGTCTTTCCAGGGGTTGAACGTGCATACCATTATGATGACTCCAGAGTTGGCGAACGTCTCTTCTACAATGTTCCTGACAATCCTCCACTCCAGGCCATCGTATCCACAACCCAACTTCGGGATGGCGAGCTTGGTGACACGCAGTTCCAGAAGCTTTCTCCGAAGGTCGCCAAGACTCCGGCGCAGTGTGTCGTATGTCGGCTTCTGCTCTGATGAACTCTTGGTAACCAAGTAAAACAGGTGCCGGCCTTCATGCTCTTGATGGAGAGTCTTCCAACTCTTGGTCCCTGGCGTTCCAGCTCTTCAATTCCAGCGAACTTCTTCCTGAAGACCGTCGCAATCCCCCGGGAATTCCTCAGATGTTCGGCGACGCAATGTGCTAGAGCATAGTCTACCGGTAACGAGAATATGTCTCTGTAAACTGTCTGCGTTACCCTACGGGAGTCTGGCGCCTTAGGATGGGGAATTAGGTCCTTGTCGGTGAGGTTCCTGACTTGCTGTTCCTCTGTAGGGCCATGGTTTCCCTTGTATGGGGCCAATCGGTTGAAATGGACTACCTTGGGTTTTCCTTTGGGCTGCTTCCTGATCCTATAGATGACATCATTGATCCTCTTGATGACCTCATACGGTCCGTCCCAGGAGTTTTGGAGTTTCGGTGAGTAGCCTTGCCTTCTTCGAGGATCGTGTAGCCAGACCAAGTCTCCAGGTTGGAAGCCACCTTTCTCTGCCTTGATGTCGTAACGCTCCTTCATTCTGTCACTTGCTCCCTGGATGTTTGTGCGAACCTTCTCGTGAATAGTGTTCATTCGCTTCCGTAGGTTCGTGACGTAGTCTTCTCCGGCGACCTCCTCATCAGGCTTGAAACCGAATTTCAGATCGCAAGGCAAGCGTAGTTCTCTGCCGAACACGACATTGGCGGGGGTCTGCCCTGTCGTTTCATTGACTGAACTACGATAGGCTAGCAGGAACAGATGAAGATATTGGTCCCAGTCTCGCTGATGGTCAGAAACTACCTTGGCCAAATATCGACCCATTGTCCTGTTCATGCGCTCTACCATGCCATCGGACTGAGGGTGAAGAGGCGTCGTCCTGGTCTTTCGTATTCCTAGAGCCTCGCACATCCTGGTGAAGACTGCCGACTCAAAGTTTCTTCCTTGGTCAGCGTGAAGTTCCATGGGCACCCCAAACCGACTGACGAGCTGCTTCACGAGAACATCTGCAACCGTGGTGGCCTCCTGATTCGGAAGGGCGTAAGCTTCCACCCACTTTGAAAAATAATCCATGGCCACGAGAATATATCGGTTGCCATTATCTGTCACAGGAAAAGGGCCAGCGATGTCCACCGCTATTCTCTCGAATGGTGCTCCTACGTTGTATTTCTTCATAGGTGCCTTCTTTTTCCTTATCGGTCCATTAGAGGCGGCACAAGTTGCACACCGCCGGCACCAATCTAACACATCGTCCTTGAGGTTTGCCCAGTAAAAGCGTTCACGAACCTTTTCTAATGTCCGGTGAACTCCAAGGTGGCCACCAGATGCTCCATCATGTAATTCCCTCAGTACTTCGGGCACTTTAATCTTTGGTACGATGAGCTGTAGTCTCCGCTGATCTCCCTCTGTGTTCTCCAATGCTCGTTTCAGCAGACCTTTGTCCAGTAGAATGGAGTCCCATTGAGCCCAATAGGTTTTTATATTTTTCGACATTGGAGCAACATCCTGCCAGCTTGGTCTCCTTTGGCCTGATAGCTTCCATTCCCTTATTTGTTTCAAGTCCGGGTCCTCGTCCTGTTCCTTTGCCAGTTGTGTGTCCTGCCAACCGTCGGTAACGACCGTAGTCCGCAACACTGTTGCTTGCTTTTCTTCTTGTCGAGAACAATGCTTGCATTCTCCGTCACAGGGTCTCCTTGAGAGCGCATCCGCATTCCGGTGACTCGTTCCAGAACGATGAGCAGATTCGAAGTCATATTCCTGAAGGCGCTCGATCCACCGTGCAACTTGTCCCTCCGGTGACTTGAATCGCAGCAGCCACATTAGAGCTGCGTGGTCCGTTCTCAGTAGAAATCTTCTTCCATACAGGTATTTATGAAAGTGCTCTATGGACTTAACCACTGCCAGAAGCTCTTTCCTTGTGACACAGTAGTTGCGTTCTGGAGCTGACAGTGCTTTGCTGAAGTACCCAATAACCTTTTCTTCCCCGTCTTGGAGTTGGGAAAGGACGCTTCCAATAGCAGTGTTGCTGGCATCTGTGTCAAGAATGAACTTGCCCTCGGGACGTGGATAGCTTAGAATAGGCGCACTACTCAATTTCTTCTTTAACTCCTCAAATGAAGCCTGACACTCGCGATCCCAAAGGAAAGTCCGTTTTTCCTCAGTGAGCCTGGTAAGAGGTTTTGCGATGTTGGCGAATCCTTTCACGTACCTCCTGTAGTAGGTGCAGAGCCCGAGGAAACTTCTCACTTGGTGCTTATCTCGAGGTGCTGGCCAATTGGTGATCGCTGTAATCTTCTCTGGGTCAACAGCAACTCCGTTGTCTGATACAACATGCCCCAGGTAGTTGACTTGCCTTCGGAAGAGATTGCACTTCTTCGGGTTCAGTTTTAGATTAGCTGCACGCAGCCGTTCGAAGACCCGCTCCAGATTCTCCAGATGGTGAGCGAAGGATTTTCCCAGTACAATGATGTCGTCCAAGTAAACCAGGCATATCTCCCAAGAAAGGCCTCTTAAGACGCTTTCCATCAGCCTCTCGAACGTTGCAGGTGCATTGCAAAGCCCGAATGGCATTACCGTAAATTGCCAGAGGCCAGTGCCGATTGAAAATGCCGTCTTCTCCTTATCTTCCGGTGCCAATCCAACCTGCCAATATCCACTGCGGAGATCCAAGGTAGAAAATAGTTTGCAACCCTCTAGTGTGTCCAGCGTGTCGTCAATCCTTGGGAGTGGGTAACTGTCCTTCTTCGTGGCGTTGTTCAAAAGACGGTAATCTACGCAGAATCTTGTCGTCCCATCTTTCTTTTTCACCAGTACGACAGGAGACATCCATGGGCTACTCGAGGGCTCGATGACACCATCATTCGCCATATCCTTAATAATCTCTTCGGCATCCTTTCGTTTAGCTAGCGGCAGCCTCCTCGGGATCTGTCGGATGGGCTTTGTATCCCCGGTGTCAATTTTGTGCTGGACGATGTTCGTTCTACCCCGTGGTCCTGAGCTGATCTCGAAAATGTCCTGCCATCGGGTAATCAATCTCTTCACGATTTCGCTCTGTTCAGGCGAAAGTTCTCTGCATGATTCCTCCACGAATCCTTTTAATTCTTCGGGTAGTCCTCGTTGCTCGGGGGGGTTGCGTTGTAGCTGTCGGACTACTGAGGTAGCGGCCGTACATTCTCCCACTGGTGTTCCTCTCTTTAGTGTCACCGGGAAGCTGTTCAGATTCATCAGTCGGATTGGGGTGGTATGTCCGACCTTGATGAGAGACCTTGCAACCAGAACACCGCGTCCGACTTCCTGCTCCTCGTGCTTCCCAGGTTCAAGTAGAAGACATTGACCCTCCGGTAGTCGTCCATTGATCGTCCCATGCGTCAGAATTTGACTCCGTGCAGGTAAAGTGGTGTCTTCTAGTAGGAGTACTCGTGCATAGAGGTCCTTTCCCTGCCGAAGGATGACCTCTTCGTCTCCCAGCGTCATCACACCTCTCGACATGTCCAGCTTGATCCCGTATTTGATCATCAAGTCCATGCCGAAGATGACTTCCTCGTCTATTTTCGCCACGAGAACGCGGTGCTCTAGACGTTGGCCCCCGATGAAGAAAGTGGCAACTGTCTCCCCGTAGACCTCGGCTGGCTGTCCTGTGGCTGTCCGTAACGCCCAAGTGGTAGGTGATATCTTCTCAGCGTTAACTGCCTTCGGGTTCAGTATTGTCATGGTTGCGCCGGTATCCAGCAGAAAACTCCGCAGCTGCCCGTTCACCATTCCATCCACATAAAAACTATTTGTCTTGCTCCCTATTGTCGCGATTCTCACGGCGACCCTGGGGCCTTTGATGCTACGGGTTGACAGTTGCCCCTTCCCATCAACCCTCCTTAGTTTTCCTGTGGCTTTTTCCGGCTTCCTGGTAGGACACTTGCTTCTGGGGTGTCCAAGTTGACCGCAGCTCCAACAGCGTATCTCCTTTTTGCGGGTCCTGAGGGCTTCTAAAACCTTTGCTACTATGTCCTCGATGGTGGGAGCCGCGTTAGGCTCCGCTTCTGCCGCTCGAACTCGTGCATGTCCACGGACTGACTGCCTGACAGCCTCGAATTCCATGGCCTGCGACAATGCATCGCCCAAAGTTTTAGGGCGTGCGAGTTTCACTGCCTGTTGGGTTTCCGGGTCTCGAAGTCCATCCAGGAATTTGTCGATAGCCAAGCTCTCGTAGACGTCGTCGGTGACCGTTGGGTAGGCATTCCTCACTAGCCGGGCGATATCTGCTTCAAATTCCTGCAGCGTCTCGTTGGTCTTCTGGACCCTGTTCTTTAACTGGGAACGGTATAGTTGGTCCATGTGGCGATGGCCGAAACGCATCTCCAGTCTTTTCATCAGCTCACCGTAGTTGCACCGCTCCGACATGGGCATCCCCTGTAGCACTCCTAAGGCGTCTCCACGCAAGGCTAGGCACAACGCTGATGCTTGCGTCTCCTTTGACCACCCGTGGATCGAAGCCGCTGTCTCGAAGAGAGTCATGTAGTCCTCCCACGGCGTCTTCCCGTCGAACAATGGGATGGTGTTGTGCGTTGGTGGCATCCCAGCATTGGCGGAGGGAATGGTGTTGTGAGGGCTTCTCTCAGAGGGTTGGTCGGTGTCGATTGTCGGTGGGTTGCTCATACGTTCTTCTAGAGCTTCTATTCTTACCCTAAGTTCATTTTCTACTGAATCGACTTTTTCTCCTAATCTAGATTCTACATCAGCTAACTTATTATCTACACTTTCCATTAACTTAGTTTCTAAATTGCCTAACTTAGCCTCCAATGTATTTTTAACAGTACTTAATTCATTACCTAACTTCTTTTCTACATTACCTAACTCATTTTTAACAGTACTTAACTCATTACCTAACTCATTTTTAACAGTACTTAACTCATTACCTAACTCATTTTTAACAGTACTTAATTCAGTTTTAAAAGTTGCAGACAACTTACTGAAGTCATTTTCAAACGTAATCTCGTCTGGATTTTCCCCTGAATCAACAAAAAATTGGCGCAAGCGTTGTTGCAGTACCGATTTCGTTCCGGAAGTATCCAGATCTCGTTCTTCTAACTCCCGTCTTAAGTCTGCAACTTTTAAATCATTCAGTCTAACACTCTGAGAAGTCATTTTTCACACAGTAGCCCAATAATTACAAAAACAAGAAAACCAAAATTATAACCATTTACAATGATCCCACTTCTGACACCAAATTGTTACGGGCTACGGGGTGTGAGAAATGAACTACTCCAGTTTACAAATTACAGATGTTTATTAATACAGAAAACACAAATACAAAGGGATTACTAACCACTATATTAACAATAATAATGGAATTACCAGCTTACTACTAAACAGTATACATATAAAATCAGGTATTCCTAACAATTAAACTACTTACGTAAATTTATACAATATGCTAGATTTATTCTAAAACTTACAACTATAAGTTATATATAAACTACAGTCTTCTAATTTCCCACCGACCGGTTATCACAATACTGACACACAGTTTCACTACACTGTCACACTGTCACGAACGGATCACTGTCACTGTTCACTGATACATCACTGATACTTGTTGAGCCGGATTAAGACTGACTCACCCAGGCTCAGGGGACCTCTATTTGTACCACCGCCGAATCTTCTAGCCCCACGTTGGGCGCAGGTAAGAAGGGTGGGCCGTTCCAGGCACTTCGAGGACTGTCCAGGTCCAGAAGTCTCTAGCCTCATCTAGGCCCCTCCAGGCGTGGTCCACCCGTCATTGTCTTGACCGTAGCAATACAATTTATCGTTTTCGAGCTAGACTTACCAACACATACACACACACACACACACCTTTCAAGTTTTCAATTATCTATATATCCAACCTTCATTTATTTATAATTAACATTTACAATGAAAAATTAAGATTGGGTTTGGTTATAAACTTGTACGACTTTTTCAAGGAGACGTTTATGTTACATATAATATTTTCCTAGTTCAATTAGCCTAATTTTTTTCAAAAACAAAAAATATTACGAGAATAATAGTTAATAATAATAATAATATTTTATTGCTTTTAAGATTTACATCTTTTAGCAAGAGGTTTGGCCTCTATTTCATTTAGACAGATTCATTTTTTACATTTAGTAAGGAAATATTATAAATATTGAAATAAGAGTTGAACTAACTACTTTAGAAACGACATTATAAGAAAAAAAATAACAATTAACAAAATAACTAAGAATAAAAATCTTGATTAAATAATGAACAAAGAAACTTTAAATAAAAAATAAATAATAATAAACTCAAGAAAACCGAACAAAAAAATTTTTAAATAATACGTATCTTGATAACAATTTTATATAAACAAAAAGTAATGACATAACAAATGCATAGAAATTTTGTACTAGTCGTTTTAACAAAACTTCTTATCTTTAAAGCTTCTATTGAAAACAAAAATAAATCGTTCAACTTCCTATAGGTGAGAATAATAGTTAAAGATATGATAATCTAATTTACGGAAATGATATAAAGGAAATAAGTAATTAAATTATTTCGAACATTTTTTTTTTAATACATGTTTATGTCGAAACAATCATTATGGTTAGAAGTGAGCAACTGGGAAAAATACATAAAAAGTGTATAACCACACCTTTATCTCTTATACAATAGTTAAGTTATTTTACTTTCACTTAGATGTATAAAATGTATAGTAAGGGAAAGTATTGCGATCGCGAAAATTTTCAAATTCCAGTTTTCGACAGAAATACACGTATGAGGGTTCCCTGAGACCAAATGACCAGTCGTACGAAACTGAGATTTCATATTTGAGACACCTATATTAAAACAACTTTTTCTTTAAAATCGGCTTACCACAAGAGCCACTTAATACATGCATTTTGCACCTTTTTACGATTTTCTCAAAAAATGCTCAAAGACGATATTGATTAAACTCGCTATATTGATGTAAAATTTAATGGGCTCTAATATCGTGTAGGTTTCATTCTGATTGAAATAGTCTGACAGGGCTAAAGAGCCGATATTTTAAATGTTCTTCTTCTAAACTACCTTTAATTTTGTAGATTAGAAAAAATTAACCATATCGTCATAATGGCATTGATGTGGGACGGCTAAATATACAAGTTGGACAAATTTGATACTCCCAACTAAAGGATTAAAAATCAAATTTATTTTTTTTAATGTAATTTTTGGTTTCTTGATAGTGAGAACAGTTGGAAATAGGTAATATAAAGTGTCGAATAGGGAATAAACGTATTACTGTTTAACAATTTAATATAGTTATATCATTTAATCTAAATCACATATTTCCAACGAAAATGAATACACATTTTATTAAAATTAACTTAAAATATTTTTCAAATCAAAGTATATTTAATAGTTTTTAAATTGATTTTAACAATCGAGGTATGTGAAAGTCGTGTGTTGCCCGCAAGAGATTTTTTTTTATATTTTACTTTTATTAGTTTGAATAGTTTTTAGGTAGGAAGGTCTAGCCTTCTGCACAAATCCATGAGTATAAATGTGGTATATTTATAGTTGGATTTAAGATGTATAGTTTTTATATAATTTGCTTAAGATTACTTTTGTATGTATTAGTGGAAAGGATAATAATTAAATTTAAAACAGCGTACTTCCATACTTAACTATCAGGTTAAATCAAATCATGACAGCGATTATTAATATGAACGATATCCTTTAACTATAACTAACCAGAAAGTCATTGAAGAGTAGACTCTGGGTCCTTGGTTCATTACTTTTTTTTATTTTATTTTCCCGCCCCATAGCCAATGCGATCACAAAGAATTGAGTGACAGGTAAAAAGGATGGGATAATCACTAAGCAACAGACTAGGATTGCTTTTTTTATTCTTCTCTTCTCTATATTGGTCCTCATTATGACAACACTCAATGCTCGAAAAACTTATTGTCATCGTACCAAAAAATATTCGCTAAATAAAAAAATCGGACAATGGACTATGAGTCGTTGAAATTAGCCGACGACCCATTGAGTATCAAATGTCATTCGGCGGAAGGGGACCTGTCTGATGTCATGGCAGTTTCTAAATGTCAAACTCCGATAGTCGATTTTTAGCAATTTATTTCCAGTAGAATGCAGTTAGAAGCATAAAAATAAAACATAAGAAACATCTTATATTAAAAAAATCATTCGACAGCAAAAATCATAATTATTAATTAATCTATAGCACCACATATCCTCTATACCAGTCATTACTATAAACTTTCTTATAAAATAAAAATAAGTAAAAAAAAAAAAATTAGAGCATCAGGTGATAATTTATCTTTACGATTCATGAGAATTGAAGACAATAATACGTTCATAAAGTATAAAGAAATATTTAAAACAAAGAAACTAGAATTTATAGGGACAACATTCGAAAAAAAAAAAGCAAGAGCCAAAAGGAATAAAATTTAAAAAAAAATTCTCGTAAACCGGCACGAACCCGCAGGTACTTATTAATGGAAAGTAAACTATAAACCTTCTAGATAATCGGTGGTAGATTTCTGGGTGATTTTGAGCGATTTTCGTAATGAATGTTTAATTTTTTTTTTTTATGTTTTTCATTAATAAAAACTTTAAGAATCTATAAGAGTTCAAGCTGCATAAACTTAAATTATAATAATATTTAATAAAGTTAAATTATCGTAATAAAGATGATTCAATAATTTTGGTTCATCAAAGTTGTATTATTGTCATATTCTTCCACTGTCTACCCGTAAGCTCCTTGTATCCTCATTTATTTTTCCCCACTTTGACTATTGGTGTATGGTATATGGTGGCCTCTCGGCTGTGCTAGAGGACAGGCTAAAGCGAATTATGAACATATTCTTAAGATTTGTCCTTGGTACACCGAAGAGGTCTCATGTGACCCATTTATAAAATGAGTTAAAGTGGCTTCATCCTTCTATCCGAAGACAATATTTCCTAGGATCATATCTTTACCAAACAATCAACTCCCAGCTACCCCCATATATCTACAGACTTCTGCAATTTAAATCGTCAATCCACTCTCTCCAAACAAGATCGCGCCATTCCGACCTTTATATTCCTACCCAAAGAACAACAACTTTCCATCATTCCTTTATTGTCCGCTCCACTACTCTATGGAATTCCTTACCTACTCATATCCGCCATACTTCTTCCCTGCCATCATTCAAGTCCCAGCTGTTCCAGTACCTACTGTCATCCCTAACAGACGCTCAATAAGATATTTCAAATCAAAAAGAAAATTTGTTATTTATTGTTAATATTTTTATATGGATCAATTATGAATCAATTTCAATGTTTATTTTATTTTAACATACCAGAAGTTATTATTTATTTATTATACTCTTTTGTTTTATTATATCCTTTCTTTTCTTTATGTATCATTGTGAATGAGAAATAATTATATTCCTTTGGTCTAGTAGCCAGACACATTATATATATCTTAATTGTACATATGAATTGTTCTTAATATCTTTTTCTATTCTATTCTATTTTTTTGAAAAAGGACATTTTCCATTGACGGTCGTTTTAATAAGATACCTAAGGTGGAAATTTTCAATTTAGAAAAAACTGATGGTGGACAATAATACTAGAAACTAAGAAGAACAGCTTAACAAAAAAAAAATATGGGGAAATTCGAAATTTCAGATATTGGTCCTATGTCCCCTATGCATAGGCAAGCCCCACTGTGCGACGCCATAATTGATGATTTTTTACTCCCATTCAAAAACCCTAGGATCACCTGCCAGGTTTGAACCAACGACCTTGGGCATGGGAGGCTGTTAAGTAAGCCACTACTTCACAGATGACACCGATATAGCTTAATTAAAATCGTTGTACTTTGCAAAATGCAAATATTAAGTGGCACTTATGGTACGACTATTTTTTTGTAAAAATGTTGCAAATTCGCAGGCATTTAATTGTATTAATTAATTATTATATTGTTTTTGAGATAATCTTACCTCATACACACACAGAACATTTAGTGGGATTTTGGTCATTTGGACTCGGTTTAGGGTCAATCGAACGTCATCGGAACGTGAATTTCAGTTGAAAACTGAATTCGTTAATTTGGACGTTCGCAATATTTCCCTCACTACATATTTCATGTATAGGTAAGTGAAATTAAAAATTCTTGTATATTTGGAGATAGAACACATTTAAATTATTCTTTCCTCCGTCCGAATTATAATTTTTTTGCTGATTGATAGAGAATTAAATTTTTTTTAAAAAATATATCATTGAAATCGGTATTAAATTAGCGGAGATATAGCGTTTTGAACATATCGTGATTGCCAATTTCTCTGAAATATAAATTGACAGTGTAGCTGATTAGTCATTCTTAAGCTCTACTCACTTTTATAGAGAGGTAATTGAAAGTAAATATAGATGAATACATACAATAATAATGAATAAATTAAAGGAAAATCAAGTAAGATGTGGCCAATAACAAGAGCGCCTTGCAGAGTGATAGCAACTTTGGAAACAATATTAATATACCACAGACGAAAAAGCAAACAAGACAGCTTTGGATGGGATCACCTGTGGTGTAGTGGTTAGCATAAAAGTTTTCTATGCCCAAGGTGGAGGGTTCATACCTGGCTGATTACCTTAGGAGTTTTTAATGGGAGTAAAAACTCTTTAGTTAAGCCGTCCTTCAGAGGTGGCGAAAAATGGTGGTCCCGAGCTTGTGCGATGTTAGGTACTTGTTTAAGTACCCTATCCTAATAATGCCTTGAACAATTTTGGACTCATACTATAGCATTGTCTGTTTAGCTATAGCAGCGTTACGTGACGTTAAATGAATAAACAACAACAACAACGAGTGCTTGGGGGTAATATTGTGGATTTAAGCAAAAATTAGGTCCTAAACTTAACTGTTAGTGAATACAACATGATTGTAAAGTGTAAACATTCTGCTGTATAATAAGTTCGTGCGTTTTACTGGTAATTTCAATAAAAATTTCACAGGCTTGTAAATATTTTTAATAAATTATACATTACCCATTTCGATCTATTACATGCTGCCATCTTTCAGGTAATTTGGGGGATTTGGTCATCATCAACATTTGAAGGGCGACCCGAGCGCTTTGCGTGTTTCAAGTCAAAATTTCCGAGCAAACCACTTGCGGATGGTGTTTTCTCCTAAGGCATCGCCATACACACTTAAAATTTTGTTAACCGTCTGTGCAGTGGATTTTCCTTTTCGGAAATAAAAAAAAGTATTAGAATGAAGAAAATGACTATTTTATTTCCATTTTGAGCAAGCAAAATACCACTTAAAGATAAGGAATCTCGGTTGAAAATGATGCATACAATTATTGACCAAAATCCCACTTAAACATGAAGAGAAAAAAAAATATAAGATAAAAAAGAGATATTTATTATTTTCAAGCTCATATTTATTTTTCAAATTGATTTACATATGAAAAGTGGTTCGAAAAATGTTAATTTTTATCCATTTGGACCGGACTCTCTTCCTATTCGGTTGACAAATAAGTTCGTAGCATTTTTTACTGGAGATTTCAATAAAAAATTCAGATTCTAGTAAATATTTTTATTCAATTATCTGACCCATTTTGATCTATCACGTGTTGCTATCTTTCAGGTAATGTTTTTATTCCGTCCTACCTGAACTTGAGTAGATGACCCAAGAGCTTTGCGTCTTCCAAGTCGAAAATTTCGGTTATGAACCAAGTAAACCACTTACGAGCGGTTTCTCCTAAAGCACCATCCCCGTACACACTGCAATTGTTGTTAGGCGTCTCTGCAGTAAATTTTTCTTTTTGGAAATAAAAAAAACAGAACGACGAAAATGAATATTTTTAATTTTTATTTTGAGCAAGCAAAATCCCACTTAAAGATAAGGAATCTTGGTTAAAAATGATGCATAAAATTATTGACCAAGTAAACATGATTTTATAAACAGAGAGAGGATTAATTTGAAATACTGAAAAAAGCTAAGAACTTATTTTACAATGCAATATACGCATTATACAATATAATGTTTCTTCATTCTGTGACTGAACCCACACTAGCTCCCTCCTCCTCCCACACCTTGGACCTCCGCGTGGAACATCCTCCTCTAAATGAAGAATAGACTCCTGAGGAGCTCCCAGCCGGTACAGCACCGAAGGAGGAAGCGGCCAGAGATAAGAGTAATTAAGAAGGCCGAGGAGCGGAAGAAGATGGAGATAGGAGGCAAGGGGTTGTGAAGATGGCGAATATGAGCGGGGGGTGGGCGTGGCTCTGACGTCACCCCCCCTCCAGATCATTAGCCCCCATCACGTGTGCCTCACACACTCACACATACACTCGATAACGAACCCTTGCTAATGTCTATCTTCCTCTATAACAGTCTCGGGAGGTAATTCCACCCTACCGCGTTTATCCTTTTCGTCGATATTTGCACGAAGATACTTCTTTCAGGATCGTCAAAAATAATAAAACATACTGAAATGCGAGTTTTTAACATAATATTAAGATGATCAGACTATCTCAGAAAAAAGGAATATAGAAAAAAAAAAAAAAAATTGTCAGCAAAAGATGTAACACAATACGGCAATACGTATAAGAATGGTACTATATGAAGGCTTTATCAATGGTATGAGCAGTAAGCGGCAGGAGGCAGCAGGTGAAAACTGAGGGAGCAAAAAAAAAGAGGGCACCCTGAACCGAGCCGCAGAACTTAAAGGCCGCGCTACACGATGATAGTCGTAGGCAATCGAAAGCTGATAGTGTATGATAAGTCTACGACAGTGAATTATCACAAAAGTTCAACGTATTTATAATAAATATATAATTTACTTACATAATTAACTTGATGATTTATTTTCACTTTCACTTACATATGAAAAGTATTGCGAGAATGCTATAGATGAAAGTATTATCTACAACAACCACCTTATCCGCTTTTCATCATTCTTTATTAACTTTTGAAGCTTTGTGAATAAAATATATATTTTTTTTAATCTTAAGCTTTAGAACGGTATATTATACATCTATATTACTGTTCTAATGTTAAAAAAAAGCAAAAGTTATGTTGACACAGCTCTTTTCTTCTTTAGTTGGAGATAAAAAGCGTTTAATTTGTATATTTATCTGATTCTACTTTCACTTACTTATATATGAAATATATAGTAAGGGAAAGTATTGCGATCGTGAAAATTTCCGAATTCTAGTTTTCAACGGAAATAGAGGTTTTAGAGTCTCCTGAGTACAAATGACTAAGTCCCGCAAAAAGGTCTTTATGTGTGTGGGTTAACTCCTTATGATACTGCAATTTTGTATTTAAGGCACCTAAACGCCCGAGATGTTACAGAACCATTACCATTAATATCAGCTGACCAGAAGAGCCACTTTATACTGTGTATTTTGCACTTTTTTACGATTTTCTCAAAAATGGCTCCAACAATTTTGATTGAATATCGATGTAAAATTTGATAAGCTTTAATATGATGTAGGTTTTATTATGATTGAAACAATATGACAGGGCTTAAATGCAGATATTTTAATTTAATTTAATTTTATAGATTTAAAAAAATTAGGCACATCAACTTTTCAGCATTGATATTATTATCTACAGCAAAACATTATCTAATACACGTAATTGTAAAAGTCAATGGAGAGTGATAAAAAGCCGATGAAACTAACTCATTCTTGTTGATAAAAATGTAATAGATTATTTAATAAAACACATGTTTCTATTAAAATTCAATTTAATTAATTCTTAAACTATTTTTACCTCTAAATGTATTAAAAAATTCTTAAATTGATTTTAACAACAGAGGTAAGTGAAAGTCGTGTGTTTCGCGAACCAGATATTTTAAAATACTTATTAAAAAGTTATGATAAGTTGTAAAAAAATTAATATTTGGTTTATTGCCCGACTATATGAAAAATTATCAGACTTTATTCTCTCCTGATTGACTACCTTCTAAAGATAGTAGCTTGAGAGTACTTTCACTCTTCTTTCTCTATCAACGTGTAGAGCGGCCTTGAAGAATGGTATATTTTGACCGGAATTTTACAATTAATTTATTCGCTCGTGATTATTTTGCCCTCATACGGCCAATAAGGTGAGTTCATAATAGATCGAAATATATTACCAAGAACAGTTTATGTTATAATACCTTTTACTAAACTTAGTATTAAGGTAAATAAAAAGCAGAACAAGCTTTATCCCTCATGGATTTTCGATAACAGGCAAAAATTTGATATTTTATTAAATTACGATAAGAATTTAAGAAAAGGAAAAAAAGATTAAATTTAAAAAAATGCATTAAAGAAACCACTATCTCTTATCAAATAATTGAATCATTGACATAAAAATTCACCAAGATCAATGCCATCGATTTCCTGCTATCTTGAAGTGAACTTCAGAATAGTGAATGAAAATGAGCATTGCAACTTTTTGTATTTCTCACTATTGATGCCGCCAGTCGCCAGGATATCAATTCAATTATACTGACAGTGTACAAGCTCCGTATTTACGCGTTGTGTAACCTCCTAAATCCCGCAGTGGCCTCATCTCTCTTTATACCAAACATTTTACGTAGAACCTTATTCTCGAAAACCATAAGGGGTAGTTCATTCTTTAAAGTAAGCGACATTTCCCCGTTGGGAGAATAATAGTTTTGTAGATTCTAACCTTTAAGTTGATTGACAAAGGCCTTGAACTGATTAGTTAAACTATTGAATAATAGCACGCGTTAGTTTTTTTAACTGCGACTTTCTCCTGAATTTCTTTTTTTCTAAACGAAACCTTGTGTCCAAGAAAATATGGACATCAATATTTTTTGCTTTGATTTCTGAACATATGTATAATATATATATATATATATATATATATATATATATATATATATATATATATATATATATATATATATATTATATTTAATTGATTATAATAGTTCATATTGTCTTTATTTTTATTATTTTGCTTGTTTTGTTATACCCTAAGACACTAAAGTTTCTTTATGTAAAATTTGTAATAATATTCTAAATGGACCCGTCCCAGAATAAATAAAGAATTTATTATTATTATTATCATTATATATATATATATATATATATATATATATATATATATATATATATATTTTTTTTTTTTTTTTTTTTTTTTTTTTCATTATATAATTTCAGAAAATTACCAATTAGCTTGAATTTCAATAATTTTTATTATAGTCTAATGTTTGTTTTTTTTGTATAATTTACGACCTGTAATTAGGCCTTGGCCTGTTGGTGGATGATGTAAAATAAAAAAAATAGAATTGATTACAAAATGAATAGTATTGTTTGTTTGTTTTGGTTTTACGGCGTAAAACTTAAAGGTCATCAACGCCTTGATACTATATGTATATTTAACCTTTATAAGAATGGACTATTAGGTAATTGAGAAAAAAATGATTATTAGAATTATAAATACAAATTATGATTATTGAAACGATAATTTAAAAAAATAGAAAGAAATAATAATACTAAAAAAACAAACTCAAAAGTCAGGAAAACATAAAAAATAAATAAACAAAAATAATTAATTAATAAAAATCCGACCAGGAATGTATAACATTATATTTAATTAAGACTATAGTCTTTATAATTCAGATAACAATGATTGCACCTTAAAAAAATCAAAAACTAATTTAATGATATCCTCTCTATTATCCAATACTGTTGAAATATTTAGGTTCGGTCCAATTTTATTCAGGTGTAATGGATAATATGGGCATTTTTGAAAAATATACCGAATGGTGAGGGTTCCATCACGAAGCTGGCACCGGGGCACGGGCCGCCTAGTAAAAAGGAATAACGAATAGTAGCTACTATGTTTATCAATCATAGGGTCACCAATATCTTTTCTAATATCTTAAAATAATGCGTCATTAAAACAGAAGCATTTGTTGGGAAACAGAAAATTATCTCACCTTCTTAAATTAAGGTAAAATTAATTCTCTGAATTTATGTATAAAGAAATACACTTGTAAATTGGATTCGAAAGCAAAGAGTTATGTAAAAATTACAATAAAAATCTATAGATTTAAATAATATAATAATTACTGAAAATAAAATTTTTCGCTTGATAAAAGAATAATCTAAATTTTAAATAATTTATATTAGATAATATTATATGATTTTTGTTATTATTTAATAGAAGTGCGATATAAAATGCAAGGTGTTATGTTCTTGGATTAACCCAGGATATTTTGTTTCAAAATGGAATGTTTCGTATCTTTTGTGATGTTACCCCTTCGAGGGTTCGCGAGGTATAAGGCCACAGCTGTCGTTCTAACGGAAACCATTAGCTTTCGTAAAAGCAACAATACTTCGAAAATTATAATTCTAGCATCATACCCTAATAGAACAATTACAATTTTTCATAGTTAATATTTCCATTCAATAAATTTCACTACAAAATGAATGGACTTAGACTAAAGATATAAATATTTAAATAAAAAGGAGTATAGCCTAAGATAAATTATTTATAAAAAGTAATAATAAACCTTATAAAAAGAAATATCGGGTACATATAAATATACCCATAGTACATATAACATTTGATTTCACATAGTTTATTTTTATAAAAATGAATTACGAAAAACTAAAATTACTTCAAAGCATCTTTTTTTATATAGCTGTAAGGCTAATGACAAGAAGTGGTGGTAAAGTCAAACCTATAACAAAAATATCATTGTATGAAACTTATAACAAATCATGAGCATAAATAGATACATGGTTTCAAGGCAGGGTTTCAAGAAATAAAAAATGAATGAACCTTTTTTTTTTATGATTATGATTTTTTATTTGAAAGTTTCGACTTAACATTGTTAGTTCAAGGCAAAAAAAAAAAAAATTAATTTTGTTCTTCCTGTCCCACTGTATCCTTTAATAATACTACACTCATAACTACTGAACAAATCCGATACCTAGGACTCCTTGACAAACATGGAATCCCCATACGAGACTTAAACGACAAGAAACTGCCCGTAGACACCGATTACTACAACACTTACTAGACAAACGTCCAAAACTTCCAATTTATTACAAAAAGCTCATTTACGTTACCATCATCAGACCCATCTGGACATATGGAATCGAGCTGTGGGGCTCTACTAAATCATCTAATTCCTCTCGCATCCAATCCGTACAATCCAAAATCCTTGGCAAAATCCTAAATGCTCCTTATTTTGTAACGAATAAAATCATCCATAATGACCTAGATATCCCATTTGTTACAGAACTAGCCCGAAACTTGTTTGCCCCTTTTAATTCCAAACTTCCAATCCACACGAATCCTTTGGTACGCAACTTATCATTCCCATCTATTCTTAAGAACCCTCCTAGGCGATTGAAAAGACGATGGCCACGAAACCTACTTTAATTATATTGACATTGAAGTGTTACCACTGGGTAGTTTCTTCACCAGACATTATCACGCCCATACGTGTAAATTAGCCCATTTCCTTGTTGTACATATAATGTGTACAATTGTGTTGGGATCACTTGTAGCTGGGTGACTAGCGTAACAGCCTCCCATGCTAAAGGTCACGGGTTCAAACCCGCAGGTGGTCCTAGGATTTTTTAATGGGAGTAAAAAATCCTTAGTTACGCCGTCCTTCGGAGGGGACGTTAAAAGGTGGTCCCGAGCCTGTGCGATGTCAGGTACTCGTTAAAGATCCCTATCCTAATAAAACCTGGATAGGCAAAATTTAGGACTCCCACTGTAGCATCATCCGATTAGCCATAGTAGCATAAAGTTAAATAAATAAACAAACAATGTACAATTGTAAATATCAATAAAATGTTTAAAAAAAAAAAAATCTTTTTCAGATATCAGTAAGGCTTACGATAAGATGTGGTGGTGAAGTCAAACCCATTCGAAAAACATCATTGCAAAGAGTACCATATGACCAATTATGAGCATACATAGATACATGATTTATTTACGACCTACATGAAGGTCCTAGCCTGAGACTAAATTTTCATAGAGGAGGAAAGGCCCGGGGGCAATATGTGACTTGAGGGGCTAATCTCCACCGAGAAGGCCCCCGGGGGCTCTCTGTCTCCTTTTACGACCGTCACAAAGCTTTGTGTATAAGCGATACGTCACCAATGAAATTCTTCACCCCCCTCCGCAACCTGGCCTCCGCCGATATGAAAACTTTCTTTTAGTACCAGGCCATCTCACATATTCTTCATATGCGACGGGAAAACTTGTCTCATTTGAATATTTCATTAATTTTTTACAATTATTTTTAAAAAAGTTAAAAGTCGGAAAAAATTAATTAATTGATTATATCAGATTTTAGACAATTCTAAATATCCTGCAAAAAAAGTATGAAGAAACCAAAGGAACACTAATTTTTTTTTTTTTTTTTTTTTTTTTTTTTTTTTTTTTTTTTTTTACTTCCACTTACCTAGAATAGAATAAATGTATTTAATTAATGGAATTCCCCATACAAATTGAGTGTGGATAGACTATTTACAAAAAATTTTGTAAATTATGTACATATTTCGAATAAGATAAATTAATATTATTTTATCAATATATTCCAATCAACGGAAAATCTAACATAATATTAAAGGTAGATATTATGGCTGATTAATTATTAATTTCTTCCAAAAACTCAATTTTTTATTAAATCACACAATCAACGTTTCGGGATCTACTCCCATCATCAGGAATCTACAAGTCAAATTAACAATTACAATAAAAAACAACTATACTGAAGTGAATTATTAAAACGTTTTATAAAAAAAATATAAGTTAGGTATCCCGAATTAACAACATTTAAAAATTATTGTATAACAAATTTTAAAATCAATAATAGGTATTAAAAACAATAATTAACAATGTTACATAGTAATAAGCTAAGGCAATAAATAAATATTTTAAAATTACCTGACTTATCCCATGGTAGATCCCGAAACGTTGAAAGTGTGATTTATTAAAAAAATAAGTTCTTGGAATAAATTAATCAGCCCAAATATATCTACATTTCATTTTTTTTTTCAGTATAAAAACCTGTACTTCTACAACCGATGAAGGGTCTTAGGCTAAGCACATATAGAGATTCGTACTATTTCTAGGCCAACGGACGTGCAATGAGGCGATTAGACCTTGATGACTTTCAACTGCCAGGGTTTCCCCCAATTTTTTAGGGTACCCACTTTAAAGAGGCTAGGTCTGCCCCAGGAGGGTCTCCATACGTTAGGACCACCCCCAGGCTGAATTAAGAGAAAAAATAATATTCTGCTACAGCAGGAAATCGAACCCGCTAACAATTTTATATTGTTATACTTTTTAATCTAAAACATATATTTTTTTAAGTTTAAACTTCCATTAACTCTTTTTTAAACAGCAGTTAAATTGATTTTAACAACTGAGGGAAATGATGTGTTGTCCATACCAGATTTTTTATCAATACATATGAAGAAAATTCATAGCAGCAGAAACTGGTTAATACAAATCAAACATTATATTAATTTTAATTAAATATATAATTTGTTACTTATATCAGTATTATCTCTACATGTTCTTGGAAATGCTTCGATTTCTCATATACATTATGGATCGATCATGTTTCGAAATTAAAGTTTTTGTTAGCAAGTCCGGTACAAACTAAAACGTTAGTCTCTTGAAGAGGTTATTAATCAGTAATTAGAATTAAAAAAAAAAAAAAAATGCATTTTTGCAAAGAAGCAGAGGAAAGGTAATGTAGCTTTAATGTTTACTTATGTTGCTAAATAGAAAAAAAAAATCTCGGCTCTTCAGTATATACATAGTAAAATTAAAGTTCTAATATCTTAACATGACCTTTTAAAGAAAAGTAACAAACGTGTGAAGAGATTTCTAGAGGAATCTATGTCGTTGTAGGAAATTAATTATTCGAAACTGGATTTTCCTAATTTATTCCTCGACTCAGTACAAAACAAACCGCGTTTATTCCAAAATTTCATACTTTGGATCTGTCTACCTCAATCTGAATAAGTAACACAGCAGAATATTGAATATATCTTTAAAAAAAAAAAAAGAAGTTAATTGTAAATGATTCATTGACGAAATGGATGAATAAATTATTAACTATTGGTAATGTCGAATAATAATAATCGAGTAAGCTAATGATCAATTTAAAAGAAAGAGAATGATTACGGTGTGCATAATTATAAACTAATACAGAAATACATTTAATTCAAGAAAGAAAACTTTTATTTTTAAGGATTTTTTGTTTTCTAAAAAAATATTTATTTTATATATATTTATCTCATCATTTTAGTTTATTGAATTTACATAATCATATTGATCAAAAATAAGTAATTTTTAAATTTACAATCCAATCATAAGTTTCTATTATTTTTTTTTTTATAGTTATAGCCGACATTTTTTTACAAAAAAAAAATTATAAGTTGAGAAAATGTTTAGTTTAAATCCATTTAAGTTATTATAAAATATATAACGTAAGGCTTGAACAAGCCAGAGTAGTTTCAAAGCTTTCGAATAGATGGCGGTAGAAGACCACAGGTTCCACAAAGTCCTCTAGAGTTCTCTGTAATCAGCAATTATTTAGTAAAAGTACCATATACAAAATTATTACATTTAATCACAAAAGTAAAAAAAAAAGGATTAAATAAAATAAAAGAAGATAAATATACAAAAGACAAATATTATAAACGAACGATAATGGAAGATACATTAGGTAACACAAAAATATAAATAAAAATTAAATTTGTAAAATGGTATGTATTTTTGTTTTCATCTTTTTCGAAAAAGAAAAATTCCTGTAGTAAAATTATAAATTAAAATTGTATATTTATAAGAGATAGTTAACCTTATTTATTTAAACAAGTTTTGTGTCAGAAACAAATTTTTACTATTTTCTACTGAAAATACTGAATAGAATGAGACTCGAGTTATATTGAATATTTAAATCGGATGCAAATATTGATTAAACCACATTTTATTATTACATAAAAATAAACAAACAAATATTTAAACGTTCGACATTAAACTTCGAATTCGAATGGAGTACTTCACTACATTTCATTCTAAAAAATATTAAATTTGTGGTTTGTGTTTAGATATTAATGAAGACCTTAAACGTTTTTATTATATTTAATACAATTTAACATTACATTGGTAATAAAAAATACGAACAAAGATAAATTGACTGGAAATAAATGTGTAAAAAAATTCTTCAATGCTCAGAAGACCTCGTAGCATTCTTCTTTTTAGAAGCCTCGGAGGATTGTCTAAAATCGAAAAGGAAACGAAGGTTAAAACTATTGGGTTGGAGGGAGAACGAAGTTAGAGTATGAAGTATAGAGGGGTACTTGGTTCAGCCATATCGGAAACGCATTGAGCATTAAGATCATTGTAGACAATTGTATTCGTTTGAAAATAAATAAGGAATTAATTCAGACATATCGCATTATGAGACCTTAAACAAAATTAAATGAATCTTTATAGTTAATTTAAATGAACTTAAATATTTAGCATTTAAAATACTCTTACGTATATTCTCGTCTATTTTAATAAAATAAAGTTATTATTCACTCACTTTCGCATTGTCTAAAAAATATAAATTAATTAATGGAGGTTCCCCTTACCATTACATAAGCAATAAGGTTGGTTGGAAAACCTCTAAGTGATAAAACTATCTTTGTTGATAAATCCAAAATAAAAATTAGTTTTCGCATATCTCAACAACTAAACGTCTTATGTAACATCATGGGTACTTATCAAGAACATTGTCTAATTTCTAACAATCCATAAGAGCAAAATTATCTTGAAGTTACAAACAGTAGCAAGGATACTAAATATATGACCAATATATTAAAGAATTTTAGACTTATTATTCATGTTTTGTTCGTAGGATACAATGAATACAGGTCCTATTGTTATTATTTAAAAAAAAATGTTATTTAGCTGTTGAAAAACATTTTAAAAGTAGTTCATAGAAGACATTATATGTAAAACCTTCAATACAGTTTTTTCTTAAGTGATAAGCTCCATTAAAAAGTGATTTGCTTGCAAGATTATTCACATTTACGTTGCTAGCAATTTGTTTGTTTGATTATTTATTTAACGTCACTTTTATGCTACTGTGCTAATCGGACGATGCTACAAAAAGAAAAAAAAATTACATGTTATGAAGAGTTTTTCAATAAAATTAAGAGTATTTTATACTAATCTCTTGAGTTCTGTGCTGAAAAAACTTTAAATAAGATAATTTACAAGATCATAAGATTTTTAAGCAAACACGATTCAAAAGGTTCTATATATCTTTAGGAAATTTCAAAGGAAGCAGAAAAAGCTATCATCCAATTTTCATTTAATTAATTTGATTTATTCCTTTTGCATTAAAATCGAAACTTGATAGAAGATAATGTTTTAGGATGATTTGGGAGAAAAGGCAATGTGTACTGTTTATTTCTTTATTCATTTAAAGTCACTTTATGCAACTGTGGCTAAATGGACAATGCTACATCGGGAGTCTTAAATTTTGCCTAACCAGGTTTTATTAAAATAGGAATCTTTAACTAGTACCTGACATCGCATAGATTTGAGACCATCATTTTACCTTCCTTCTAAAGGACTGTGTAACCAAGGATTCTTTTACTCCCATTAAAAAATTTCTAGGGTCACCTGCCAGGTTTAAATCCGCGGTCTTGGAGGGCTGATGTTATGCTAGCCACTACACGAAGGTGACTCCCATGACAAGTTTTTCCTCTTAATCGTACTCATTACTTGTGACTCCCATATAGTAGGATTCCTTTAAAAACCGTTTGCGACGTTGATTCCGAACGAACTCAACTTTATTTGTTGCGCATAAGAATTTATCTACCTATAGCGAAGTTATACGTATTATATTTACTCTTAACATAAATGCATATTTGTAAATTTCTCACGTGCAAAACAATAGGTTCAACATATATTATTACAATGTTTATGACTGGTTGATAAACGCTTTTTAAATTTAACATTTCTATTTCATAATTTCGCTTATTTTATAGTACTACATAGTATAGTACAAATTTCTAATTTCACAATCAATCCAAAAACTAAATTTTCAATGTGTAACTGGTCAAAATCTTTATAAAATATCACAAGAGCTTCTATGAGTAACTTTTACCCCAAGTTTAGATGGAAGATCGTAAATAATTTTGGAGGTGAAATTAGTAGAGAGAATGAGAGAGGAGGGGATGGAGCCGAGCCAATCCCGGCGTCACAAATTATTAAACACGATCCAATGAATACGCGGCCCCTTCGATATTCGCTACGATTGATTTTTTCTCCAGCTCCAGCTCCAGGGGTAGTTCCCTCTAGGCTAATTTCATTTTTTTTATCTCCCACCCCTCGCAGCATACTCACTTCTCCCATATACTCGCAACAGCTTTTCTAAATCCCATCGCCCAAATCCTACCCTTTTAACAATAAATAGGTTTGATAGCATTTCAAACGATTGTACTGCTTCAACTTTGGATTTATTGTACATATTATATAGTTTTTAAGCCACTGTCTTAAGTGTTTTTTCCTGATAAAGGAAGAGGTTCTACTTATGCTGATGATACTTAAATGCAGAATCCTACATTAGAGGCCTTGAGGTATGGTGTCAGAATTGGCGAATTAAAATAAATTCCAACAAATCACACCAAATAACTTTTACCCTTGGTCGTAAACCTATGACACCCTGCCCTACAGTATCCCTTAATAATATACCGCTTGTTCCAGTTGAACAGATCCGCTACCTACGATTTCTACTTGACAAATGTCTAACATGGAATCCGCACGCTAGCTGAAACGACAAGAAACTGCTCGACGCATTCGGTTACTTCAACACTTACTAGACAGACACTCTAACCTTTCACTTAACTACAAAAGGCTCATCTATGACCATCATCAGACCTATCTGGACTTACGGAGTTGAGCTTTGGACCTCCACTAAACCATCAAATTCTTCCCTTCTTTAATCCTTACAATATCCTTAAAATCCTTCCAAAAATCTTCAATGCTCCTTACTTTGTCACGGATAAGCTCATCCATAAAGACTTTAATATTCCTTTTGTAGGTAGCTGATTTGGGCCGAACCAGGTATCAATCCTTCCATGTCAATCTTCACTCCCACTTTAACCCACCACTTTTAATCCTAGCTTCCTCTTCCATTCCTGACAATCCTCCGAGACGTCTGTAAAAAAGATGGTCTCGAGACCTGCTAGTTAAGATTACCTATTGGAGTGCTGCCTATGGACAGTTTCTCTTCATGTGTTTTATGTAGTTTACTAGATGTATTAACCAATACAGTTGTAAATATCAATAAATAAATAAAATAAAAAAGGAAAAAAAAAGAAAGAGGAATCGGGAAATGGTTATACATTTTCAGACAGTTGATGATTTAATACTCTCCACTCCCTTGCCGCAGATCCCTCGAACAAAATGTTCCATATATCGGGGCCCTGAATTAATTTAAGGCAAGAATGGACGGCGGGTGCGGAACCCAAGAGTCTACTGCTCCCAGAGTTATAGCTTTCTTTGACCAAATCCACATTTCACCTCCACCTTCCCCAGCCTTGGAGAAGAATAACGCTACACGGTGTCCACTCTTTGTCTAAATTTGTCATTTTCTCCTTTGGCAGGCTACCTAGGGGATGTTCCCTTGGCCGCCTAACAACCTGTTTTCATTACTTTTGGTAAGCTCCCAAGTCTCCCGCCGGCAATAAACATTCCCATTTTCTATAGGAGCCCCTGATTTATACTTTCTTATTCTTACTAACGCGGCTTTCTTTTGTAGCCAACGACCTTTCCATTTCTTATCTTACCTATAATGCTTTGTTCTGCTTCCATCTTCGCTTTCCAGCCTGTTTCCCTTTTGGATCTTGGTAATACAATACATATTTACATGGCATATATAAATAATACTTTAACATAGACTTATTTTTTTGTTTGAATAGTATTTGAAAAATCTAATATATTAAAATAAGTTCATTCTTTGATACATAAGACAACTGAAGAAACAGAAAAAAAAAAAAAAAAAAAAAAAAAAAAAAAAAATCTGTGCCACTACATCCCAGAAGGGTCTGAGGCTCAGTACAAATAGAGATGCGTACTGTTTCTAGGCCTTGATCACGCTTAGCCACCAGGTTTTCCCCATAACTTCTTTGGGACCCACTTAATAGAGGCTGGGTCTGCCCCAGGGTGATATCCATACCATAGGGTCGCCCTCCGACTGAGTTAACAGAATAAATGATAATTATTATTCCTCAGCCGGGATTAGAACCCAGGACCCGGAGAACAGTAGACTAGTAGACTTAATTTTGACAAAAAGGTTGACACGGGGTACATACAAAACAAAACGTAAAACACTAAACTTTCGACTGAGTCTATTATATTTGATACTACATATATGTTCTAAATTGTCCACGAGACGGAAAATTAATGTATACACTTATATGGACCTAAGCTTACCAGATTTACGGACTCGCTAACAGGACACAGTTGCAAAAAACACAAAAAAAAAAAAACACACAGGTCAATCTCAATTTTGAAGACTAGCTACGAACTCATTACCATATGTTTCTAACGAAACCCTTCATAGTGACTTACGTATTCAACTAATACTAAAACGTAATCCAACTACAACGAACCACATTCCACTGATATAAAAACGATTCACGACAAACTAAATGTACGCATAAACAAAATTGCACAAAGGTTACAACTGACATACCAACCATAACTCGGAATAGACTGATAAGGAGTTGTATGAGAGACCTCCTAGCCTGAAAAAATTGATTTTTGAATACCCCAGAGTGCTGTTTTCCTCATGTCTAATAACATTTTTATGATTATACAGGTGCCAATAAAATTATAGAGTTAAAAAAAATAAATAATATATATATATATATATATATATATATATATATATATATATACACACAGCTAAAGCCTCTAAAAAATATTCTTAGCAATCATCATGAAAAACCCAGAAAAAAGATAAACAAGGGGTCACCTGTTGTGATTACCATATCAGCCTTCTATGACCAAGGTCACGAATGCAAGGGAGCATCTTTTAAGATTTTGAGTAATGAAAGGAATGAGTTTTTTTTTAGAGTAGTGAAAAGAATAGTAAATAAGCAATGACATTTCTCAATTAAGGAAGTTTAGAGAGTGGAATTATGTTACCATGAATATCCATGGACTGTTTGAAAGTGAGAGTGTCTGGGAGATGATTTGAATCGAGTTTTTTTGGGCGCACTTAAAAAAAAAAAAAAAAAAATGTCACGTTGGCTAAGAAGACAGTAAGCATATGTAGAACATTTTAAAAAGCGGTGACATTAGTTTTCCATCTGAAACAGCCAGTGACAGTGACCTTTTAAACAGATTTTCACTTGAATATTTATTCAAAGTACATTCAAAATAACTGATGCATGAGAAGCTCACTTGAATGTTTCTAATTGAATTAGCACACATTAGCTGCCCCTGGCCTGGCTCTTCTTGATGAATAATGTTAATTGTTTGTCTTCGGGGGAACAGTCTGGATCGGAACCTTATCACTGTCTCCTTTCTCTACACCACCCTTCGCAATGTGAAGAGTTACTGATAGAGAGTCGAGTTATCCGTTATCGAGTTATTAGGTCAAAAATACTCCATATAAATTAATATAAGTGCACATCATGCCTTATATTGATTTACACATCATGTACCATTCATACTTTATATCAGAACAGAAAAAACTTTTATAAAATATAAAAGTAATATATAATGAAGAACTTATTGTTGACTTAATATTGGTTGAGGTTGTAGACAACAATCACAACACGCTAATAACATAAACTTAAGTAATTGTGGGCCGACGTTTCGGCCTACATGGTGGGCCTTCAAGAGCGTTAAGAAAAACAAGATAACAACCAATACAGTGAAAAGAAAAAATAATAAGAGTAAATGTAAAATAATAATATTGGAATGAAAATATTTGACGGTTACAATGATAAATAAGCAACTAATTAAAATAAATTATAATTGTTATAGCCTGAAGATAAGGTATAACTGTAAAATTGTTCTTAAAAACCCGTCAAATATTACTTTTAAAATCTTTCTTCTTTAAACTTTAATTAGTTGGTTAGAGAAAAATATAAATAGCGTCTTAGGATCAGGACTAAAAATATTAATCGCGACGAACAAAAAAAAAACTCCGGTTTTTTAAAAAATGTTTAGAGCTTTAGAATTAGTACACAGTTTAATTATAAAACACAAAAAAAAAAAAAAATTAATAAATTTTACCTGTATATACGATCAAAACAGTCATTTTTGGAGATAGAGAAAAATGAGTTTTAGGATCAGGAGACTGCGACAAGCAAAAAACATAAAAAGGAAAACAAAATGAAATATTCCTATATACACACTTATAACTCAGTTATTTTAGAAGAAGAAGACGAATATGTATAAAGATTTAGAACCGCAATAAACAATGAAGAAAAAGGATCTATATGATCGTCACAAATTAAAAGATATATAATCCCTACCCCCTAAAAATAAAAAAATAAAACTTACGGTTATTAAGGAAGATAGAGAGAAAAGAAAAATATTTTTGAGATCAAGACACCACGATGAACAAAGAATGTCAAAATAATCTTATAAGGTCAAGCAACAACTTATACGAGATGTAATTCTCCAATAACTCAATTATTATTAAAAAAACAATTCAAAGTGTTCAGGAATCAGAAATTTTCATTTGAATTATTTCAAGAAAAATTAAAATAAAAGGAAATAGTATGAAGTGTAGAGTAAATTCTTTTGGTTTATTATTTTCAAAAAAGAACCTACTTAAAAAAAAATGAGTTCTAACGTTACAAGATTCGTAGAACACGAATAACGAATAAACAAAAACAAAAAATCCATCTGTCCTCCGAACGAATATATGAATACTATTAATTTATACATTAATATATCGCTTTTCATTATAGTCAATTTCTTGAAAACATCGATATAAACTGTTAAACCATAATTAGTTATTTGAAAATAATAAACCCTTGTGTAATCATTTGCAGCGTTATTATAGTGATGTTCAGTTTTTTCTGTGCAATTCAAAATTATTTTTGGAGCCTCCTGTGTTTGAAAGGGATCTTCCAAGGCTACCAGGCACATATCCATGATCCATTCATGAGGAGGGATTTGGAATGGAAATGGACCATAGCTAATATACGGTGTCCATCGCATTGCTAATCCCCTCCAGGCCTTTTAATAATTCATCCGCGGACCTTGCATCCTAAGGACCGGGTCCGCGGTGGAGCCCTTCATTAGTCGCAGGGACAATACGAAGGAGGATGGGATAAGTAAGAAAGGAAGGAGAGGGAGAGAGGGAGAGAGTGAGAGTGAGAGAGAGAGAGAGAGAGAGAGAGGAGAGAGAGAGAGAGAGAGAGAGAGAGAGTGAGAGTGAGAGGGAGGAGGAGAGGCGGGATAGGAGAAGAGAAAAAATATAACGCGGAGGATTGAATTTATTTGGAGGAGTTTGATATTGGAGGCCGAGAGAGCTAATAGCTTGGGAAAGACTATCGGACTATCGGAGAGTGTTTAATATAGCCAGCCTTCCCCGGCCTATAATAAAACTTTATCGCTGTTTATAATTTCCCCCACCCCTTCCCATCCGAGATCTCCGAAATCCATAATGCATGAAAGAGTCACCCCTTACCGTCAGCTACTTCCTTAGCCGTCTGCTTTTCATGGACCTTCTCCTTTATTTTTTATTTTTTTAATAGGCAACACTAACTGCATATATATTGGCTAAGACTTCCTTTCTTGCTCTTCCAACTATTCACAGTAAGCGAATTACTGATTCTGATTTGAAAAGTTAATTTCCGGTCTACTTTCATCTAGTGACACTTTAGATTCAGTTATGCTATTAATTTACAATTGAAGTTTGGTACACAGTTTACTTTACAAATTAGTACATACTGATACAATTTCTGAACTATGTAGAACGATAAATGAAAAAAGTTAAAAAAAAAAAAGATTGATTTTTAAAATTGTATATACAATGTATACAAGTAAAAGAGCTAAATTACAATTATGGCCGTGAAATAGTCCTTTGAAAAAGCTACCCAACGGTAGCACTTCAATGATTATTTTAGGTAAAACTGTAATGTTTATTTTATTTGTAGGCCTCGAGGCCACCGGCTTTTCAGGTACCTCGGAGGATTATGAGGAATAAATGATATGAAAGTTTACGAACAACCAGGTTTAGGTAGGCTCGTAGTTAGGAATGAAAGGAGGTGTATCTCTTTCGAGCTATTCAGGTCTCAGGAATTGTAGGATTTGGAATTGCAAGAATTGGATGCGAGAGGAATGGAATTATATGGTTTAGAGGACCCCCATAGCTCAATGTTATAGGTCCAAATAGGTCTAATAATGGTTCTGTAAATGAGATGTTTGTAGGAAATAGGGAGTTCTGATCGTTTGTCAAGTAAGTGTTCAAATGATCTGTATCCACGAGCAGTTTCTCGTCGTTTAAGTCTTGTTGTATGAGGTTTGTCAAGATGTCGTATTTGTTCTACAGGAATGAGTGGGGTATTATTGAAGAATACAGTAGGGAAGGGAGTCATAGCTTTACGACGTAGAGTAAAGGAGATTCGACGGGATTAATTTTAATTGATTTGACGGATATATGGTTCAATAGGATTCGGGATGCAGCTACAGGATCGTTATTGTCACGGATAACACACGGGTTATTATAAGAATAATATAAAAGTTACGTAAAATGTCAGCAATAGTAAAAGCGGGATATCGTAGAAGGGACTGAATACGAAATTATGAATCTCAGATCATACCTCTACTGTGTGATATTTAATAACCTATAAGTATTGTAGGATAAAATTTAGTGGCTGAAACTCAGTTTGTTTTCGAAATTTAATACATAAAACATTACTTACGTCGCCCTCATCTTATCAATCTACTTTAAGGCAAACGAAATTAATAACACTAGATACAATTAAGTCTTAGAAACTAAATTTAATCCCACAGTACTTATAATATAGGTGTATAATCTATATGAGTTTAATTAAATTGTATTCGGTCTCTTTCACGATATCCCGCTTATGATATTGCTGAACTTAGCAATAACCCTTCTTTAAAAATTTATATTAAAAAAGGACTATGCACACACGATCGAAATTTCTACAACATGTTTTACAGTGATAATTACAAGAAAAAATATAAGCGTCAGAATTATTTTTATAGAACTCTTAATTTTTATAGAACGCTTATAGTTTTAGTTGATGTAAATATTCGTGTTTTTTTATAAGCATTGTCTTGGATACTTAGGTAATGTGTTGTAACAAACGAAAATGTGGATTGTACTCTCATCACCATTCTAGAATTTATTTCGGTCTGAAATATGCAAAATTACCGGAGTTAATAATTTTTAAAGAACACTTTTTTTAACTCGGGAGCCAGCTGATTCTCAGTCACCAAATTTATTTCACTTATGCTCATCATATAGTTCGTTGTATGATCTGTAATAGTTTCATAATTTTCTACTCAGTCTCTTATGAAGAATTTCCGAGTAAATATCGCAAAATTTTAGAAAATTCATAAATAGAACCTCGCTAAAAGTCTCGTTTTTTTTTTTTTTTAATTTCTAGAATTTATTAAACCAGTTTGTTTCAATTTTAATTTTTATAACTGCATCATAAATCCTACAGAACCATCTTTCAGCCATTGAAGAATGGTGTCAAAACTGGAGAATAAAATTAAATCCTAACAAATCCCATCAAATCACCTTCATTTGTAAACCTCCACCTCCACGTCGTAAACCTATGTCTTCCTGCCCCACCGTGTCCTTTAACAATATCCTACTTACTCCTGTTTAACAGATTCGGTACTTAGGACTCCACCTCGACAAACGCCTAATATGGAATCCTCATACTAGACTGAAACGACAGAAAACTGCTCGTAGATACAGGTTACTATAACACTTAATCGACAAACGCTCAAAACTTCCTACTTACTACAAAAAATTCATTTATATAACAATTATCAGGCCTATTTGGACCTATGGCATTGAGCTATGGGGGTCTACTAAACCATCGAATACCTCTCGCATCCAATTCTTGCAGTCCAAAATTCTTTGTAAAATCCTCAATGCTTTTCAGCTGCGAGGCTCACTTAAAAAGGTTGCAACACTAAAAGTATTTGCTTGAAAAATATTTTATCCACGGCTTTATATTCAGAAAAGAATGTAGAATAGTTATTATAAAAATAAATAAAAATTAAAAATGTTGAGCGGCAAAGTCTGGACGATTTTGAATGTATTGTAACCTATATTCTTATTATATAATTAAATTTATTAAAGTCGAGTTGTGACAGTAATGCATATAATAAATTATCTTTAGGCTAAGATTGGTATTTCACTGTAAAAAATATATATTTACATGAGGAGATCTGTCTGGCAGTATAAAATATAATAAAAATAATACTTCCTGTCACTCAGATTATAGTTAAGTAATGGCCGATAGTCAATTTTATAATAATTATGTCATTGAAATGGAATTTATGACCAATAAAGATGGAATTCATAATAATTTTCTAACCCACCACATCTCAGCTTGGAATAGAATAATATCTGTTACTGAACATAGCTTAAGGAATCTTAAGGGCCGTGTTTGTTAATTCCGAATCATTACTAACACTTCCATGGCAGAGTTCGTTCATTTTCATACATTTTATATATTATTTATATCTCCGTTGTAGAATATATCGCTATCATAAAAGAGAGCTAGGAATATAAAATTTAACATTGAGAGGAATAAAACTGTTTCTAGCGAGTTGAGTGGGCGTTGCCCGGGGCGATAAAGAGACCAGTTTTATTGCAAGTCTCATCAATTCAAAGAGTTGGAATGCACTTATGCTAATATACAAAGATGCGCTCTTTATATGGCTTATTGTTTTTAATATCACCTTAATGTGTAAGTGAACAAATTAAAGTTCTTAATAAAATATAGAAACATTAAACATTTATTGACTGTATGTAATGTAGAAGGTGGGAAGTATGTATGTATTCTTCATTCCAAAAATTAAGTAAAAAAAGCTAATGATGTCTTATATTTAATTTAATAAAAATAACTCTATTATGAATCTATAAACTGATTCATGCCTCTAACGTAACGTAACGTTGTGCCATGAATAATAATAATAATAATAATAGGCTTAGCGAACCCGAAGGTTCGATGCCGATACCACAAAATTCCGCTTACAAAGACTCGTCCAATGCTCACCATTCAAGCCCAAGCTCCCTAGATCAGCCTTAACGCAATCCTCCCATCGACGCTTCGGCCTACCTTTTGGACGCCTACCAGTCGGATCAGCAAATATCAACTTTCTCGGAATCCGCTCGTCATCGAGCCCAACAACTTTACTCGCCCATTTGAGTCTCCGCGATGCAATCAGCTCAATTATATTCACAGGATGCAAGTTCCGCCAATTCCGCGTTATGCAACCTTCTAAACTCCCCAGTGGCCTCATCTCTCTTTGGACCAAATATTTTACGCAATACCTTATTTTCGAAAACCTTAAGCCGTTGTTCATCCTTCAAAGTAAGCGGCCACGTTTCACATCCGTAAAGAACCGTTGGAAGAATAATAGTTTTATAAATTCTAATCTTTAAGTTTTTAGATAGAAGCCGCGAACTAAGTAACTTAGCAACTGAATAATAACACGCATTTCCCACCTTTAACCGGGACTTTATTTCTTCCTGGATTTCATTTTTTCTAGTTATGATTGAACCTAAATACTTGAATTTCTCTACGTGTTCAAAAGTATGACCTGATACATCAATATCACCAAGATCGACACCGTTTCTGCTACTAATCATATACTTCGTCTTATCGGTATTTAATTCGAGTCCTATTTCTTTACCGGTTTTTATTAACACACCTGTATTTAGTTGTATGGTTTCCGTGTCTTCACCTAGCAGTACCAGATCATCGGCATACCCCAAAACCGGAATCTTGTCACCCATATTTAAGCCTTTCTCGGTACACATCACCTTTTCTATGACATATTCTAAAGCTATATTAAATAACACAGGTGAAAGAGAGTCACCCTGTTTCAAACCCGATCGCACCTCAAATCTCTCGGAGTAATTATGACCGATTCTAACTTTATGAAATGTTTCCGACAAACACATCTCTACTAGGTTTACTAACTTTCTAGGTATTCCCTGTTCAATCATGATGTTATATAGCTTCCAACGGTCTATTGAATCATAAGCCTTTTTAAAATCGATATAAAGTTGACGGACTACACCGTTGTATTCCAATTTTTTCTCTAATATTTGACGTAAGGAAAATATTTGGTCAATAGTCGAGCGATTCCGCCTAAAACCACATTGGTAATATCCGATAATTTCCTCAGCGTATTCCGTGATTCGACTAGTTAGAATTGACGAGAATATTTTATAGCATACTGGGAGAAGGGAGATCCCCCGATAGTTGTTACAATCCGACCTCGGTCCTTTTTTGTGAATCGGAATAAGTATTGATTCTTTCCATTCTTCGGGCATTTTTTCAGTTTCCCAAATCTTTTTAACTAAAAAATGTATTTTGGAAACGCCCGCTTCTCCACACGCCTTGATTAATTCACTCGTGATATTATCATTTCCTGCGGCCTTATAACGTTTTAATTTTCCTATCGCCATTTCGACTTCCTCTTTACTCGGTGCGTCTATCCATGGTTCAGCGCTCTGATATTCAGAGAGAGGAGATTGATTATTATTTTCCGTATTTAAGATGCCGTCAAAGTGTTGTTTAAATTTATTTAATATCTCAGAAGGGTCCGCAATTATATTGTTATTTGCATCTTTAACCGCATTCAATAGAGGTTCAAATCTTTTACGCGATTTGTTTATACCTTTGTACATCTCTCTTACGTTATTTTCGTTTCTGTGTTTTTCTATTTCTATTATTTTGCCTTTAAGATACTCTCTTTTCTTATTTTTTAAGAGTTTTGAAGTTTCATTCTTTACTAACCGAAAAAAAGCCACATTATTATCGCTTGGATTATTTAAGGAATTCAGTTTAGCGGTTTTTCTTTTTTCGCACATATTTTGACAATCCCTGTCGAACCAAGGTTTGTTCTTTTTATTTTCGATTTTTCCAAGACATAAATTACCGACCTCTTTAATATTATCCCTGATCCCTTCCCATAGTTTGTTTACATCTTTGTGTTCCTCGTCTGAAGATTCCAAAGCTTCGAACCGATTTTTTACTTCTATCGCGAATTGTTTTCTAATTTCGAGGCTGTTCAATTTAACTAAATCAAAATTCTCGGGACGAATATAGTTCGGTGTTCTCTTTTTTGTATTTAGTTTTTGTCGAAGTTTCGCGATTACTAATTCATGATCAGAACCGCATTCTGCACCCCGATACGATCTCACGTTAATTATGCTACTTTGCCATCTGTTTTGTATTAAAACATGATCGATTTGATTCCGTGTTTGTCCATCCGGCGATGTCCACGTATACTTATGAATATCCTTATGTTTAAATGTAGTACTTTTGATTACTAGGTTTTTCGAAATGGCAAAGTTTATTAGTCGGGTCCCATTATCATTACTATATTCGTGCAAACTTTCTTTACCGATTGTAGGACGATATACTTCTTCCCTTCCAACCTTTGCGTTCGCGTCGCCTAGTATTATCTTAATGTAATTTCGTGGTAACTTATCGTAAACCGACTCTAGTTTATCATAAAATTCGCATTTTACTTCATCATCACTGTCTTCGGTGGGAGAATGAATGTTTATAAACGCGATTTTAAACCAACGCCCTTGAAATATAGCAACCGATATTCTTTCACTAAAGAACTGTACGTCCCGTAATGCGGAAAGAAATCTATTCCTAATCAGAAACCCGGTACCTAGACAATAATTAACGCTCCCCCCGTACCAAATGGTATACTTTCCTTCTGTTAACGAACCCTCCCCTGGCCAGCGAACCTCTTGTAATGCAACGATATCTAAATGGTACCCCTTAACTTCATTCGCGACCGACTTTAACCCACCTGCCGTATTTAAACTTCTAACGTTCCACGTCCCTATTGTTAGATCTCTAATTTTCATCTTGCGCCATGATTCCCCTGAAGCAGTCCCCACCCGTAGACCCGAACGGGGGACTAGTTTACCTCCGGATAATGAGCGTTTTACCTCAGAGGAATCCATGACTTTTGGTGATATTTTGTGAACTAGAATATGTGAGTAGGGCGTTCGAACCTACGTCACACCCTCCAGCAAGCCTGGGGGGCCGCTCTCATTGTTGGTCAGCGAGTCCATCGGACTTAGCCGGGAGGAGCTTCCGAGGAAATTCCACCGACCATCCCCACATCCGCCACCCGTGGGACGCTCCCCATACGCGGTAATGAGATCCGCGCGAGGAACGTTGTGCCATTAACGTATCATATATCATGTTCTAATGCAATTGTAAGAATACATATGATGGAGGAGTTGGTTAGGACTGTGGTCATCATAAGGAAATATCTCGGGTATATTGTTGTATTTAATATGAGAGTTCAGGTTTCATACTGCTTTTCTTTATTGCTCTAGACTTACAACTCACAATCACACATACATACAGACTTTTTGCGTGACTTGGTTATTTGGACTAAGGGGAACCTAAACTGTGTATTTCCGTTGAAAACATTACCAAAATTTCACAATCGCAATACTTCACGGTCCCTCACTATATGTAAGTGAAAGTAACTACTAATCTACTAATTAAAATAAATATAAAAATTATCTACTAACTACTAATTAAACTAAATATTTAATTTACTAAAAATCTATTGATTAACTAAGTTAAATATGAACAGTAAAATAATTTTTATTTAAACACTTTATTCAAAATCTTATATTTGACTTGAAATATTAGCATTGTTGAGTGCAGTTTGGGAAGACAGAAGATACTGGAACAGTTGAGAGTTTAACAATGATAAAGAAGAAGCATGGCGGATATGAGTAGATTGGGAATTCCAGAGAGTATTAGAGTGGACAAGAATTTTATATATAGGTAATAAATTACAATAATGTCTTTATCGATTTAAAAAAATATCTTAATATTTTATAACCTTGAGTGGTTCTAGTATTATTATAACATCTTTTCTCATATAGGGAAAAGAGGGAATGTGTGTGGTGAAGTTTAGCTGAAAGGGAAAAGTTAAGAATAGACAATAAACGCCTTCATTGTTAATAATTTCTGGGATGGTGGGGTGGGACAGGCCTCTCAGTTTTCCTAATACATAATACATCGAGTCAACACTCCGCTTTTCTCCATACAACTTCTTCCTCTCCTACCGCCATTCCTTTGTCTTCCCAACTAAATGAAAAAATAAATATTTTATACCGGCTGTAATCTAACTTTAAATACTTCTTCCATGTCGTCCCGGCTGCTGGGAAATGTTTGTTAGGTCTTGAGGGACCGGAATGGTTTCAGGGTATGAATAATCAGTTTCAGTAAATAAGAGTTGTATGTAAGCACTTTTGAATTATTTTTATTCTTGTCTCAAACATCCACTACGTGGGACTGCAACTTGACAGGCGTCTTGCGAGGAATCCTCCAACAAGATTTTCAAATTTTATTTAATTTGGTGCTTCGTACAAGTTGCAAATAGAAATATATTTATATATATATATATATATATATATATATATATATTTATACATTTTTTTTTTAATAATTTATAAAAAAGGTGCTAACTTCAGTATTAAATCCTACATCGAGAACCTTCCTCAAACAATAAAAATAATCGAAAATAATAAACAAACCAATAAAATAAATACAATAAAATACTGTCAATAAAAAACAACATAAATAATAAATTTCAACATTGATGTTTCTATTTAACCGGAAAAAAAAAATCATTAACAAAAATTACAAACTAAAAACTAACAGAAACTATTATAAACAAGAAAACAACACTCAACAACAAAACTTAACACATTTATCATCACAAAACTATTTAAATGTTAAGTTTTTGGAATAACAAAAAAAAAAGCTTCTTAATTAGAAGTTGTTTAATTTATTAAAAACATGTAGTACGGTACACACGACTTCCACTTACCTCCGTTGTTATAATAAATTTAAGAACTTTTAAATAAAGTTAAGAGTTCAAAAAAGTTAAAAGAATTATATTCAGTTTTGACAGAAACATGTTATTCAAATTGAATAATCTAACAATGGAAATTCTTATCTAATTCAATCACTTCAGCTTATGTTCTTTTCGTCTCTCTGCATTACTACATTTTAAAGCTTTGTGTATGAGATAGCATTTTTCCTAAAATGTTTAGGTTTCCAACGGTACATTATACATTTATATAAATATTTTTGTTTAAGGAAAAAAAAAAGGTCTTTCATCAATAGTTGGTTGTCGAATTCGTTCTACTTGTATATTTAGCCGGTTTTTTTTACCAATGCTAATAAGATGATATGTTTCATTTTTTTTTCTTCTAAAAAAAATAAAGGTTGGAAAAAGAAAATTCCAAGACTTAGCCAGCCATTTCAATCAGAATGAAACTGAAATGATATTAAAGCCCATTCAAAACTAAATATATTTAGCGAGTTTAATAAAAATCGTTAGAGCCGTTTTTGAGAAAATCATTGAACGGTATTAAATGGCTCTTCTTGTTGGCCGATTACGATGAAAAACATGCTGTAACAGCACAGGCATATAAGTTTTAAAAATGTTAAATTTTAGTTTCGTAGGACTTATCATTTTTGTGCTAGACTTACTCATGCAAAACACACAGAACGTTTTGCGGAACTTGGACATTTGGACTCACATTTGTGTTTCACGATCGCTACACTTTCTGTTACTATATATTTCATACCTAGGTAAGTGAAAGTAAGAATAGAGCTGGACAATGATACATGAAATATTCTTATTTAATCTTTCTGTTTAATATATTTTAAAAATAAACATATTAATTGTCAGAACAATCCTAAAAACCAAATAGACATGGGATCACTTGTAGCTGGGTGGTTAGCATAACAGCCTCCTATGCCAAAGGTCACGGGTTCACACCCACAGGGGGTCCTAGGATGTTTTAATGGGAGTAAAAAACCCTTAGTTATGCCGTCCTTCGGATGGGACGTTAAGAGGTGGTCCCGAGCCAGTGCGATGTCAGGTACTCGTTAAAGATCCCTATCCTAATAAAACCTGGATAGGCAAAATTTAGGATTCCCACTGTAGCATCGTCCTATTAGCCATAGTAGCATAAAGTGGCGTTAAATAAATAAACAAACAAACCAAATAGACATGCCAATGATGTCTAATAAAATATTAAAAAATACCAAAACAGGCGAAGTTATAACAGCAATGTGTTGTATAGAAATATACTCATTTTTTTTCATCTTCACTTCAACGACCGCGTGTTGGAAGTGCTTTATGGCTCCCACACGGACATCAATTTATGATTTCTTTGAGCATGGAGAGGGGGTTCAACCCTACGAGCGGAGGGTCAAAGGAAATATGAATAATGCAACTACAGTGTAGTATGAATCATTTTTAAGTTGAAATAAGATGAAAATATATATGAATGTGGAAGGGAGACATCTAAGGGAGTGTTGCCGAAAGGGAAGAGAAGGGAGGATTAATGGAAAATAAAGGGATTTTTTATTTCGAGTTACAACAGTATGATTCGAGATATGTCTAAATAAAACAGAGGGGCAAACAACGTTCATATTAAAAAAAAATAATAATTGGTATCTGATGCACAAAACGACTTACATTATACTTGAATTTAATATTCAAAGTTAATAATAAAAGTACATTAATATAATTATTTATAAAACAAAAAAAATGAAAAAAAGTAATGTAGTTTAAAACATATTTCATTTAGGGCGTAGGAAGGATTTTCGTTAGTGGTGGGCAAGTAGGTAAAACAAATAAGCAAATATTTTCAAATACTGTATATATGGATTTAAATTATTAAATATGAACTTAAGCCCGTGGTTGAAAGTAAAAACACTATGTAACCACACCTTTATCCTAATATCTTTACTTATATATCTTACTTTTTTATCTTTATAATTTTTCTTCCTACCAAAAATGTTTGTTACTCTCTGGATAAGCCATGGATTTCATTAATTTATAAAATTACGTAAGATCGCACATTTTCTGAAATAAATAACCTTTCAACTGTATATGACACATATATCCCCACTCTCATTTATACAGAAATGGTTAAAGTATATTTATCGAAATTTACAACTGTAATTGGCAGCTCTCCGAAGATTTCGACACTATTATCTTTTCATATGCCTCGAAGGATTATCAGGAGTGAAAGAAGCAAGGGTAGAAACAAATTGGTTAGAGTAGGAATGGCGTTTGTCATGAAAAGAATACCTGGAGTCGGTGAGTTAATTCGCGACCAAGTAAGGAGCGTTGTCGATTTTACGAAGGATTGTATACAAGAAGAGTGTGAAGGTTAGTAGAGCCCTAAAGTCTAGATATTCCATTTCATAAGTCTAGATTGGATTTATGATATTCATGTAGATAAATCTGTTGTATTAGTTGCAAAAAAAGTTCGTAGCATTTTTACTAGCAATTAAAAAAAAAAAACTTCAGATTCATGTAAATATATATATGCTGCCATTTTTTTAGGTAATTTTTTTTATTTAGTCAACATCAACAGTTCAACTCTCTGGTTCTGAAACGAGCAAACTACTTACGGAAGGTTCTTTCTCCTAAGGCATCATTGCTATAAGCAGTGCTATGTGGATTTGATTCATGGAAATAAAAAAAAATTATTAAATGACGAATTTTTTTTTTCTCTTCAATTTTGAGATAGTGAAATGCCACTTAAAGATAAGAAATATGGGTAGAAACGAATGCTTAACTAATTATTTTTTAGAATACCTAAATATTCTTGACCTAATAAACATGATTTTATAAACACAGAGAGGATAAAATTGAAATATTTAATAAACCTAATAATTAAGAGAAAGATTTAAGTTTTGATGTAGCCGAAAACGGTGAGCAGTATCTCGTCCAATCGATCATGTATGAAGAATCTAAGTTCAACGTTAGTCAAAATAGTGTCCTAGGTGTCTGATCTGTTCTACAGAGATGAGAGAAACCAATTGGTAATAATACTGTAGGGCAGGAAAGTCATCGGTTTACGACGAGGAGTAAAGTTCTTTGGTGAGTTTTGTTTGAATTTATTTTTATTCTTCAATTCTCAGACCATGCTCCTATTTCTTAGATGTGATGAGATCGAAGAGGGTGGGGAGCGGGATGGCTGAGTGTGTTAGCGCGCGTTGCTTTGAACTACAGAGGACCAAAATTTAATACCGAATAATTACGAGTTCGAATCTCGGTTATGGGGGCTTTTATCTCAGCATTTATACCCCGTCCTCACTCCAGAGCCCGAGGAACCCCCATATAGCTTTCAAAGGCGAGGAGTAGGGATGAAAAAACAAAACAAAAACGATTAAAGAGGGTGGTAGGAGGCAATAAATTAATAGAATGGGTAGGATATTAGCCAATACAAGTGTAAAGAATGGATCCTAGTTTATATGGGTCATTCTACACTGAGAAAAATGAATAAATTAATCCAAAATACCTACTTAATACGTAACTTCTTAAAATAAGTAAACAAATAAAAAAAAATTCAGTAACTATGATAATCAATAAGAATAACAGTTGCCAATTTAGTTGAGGCTAAATGGAACAAATATTCATTAATAGGGGAAAAGCTGATTGTCAGTTTATATTGCTGGCGCGGTACCACGAGAGGCCTCACCATGGACGCTTCGAAATCCCCCCTCCCAGAAGGAGGTAGCTAAGACTAAGATAAAGGATACAAGAAGAGGCAGTAGCAGGAACATTACAGAGAGAGATAATAACAGTTAAAAGTGGGACTGGGAGCCGGCGGCAGTTAAAGCGAGCATTAACTGTTCTTAATGGCGAGGCATTAGCAAAGGTAACGTCTTCATGTCTTCCTCAGTTCCCTTCCCACCGCTCTGCAATTACCTCCAGTGGTCGTCTTTCACGGCCGGGGTATCTCGCTACCGCTATCATTTTAGGCGGCATTTACATCCGCGGATAATGTGAGCATGGTCTGAGGGGTGAGTCGCAATTCTTTACTCAGGCATAAGCCAAATTCTCGGTTTCATAAAGTTTTCAAATAAGTAATAAAGGGACACGGAAAAACTCCTACGCACAATATAAAATGAAAGCATCAAATTTGTGTGCCTACGCATCGCCTTACATAGTAGGCCTCTATCAGGGTTGAATGGATGAGAGAATTATAAAAAATGCAGAATCTACTGTTTGGGATTTTCCTACCGAATCAACCCCAATGAAGGCCTACATTTCACGCCAAAACGTTTACACAAACATGACAAATGTTTTTCTTTTTAGTGAGCGATTTCTTGATGACACTTGCACCCCAAGCAGCTTCTCTATAATTTATTCACTACCGTCAACAATTACTCCACCATTATAAAATAAAAAGGTTTTCCTTATTCAATAAAAAAAATCTGGTACGGACAACATACAACGTTCACTTACCTCGGCTGTTAATATCAATTAAAAAACTATTAAATACACTTTTTTGAAATATAAGTATTTATATTTACAACTGTAAAATAAAATACATTAAGTAAATGTGATACAAGATATACTGCCATGATTCACATGTAGGGATACTACCCATTGGAAACTAAAAACGACTACTACTTCATTAAAAAACGAAAATGATTTTTTTTCTCTTCCATTTTGAGCAAGCAAAATACCACCTAATCTCGGTTGAAATAGAAAATTAAAACCAAGTTAAATGGTCGTTTTCTAGAATATGTAAATATTATTGACCAAGTAAACATGATTTTATAAACAAAGGGAGGATAGGTTGAAGTATTGAATAATAGACTAAAATAACAATTTTTAGAGATTTTTCTATTCTTCAAAACAATCATTGATTAAAACAGGATCATTTTTAATCTCCACTATAAAAATTGTGATTTTCAAAATTAAAATATTTATTTTATTTTTCAACCGTGGGTATTTGACACGATATCTTGGTCTAAGTTGCATCTGAAGATGTTTAAATACGCAAACAATTTATGTACAAAGAAAAGGATCCAAATACATTCTATTACTGAATTTGAAACTAATAAAATCACCTTACTTAGATGTTTAATTTTATATAGCATACATATATTGGGTTGTGTCACACGAAATTTCCGTTTTCAAGGTTAAGGATTTTTATTAAAAATACGATATGAAAACAAGATAATTTTATTCGAAGTATTTATCTTCTTTTTCTACACATTTTTCCCAACGTGACACCAACGTTTTTATCCCCGAACTGAAAAACTCTGAGCTTTGAAGTGAAACAAAATCTGAAGTTGTTTGTATTTTCGTGTATGTGTTTTGTAGAATCCCAAAGTTCTACTCCGAATGCCCAGATAGGTCTGAGGACAGTGGAGTAACGTATTGGGTTGTGTCACATGAAATGTCCGTTTTCCAACTCTCCGAGACCTATGCTAAAGTAGAAGGTCTCGGGGCCATTTTCTTCTCAGACGCCTCGGAGGATTATTAGGGATTGTAGATGAAGCAAGGATTGAAACTAGTGGGAATGGAGTTTATCATGAAAGAAGTGGTACCTAATTCGCGCAGTCAGCAACATAGGAAACATTAAGGTCTTTATGGTTGGGTTTATTTGTGACAAAGTAAGAAGCATTGAGGATTTTAGGATGGATTTCGGATTGCAAGATTGGAGATGAGATGAATTCGATGGTTTAGTAGAGTACCAAATTTCTACTCCGTAATTCCATATCGGCCTTATGATAGTTCTGGAGATGAGTCTTTTGTACTTTAGTGGAAGGTTTGAGCGTTTGTCCAGTAGGTTTTGAAGTAGTCGAAAACGTCGGACAGTTTCTTGTCGTTTCAGTCTTATATGAGGGTTCCAAGTAAGACGTTTATGAAGGTTCAGTCCTTGATATCGGATCAGTTCAAGCGGGACAAGAGGAGTGTTATTGAAGGATACTGTTGGTCAAGATGTCATAGGTTTACGACGAAGGTTATTTGGTGGGATTCATTGGAATTTATTAAATAAACTTAAACTTGACAAAAGTTTAATGTTAATTTAAGTATTATACACTTTTAAAATATTGAATATCAGTTTATACAACTTATCGTTTTTGAGCTACATACACAGACCTTTTTGCGGGACTTGGTCATCTTGACTCAGGGGATCCTAAAAAAGCGTATTTCCGTTAAAAGCTGGAATTCGAAAATATTCACGATCTTTTCCCTTACTATATATTTCATATATAGGTAAGTGAAAGTAAAAACGTTTAAAACTACAACTCCCGAAGGTTCTTGTATTAAGTACATACAGATCATGCGACGAGGTGATTAGGCCGAGATCATACTCAGCCACCTTAGTTTTTCCTATTTTTGGATAACCACTTTAAGTGGCTGGGTGTGCACCAGTCAAGTCCTGATACGCCAAGGTCACCCGCGTTACATCAATAATATTTAAAATATATACCAAACAAATTATAACAGTTTGTATATAATATATATTATATAAAAAAGGTTTGAATGGAATCAACCAATGGTGCTAACTGAAGAGGAAAAAATAAAACATTGTACATTAAAATAAATAGGTTAAGAACAACGATTGAGGTTCGATAAATAACTAACGTGTACCTCATTAACGATAGAAAACAATTAATATAAACCTACACCACACGTAACAAGTATGAAACCTATCAATTTAAGATGTCTTAAATGTTTAACCTATAGAAAAGGCTTCTTTTTTTTTTTTTTTTTTCTAAAAAAAAACAAAAAAATAATTAACCAATCTGAACTGATATATTTACTAGATTTATAGTGTCTTCCTTTCTGAATCCCAAGTAATGTTAGGCATTTATACGTTTCACAAAGGTCCCTCATAACGACTATGCTTATCCATTCAAGCATATCCATTTCTTTCAGGGTAGGAGAGGAAAAGAAATTTCCGTGATGTTTCTTCTTCTAGAAGAACCTTCCGGATTTACAAGATCTTTATGATTGGCGTTCCAGGGGGAGGAGGGTGTTATACATAACAAATCACACACGAGGGTTCAACATGAATAGATGTCTTCGTTTCGAAAACTACTAGTATGTTTAGGGCCCAAGTGTTGGTGAGGGTTACACACTAATAAAACGAACGCCAAAAAAACAAGAACGTTATAAAGTTTGGACAACACATCATTATCGAAATAAAAACGACATTTTTCTGTCGAAGCAATGGTTCCACAAAAGACAACCAAAACAACAGTTTCCAAAGCCAAAAAAATAAAAATAAAAATAAATAATTATATAAATAAAAAAAAAATCAATAAAAAAAAATCGTGGGTTTTATTTAGTTCGGTACACTACAGCTTCTTCAATACCGAATCGTATTGTAACCAAAATAATGGAATGAATCAGAAATTGGCAAAACTAAAGCCATCTTTGGCCAATCGGAAGTGGCCTATTTTATTTCACGAAAACCTTCCGGAAACTGGTGGAGTTTGGGCATAAAACTCTGCCACATCCACCCTGCTTCAGGGATCAGGGATCAGGAAAATGCATTTTTGGAGTTTAATAATTCTAAAGATGGGGAATTTCATTCCGAGGGTATGAAAATGTTGCCTACACTTGTGAAAAAAACGTATTGATAGTAGTGGAGATTATTTTGATTAAATAAAATGGATATAGATCTTATTTTTTTATTTTAAAATACAAATACAAATAGAATAATAAATAAATGAACAAAATTAAAAAAAAAAAACAGTATTATTTTCCGGACAACCCAATAGATACGAATAGGAAAATAGTCGAATTATCAATAAAACCAATTTAAAAGAAAGTAGTTTAGTTTTTACTAAAAATGCATTACTCACTAACATAAGATACAAACTTGGAGTGTTTTAAAACGATAAAAACAAGAGATTCAACGTTAATCAAGATACCAACAGTAACAGAGTTATAAAAACTCTATAACTTTGCAAAACGAATTAAAAGATACAAAAAACTGTTAATGACTAGATTTAATGAGAGGTACTGATTGGTGGTGAGGTGGGCGTGAAAAAGCCAGGGAGAAGAAAGCTCGGTGACAATTAAAAGGAGCCTAGCTCGGACACGACGTGGCTAGGGTCACGCATTTAACTTTTTCTTCCAGCTCCCAGCTCCAGCCTCCGGATCACGATCCCAATTAAATGAGAAGCAGCTGTCCGTTTCTTTCTCTCGGTTATTGTCGCCTCGCTCATTTCTGGAATGTCCTCCCCTTCCAGCCCCGGGGAACGATCAGCGATGTCCTCAGGAGACATCCGATATAAGGCGTTATCTGGCATCTGTGGGGGAAGGCTGATGTAACGCAGCTAGGAGGGGTTGTGTGCAAGAAAAGTTGGCTGGGGGAAGATGGATTTAAAAGGGAGAGAGAAAATACCCAAAACTGATAAACTTCCAAATCAAAACTTCCGGTTCTGAACATCTTAAGACGGTGCTTTCTCCAAAGGCATCATTGCCATACACACTGCAAATTTTGTCAATCGTCAAAACAGTAGATTTATTTTCAAAGTAAAGATCATTAAAAACGAAAATGATTTTTTTTTTCTTCTATTTCGAGCAAGCAAAATACCACCAAATCTCGGTTGAAATAGATGAATAAAACCAAGTTAAATGGTCGTTTTCTAGAATATGTAAATATTATTGACCAAGTAAACATGATTTTATAAACAAAGGGAGGAATAGGTTGAAGTATTGAATAATACATAAAAAAACAATTTTTTTTTAAAACAATCATTGATTAAAACAGGATCATTTTTAATCTCCACTATCAAAATTGTGATTTTCAAAATTAAAATATTTATTTTATTTTTCAACTGTGGTTACTTGACACGATATCTTGGTCTAAATTGCATCTGAAGATGTTTAAATACGCAAACAATTTATGTACAAAGAAAAGGATCCAAATACATTCTATTACTGAATTTGAAACTAATAAAATCACCTTACTTAGATGTCCTTACTTAGATGTTTAATTTTATAAAGCATACATATATTTGGTTGTGTCACATGAAATGTCCGTTTTCAAGGTTAAGGATTTTTATTAAAAATACGATATGAAAACAAGATAATTTTATTCCAAGTATTTACCTTCTTTTTCTACACATTTTTCCAAGTGACACCAACTTTTTTATTCCCGAACTGAAAAACTCTGAGCTTTAAAGTGAAACAAAATCTGAAAACGCACTTTCCACTTGATCATCATTTTCAAAAAGTTTTCATTTGACGAAGTTGTCTAAATTCCTGAACAGGTGGTAATCTGTTGGAGACAACTCGGGAGAATATGGTGGGTGCGTAAGAACTTCGTAGCCCAGTTCTTTCAATTTTTGCACGGTATGTTTTGAAACATGGGGTCTTGCTGCCGCTCAGTGAGATCATGAGGTACCCATGTATGGAGCTTTTTTACTTTCCCAATACACTTTAAATGTCTGGAAACGGTAGTTGCACTTGCATTTAGTTGTGTTGAGAGTCCTTTATCTGTTTGGTAGGGGTTTCCTTCTACTGTATGTTTGAGGACATCGTTGTCTATTACGGACGGAGGTCTTCCTCGGGGCAGGTTTTCCAAGTTGGTATCCCAAGCAAAAAACTTAACAAACCAACGGCGAATGGTCCGTTCATTAACAATCCCTTCCCAAGCGCCTTGCAAATATTTCTAGCGGCCTCAGCTGCAGAATGGCCGAGTTTAAACTCGTACAAAAATATTACTCGAAAATCGCGTGTTTCCATGTTCATATTTGGAGGTATACTAAAAAGTGGCTAATTGATTGGGAAGCTTATGTTTATAATAAAAAGGTAGAGAATTAGTAACTGTTTACTTTAAATATGTAAACATTCGGAAGAAAACAACAGAGACCTGCAAAATCCTTTATGTATTTCAGAAACTATAAAAAACGGACATTTAATTTGAAACAATCCAATATTAATGATTAATATTTTCTTTAATTATAATAAAATCATAATAAATCATTATTAACCTCAAAATTCCTCATAAATTATGATCCAGAAACCGCCTTTGATGTATGCCATCATAAAGCATTTATAACAATTTGAGGCTATAATCACCCTCACCTTACTGAGACAACCCTTTCATTACAGGAATAGATTAGAGCCGGAGTCACCCTTCTAATTGTGGGGTGTTTTTTTGAACATGGCAAGTGACACTTTTTGCTCGAGAGTGTTTACAAAACATGATCAGCACGCGACCTGCCCTAATGAACCACATCTGCGTTACGCACTTTTTTCAGCCGTAATTAGCCAGGAAAAAAAATCTAACCCTTCACCTAGCGCAAAGGGGTGAGCCTGTATGCAAATTATGCTAATCTTTCCTGTTTGTCCTATGTAGCCACAATCGGTTTTTTACTCAAGTTTTTTTTTAAGGTATGTGTGTCTGAGCTTATTGAATCGGGTCGGTGTTAAGTTATAATTTATGGTTCTTATCATTTAGTAATTTATTATGGGGGCGACACACCTTTTAAGACTAATAAATGAGGTTCAGCTGTTTTATAAATTGTATTTTAATAACTTCAAATTACTATAATAGATGTGTTCGATACATTGTCTCAATTTAGTTGTTTTAACCCATCATTTTTTTTTTTTAATTTAGTTTATTTATTGAAATTAACAACTGTAAAGCACCAAATAATAAAACACGAAAAAACGACGAATATAAGACACAAATATGGATTTCATAGAGACTACACCATGATAGCACTTCTTTAAGTTAGATGGCCCTTAACTATATTCTTTTCAATCGCTTCGGAAGATATAAAGGCGATGATAGGTTACGAACAAGTGGGTTTCAGTAGAGAATGGACAGGAGCCAATCAAAATTACTCCTCTATCCTCTTGTATTTATCTAAGGATTTCAATACCAATATAAAATCAACTAATTAATTCTTCATTTAAATACATCAGCACTTATTTAAAAAATCTAGAGGAACTTCAACCACAAGGGTTATTTTGGCCCTTGATTATAAGTAAACACTTTAGCAAAAATAAAAAACATTTAAAATAGAAAACATTATAGAAAAAACAAAATAGATATTAGTATTTGGTATATAATAAGAAATATTTATGATAGTGTTTAATACTATATAAAAATTTTCTTAATAGAATTAGTGATTTTTTTCTTATAGTATACGAAAATATAGTTCAATAAAAAATGTTCAGAACTTTTTTTAGTTCGAGAAAGTGTAGTCATGTCTCAACAGCGTTCGAATTAATTTAAATTTAGTTAGAGGTTTTAATAACTTATATATTTCTTTGATATATCATAATTAGAAATTGAAAACGGAATTTTCATGCGATTGCATATTTTAATTAACATCTATTTCAATTTGTATAATTATGCCATATTTTACTCTAAGTCTTAGTAATTACTTGTAAAGAGACTAGGTGGCCGAGCGGGGCGGTATTGTGCTGTTCTGGGGAGGGAGGGAGAATGAATGCTTTAACTCTGGCATTAATCTCCAGCCCTAGAAAATCTAAAAAGGAGAGATAGGAAAGAACAAAAAAAAAAAATTAAAAGCATTTGGCAATACAATAAGAAGTTCAATATATATAAAAAAGACTTATTACAATCAAGATTTAATAAAATGATCTGAATTATCATTAATTTATTTAGCTTCTAGAGCCAGATGGGTTAAAAATGTTCTTAAGTTTGTTTAACTTGTTATAGAAAGAATTTTAAAAAACTTAGAAAAGTTAATTTTGCTTTTAATCAAGTAAAAAGTTTTTTTTTTCTTTGGATTTACTACAAATTATTGAAGGATAAAATGCAACCCTATAAAAGTTATTCTTTAATCATATCAATCTCTCTGATTGATATGTATATATAACACACAATGAAGTCGCGATTCTTGGTTTGCGCTGAAGGTTTATAAGTAAATACATTGCTATTAAGTTTTTCTTTAGATGGGGAAATTAAATTTTCGGTGATCTAGGCATCATAAAAAAGTTCTGAATCTTCTCTGAGTAGAAGTAGACACGTAAGATCTCCGAAATGTTATCATGCAATAAAAAAAGTTGCACATTGTTATATAACGTTATTACTTACTTATGAACATATGTTTTCGAAACAAATATTTTAACGAGAACTTAATTAAACTTTTAAAGTTTTATTTTAAATCATTGGTGTAAAACAGTAAATTTTATTAATATTTCCTTACATTGCTTACTTAACAGATTTAATGGCTATACCGATATTTATGATTGAGGGTTCAATAACTCACTGATCTCCAGCCGTAAATATCTAAAATTATGTCGCGATTAAATATAATAACATACGTTATAAAATAAACATATTATTTTGTATTTTCTTTCTAAAAGCAATTTTGTACTTAGTAATACCAAAGCGATAATCGGATTGGAAGATACTTTAAATAAATATAAATTAAAAGATACATTTCAGGACAAACTGAGAGAGAACGGACAATAATATAGAATTAAAGAATGCATAGAGGGACTTGGAGAGAGACAAAACAAACACGTGGCTGGATTCCCTGCATTCCCGCCAGTCGCCCATTGATGCCCTGGCCTTCAATGGACCGGGCTCATCTCAATGACTACCTTCGCTACCTGCGAGTCCAGGTGTACTGCAAGGCGCACTCCTAGTCTTCACTTTGTACAACTTTATAACATATAAAATATTGTAGTAATTACTAATATGGTATAATTATATATTCATTATAGATGGATACCTGGCATTCACGGTTTTTGAGAATACCATGATTTAATGATTTTTTTGCCTAGACCTCCTTGCCTTGGATTTTAAATAAATTAAAAATAAAGAAGAATACATTATATCATTCGCTATTATAGAAGAGTATATCATATGATCATATCGATTGGAAATAATCTCTTCTTACACATTTAAATGCACAGTGCATATTGACATATGTGATTATGAAGTAACAGAATTAATGTTGTAATTTAAATTTATTTAAATGACCTATATTATATAAAAATATGGTAAAAGATGTGAGTATATATAAAAAAATGTTATACATAGTGTAAATGGTTAAATTATAAATTATTTCTGATTTATAAATAATATATACTTAATTTATACATAATTAGTTAAAATAATTGTACAATAATATTTTAGATATTATCTGAAGATGAGGCAAATGAAGCCTCGAAACGTAATAAAGTGTAACATGTGTTAATAAAGGATACATATGAACAAAAGTAAGAAGAGATTATTTCCAATCGATATGATCAAGAAGAATACAGTTTACATGGGTAGCCAAATCTGTCTATATAACTGCTTAAGAATTATACAAATGTTTATCCCATTACTTTTACCTGGACCAGTCCAATTTCATATAAATTCTAGGAGAACCTCAATTTTAACATAATAAAATGCAGAATAGCTACACATATTTTTCTTTTTTAAAAAAGTTGTTTTTTAATGAAGATTTTTATGATTTTGGTTTATTATTTTCAATTATGAAGAACCTTTGTAACAGACTAAAAAAAACAACTCCCTCTCCCCCTCAAAATTTAATATTTAATTTAAGGTTTCAGTACAAGTAGAGTCCGAAAACGTATAAATCCAAAAAGTAAAAAATAAAATAAATAAATTACGTACAAGAAAAGGAAGTATGCACGCCGCACAGTGGAAAATATGACCGATTTAGGTGGACAAAATTCTGAAATTTGTCTATATTTAACCTTTGGGGCCCTAGATTAAGGAACAAAAAAAAAACAAAAAACTAACTATAAGAAAATAATTTAAAAACTAATTAATTGACACGATTGGCGAACGTACAGTGGTCAAACATCAAATTTATTTGATAAAATCTAAAACTTCCCTAAATTTTATGTTGGAAGTTCCGGAATACGAGGAAAATAATAAAAAAAAATCTAATTATGGCTCGGAGTTGCTTAAACCTGCTAATAGATGTATTTTATATCATTTAGGAAATTCTTGAAATTACAGAATATAAAACTTTTGATTCGGAGTGTTGTTTCTGAAAAAAAATTATGTATCACACAAAAATCGCGAAAATTCTTTGTAATATATAAAGACTAGAAGGATTAATGTAACAAATAATACAAAAAAATCCCAGTAGTAACTTGGGGGTTATATAGTTTTTCGTCAGTGAACAGTGGCATACATTTGCAAATTGCTAAATTAACTCTACAGGTGTGATTGCAATGTATATTCAAAAACGAGTTTGGAAATATAATGTTTTACCCGTCTCAGCAATGTCTATTGTTAAATAAAAGCAAAAGACTGCTCTAAATACATCTTGAACACAATAAATTAAAATCCAATAAAGATAATCTTACTGCCGGTTATTAGGCACTAGTGTGAACAGGAATGATTCACTCATTTACTATTTATTTGTAAACACGGTATGGCGGGAAATATTAGTATTAAGGGTCTTGCCAACTAATAATAAAAAGGTGAAGCACGGGAAAATTCCAAACTTTTGACTTGACTTTTGTCCATCTAAATTGGTGATTTTGCCCACTGTGCGAAGTTTGAATTCATAAATCCCTTGTTCCCTCATCTCTTGTTCATCGGTACATTCGTTTAATACAAGATCCCAGTCCACTAACCTATATATTCCTTTTCATCAGACATCATCCTTTAAAAAATCATTTAGTTTGCGTGCCACATCGTTCTGGAATTCCATACCTACCTCTATACGCAAAGCACCTTCTTTAACCTCATTTAAAAGCAAACTGTTCCTTCATCTCCTCAACCATCCATCGACAGATTGATTGTAAACAAAACGCTAGAATAGTGGTCATGTCACATTCTAAAATGAGGACCACAACAAATATGTAAACAATGTTTTAGATATATTTTCACCTTTCTCTTTCTTTCTTCTGATTTTCTCCTTATTATACCATAAGAAGCACAATAGTAATATATCTTCAGATACACATTAATGATTATATAATTATAAACATATATGCATACTAAGTAATCGTAGTTATTCATTTAACTTTATTTATTCTTATTTTTAAATAATATTATATCTTAAGTTTGTATTTCTTTTATGTTTTTGTTTCTGTGCCAGACACAAGCCAAAGTTTTGTACTTTTCTGTTATTCTTAGGGGACTGAAGGTCCCAGAATAAAATTTACTTTCTTTCTTTCATAAATAAATACATAAGAAAAGAATAATATTCGATATAGAATTAAATTTGTTACAAAACGAAAAAATAATCATTAAGATTTGTTAAGCAGAGCTATAGTTTTTTTTGACATTAGCAGAGGTATTAATAGATTTTCCTTTGATATTTTTATTGCTTTTCATATTAGTTACTTGCCTGTAAACTGTTATTCCCTAATATAGTTTTTTTGGAAATAATAAACCATCGTAAAAAAATTGGCAGCTATTTTTTTTTAAAGGATGAACTTACCAATAAAGCGAAGGATGGAAATTTCATGCACAATTACACCACACTTACCTGAAATCAAAATGAAGCATGTTAACTGCGTTTTTAATACTGTCTTATACTATTTTAGACAAGGATGAACACAAATTAATAGATATACTTCATAAAATATTGAGAAATAAGGGATATAAAGTAAATTTAAGAAGGCTATATAAGTGTATAATCATCAATTTTTTTAGAAAGATGGAGAGCGGAAATCATATTATATCTACAGTTTGGTACCATTAAATGATGTCTGATTCGAAGCAGAATTCAGTCCGGACATATTTTCTCGCTTATATGAAACTAAGTTCAAGAAGAGATTCTCGTCGTACAAATGTATTCAAACTAAGAAAGCTAAGAAATAGATCCTAAAAATGGCATGATTTTTAAAATTTTTATTTTCTCAACAAGAACCACTAAAAATAGCAATTATATAACAGCTTCAATATTTTATTTATTACATTATATAGTTTGTTATTATTATTGTTATTTTCAGATTGCAAATTAAATACTGTCAGAACTTGAGAACATTTTATCCCGAGGAAAAAAATTATGATAAAAATATTTAATTGACATAACAAGCCAAAAACTCAAAAAGGGAAATAAAAACTAATTAGGATCTTGTAGGGAGTATACTATGAAAAAAATGTTCTTAAAAAAAATTAAAATCTCATAAACACCAGTAAATACATTGTCACTTTTATGGTGAAATAAACTTTAGAAAAAAATAGTTTATCTTATACAAACAGTTTAAAAAAAATACATTAAATGAAGGATGGGGGATAGATTTGTTGTTTAACCCAAAATTTGTGAGACAAGGTAGTCCTGAAGACACACGAAATTTCGAAACGGCAACTAGTTAGTTGTTTACTGATATTCAATATTCTTTGGTTTTTGGTATTTATTAATCGCATCCAAACATTTTTATATTTCTTACAGTATCCTGAGCGATTCAGGCTATAATATGTCCTTTGACACAGAGATGAAGAAATTCCGAAAAAGGTAGTATGTGCCGTACCAAGGCGTCAGTGGGAGAACTGTATTAAATATAATCTCAGAAGTTTTTGCTAGGGCTCTGGTCATTGGAAGAATCTGTGTAAGCAACAGTCTATAGTATCGAAACCTTTGGGTTTGATAAGCATGTTATTATTGTGGTTGGTAGAATTACAAATACTCTAAAATAATATTATTAAGTTAAACCTTTACAGGAAGGTTCCGAACTATTATTAGTACAACTACTACTACCCACTGAGAAACCAGTACAGTTTCCTGAATGTATCCTTTGTTACAGGGTATACATCCTTCATATAGTTACCTTTCTTTTATGATTCTCAGTTACTATCAATATCTTTTAGATCTAGCATGCACCCCGCCGGCCGCATTTCCATCCCATTGAAGAGCCAACACGAAGAACTAATTGGCAGAAGACACAAAAGAAGAAGAGAGGCAGTCTCTTAACTACCTAGAATTATTTATCCTTTATCTGGGGGAGACGTCCCAGGGTTATTTTTCAGGGAGCCCCGGGGGGAGGGCGGAGGAGGGGGCCTGAATGCTAAAAGAGTCCTTTGCATCCCGCAATATCCAAGTCCTCACGGCTCCCAAGAATTTATTCATCAAAGGAGAATTCGCGAGGGCGGCGTAGCTCACCACCACTCTCCCGAAGCCTTCTCTAATCAGCCTCCGTCCCTTTTCTTTTCCCCCTTCTCTATAAGCAGCACCCCTACTGCTTTTAATAGCGGACCCTGATGAAAATTTATCCTCATTTCAACTTGGCTATGGCTTCCATTAATGGGAGTTTGCAGTTATTTCCCTCTAGGGAGAGGGCAGCTCCGCAGCTTGAAGAAAATCCAGTTGGCGTACCCCAAGCAATACATAAGCGGAACGTTTGTTATCCCAATATTAAAAACTAGGAGGGGAAAGACTAATAATGTCTGAAAAAAATCCAACACGAATGTACTAATGCATCCTCCCTCAAAGCGCATGAAAGTGTTTTAATGTACAGGTGTAAGCTGAAGAAATCGGCTAATCAACAGGATAAGGAAACGTAGATAATAAATGAAAAGTAATTTTTATTTTGGAAGAGTTCGTTCCCTAAGAATGTACAATGAACAAGAAGTCCAATTTGTCTGGCTTCGTTTATTACACGATTATTAAGTCAAATAGTAAATTATAAAAAAATAAACTTTATTCACATACGTACAAAGTGATAAAATGTTTACAAATGATTTCAGATGAGTCATCCTTATAATCAGTAAAATATTTTTAGTAATTATAGTCCATTTGCTTAAATGGCTAAAATGATAAAATTATTGATGGAGTTTAGTTGAACGTTGAGATATTAGATGAGATTTAGATGAAGAAGTGCTTCTTTAGACACCGTCTCAGAGTCACCCTGACGAAGGCCCACAACGTAGGCCGAAACGTCGTCACTCCGGCGTTCCTCAAGGCAGTGTCTTAGGACCCGTCCTCTACATCCTCTACACCGCCGATATCCCTACCGATCCCGATACCTTTCTGGCAACATTTGCTGATGATACCGCCATTTTGTCATCCAATTCCGATCCTGAAGCAGCATCGCTAAATCTCCAAAAGCACCTTTCCCTTGTCGAAGACTGCTGCAATGATTGGCGCATTAAGGTGAACCAAAGCAAATGCACTCACGTCACATTCACCCTTCGACGCAAATCCTGTCCAACGGTTAATTTCAATTCCATACCGCTTCCTTCCTCAGACACAGTCCGGTATCTCGGCTTTTTACTAGACAAAAGACTGACGTGGAACCCACATACAAGACTAAAAAGAAAAGAACTCAACCGCAGATTCGGCCAGTTATACAGACTACTAAACAGAAAATCTCATCTTACAGTTGACAACAAATTACTTATATACAAGACAGTACTGAAACCTATATGGACCTACGGACTTGAACTGTGGGGGACAGCTAAACATTCTAACATCAAACGCATCCAATCCTTCCAATCCAAAGTCCTCCGAACAATAGTTAATGCTCCTTATTACGTTACCAACTGTACCCTACACCGTGACCTTAATATTTCGTTTGTTTTAGACCTGGTACCATCCAAATTTTCCAAATTTCATCAGAACCTTAGTCATCATCCTAACCCTCTAGCGCAATCCCTATCCAGCACCACCCATCCTTACAATCCTCCTCGAAGATTGAAACGGCAGTGGCCACGAGACCTATTGTAAACATTTAAACTGGAGTTCTGACAATGGTCAGATCCTCCACTCATGTACGGTATGTTTGTGGCTACAGCGCCCTGACTCAGCCTCCACTGGCTCAGACCAGTGATGCGGCTGAGATAGAGGCGCTGGGATCTCTTGGATTCCGCTTTTTCCTCCACAAGTGGAGGGAAAAGCGCTTGCTGGGGTCCCTTTAGCAATTGTATATATTGTATATAGTTATGATTGTGTGTAAGATGTTTATTTATTTGCCAACTTTTTATTTATCTCAATAATAGGTTTTTGTTTCGATTTGTTTTGTTTTTTATTTATTATTATTATTTTATTGTATATATATGAATTTATTTATGTTCTATTTTATGTAATTTGACCATTATTATTATTTTCTGTATATATAGTATGAATGTGGTCTCTTATCAATATTATTATTGTTCATTTTGTAACAAATTATAATATATCTCAATAAAAAAAAAAAAAAAAAAAAAAAAAAAAAAAAAAAAAAAAAAAAAAAAAAAAAAAAAAAAAAAGCAACAACAATATATATATATATATATATATATATATATATATATATATATATATATATATATATATATATGGAACTAGTAGATTTAAATTAATATCGTAATTTCAACTTCAATCAGTAGTAGTTTTTCATAATCTTCAAATATTTGCATACCGTTTATTTTAATCATAGATTTATTTTTGTTTACATATTACATTACTGTTATCTTATTGTTGTACTTAAGTTATTATTAGTTTTTCTTTTAATTGTATTGGTTGTTACATGTTACAAGGCCCACCATATAGGCTAAAACGTCGGCACACAATAAAATAAGTTTATCTTATTTATGTATTTTCTAGATGACCGCACCTTCAACCAACTCCCCAGTCATATATTCTCGACGATCAACAATCACTCTATCATTAAAAATTAGATAATTTAACATGAATAAAAGCTGTAGAGCTTAAAACTGTTATTATCAACCTATTAGGGAGGAAAGGGAGGAGGGAATTCGTTACTAAAGTAGGGCAAGTAGTGGGAAAAGAATATATATTTTTTTCTAGGCCTTTCCTGCCCCATTATGCCTTTCTTTGTAATTATGCAACAGTCGGACGTCAAAGAGATGCCTCATGAACCCATTGCCTCAAAAGGGATACACTTCCAAAGGAATTAAGAAAGAACATGTACACGATCTATTAAACATTCATAAGCGACCCTTTTAGAAAAAAAAAAAAAGCCGTAGAAGACACAATGATGGAGGTTCCGTTGAGAGGTAGCAGAGGTACTTGTACCGCAGAACTCGAGTGCCGTGATTGATGGCACAGCTGGGTACACCTTGGGGCAACTAACGGTACCTCGGTACTCCAACATTAACCACTATTATACGAATTAAATCGCGTGTCAGAGCCTCGGGTTCAGGGATGGTTCGGCTCTGCATGTTCTCCTCCAACTCACTCGCAACTCTTGTGGAACATTATAGTCTACAATATTCAACAGGTTATAAAGTTTTAAGGCTATAAATTCTAATGCCATGGATACAAAAAAAAAAAAAAAAAATTATAACTCTACAACCCATGAACGGTCCTGGGTTCCGTACTTAATGAGATTTACACTGTTTCACGGCCAACGACCATACAAGGAGGTGATGAGGCCTGAATTACGCTCAGCCTCTAGGTTTATTCTCCAAGTTTGGGTACACACTTTATAGAGGCTGGTTGTGCCCAAGGAGGGTCTCTATACCCCAGGGTTGCTCCACGTCCGAAATAACAGAATAAATAATTCTGCCACATCCGGAGTTCAAACCTGGGATTCGGAGAACGGTAGCCTACTACTCTATCAACCTTGCCGCTCCCTTTAACAATTGAGACGTTGATTTCCAAAAGGTACTATATCCACTTTAGAGAATTTTACAGGAAACGCAAAAATCTGTCATTTATTTATTATTGGCCTAATTTACGTGACTCTTTTTTTATTAAAATCAAAAGTTGATTTATAAAGGTGTTACCAACTCATTTTTCCAAATTATTGCACTTTTCCGATGACTTTTAAACAATATAATATGGATTTAGTACTTTTTGGAACGAAACATGGATATAGTACTTTTTGGAACGAATTAAAAGGGATATAGTACTTTTTGGAAGAATATAACGCAAGGTAAGTTGGTAACAGTCACTATAACCTTCCTGATCCAACATTGCCGATAACTAACGTCTATCGTATATCGTTAATTACTAAGTTATGTATATTTCCTTATTCTCCCTCTGAGAAACATCTTTCTTTGTTGGTTAATTACATTGATTATCTATTATTCATAAAGAAAGTGAATATTCAAAGGACAATATATCTATTTATGGCACTATAATAAGAAAGTATGTAATTATGAAATTTGTTTTGAACTTGTATTTACTATTTGTGTGAATTTAGCAAATTTAATTATATTATTAACGACGTGTATACAATATTTAACCATAGATACTGATAAATAATAACTTTTGAGCTTTTATTTTACATAAAAAAATCGACTACTAAGTTAGATCATGCACGGATTTTCTTCACATATTTAGCAAGTTCGTGGAATGCTAATTCCAACTATTTGCTGCATTAAATACCATTATTCTATTAAAATGTGAGTTTCTGAAAAATTTTAAACCAAATTTATGTTGCTGCAAGAAGAAATACTATGAAAAAACTTAATTTAATTGTCAACCTAAAAGAACCAAATCGACGCAACTAAGTTGTTTTAAATAGCCTAAAAACTGATTATTAGGTTAAAACCAGTGATCAAAATAATAGCGGTGATTCAAGACGTGCTCAATGAACCAATAAAAATGCATAAAATGATGAAAACAATAAATTAATGGTGATATATTACGCGGTTAGGTGTTTCTGCCGTTTAGTAGGAAATATAGTACCTTTTGGAAGGAAATGAAATGAAAGGTTATATCTGTTTACATAGGATATAGTACCTTTTGGAACGAAACATGGATATAGTACCTTCTGGAATGAAATAAAATGTGGATTTAGTACCTTTTGGAATGAAATGAATTTTTTAAAGACTTTTTTAAAGGATTTTTATGTTTCTTGGATAAAATTTTATGACGGATTTAGATAAAACCAAACCATTAGAATACAAATATGTGAAAATATCAACTTTGAAAAAAATGTCCTTTAGTACCTTTTGGAAATCAACGTCTCAATTTTTAAGATTGGACTAGAGCGGCAAGGAGTTATTCAGAGCTACCAACAACATACATCATTTTGCCTACCTGATTTTGAACCTTCGATAGACAAGGCACATGAAGAAGAAAAAGATACATTTTAATATAAATTAAGACAATTAATTTCCTCTTTATTTAATGATTTGAGATAATTTTATTTTTAACAACAAATAATTTTTTTTTTTTTTTTTTTTTAAACATATTTATTGATATTTACAACTGTATTAAATAAAAATACATCTAGTAAATGTGATGGTAATATACAAAACTGTCATGAAAAACATGTAGAGACACTACCCAGTGGCAGCACTCTAAAAATATTTTAAACTAGAAGGTCCCGGGGCCATTTCCTTTTCAGGCGCCTCGGAGGATTATCCGGAATTGAAGAGGAAGACAGGATTGAAACTAGTGGGTTAGAGTGAGAATGGAGTTTGTCATGAAAGGATTGATACCTGGTCTGGGCCAAATCAGTAACATAGGGAACATTAAGGTCTTTATGGATAAGTTTATTCGTGACAAAGTAAGGAGCGTTGAGGATTTTACGAAGGATTTTGGATTGTAAGGATTGGATGCGGGAAGAATTTGATGGTTTAGTAGAGCCCCAAAGCTCTACTCCGTAAGTCCAGATTGGTCTTATAATAGTCATGTAGATGAGCCTTTTGTAGTTAAGAGGAAGGTTTGATCGTTTGTCTAGTAAGTGTTGAAGTAGCCTAAAGCGGCGAGCAGTTTCTTGTCGTTTTAGTCGTGTATGTGGATTCCAAGTTAGGCGTTTTTCAAGAAGAAGTCCTAGGTATCGGATCTGTTCAACAGGAACTAGTTGAGTGTTATTAAAGGATACTTTAGGGCAGGAAGTCAAAGGTTTACGGCGAAGGGTAAAGGTTATTTGATGGGACTTGTTGGAATTTATTTTTATTCTCCAGTTCTGACACCATACTTCTAGGTCTTTGATGTGGGCTTGAAGGGTATTTGAAGCAACAAATGGATCTTTATGAACTGATAACACGCAGGTGTCATCAGCATAGGTTAACAACAAATAATAAATTTATAAATAAAATTTCTAATTTCACGGATACACTGGATTCGAAATCTCAAGGATTGGTTCCACTAAATTAGAGAGGAGCTATTCAGCTATCAAAACACACCATTTTTACAAACTGATTTCCAATCTTCGATAGAACACGAACACACAAAAAAAGATACATACCAAATATAAATTAAGATAATTAATTTCCTCTTGATTTGATAATTTGAGATACTTTTCTGTTCCCCTAAAAATAATAAATATATATTCCAATGCCACTGATGAACTGTATTCGAAATCTTAAGGTTTGGTTGGACTACATAAGTAAGGAGTTATTCAGATCCACCAACGACAGACATCATATTGTCAAGTTAATTTTCTAATTTCAATAGAAGAGGAAAAATAAAAATAAATCTAACAATAACCATAGAGAATTAATCTCCTCTCGATCTACTAATTAGAGATAATTTTCATGTTTACCAACAAATACTTCTATTGTAATGACGCATTATTATCAGATTGATTAATAAAAATAACGGCCACTAAATATTTTTTTAATCAATTCTAATTTCTGTGTTGTTTTTTTTTTAAATTTTATAAATTTAAGATATGATCAGTAATTATAAATAAATAAAACAAAAGCATTAATGTTCATATTTGCTAGCTAGGAAATAGGTTTTTTTTTATTTTTTTTATTTATTTTTTTTTTTATAACGAAATTCAGGAGTGAATAAAGTCACAGGTTAAAGGCGAGTTCTTATTCAGTATCCAAAATACTTTGCAAATTTTATTAAAAAACCTGAAAGTTTGAATTTATAAAACAATTATTCTCCCGACGATATATTGTTATACCGATGTGAAATGTCGTCGCTTACTCTAAAGGATGAACGACGCCTTGAGCTTTTCGAGAACAAGGTTCTACGAGAAATTTTCGGACCAAAGAGGGATGAGACCACTGGAGAATTTATAAGTTTACACAACGGAGAATTACAGACCTCTTACACCTCTAGTATAGGCTTGGTGAAGAGGAAATTCCTAAAAATAATAATATGTGAGCTGAACTGACAGGTAAGCGTTCAAGAGGACAATAGAGGGAGGATTGTGTTAAGTCAGATCTCCAAGATTCGGTCTTAGAAGGTGGTCAGCTAATTGAATTATGTAAGCGAAGACTGGTGGTATCGAATTTGGTAAGCATACTATCGTTATGAGGATATTCTACAGCGATTGAAGGATAAATTCTATGGGCAATCTCATTGAAAAGAAATAATTTGATTTTAAAGTTTGTAAGACACCTTAATTTTTCTGAACGAACAGTGAAATTACACTCATCATCTTATCAACACTAGTTGGAATTTTAATATTTGACCGTATGTTTATTCAATAAAGGATGATATGGTTAGGTGGTGACCAATAAATGATTTAAAAAAATAATGTTACTTCAGCACTTACTGGACAGACGCTCTAACCTTCCGCTTATCTACAAAAGGCTCATCTACATGACCATAATAAGGCCTGTCTGGATTCACGGTGTTGAACTGGGGCTCTACTCAACCATCAAATTCTCTCCGTATTCAATCCTTACAATACAAAATCCTCAATGCTCCTTACTTTGTCACGAATAAACTCATCCATAAAGACCTTATGATTTGTCCCAAACCAGGTATCAATCCTTCCGTGAGAAACTCCATTCCCACTCTAACCTAATAGTTTCAATTCTTGCTTCCTCTTCCATTCCAATCCCCAGAGGCATCTGAAAAGAAGATAGCCTCGAGACATTTTAGTTTAGATTACCTATTGGAGTGCTGCCAATGGGCATTTTTACTTCATGTTTTTTTATCTGACAGCTAATTTACTTAATGTATTAACTAATACAGTTGTAAATCTCAATAAATAAGAAAAAAATTTAAATTTTATATATATAAATGTGTATGTGTATGTATATATATATTATATTTATATATATTATATATATATATATATATATACACACACACATTTTTTTTTTAATAAATATTTATTGAGATATATTACAATTTGTTTCTAAATGAACATTAGTAATAGTGATATGAGACCACATTCACACAATGATACAGTGAAATTACATATAATATAATATATATAATAAAAAACAACAACCTATAATTGAGATAAATACAAATGAATGAAAGAAAGAAGTAAGAAATACATTAACATCATACAAACAATCATAACTATAAAATAATAATAATAATGAAAACTATTGATGGTGAATCCTGCTTAAAGAACTTACTAATTGAGTCTAGCAGAATTAAAGGAATTGCAAAAAACAAGGAAGGAGACTATTTAGTACAATTAGAAAATAAAAGCATTTAGAAGAGATTGGGGAAAAAAGCTAAAGATGGATCAAATCGTAGAACACTTCATATACTTTACTGAAATAATAAAGTAATAATCCGCAAAGATGAAAAAACTAAATAAATAGATAGAACTGATAGTTTCAAATCAATGCAAATATTATTTGCTTCAATTGACCTTAAAAACCGGACAATACTCTTGCAAGATCGTATCTCACAAGGGTCTTGCTGGTATGCAGCCATCAGTCATAGACAATACATACATTCCGTAGACAATGGATAAGCTTTATCTATCACAATAGAGTATAGTAGTATATATATTAAGATTGCGCAAGATCTAACTTGAGCACTCTAATGTATTCCGATCTTGAAAAATCCCGTTGAACGTTAGGTTGACGCGACCCCTGACCACTTCTCCAATGCGATATCTCTCGGATCTATCTCAACCTATTATGAAATTGATAGTGCCTCATAACCTTTAGTCTTGCGACACCTTCTGTCGTGGCTGCAGCTAACGCAATACCTCCAATTGTTCTCTTAGGTCATCAATTATTTTTATCAATTTCGTATTGTTTTTGAGGTATATCAATTTCGTAGAGTTTTCGAGTCACGAAATTATTTTACTGTGCCAAATGACGTTTTGTCAACTACAAATCAGACAGAAATGGTTCTTATTTGAACTTTAGATCACTATGGCTCTACAGAAAGTAATATATTGTGAGTCAGTATTTTTTATTTCGACGGTCACTGATATTTCTATTCTGGGGTTAAAGAAATTTCCATGGTTCATGCTAATCTATGTCGAATAACGGTTATGTGCTGTCTTAATCTGTGAAGAAGCTGGTAACTCACATATATTTTCAGCTACTCATGTTTTAGAATTGGGGATACCCAACTTCTTCATAGAATGCTTTAGAGATGACCACGAACCCATAATTAATAAACACCTATTGCTCGACAGATCACCTTATCATCTCTTTCCATGGATTACCAAAAAACCCGTTTGTAAAAGCAACTAAATTTCGAAAATGATCTCTAATAAGAAAAATGACCTATTATTCGTAAATAACCCAGAAGAACCATTTTTTAATACATTTAATTTGAGTTGCCCTATATCAATGTTGTTATTGGTTACAATGTTATATCGTTTAATTCTCATATAAAACATTTTGTAAACAAATATCTCAGCGAGGCTCAGTATTTCTATTTTTGGACATTCTTGCAGTCTAAATGAATAATCTTTTCTGATCAATTGGAATATAATTGAATAAAGATATGGAGGGGCTAATCAATGCATTTTATTTTAATTTCTTTATTTACTTAGAGTTATCTTTATTTTTGTTCTACTTTTTTATTTTATAGGCTTCCCTCTTTTTTTTTTTTTTTACTTTCATTTAACCTTTCTCACCCCTATATACATTTTGCGAGAATGTGATCCCAGAGGAATAATACTTATAACACAGAGTTGGTAAAATAGTGTTATATTCTAAAATAATTATTTATAATTAGAATATAAGTAAATTGAAGAAAAAGTATGATAGCAGTAAAAGTATCAAACAGAGGGCTTCTTTATGGCGAATAACAACAGACCTTAATGTACATTACTTCTGAAGAAATTTAATGTAAGTAAAAATTGAACCTCTTTTATGCTCATCTAAATGTGAAATTACTGGTAAAGTGTCCAGTAATAATAACATTACAAACATAAATAAGGAATATAATAATCCAATGATAAATTTAAACATAAAAAGTTTAAACAGTGCTTGACGTGATAACGCCTTAATGTACATCTTTTGGGATTAAGCTGACGAAGCGAAGGAAAGAAAACTTGAAACCAAGATAGACATTGCGACAATAATACATAACACCCCGAAGTTAGCCACAAAAGTATTATCTTATCCAAAAGAAATTTCAATTGTTTACTTAAATTTAAAGGAAATTTTATTGGAATATATTTGTTTTATTTTATGTTATTGATGGGAGCGGCGTGGTCTAGTGGATAGAGCACTAGTCTACAGTTCTCTGGGTCCTGGGTTCGAATCCAGGCTGTGGCAGAATATTATTTATTCTGTTAATTCAGTTGGGGACGATCCTAGGGTATGGAGACCCTCCTGGGGCAGACCCAGCCTCTATAAAGTGGGTACCCAAAAAATGTGAGGAAAACCTGGTGTCTGAGCGTGATCAAAGCCTAATCACATCATTGCACTTCCGTTGGCCTAGAAACAGTACGAATTTCTACTATATGTACTGAGCCCAAGACCCTTCATGGTTGTAGTGGTAGAGGTTTTTTTTTGTTATTGATATTAATTATGTAATATTTTTATTTTGTTTTCTTACGTTGTAATTTAATTGTCTAAACATTGTATTTTATTTATTTTACTAAAGTTTTTGTATTTAGGGCTAAAATAAATAGTGGTTGAAGGACCTTAGTGTACCGGGTACCGGGAGGACTTTTATCTCGGCATTTATACCCCGCCCTTCCTCCCCGGTCCGAGAAATCCCCGTATAGCCTTCAAAGGCGAGGTAGGGGTGAACCAAAAATGGACTTAGTGTTAATAAATAGATAGTGCTTCAACTGGTTCACAAATCATGTTGGTAGTTAAATAAATTAAAATAAAACAGTTAAACATGAGAAAGTAATGACCAGGCTCATATGTATGTTAAGTATATATAATGCAGACAGACTAAATAGCTTAAGGAAATGGATATGAGACGCAGAAGAGAGGCAAAAAGAACGATAAAAGAGCGACCAGGCTGCGGTGAGTGCGGTTTTCTCGACGGGGTCCGGTCAGCAATTCATCTTCGTCTTCATCTTCCTGGCAAATGTGTCCTCTTCCGCAATACATATTTATTATCCTCTTCTGCATATGTAACATACACTTTTGTGTCTTACAGCTACGTGATTTACTTAATATGAAAAAGAACAACTAAACGATAATGGGATCTGACTAAACACCATAAACTCCAAACCATGAAGAAATGCACTTTACGGAATGTTAAGAGCGAAACAGGACAGGAGAAATTGAAAACTTCGAGATGAAGGCCGATCTGGTTGTAACATTAGTCAAGGATTTTCTTGGAGAACATCTGCTTAAGTGGTTCAATCGGATTCAATAGAAACCGAAAACAAGACCCAGAAGAAAAGACAAGAAGATAGAAGGTATGAAGAAGACCTGCAAGAAGATGATTATTGACTAGAACGAAGATAGGACAATTGGTTCAAATCCTCATCCTGCAGGGCGGCATGGAATAACGTTAGAAGAAAAAAATTAATCTTAATTTTTATGAATCCTCATACGAGACAAACGACAAGAAACTGTCATTACAACACTTACTCGACAGACGTTTAAAACTTATTTATTACAAAAATCTCATTTACGTTACCATCATCAACCACCTTAACATATGGAATCGAGCTTTGGGGCTCTACTAACCATCTAATTTCTTTCGCATTCAATCCTAACAATCCAAAATCCTTCGCAAAATCCTAAATGCTCCTTATTTCATTACGAATAAAATCATCCATAATGACCTAAATATCCCATTTTTCGCAGAACTATCCAAAGCAGATTCATCACAAGAAGCATTATTCTAATTTCAAACTCCGACCATACGAATCCTTTTGTGCGTAACTTATAGTTCCCATTTATTCCTGACAACCCTCGAGGCATTTAAAAGATGATGGCCACAAGACCTACTATTTTTTTTATATTTTATTGAAATTTACAACTGTATATTGGAATACATCAAGTAAATATGCTGATAAAAGATAGTGTACATGAAAAAAATGAAGAGAAACTGCCCATTGGCAGCGCTCAAGTAGCCTCGAGGCCATCTTCTTTTCGGAGGATTGTCAGGAATGGTAGAGGAAGCAAGGATTAAAACCAGTGGGTTAGAGAGGGAGTAGAGTTGGTCATGGAAGGATTGATACCTGATTCAGGCCAAACCAGCTACAAAGGGAAATATTAAGGTAAGGAATTATGGATGAGCTTATTCGTGACAAAATAAGGAGCGTTGAGGATCATTCAAGGATTTTGGATTACAAGGATTGAAGACGGGAAGAATTTGATGGTTTAGTGGAGCCCCATAGCTCAACTCCGTAAGTCCAGATAGGTCTTGTGATGGTGATGTAGATGAGTCTTTTGTAGTTAAGTGAAAGTTTTGAGCGTTTGTCTAGTAAGTGTTGAAGTAACCGAAAGCGGCGAGCAGTTTCTTGTCGTTTCAGTCTAGTGTGCGGTTCCATGTTAAACGTTTGTCAAGTAGAAGTCCTAGTAGCGGATCGTTCAACTGGAACAAGCGGAATGTTATTAATGGATACTGTAGGGCAGGATGTCATAGGTTTATGACGTAGGGTGAAGGTAATTTTGGTGGGATTTGTTGGAATTTATTTTAATTCTCCAATTCTGGCACCATACTCTACTAAATTAAATTGACATTAAAGTGCTACCACTGGGTAGTTCTTCACAAGACATTTTTAAGCCCATAATTGTAATTAGTTTATTTACTTATTGTATTTATTATAAGTACAGATGTAAATATCAATAAAATGTTTTTTAAAGTAAAAAAAAAAAAAACGAGGACATACAGAGAACCTCTATAATAGTTTCAAACGATATCCTTCTTACTGACTAACGTATTCAGAGTACAACAAACCACATTCTGATGATTTACTTATGATATCACCACAAACTGCAAGAACACAGAAAAATCACTCAACTGGCATTCCTAAAATAACTCAGCGCAGACTACATATAACTTTTAGAAACCTCATAGCCTGATTTATTTTTTTCTGCTGAATAAGAGGAGGATTTACCGCTCGTTGCTGTCTCCACAACATCGTGTATATAAACTTGTTAAGAACTAAAAAGTAGATAAGAAGAACAAATTAAACTAATTTTGCATGGATATAACGAGTGTAATCAAAATTGTTAAAGCGAGTCTTGAGAAAATTATAAAAAGGTGCGGTAACTTCTCTTCTAGAGTGAATTTCAATTTTGTAAGACTTTTCATTTCTTTTTTTTTTTTTTTTTTTTTTATAATAGTCGTTATTATAAACTCATCTTTTTCAGCTAGACCTATTTCTTACACATAGATACATTTACAGACTTTTTGTGGGCTTGGTCATTTGAACTCAAGGAAATCCCTAAGACATGTATTTCCGGTGTAAATTAGCATTAGAAAATTTTCACGAAGTTAATGAAGAAAGGGAGATAAGGTCAGACGAAGGAGGAAGACACAAAGTGCGTGTGTATAGATAGATCTAACGGTGCCTGGCGGGCGTGTGTGCCTCGGGCGGTGCCGTAATAGCCCCGGACCGATGGATGCAGATTACAGGGAAGGAGGAGGCAGCTTTAATTGGCTCGTGCTCTACCAGGGGACCTCGGGGGACAGCTCTCACTGGGTCACTCCAAGGGGGAAGGATATGCCCAATCTCAGGGGCATACCTTCCTCTTGCTCAGAGATTACCAACAAATAAAATTCGCGGACCGTTTATCCTTTCACTTCAATGAAAAGGATCGCTAAATCCAGAAAATCATAAAAATATATTTAAATACGATTTAGATTGTCCAAGAGGCTTAGGCGAGTCAAAGCCAGGAACTGAGCTTCAGGTGTAAATAAGGTGCTCCCCACTAAGTTGCACAACAAACCCTACACCATAGCTTGTTCTTCAGGCTAAATACCAATGTTACAGAAACCCCTTATTGCTATGTATCAATCATAACAAGTTTTGAATATTATTGGGACGTACAGCTAGCAGGGTCTTAGAAGAGCGGAAAGCTAGAGCACGGTTAGCCCATCCTACCTTAATGGATTCACAGACAAGTAAGGCATGGATTTAAGACAAACAATGAAGCCCCTGCCAGCTTAAACTATATCGTCAAGCTAAGTAATAATGATTAAAATTATGTATAGTCTCTTTTTTTAATTATGTATAATATTGTTCTAAATAAACTATTTATTTTATTGTTTAATCTTTCTTAGTAAATTGGATAACACTAAGTCTTTGGAGAATATTCCGGTTTCAATTCCTTACAAAATGAAAAAAGTTCGTGAATATTAAGTAATTACCCATGGCATCCCATAGTTTAAATAATTTTTGAACAAGTAAACTCATAGAAGTATGCCAGAAATGGTCATGCGGGAATACGTGAAAATCTAAGACTTTACTTCAATCCGCGATAACGTTTGCGAATCACATGATATGAAAGAAGTCGGAAAATACACTAAGAAACGGAGTAAATAACAGTAACTCTTCCCGGCAAATCTTATTCCAGACGAATTAATAAATTGGTTCTCGATTGTTCCACAAATTTATTTCATATCAATTTTATTTCGAGTCAAATTTTCAGGGTTATTTACCCATCTTCTAAGACTCTACTTACTTCACCATTATGTCGTAGGATTTCTCTTAAGAAAATTTTCTAATTTTCTTGATTGGGTTGTGCGTTGAAGTATTGAGAACCAAATTATTAATCCTGACTATATGTATCTTGAGACAAATACTAAATATACATAAAATACTACGTACATTGTTCGAATGCCCTCCAGACGTAATGAAAAACAAAACATATCCTTTCAGTTTCCTAACCCAGTGATATACCCGAAGCCTCAGACGCTATTAGGTTTTACGAAACCGGACTGCATGACTTCCAAACTTGCATTATGACAGACACACACGGTGACACAGCTAATTATTTCTGATACTAATCCTTGGAGTGTGTCGGCTAGGGCAAAGGGGAAACATGACCAAGTCGTTTCGGCCCCTGCCTAAGCTTGTGTTCACGATCGCCTTATTTCGATAATCTTGAGAGTATATTACGGCTCAGTCAAGAGCGATTATATAATATATAAATATATTTAATAATTATTAATTTCATAAAAATGAATTTAAGTATACTTTTTGAGTATATTTGATTATAATCACAGTTAGAAGAAGAAGTGATCCGGACAAACGGTATTCTTTCAGTGTTACAAATATCAGTTAAAGCAATCCATTATAAAATTACTTTTTTTTCTTTTTCTTTTTCCAGTGGCGCGACAGGCCCTAGGCCTCGCGGTGTAAACTCCTGCGATTTTACACTCACGTTTCACGATGCAATTTTTAGTGTAGGGTCATCACTCCCTACGTCTAATTTTGTGAGTGGCCACCCTTTAGCTGACGGGTCTCACATACCCGGGGAAGAAGTTGTGAGGGAATCCCCATTTTTTTACATCCTTATAAAGCCCCGCCGGGACTGGGTTTCGAACTCAGAACCTTTAGCATGAGAGACTGCGCGCTAGCCACTCAGCCACGGGCTCCCCAATAAAATTACTGAATATAAAGAATTGTCATCGATTAGAGTTTATTTTTGTAAAAGCAATAGAGGTCATTTTTCAAATTAAATTAAAAACCATGATTACAGCTCGGATTCTTCCTTGGAAGTCCAGATCAAGACCAGCCACGTAGCTCGAAACATTGGATAAAAATAGTTTTTCAATATTTTCTAAACTTTTTTAGCCGCCACTTGAACCATCTCATCCTTCTTGTTACACTTTTATTCATGATTAAATGATTATTTATATCTTGTATGCCGTAGAAGTTATAATTATATAACATTTAATGAATGCCTGGTTATTTACTTTGACTTACCTATATATGAAATATATACTAAAGGATAGTATTGCGATCGTGAAAATTTTCGAATTCCACTTTTCAACAGAAATACACGTTTTTGGGTCCTCTGAGTACACATGACTCAGTCTCGGAAAGAGGTCTGTGTCTGAGGTAAATCAAGCACAAAAAGAAAAGTCGAACGAAACTGAAATTTCATATTTAAGACAACAACACGCCCGAAATAATAAACAAATTTTTCATCGAGATCGGCTGACCGAAAGTGCTACTTATACCATGCAGTTTAGACCTTTTTACGATTTTCTCAAAAACGGCTCTTACGATTTTTATTAAACTCGCCATATAAATTTGAAATTTAATTGGCTTTAGATATATTATAGGCCTAAATGATAATGTAGGTTTCATTCTGATTAAGATTGTATAACAGGGCTTCAATGCCGAATTTTTAAATTGTCTTTTTCTCTTTTTTAATTTAGTAGATTAAAAAAAAATGCAATATCATCTTATTAGGCATTTTAAAAAGCGTCTAAGCATAAAAGTTGAACGAATTCGATAACCGATCAATGGAGAAAAGAGCAAAACGTTTTTTAATGTAGTTTTTTTTTAACATAAGAAGAATAACATAAGATACCATTGGAAAGTTTTTAGGGTCCTCATAATTTTAAAATAAGATTTTACAAAAAAAAAATTATCTCACATAAGGAGCTGGTCTAGTGAATAGAGGATTAGGCTACTTCTCAAGTCATAGTTTCGAATCCCGGATGTGGCAGAATGCTGTATATTGTTATTTCGGACGACGGGCGACCCTGGAGTATGGATACCCTTCTGGGGCAAACCAAGCCTAACTTAACTACCCAAAAATGGGTAAAACCTGGCGGCTGAGCGTAACCAAGGCCTAATTACCTTGTTGCAAAGCCGTTGACCTAAAAACGGTAGAAATCTCTATTATACTGAGCCTCTATATTATTCATGAGTTGTAGAAATAAAGGTTTTTCTATTTTTATGTTTTATTATTTTATATACAAAGCTGTAAAATGTAATGTAAAGTGACGAACAGGACATAAACTTATCACTGATTATTATACATAACGATTTTATGTTGTTATTTTAGTTTTGTTTAATCTAAGTCATATTTTCCCAACGAGATTGCATACATTGTTTCCTTAAGGCTAGGCTTCCCTACAAAAAAATTTCACGGAACACTTCATCAAATCAGTACCATGAAATGTATAATGTATATGCTATCTGTTACGGCTCGCAATTTAATATGTCTGTGCAAAAGATGAATGATTTTTGTTACAAACCAAGAGTTAGCAAATATTTTTCATTAAGGTAATTTAAAATACTAATAACCTCAGCGGACAACTTAGAAATCTACGGTTTATGTTGAAATGTTTATTATTGCCAGCGATTTTGGGTATAGGGGTTACCTAGTAGTAAACTGACAATAGCAACAATGCTAGGGATTGTTGTTGTTATGATAGCCTCCATGCAAATGTCTTTCACTCTTAACAAGACCATAATTAGTCTAATTAATCAACAAGTCCAATCAACTACATTTAAAATCGATACTAACTTTTAGTCCGGCATAAAACTTTGTTGTAAAAGTGGTTGTAGGAAATATTAAGCCTCAAGGGTTTTTCCGGAATGTCTTCCAAGAAAAAAGAACGATAGAGAATTAGATAGCTCAATCAGGGTCTGCAGGTATTATCGGATATGGGAACTATGAATTTACAGTATCATAGAACCTATAATTGTGCAATAGTACAGACTTTTTCCTACATACAGAAAACATAAGCAATTTTCACTAACTGCGAGGATATTTTATTCAACAGTTGTTTCCACTGACTAACAGAGCCTGCAACAATTAACCTGGAATTATTGGCTGGCGTTGAAATAACTCATAATTGTGAGTGTGGAGCTGTTTGTATTGCACGAACCGACAATGACTGCGCACCCTTCACTAATAAGTGTAATTCAGGGCCAATTAAACTCAAATTAGTCTACTTAGAGCACGCGAGATCCGGAACAACAGCGTTCCTATAGCGTGGCTTCGGGGAAGAGCTTCGATCCACTCTGCAACCATTCCAAGGAACTGCGTTTAAGAACGGTGTCTCCTGATGATTAGTTGTGGGACAATTATAGGAACAATGTTACAACTACATTGTTACGAAGGTGTAATATTGGTAATTAGAAAAATATCTCAACAACAGCAGGTGTAAAAGGTGTATGCAGTTACTGCGAGTAATTAGTGCTCTCATAGGACACTTCTAAACACTTCACGGTAAAACACATCAACGATAACTAGGAGGGATTGGTAGGTCTTGGAAACGATCCATTACTATTACAAACAGTTTTAAAACACAAATTACCCAAGGTTATTAGCCAGAATTTACTCACCAAATGTGAATAACGAGAAAGAAAAGCTTCTTGGCCAAATAGCCAACATTGGAAGAACTCTTCTAAAACATATAAATATTGGCATTGATTAAGACAGTTACTATAATTTACTATCTCCTATAATCTTGTCAGATAATCCACACCTAATTTGCACGACATCGGAAATATGCTAGAATAACCTTACACTTATATTATGGTCTCATAGAATAATTTGGGAATTCTGAAAATGGTATTCCCGAATTACATAGGATTGTGAAGTCGATATCTGAAGGAATTAAAAATTTTACATAAGCAATCTCTAAGTCATACAACGCCAGTTAATTAAACTGTTGTTACTTTAAACACGCGTTACATAGCTACCAGATGACCAATACTTTGAAATAAAAAAATTACGAGTTTAACTTTCGGAACCGCGGGAACTTTTATCTTGGCATTAATTCCCCCGCCCTCACCCCCTGGTCCGAGAAACCCCCCGTATAGCCTTCAAAGGCGAGGGACGGGTAGAAAATAAAATAAAATAAAAAATACAACGCTATGTAGAAACAAGATTTGATGAGTTGAAATTTAAATTGTTGAAATATCTCGATCCTTCATCTCCGGTTAGAATAGCTTGGTTACTTACAGGAAAATACTTTCTATTTGCCTTCATTGAAGTAGAAAAGGGAATAAAATTAAGGTAATAAAAATGGTAACTCACACTTAACCGCTATTACTAATAGATATTAGTAAGTTACATACTTCTTCAATATTTGCAGGATGCTTGGGTTACTATCACGATACATACAACATAGGAACGCTTTCCCAGCTACTAGCTGATTCCTTGGAGCAATAGATTCATCGTCCTATGCTACACCAGCTACCACGAGAAAAAACAGAAGACAAAAGATAAAACACGACCAAACGTTATCATATTTGTATGAAATAATATATATTAACCCAAAGGGTAAAAAAAATAATAATAACTTTATAGTTGTGGTAATTAAGATAAAAATATGATAAATAGCGATCGATATTATCGAAGACCTTGTCCTATCCTACCAGCAAGGGCAGGGAATTCTCAAATGTCACATATTTTATAACAAAGCGCAGGACTTATCGCGATCGGATCATCATAAAGAATTGTACATTTTTTTTTTTTTTTTTTTTTTTTTTTTTTTTTTTTTTTTTCTTACCCTCTGTTTTTATTTTCGAACAAAATACAAATACAAATGTAATGTGTATAGCTGTCAGATTTGTCCTTCTGTTACCCGGAGGTATTCTAAAGAGGATTGCTATATGCGCTGGATGCACTAGTAATCTTTCAAGGGCTTCTTCTAAGCCTTTATTTATCCATAGCAAAATGGGAGGGACCATTCTTCAGGGTTTTGGCAATAAATTGAATCCTTCCCTCGGCGACAACGTCAACGAGAGGTAGTGATCCTTGCCACCTCCCAGGCTTGGATGGTGGGGTGATATCAGAAAATAATGGATTAGGACAGGCCTTCAGCCCATCAAAAAATTTAATGTGCCTCCGGCTGATATATTCAGGCACTGTTGGCAATACTAACTCCTGATGAAGGATATGGTTTCTGGCCCTCTGTAAGTTGGTACCTCTGACAATCCGCCGAAGAATGGAGTTCTGGAACGTCTGTAATTGTTTGAGAGTGGACTTAAACAGATGCCGCATCAAGGGCGCACCATAGAGCATAGTCGGACGTATTATAGCCTTGTAGATCTGTAGTTTCAGCCTCAGTGAGAGCTGAGGTGACGTGAGTAGATGATTAAGTCTATAGCTCTTTCTCCTGGCCAGTTTGAGTCGTTCCCGGACGTGACTAGATAAGGTGAGGTGCCTATCTAGAGTGACGCCCAGGTAGAGGATTGAGTTAGAGACTGGCAGTGTTTCTCCGTTCACTTTAAAATCAGTGGGCAAAGCGCTCTTCCCCTTCTGGAACGACATGACAATAGCATCTGTCTTCTTCGGGTTCACCCTAATGCCAATCTCCTTCAGCTCATCTACAATAGTGGTCGATGCTCCTTGTGCCAGGGTGAGAGCCCTTTTCGGTCTCATACTAGAAGCATAGATGCCAATGTCATCAGCGTAGGCTGCTACCAGTGCCATTGGGTGCTTCATTGAGATCACTTTTGCTGTAAAGATCACAAACAATAGTGGTCCCAATACAGAACCTTGAGGAACCCCACAAATGGTGTCCTTTGAAGTTGACAATTTATCGCCTACCCTTACGACGAAGGATCTCCCGCTTAAGTAGCTTCTGATCAATCGGCATAATGAAGCTGGAAAACGATAGTCTTCCAACTGGCGAAGCAGTCACTTGTGGGATACACAATCAAACGCCTGTGTGCAGTCCAGCGAGATGAACGCCGTGGCTTCATTGTTCTTCGTCATACGCTCTATGGTGTGCCTTTGAAGTTTCACTAAATGATGATCGCAGGCTACGCCTCGTGAGAACCCGGTCTGTTCTGGTGGAATGATGGACTCCTCACTGCAGTGCCCTAGCAGATGGTGATGGATCAGCCTCTCGAACACCTTGCTTATATGCGAAAGGAGACTGATAGGCCGATAATGCTCTGGTGAGTCTCCATTCTTCCCAGGCTTAAGTAGCGGCACTATGATCGCTTGCTTCCAGTCATCGGGGAAGTATGAGATCCGCATACAGGAGTTAAAAATGTTTAATAAGAAGGCTTTACCCCTCCGAGGTAGCATCTTCAATAGTACATACGGAATATCATCCAGTCTCGAAGCCTTGTTACCCTTGGTGCGTCGTAGTACCGACTCAAGCTGTCCGAAGGTGGAGAATATCCTCTTTTCATTAGGGGACGTTGGTCTTCCCGCAGGAAGTGTGGGAGCATTTAACAGCCGATCATCTTCCCTCGCCTTATAAGAATCGGCCAAGAGTTCAGCCTGTTCCTCAGGGGATAATAGGGTGCCACCTGATGTAAGGTGTACACTCTTCCTCTTAGTGACGTGTGACCTCACAAGTCTCCAGAACTGACGATGATCATCATGAGTCCTACGGAGTTGCTCGTGCCATAAGAAAGTCTTTCATTCACGCATGAGGCTGGCTATCTGCCGGGTCATCGCATTGATGGCCGGTTTCAAGCCGTAGTCACAAGTTCGGTGGAAAATATTCCTCAGGTTGTTCCTTTGTGCAATGAGAGCAAGAATGTGACTCGGTGGTTTCCTGAAGGCGTTTGGCTGAGGACTAAACCTTGGTATGGTAAGATTGGCTGATACATGGACGGTGGTGGTGATATCCGAGATCGCCTTCTGCACCTCTTTAACAGTTCTTAAGTACTGTATCTTTGGTAGGGTATCATCCACACTAGCCCTATATCCTTTCCAGTCGGCCTTGTGGAAGAGGAACTTGCTCGCGGGTGGTGTTGCTGGAGTTCCCTCAAAGGCATATAGCACAGGCCGGTGGTCCGACGGTCCGTATGGGAGCGCTAGGCACTCAGTAACAGTGTGAAGGTCCATGGTCAGGAGTAGGTCAAGTGTGGATGTCCAGTCAGGTCGGGCCGCATGCCTAAAGGTGTGCACTCCGGGGTGGAAGACAGCCATCCTGGTCTTGGTGATATAGGTACCCATCGGATTGTTGCTACCGCACTGCCAGGCAGTGTGCCGGGCGTTGAAGTCCCCTAAGATGACAAACCGACTCTTATCCTGGGCGTGCTGCAGCAATAGCTTCATAGATGTTAATATAGCCTTGGGTCTCCTATAGACACAACAGAAAGTAAAACGTTGTTTTAATCGAACATCTACTGTGACTATATGAGTACCCTCTGTAGAAGCTACTGGGTTGGGTACCAACCTCGATGAGATATCTCCTCGAACCAGAATCACTACGGCCTCGTTAGCCCCGGGTTGACAAGCCTCCCGGTATGCAATATACCCCTGAAAATACAGTGAAGCAGAGGTGGGTAGTATAGTGTCGGTCAGCGCCACCACCGATGGCCGGTGCTGCTGCAGGAGGAGTTCTATTTCAGCCTTCTTCAGTAGTAGGCCTCGAATATTATAGGAAATAACTAAGTGCTCAGTCATAATGCTTAGCGATGATCTTCGTCAGCATCTTCATCATTTCTCGAACAGTTGCCATCATCTCTGCGAATTGGGCGTTGAATAGAGCATTGCTTGGATGTGCTTGTGTATTTAATGGGAATTGCGGTGTTGAGGAGTGAGCGGGTGCTGTCATTGGTTCAGCTTCTTCATGATGCGATGTTGGGGATGTTCTCAGTAGCTGCTGCTGCTGCTGTTGCTGCCCGGCGGGTCCGCCAAGTAGTTCAGTGAAAGCCAAGTTAGGGTTGACTAGCCTACTTGTCTTACTTGAAGGGGCTGCTACATTTATAATTGTCCTCTTTCTCATCTGGAGCAGTTCTTGCCGGCGGGGACACTCTTTGGAGGAGGCATGATGGGCTCCACTACAGTTGGCACATTTGATTGGTGCAAGTCGTGGGCAGCTTCTTTCTTCATGAGTTTGGGCGCACCGGGGGCATTTTACTGTCCTCCCGCAGTATTTCATGGTGTGCCCAAACTCTAAGCAGTTTCGACACTGTGCTGGGCATTTATCTTCTTTAAAGGGGGTTACCCTAAATCTAACCTGGTTCACATGGCGAAGAGCCTGTACATTTTCGATTTTTACCGTAGGCTCAGTGATGAGCAAGATGGCTTCAATCGGGTAGGTCACTTCTCCTTGTCGTTTGGTTAGGCGCTTGGCCATCACGAATCCTGGCAGCCTTTGTTTCACTTCAGTGGCGAACATATTTAAATCACTGTCAACATCGAAGCCGTGAACCACAAACTTCTTTGTCCTCTTGGTGCCGCGAGGTGCATAGTTGTACATTTCTGACATCAGAGATATTTAATAACGCCATTCGATTTAAATAGAAATAAATAAACATAGCCATAGATAGATTTAATTTTTTTTATTTTTTTATAATAGCTTAGTTGTTGGACTTTGGTTCAGAGTTGAGATGGTGTTTACATAGAGAGGATTGATAAACCCTACAGATGATGCTATTGCCTAACATAACCAGAATAGGAAGGATATGGCACTGGAACTGGAACTGGAGGCTAAGTTCTCGACTTACCTGGAATGGAGGTCGGGGCAAACAGCTGTAACTCGATCAGCGATGTCGGCCAACAGATCAGTCCTTTATGACTAATGGATTCCATCCCGGGGGCTTAGGTTTCATCTTCTGCAGTTGTTAGTTCAAGAATGAATCATCCAACAATGGTTAATTAAAAATAAAAATGGAATCATATTAGTTCAAATATCATCTACGAGATCCAGTGTCAGTGAAAATCTTATTAAAATAAAATCGAAATTGAGAGCTCTGGAATGTTAAGTATGTTTCGTGATTGGCGGTTAGTGTTTAATGCGGGATAGTATACCTGACGCGCCTGAAATTTTAAGAGGATTTTTTTACTAATTTCAATGATAGAAAATTAAAAAGATATATTACCAATGTTTTTTTTTCATGTAATTTATCATGTACCATACTTAACTGTTTTATTATCAAATAAAGTTTGTTAAAAATATTTATCTATTCTTCCCCATTTAGGCTTTCGCCATATCTATCTCTGGATCCAGCAGCTCAGCACCACACTGATCTAGATGGAGTTTCAGCTCTTATTTTTTACAAGCGGGAGAGTACTTCTAGATGCGCTGCATCCATTTCCCGCTTCGAATCACACATACAGCATAGTGGATATTCTACCAATCCGATCCTATAACAAGGGCTTTTCCAGGTAATCATGACCGGTAATCATTCTTAATCGTGCAACAGCATCTTTTCTTTCCAAATCTATTGGAATCATTTCTTCCTCGAGAAGGAGTTAGGCCCAGCGGTTGTTGATCTAACTAAGCCCTAGGGAATCCATTAGTACAGCATGATTTGCCCCCTTAACTTTATCACTAGTTCTGCGATAAGAAGTTTGATTGTTATCAAATAAAGTAGTAAATCTAAATAACAGGAACAAAAAAAACAACATATAAAGTTGTCAAAGATAATAGAAAGTGACAGAGAAGGCATATGTTTAAAAATTGAGTGGAGACTTAAATAATGTATTTCAAGTAAGGAGTTAAGGGAAAGTTGTGTTTCTTATATTCGTCGAATAGCGAAATGTTTAGAAGAATACGATTAATCATTATTGACATCATAATAGCGAATGTACTTTCCGTACATTAGAAAACTCTAATTCAAATCGGATTGAATAGGGTGAAGATTTATCCGGCATTATCAGCGGTGACTGAGGCTGTTTGATTCAGTGCCACTTATGTTTACAGTGGGATTGTCAGAAGCAGTGAGTGTTGTAGGGTGCAAACAAGGCTCGAAGACACCAGCTGCCCATACAGATGACCGATTTTCTAACGCCCTAAGGATTTACATCTAACAACCCCGAGCATTCCGTATTCCGGAGCTCGCTGTGCAGTTTACGAGGAATAATTGCAGCAAAGGCTGGGCAGGGACAAGATGAGCCTGTCGTCAGTCACATATATAGCCTCCTCAGCCGTGTTCTCGTTAGGCCTCAGCACTTGCATTAGCTTGTAAGCAGTTCAAGTCCTCCTGTACTTACACTATAACTTACACTTACACTATTGTAAGCAGTTCAAGCCCCCTTGTACTCGCGCTATTAGTCACCGCAAGTTGTTGCCCTCATATACATTCACTAGCAGGATAGTTGTAAAACATTTATAGGGCAGCAGTCTCCCTCATTCAACCTCGAAGGTTATATTAGCAATTTCATTGAAAAATTAACTAAAGCAAATTAAGTAATATTTTACTACAAGGTGATGAGGAGTAATTACAGCATGCTGATTTTTGAGAAAAAAATCTGGTAAGAGCAACTTACGATTTGCACTTACATCCATTATTAAAAACAATCTGAGAATTTTTTAATAAAATTAAACTTAAAAAAAAGGGTTAAGGTTAAATTGAGTTTCGACGGAAACGTGTTTTTCATATTGCAATAACCTTGCAATATAATATCCAAAACAATCTCTTAGTTTTCTCAGCTTTTCATCATTTTTCATTGCCTTATACAGCTTTGTATGGAATAGTACATTTTTTAAATAAAATAATTAGCTTTCCAACGGTACAATATACAAATATATATTATTCTTATGTTAAAAAAACCAACTAAGGATTCGACCAACTAGTATATTTAACAGTATTTTATCAACGCTGAAAAGATGATGTGGTTAATTTTATCGAATTAAAAAAATTAAATTAATCAATTTAAAAATGTCAAAAATCGGCATTTTAGCATAGTCAGACTCTTTCAATTAGAAAGAAACCTGCATGGTATTAAATTTTACATCGACATAGCAAGTTTAATCAAAATTGATAAAGTTTTGTTTTTGTTTTATCTGTAAAAAGGTAAAAAATACATTGTATAAAGTAGCTCTTCTGGTTCGCCGATTTACTGTAAAAATTTACTGTAACATCTCAGGCTTAAAGGTGTCTTAAATATGAAATTTTAGCGTTGTACAATTTTTGATATTATTTTGTTTCTAATTATGAGAGTTGTTATACATCACCTGTGTCTGTTTCTCTCATTACTTAATAATAATAGGCTTACCGAACCCGAAGGTTCAATGCCGAAACCACCATATTCCGCCTACACAGACTCGTCCAATGTTCACCGTTCAAGCCCAAGCCCCCGAGATCAGCCTACCTTTCGGACGCCTACCAGTCGGATCAGCGAATACTAAATTTCTTGGAATCCGTTCCTCACCGAGCCCAACAACGTTACTCGCCCATTTGAGTCTCCGCGATGCTATCAACTAAATTATATTCACTGGATACAAATTCCGCAATTCCGCATTGTGCAACCTTCTGAACTCCCCAGTGGTTCTCTCATTGCCTACTATACATAAAGTCTTTTTATAGTGTCTTACTTTTAGTACATATTTATATATATATATATATATATATATATATATATATATATATATATATATATATAAAATAATAAAAAAAAAAATTAATGATGGAGTTTTGTTGACCGTAGAGAAATTAGATGAGGAAGATGGTTGGGGTTGCGGTCATAAATTAAAACACACAATTAAAAATAAGCGTTATTTTAATTATGTGCCGACGTTTCGGCCTACAATGTGGGCCTTCATCAGGGCTAAAAAAAAAAAATTTATTTGTTATCAATTTTTTTTATTTATATATTTATTTAATTTTCGTACTCCCCTTCTTTATTTATTTATTTGTTTACCTACTAGATTACTGTTTATTTATCATTTCCTTCGACAGCTCCTTATCGTCATTCGTTATTACCTTATCATCATTCATCATTTATCATCGTCATCCGTTATTACTTAAAATCTTTTAATCTTTACCTCGTCACTATTTCTTACAATTTTATCAAATACTCATAAGTAATAACTCTAGTACTCTCAAGTAATAACTTTTGGCTATTTTTTAACAATCGAATCAGTAAACATAACTTAGCTTCTTGGAATTTTCCTAACGGACATTTTAGTTCTCATATTTTCCGTTCCACGCAAAGAGCGTTTTTTAAACTGAGAAACATCACTTCTGTAGGCAAAGCTGTCATGTTGTCACGTAAGTGTTTCTTTCTTATTGATAAGGGTCTTTTTTCATCGCCCATTTCTTTCTCCCCCTTTCCATACTCATATCTTTCTCCGTTACCTATCCTGACATATAATTATTAGCTTAATATTACATTATTTTAAAATTTAAATTATTTTTTATTCATACTGTTTCTCTTTTGTAATGACTATATTTTTTATATATTACCTATACTCTTAACTATGTTTTTAATATATTACCGTCATATATCAACTCAAAATTGTTAATATTTAAAATTTTAATTGTTCACATATTTTTCCTTTATCATTTTTTTCATTTACTTAGTCTCTATTTATATATTCTCATTACAATATTATCATCTCAATTATGTTTACTTCCATACTTTATAACTATCATCTTAATTTTGTTTATTTCCATACTTTATAACTGTCACCTTATTTCCATACTTTATAATTGTCATCTTATTATCATTTCACATTTAATATTATTTATGTTCCCATAATTTATTACTGTCATATTATTATTATATACCTAACGCATTATTAAGTCTATAATTACATTGGTTGTTATCTTGTTTCTTTTAGCCCTGATGAAGGCCCACATTGTAGGCCGAAACGTCGGCACATAATTAAAATAACGCTTATTTTTAATTGTGTGTTTTAATTTATGACCGCAACCCCAACCATCTTCCTCATCTAAAAAAAAAATTGGTTGTGATATTTCGTTTTTCATGGCCCTGAAGATGACGTAAAATTTATGCCGATATGTAGGCACAAATAAATTAAGTTTACTTAATTGAAGTGTTTCCAACCAACTTATCCTTATATTCTACTATAGTCAGTTATTCTTTCATCATTATGAAAACTTGTTATGTATAACTTTGAAATAAAAATATATTTTTAGAGATAATCGTTTTAATTAAAAGCCTGATTACATACAGAAATTATGATTGTACACGACTGCGTTAGACTGATGAGGAAGCGGAACACAACTAGATTTGACAGAAATATTTTTTCATTAGAGTACCATTATGTGAGTCCTTGGTTAATGGTTAGGCCGCATATTAGTGGTCGAGTGGCGTAACCAAGGAGACAGCTTCCTTCTTTGTATCAGCCTCTGGGGGACGAAGAAAGAAGGAACGGGGATTTTATAAGCAAAATACTGAAAGCTATGAGGAGGATATCAAACGATCAAAAATAAACAATTTATAATAAGCTACTCACAACTATACTATTTGGAATTTAATTTTGATTTTTAAAATTTGAATTAGGAAACCAAATCGTGAAAAGAAATCCTATATCAATTCTAAGTAGCCTGTGAATTTTCCTGATTTATAAAGTTTGAAATTCGCCTTCTAAGCCTTGTCAAGCTAAATCTGGTGCGCGCAACACACGACTATCACTATCACTGTAAGCTCCGTTATATATTATATATATATATATATATATATATATATATATATATATATATATATATATATATATATATATATATATATATATATCAATTTAAGAATTTTTAAACAAATTTAGAAACGAAATAAACAGTTAAAGAATTATTTACACTTGTATAAGAATTATTATTATATTATACTACTATATGAGATTATACGACAATCAGTTTGTTTTATTTGCTATTCATCACTCTCTGTTAACAATAACAATAGTATGTATAATATAATATTTTTTCTTAAATCTTTAGCATTCCAACGGTATATTATACATATATATTACTGTTCTTAAGTTTAAAAAATAAAAAAATGCATTACAAAAATAGTTTTGCAGTTTTCTCCTTTAGTTGGAGATCTAATTAGTTCAACTTATATATTTACCTGTTTTTTAGAAATGCTAATGAGCCGATATGGTTAATGTTTTCGAATCTACAAAATTAAAGGTACTATAGAGGAAGAAATTTTGAAATATCGGCATTTAAGTCCTGCCAGACTATTTCAATTGGAATGAAACCTACATGATATTAAAGCCCGTCTAATTATACATCCATATAAATTGTTAGAGCTGTTTTTGAGAAAATTATAAAAAGGTGCAAAATGCATAGTATAAAGTGGTTATTCTGGTTAGCTGATTTTGATGCAAAAGTTGCTGTGCAATCTCGGTTAATACAGTTGTCTTAAAAATGAAATTTCAGTTTCTTAGAACTTTTAGTTTTCGCTCATGGTGGTTCATGGCGATCGTAAAGGTTATATACTTCCATATAGTCAAGATTTTAGACAAAAAAATATTATGTACCAAATCGTACTTGAGTTGCTAAAATAAAGGGAAAGTTGTCATGAACTAATAGTGTTAATAATTATTTTTACTTTTAGATCATTTCACAACACATATTAGTTCTACTGTAAACTAAATAGGACTAACATGGAAACTAAATTAACTTTAATACATTAAAATGTATTAAGAAAAAGTTTTTATGAAATTTAAAATTGTGATAAACTGAATAAAATAGGAATCGTTAAACATAACAAACGAATAAACTAAACCAATTTTTGATTTTTAGAACAATTTATGCTTGTAATAGACGTTATATGATAAACATAATATTTTCTTGCTAAGTACACTTATCGTTACGATTACCCAAAGTAATAAACTTTTAATTGGTCAAACTGAAGCATTTTAATCATAAATTACACCACATTTAAATTGCACCCGCGCAACCCTGAGAGAGAGGGAGAGAGAGAGAGAGAGAGAGAGAGAGAGAGAGAGAGAGAGAGAGAGAGAGAGAGAGAGAGAGAGAGAGAGAGAGGGATCACTACTTACATGATTTCCAATATGAAATTTAATTATCAATACATATATAACCATAATTATTAATACCATGGTTCTCCAATAACCAACAACTTCATAGAAAAGAAATTTCACAATTAGTTCTTACTTTTACGGACTAACCATGGCTGCACAAAAAAATTTCTCAGTTTAATGAAAATAGAAAAAGATGGCAATTGCCTAACATGCAAAGTCCCTGAAGACCCGCGCCATATTCTATTTCAATGCAAAAAACATAGAAAGCATAGGGAAGTAGTGGTTCCCCCAGAAACAGAAGCAATGTTTTTACATAAGTTAGACAAAGAAAAGTTCATGATCATCAAGCAATTTTTCATTAACGCTCAATGTAAAATAAAAAAAAAAAAAAAAAAAAAAAAAAATGAGGCACTTCACAGAGTTTAATTTAATTTTAATATTATTTCATTTCTTCTATTTATTTTGAGTCACCTTCCTCTCTCATTTACATAATTTTATTTTAAACTCTATTTAATTAATTTATTGATCTTTTTCTATTATACTTGGTTCCGTAACCTAAGTTTCTATTAAATTATGGCAAACAAGTACTGACCATATAGGATTTGGATTCAAATCTTAACAATCATTTGGATTAAAAAAAAAAAAATAAAAAAAAAAAAAAAAAAAAAAAAAAAAGTGCTACAGTTAGTAAACTAAGAAGATGGGGTACCTACTAGTAGCGGAGTATTTCAATGGCACTGTTACCATCAGTTAGGAGCGGTAGTTGATAAAGATAGTTGGAGCGCTGAAAAGGAACGGCAGAAGAAGAAACTGAGATGGAAAAGTGAGTTGGACATGATGAGGACCCAGCTCACGTAGGCTACCTTATTATAATAGCCATTATTGTGGAAGCAGTGTGAGCCGCTATCGTAAACCTATCAGGGGCTCGTTACCCCAGCTCCTCGATGTGTCACGTGATATTGTAACTCCGTCGGTATAGTATACTCTGCGAGGATTGTGCTGCATCAGAGCTCTGTCGGGGTCGAGTGGGATAATAAACATACGGCTACAGGGGATGGGACAATGCAATGTGAGCGAAGGGATATTATGCGCAATCCGTTAAGGAAAGCTAAACATTAAAGCTAATTAGGAGAGCAATTTAAGTGTAAGACGTACACACGAAAAGGACTAATTTTACTATTTCAAAGAATATGCCCGATTTTCATATTTTAATGATTGTTTTTATATTTTTTCTTATTCTAGGTTTAACCAGGTAGTCATAGGTTTGCGAGGAAGGGTAAAGATAATTTGATGGGATTTACTAGGATTGATTTTAATTCTGCAATTATAACAGCATTCTTCAATGGATTGGATGTGGGACTGAAGTGTTTGTGATGCAACTGTTGGTTCGTTACTTACGGATAACAGACATGTGTCATCGGCGTAAGTAGTGAGGATGAATAGGAATATCAGTTGTATAAACGGAATAAAGGATTGGGCACAAGATGTTACCTTGAGGTAAACCTGCGATCTGAGAATATATGGATGAGTATGAAAGGTTATGGTTTACTTCGAAAGTTCTATCTGTGAGGTAAGAATGAATTAAAAAATAAGAATCAAAAGTATAAATTAAAATGAGAACTCCTAAATACTAACACAAAAACTATTACAGATGGGGTATCGCGTCCTTATGTTGTCGTAATTCTACGGTATAGTACAGTTATTATGATGCTAAGTTATATGAGTAAATATCCAAGAATAATAACTATTATCAACAAACAGCTAACAAAAAAAGGTGTTTATAATAAAAAAAGTAAAGACACTTCAACCACCTAAGGTAATCGACTTAGGACTTAGTAAAAAGTTCCCAACATGGCTGACTTGCCAAACTTTAGGTCCTTGGTGTGTTTCCCAAATAAGGACTAAATATTTGAAGGAGCTAGCGTGACGTGCGAAAATATCAATCAGGCTCCGGACTCAGGTGTACACCAGACAGCACTCAAATCACCATCATGTGAGACCATCTCATAAATTATTTAGTCCCTAAGTCTAACCCCTCAATGATTTTTGGGCCTCTTCAAAAATTCATCCCCGTTAGCCTAGGGGCGTTTTTATAAGGGATTGCCTCGGAAGGGACGGATCTGAGGCGTCAAAGAGGGTATGCCAGCACGCAGAAATTCAATTTAAAATTAATTTAGAAAATAATGTCTAGATGAAGCTTTAATTAAGTTCGTCACGTTTTTCAATATTTCAATTTAATCCTCTCTGTGTTTATAAAATCATGTTTACTTGGTCAATAATGTTATCATTCTAAAACAATATTAGTTAAGGTGCTTTTATGCATCACTATTAATCGAGATACCTTATCTTGCAGTGGTACTTTGTTTGCTCAAAATGGAAGAAAAAAAAATCAATGTTGACTATTTATTCACTTACAAAGAGAGGATCCCAAACGTATCTCACAAATTTTTAAAGGTTAAATCCAACATTAAACCTCTTCAAAATATTAGGGACTAACGCTCCCCAGGAGTCGCGTAAAAAAAAAAAAAATCTGAAAGTTTTCGAGCGAAAAAACAATTTTATCTAAATATATATGGTTCTTATGAAGGTGAAAAAATAAGTTTGGTACCAAAATCACCCTTTTTCAAAGCAAAATTATTTAAAAAATAAGCCATTAAAAGTTTTAAGTTTATATAAATAATCTCGTCGAAACAGTAATTTAAATAAGGTTTCTGAAAAACTGTGTTCATTACTCTTAAAAATTAATTTTAATCTGTTAAGATAATACGCAGTTTCAAAAGATAATTAATTGCTGACGTTCATATAAACTAATAATCTAGCAAACGTAAACAGTTTATCATAGAGAGGTGTATTTAAAGTACTGCATTATTTTTTGGACAGAAGTCTAAACTAATAAACAAAATATAATACTACTACATTAATTAACAAAATTAAGACTACAAAATAAGAGAATTATTTTTTAAACTTTTTTTACTGATTTATAAATAAGGATCTCTAATTGTTTTTTATTTATTTATTTAAAGCCACTTCAATATAACTGCAGCTAATCGGACGATGCTACAGCTGGATTCCTAATTTTTTTTTTTATTAAGGACCTATTACAATCGCAAATAAACTTAAACTAGTAGCTGACATCGCACAGGATCGGGAACACCAGTTTACGTTCTCTGTTAAGGATGGCATAGGAGAGCCCGTGGCTGAGTGGCTAGCGCGCTAGTTTCTCATGCTACAGGTTGTTAGTTCGAATCCCAGTTCCGGCGGGGCTTTTATATAAGGATGTAATTAAATGGAGATTCACTCACAGCCTCTCCCCCGGGTATGTGAGACCCGTCACTTTACTGGTGACCACTCAGAAAAATAGAGGTAGGGAGTGATGACCCTACACTACAAAATGCATCGAGAAACGTGAGTGTAATATCCGAGAAGATTACACCAAGAGGCCCAGGGCCTACAAAGCCTGTCGCGTCAATGGAAGAAGAAGTGAAGGATGGCATAATCATTTCATACTCCCATTAAAAAAACCCATGGGGAGCTCGTGACTGAGCGGATAGCGTGCTAGTCTCTCACGCCAAAGGTAGTAAGTTCGAAACCCAAAGCCGGCGGGACATAAGCATATTATTAAATGGGGATACCCACACAGCCTCTCCCCCGGGTATGAGAGACCCGTCACTTTACTGGTGACCACTCAAAAAAATAGGGGTAGGGAGTGATGACCCTACCCTATAAAAGTTCATAGAGAAACCTGGTGAGTATATTCTTCCAGGAGATTACATCTCGCGGCCAAGTATCTCCACGGCCAGAGAAAAAAAATTAAAAAACCAAGGCTCACCTGCCAAGTTTGAATCCGCAACCTTGCGCATAGAAGGCTGTTGTGCTAACCACTACACCACAGGTGACCCCAGGATCTCTAAGTCATTAACTAAGTTAACAAATGAAATTATAACTATTTTGCTGTTTCAGGTGGTCCGGTAGTCTCATCATTTGCAATTGGCAGGCAATAATAACTACGCTCTGGTAGATTCAAAATATTATAAGAATGAATAATGAAATTATCAGTGTATTGAGAAGTTATACAATAAATTATCTGATGAAATATAATTAAATGTTATCTGATATATGCTAAAGAGCTGTAAAATTGATCTCGACCCTCCATCTCTATAAGGCGAGGCGGCTGAGGGTCTGTATAATCAACACTCGTCCGAGGATCAATTATCAAGCTCAGCTCACACCAAAACCAAATGTGCCAAATTGTAGGAGGTTTAGGATAATGGGATTAGCACCTGAGGCCAACTGTTTTATCTAAATAAAGTCTAAGGAACCTCGTGGTGGCTAATGGCTACGGATAGGCAAGATAAATAGCCAATGGCCAGCCGTTCCTAACATACAACCGTTAAGGCCGGTCGTGACTCAGTCCTTGCCTAGGAGGAAATTACCGCAATTATCAGGGGAAAATGCAAGGAAAATAGCCGGGGAAATCATGGCCGGGGGGTTCTAATGCGGGTTGACGCCTCCGGCCGGTATTTAGAGGTCATTAGGGTCGCTATCAGGGCTACCTAGCATCTGATAAGGTTCCATCAACTCGGCTGTTCCTGGGTTGTGAGTGGGTCTGAAGGGTGGATGGGCGAAGGAGAGGTAAACCTATAGGCCGAACCATTGTTTTAGTAATCTACAAGGAAACAAAAACGGGAAATAACTAGTAGTAAATACTGAATCATAACGGTTACCATTAACTTCGTTTAGTATAGTCCAATATTAATATGTAATGTTTCTTGAACAAAATAAGTAAAGATTTTTTACTCCCTCCGAAATATTATAAAGCCATTTGCCGGGTTTGAAAGCATGAACATAGATATATAATATAAATCCTCAACCACTTATTAAAGCTTTTGAGGGTTACCGGTGGTGACGTAGCTATACAGCATTCTGCACCAAAGACCGCTGGTTCGAACCTGGCAGACATGTGAGAACGACTAATCCCTCATGTCGAAAATAAATTTGGGACTAGGAGCAAACAATAGCCTATATTCTTCGTCAATCAGTCTGCTTTGGTGTAAAGCGTCTAAACCAACCTACTCCTAAAGGGTTAGGAATAAATCAAAACTAAAGCTGCCGTCAAGTCATGATCAAGTGGATAAGGAGCCAACTGCATCTGATTGCATTATATACGGTGATTCAAACGTGGATCCGTGGTGAAGGTTCCAAAGAAGTAAGAACCAGTCCCTGTGTATAAGAGCCATCTGCGAGCGAGAATAGCTCCTTACTAAGCGAAGATTCAACCTTTTGTTTTGTGCGACGAGGTACATAGTGGCGACCCAGTGAGGGAGAGACAGGCCGGCATAATGGGGGAGACTTGAAGAGACACAGAGAGGTATGAATGAGGCTCGAGAGAGGAAGCATCAATCAGCGGATTTACATTGAGAACAATGAGAGCGGTTAAATTGGAAGAGCCGGGTCCAATTTAAGGGGCACTAGTGATTGACAGCTGCCTCCCTGCCTTCACAATTTACCCGGGACCACACCACACCGCTCTCCTTCTCTCATTTGAATATTTAGTCTTCTCGGCCCTCTGTCACGACCGGGCGCTTGGGGTAGGTCCTGTCCTCTCCGTCAATGTCTTCTATATTACATAAACGATATTTAAAAAAAAAAAAAAAAAAAAAAAAAAATTCGGACATCAAATCTACATTAAACGACCTCTAAGATCATAAATGAAAGACTTATTAATTAATTAAAATCACGTAAACATATATATTCCCTCTTTATTTTTTCATCTTCGTTTCAAAATTAACGCTTTTGTCTAATATTCTTCATTCAAGATGTAATAACAAACAAATATAACACTTGCAAAACAAATAATGCAACATTCACATGCCATGCAAGAACTCACGACTCCTTAAATGAAGAAGATTTCGCATTTTACTAAATAATCAACGCGAGAACGTGCAAGAAAATATAATTGTGAGGTTCCTGAACAATTTAAATGAGCTAAAGCTTATTAGTGAAAATACATAGAACGTTAAGTCCAGTCCATGGTAGCCGAAAAGATTAAGGCATACAGTAGCGGTTCGTATCTGGTAAAGGCTGGTTGTTTTTTTTGTTAGGTTAGTAAAAACGAAGGCATCTTATTAAGTAGCATAATTTATATATTTTTTTGAAGCAGAATATTTTTTTTTTTTTTTCTATAGCAGTTTATATTACAATTAATTTTTTGATGGCATAATAAGAGAATTTAAAAAAAAAAAATTTTGGAAATATATTACAATTTGTGTCAAAATAAAAAAAAGAAAAAAAAAGAGAAAACTAAATTTTCTCTACGAAATAAAACATAATTGGAATGTATTTTACTAATCAACATTCAGAAAAAAACCGTATGAAAATCCGTCGCGCGGTTTAGGAGTTCGCGCAACCAAGATCCGGGATATATTGTTTTATATATAAAGAGATGGGATAGATATAAATAACATTCACAGAAAAGTGAAGTAAATAATATTATATCTCCTGCTATCGGTACGTATTTATATCTGATTCAGATGTTTCTCACTATTTTACCTATCCACTCCTAGCATCTCAAATTTTCAACATAATTTTTTTTTTTTTTTTTTTTTTTTTAACTTCTTTATTTGAATCAAAATACAGACATATTACAGTGCAAGTAGAAGTCACTATCCTACAAAGGCGAGCCCGTGAGTGGGAAAGGAGTTCACCTGCGGCAATTCAATAAAAGTACAATAACAAACAGTAACAGTACACAGTATGATACAATACAATACTTAAATAATATAACACAATTTTATAAAGAAACAGTAACACACTACACAGTATGAAGCAGTAATTGACTAGGCTTAAAAGCTATAAGGAATACATATACATATATACAAGATATAAAATTAAGGCATGCAAATATAAAATTGAATTACATAATACCTAATTAATACAAAAAACAATTATATGAAACAGTTAAACAGTACACAGAAATAAAAAGGAATTGACTAAACCAAAAGCAATAAGGAATACAAATTCATATATACAAGATATAAAATTAAGGCAAGTAAATACAAGATTGAATTACATGATAAGCAATATAAAGATACATAACATAGTACACAGTAAGAAATTGACAAAGTCAAAAGTCAATAAAGAATGCATATACTTGTATACAGGATAAATATCAGAATGAGTGACGCAGGCTGGCATTGACGACATGTCTATAGCGATGAGTAATTTGGATTCAATAATTAAGCAATTTTTTCTTTACTGAGGGATTTCGCCCACATTTTAACATTGTAGTAACAATTTGAATACTTTAGAGGATTTGAGTAAGAAAATTGAAAATATGGAGGAATATTGTTGTATACAGCAGCAATGGAATAACAAGTCTGGTGTGTCGTCCAGGTATGTTTTGGTCTTGGCACAACTAAGCTAAAGTAATTTTTCAGTCTTGTAGAAAAATGGTGGTGAATCTTCCCGACTAGCTCATCCCGTCTAAAATACAGCTTTTTCATAATTGAGACCATGTATAATTTTTTTGCAGACATTACATTAAGTCCGAGAATATATTAATTGATGGAGGTCTTTTATTAATACCCAAAATTACCTTCATAATCTTTCTCTGCAGAGAAATATAGTGAATAAGTTTGTATACATATATCTCTGAGATATATGTATACAAACTTATTTACTATATTTCATATTATAATGTTTCCCATTTTATGAGAGTATTGACATTTTGTACATTATATATAAGTAACTCTTAAATAACGCTATTGAAAAATTCAATAATTATAATCTTTCCCTGGATATTCAGGCTATTTTACACTCAAAGTTTAATCCTAATTTTAGATTATTTGAAAATGAGGAAACATAGATTGATCAGTCAACTAAGACTATGTCAACCCAATAAACTGAAAGTTACCAGTTACGGATTCCAAAATTGTTATTCAGATAGTAGCGTTGAATGCCCTATTTGTAATTCAGGCGAACCAGAAGATCTTTTTTTTTTTTTTTTTATTATTTATTGGAATTTACAACTGTATACAGGAATACAACTAGTAAATTAGATGAAATATATAAAGGCATGAAACACATGTAGAGAAGCTTCCCAATGGAAGCACTCTAAAAATGATTTAAACTAGAAGGTCTCGGGGCCATCTCCTTTTCAGACGCCTCGGAGGATTGTCAGGAATCGAAGAGGAAGAAAGGTTTGAAACTAGAGGATTAGGGTGGGAATGGAGTTTTCCATGAAAGGAATGGTATCTAGATCGGGCCAAATCAGCAACATACGGAATATTAAGATCTTTATGGATTAGTGTATTCGTGACAAAGTAAGGAGCATTGAGGATTTTACGAAGGATTTTGGATTGTAGGGATTGGATACAGGAAGAATTCGATGGTTTAGTAGAGCCCCAAAGCTCTACCCCGTAAGTCCATATCGGCCTTATGATAGTCATGTAGATGAGTCTTTTGTAGTTAAGTGGAAGATTAGAACGTTTGTCTAGTAAGTGTTGAAGTAATCGAAAACGTCGAGCAGTTTCTTGTCGTTTAAGACTTGTATGAGGGTTCCAAGTGAGACGTTTGTCAAGGTGCAGTCCTAGATATCGGATCTGTTCAACCGGGACAAGAGGAGTATTATTGAAGGAAACAGTAGGGCAGGATGTCATAGGTTTACGACGAAGGGTAAAGGTAATTTGGTTGGATTTGTTGGCATTTATTTTAATTCTCCAGTTCTGACACCACACTTCAAGGTCTCTGATGTGGGATTGGAGAGTTTGAGAGGCATTAGTTGGATCAGTATTGACTGATAACACACAAGTGTCATCAGCGTAGGTAGAAAGGAAAGTGTTAGGATGGGATGGGATATCAGCTGTATAAACTGTGAAAAGAATAGGTCCCAGGATACTGCCTTGAGGAACACCAGCAAACTGATTAAAAATGGATGAATAGGAATTATTATGATTTACTTTGAAGGATCTGTCGGTGAGGTAGGACTTGATGATAAGGAAATATGTAGGGGGAAGGAAATTGCGGAGTTTGTAAAGCAATCCCGGGTGCCAGACTCGGTCAAAGGCTTGCTCTACGTCGAGGAATGCTCCCGTGCAGTACAACCCGCGCTCTAATGCAGACGAGACAACGTCCACCACACGATGACATTGCTGGATAGTGGAGTGGGACGTTCTGAATCCAAACTGGTGATCAGGAATTATGGAATTAGTATCTAGGATGGGATATAGGCGTTTCAGTATAAGTTTTTCCAAGATTTTACCCATGATTGGTAAAAGTGAGATGGGACGGTAAGAAGATGGATTTTCAGGCGGTTTCTTAGGTTTGGGTATCATTTTGACAATGGATAATTTCCAGGAAGCAGGAAAGTATGTGGAACGGAGTACGGAATTATATATGTAAGTAAGATATAGGATAGCCTTTCGAGGAAGGAGTTTTAAAATATGGGAAGTTATAAGATCATGTCCAGGAGCTTTGCGGGATGGTAAACTCTGGATGATGTTAGATATTTCAGTAGGATGGAACGCTTTAGGAGGAAGAACCATTTGGAGTGGGATATCTAGTTCTGCTTCTATAAACTTAATGTGACCGGGATTATGAATATCTGGATGTGGATTAAAGGTTTTAAAAAGGTGCTGACCGAATATCTGGGCCTTTTCTTCATCAGATCTTGTCCAGATATGGGATTCAGTTAGGAGTGGATGATTACATTCTTTGTACTTCAGTAACTTTTTTGTGGTCATCCATAACGATCTGTCTGTAATAGTTAGTTTTTCAGTAAAGTTGAGTAAGTTTTGAATTTTAACTTTTCTGATTTCTGATTTTAGTCTGTTAGTAAGTTTGTTATAATAAGTTTTGTCTGAAGGGTATCTAGTCCTATGCCACTTCGATCTTGCTCTGCGTTTTTCCCTTAATAAGATTCGAATGTGCTGTGGCAGGATAGTCTCCTGTGAGTTAGTAGTGTTAATGGTTGTAGTGTTGCCAAGTATACTACTGCTGATTGAGTCAGTCAGTTTTTCAACAGCTTTATCAATATCATGTTTAGTCTTTAGTGGTATTTTTAAGTCAAGTTTGTTTTCCAAGTTATATCTGAATCCGTCCCAGTCAACTCGTCCTGTAATCAGAGTGGGAATGGTGGGCTTAGGAACAAGGCTTGAATGCAAGGAAAGCAGAACCGGACTATGATCGGATGATAGGTCATTTAGGGATTTGATTGTGGATTGGGAAGAAGATATCTGAGAGGAAACAAATATGTCTAGGATATCAGTACGTTTTTTGAGGGATGTAGGCCAGTATGTCGGGTTCATTGGCGAAAGGATTGTATAACAATGGGTGGTGGAGACTCGAGAAAGGAGATTGCCACGGGAGTTGGATCCAGAAGATCTAAATCATTTTTTGTTTTAATGCCCTGTTTACTCCCCGTCCAGAAATAAGCACTTGAGGACATATATTGAAAACATGTCAGACAATGACCTCATAGTACAACTTTTGTTGCAAATAGAAAATAAAAAGAAATTTGAAAATTTATTTTATTATGTTACAGAGTGTTTAAAGCTAAGAAATTTGTATCTGTCTATTCAAGAATAATTTAAGCACATTACAAAAATAACAATAATTAAATTTACAGTTACAATTTATTTTGCCTTTTATTATGTATTTGTTTTTGAAGCGTATTTTGTTTAGTACAGTTGTAATAGATTTTTTTTATTTATGTTTAACTGTTTTGTACAATTCAACTCCATTTGTATGGGTTAGCCCGAAAACAAATAAAGATATTTATTTATTATTTATTTATAAGTAACTCTTTTTTCACACTTCTTTTTTTTTTATATCAAATCTAATTATTTATCCATTATTAAATTATTACAAATTTAATTTGGCCCTTTTGTTTCTAATTATTATAATATTAGTTAATCATCATAACTACTGTTCTATAATTATCAATAGTTATCAATAATTTTTTTTAAATTATCATTTTTGTGTATTGCTTTCCACAACTTGTTATTATCTTTTGTTTCATAGCCCTAAAGAAGGCCTGAAAATTAGGCCGAAACGTTAGCACAAATAAATTAAGTGTTTTTACGACTGCACACGGAATAGACTTTTCTCCAATATATACACACATTCAACCATTCTCACATAATTAAAGTCATATCTCAGTGTGTTAGCTCCCCGGATAGCGTATATTTCATGACGAGTTATTTAAAAAAAATGTTAGAGGTTAAAATGACGTTCAGTTCGGAGCCGTTTTCGAAATAAGCCATCGATAAGATAAATAATAAACTTTTGACGATATAAAAGTTTATAATTGAGGGTAAACTAAGAGAGGGAAAGAGAGAGAGAGAGAGACAATCAATATAGAGCTCTGAAGGTGGGGTGGCGAGTGGGGTAGCCGCCCGTAACAAAACATAACGAGTCTTCATTTTTTCTTTTCTTTTCTCCTTCTTTCAGGGCCGGAGAGGAGGGGATGGAAGGAATGTTTTAACTCTCTTCTGATCAATATTTCACTGAAATAATTTCACCTTCCTCTCCCGGCCCAACTTTAATTTCTTCTATACATTTTTTATATCGGAATTAGGCGCAATTTCGGGCCCTTTTCCTCCTCCGCCTTGTACATTCCGCCGGCTCCCCGTGAAATTTTAAAATCCTCATTTAGTAATGGGGGAGGAGGCCTGGAAAGGCTTTCGCTCTTTCGGTATAACCCTCCGCTCCTACCTCTACCCTTCCGAATCTAGTAAGATGTGGTGGCCGCAGCTTGAGGGGTTAGTGCCCATTACAGAACAAAATATTTTTACTTTCACTAACCTATTTCTATCAAGTATATAATAAGATGAAGTATTGTGATCGTGAAATACATGTTTTGGGGCCTCTGAGTCCATATAACCAAGTCCCGCAGATATATCCTTGTGTGAGGTACGTCTAGCTCGAATGTGTGCTCTTTTAAGTGTTTATATTAGGAAAAACTTCCAAAAAAAAAAAAATAATAATAATAAAAAAAAAAAGACAAGAAACTAAATTAAATATGGGCATTAGCACCAACCATATGACCAACAATCCAATTTGAAGAAAAAAATAGATGAAATTTTAGATAAGCACATTATATCTTGAAAATGGGGAAACAGCCCCGAAACGTTGACAGATATGAAAGCTTATGAAATAAAGTAATTGAGTGACAAATGGAAGTCAATGTGTGCTCTTTTAAGTATTTATATTAAGAAAAACTTCCAAAAAAATTAAAAAAGAAAAGAAACTAAATTAAATATGGACATTAGCACCAACCATATGACCAACAATTCATCCAATTTGTAGAATAAAAAAATAGATGCAATTTTAGATAAGCACATTATTGTATATCTTGAAAATGGGGAAACAGCTCCGAAACGTTGACAGATATGAAAGCTTATGAAATAAAGTAATTGAGTGACAAATGGAAGTCAATGTGTGCTCTTTTAAGTATTTATATTAAGAAAAACTTCCAAAAAAGTTAAAAAAGAAAAGAAAGTGAAATACACATTTTAGGGCCTCTGAGTCCATATAACCAAGTCCCGCAGAAATATCCATGTGTGAGGTACGTCTAGCTCGAAAACGAAAAGCTGTACGAAACTAAAATTTCATATTAGAGACAGATATACGCCCCAGATGTAACAGCAGCTTTTCCACTAAAATCAGTATTACTTAATACCATTTATACTACTTAATATCTTTTTACGATATTCTCAAAAACCGCCCTAACGATTTTGATAAAACTAGCTAAATCGATGTAAAATTTGATAGGATTTAATATAATGTAGTTTTCATTCTGATTGGGGAGCGGCGTGGTCTAGTGGATAGAGCGCTAGTCTACTGTGCTCCGGTCCTGGTTTCGAATCCCGGTTGTGACTGAATATTATTATTCTGTTATTTCAGCCGGGGGGCGAACCTGGGGTATGGAGACCTTTCTGGGGCAGACCCAGCCTCTATAAAGTGGGTACCCGAAAATGGGGAAAAAACCTGCCGGCTGAGCGCGATCTCGGCCGAATCATCTCATTGCACAGGTGCTGGCCTAGAAACAGTACAAATCTCTATATGTACTGAGCCCAAGAAGACCCTTCATGGGTTGTAGTGGTACAGGTATTTTTTTTTTTTTTTCCTTTCTGATTAAAATAGTCTGGCAGGGTTTAAATGGTGAATTTTCGAATTTCCTTCCTCTAAACTACCTTTAATTTTGTAGAAAATTAAAACATAACCCCATCATCTTGAGAGCATTGATAAACAACGGGTAACTATATAAGTTAAACCTGTTCGACAACCAACTGAAGGAAAATAGAGAAAAAAGTGTTTTTTTCGACTTCTACTAGCCTACGTTGTTTAAATCCATTAAATAATTTCCAAACACAATTAGAGATAAAAATGAGCTAAACTAATAAAGAATTCATTGAATTGAATGTCTATAGAAATATGCGTTTTATTAAAAAAAATATTACATTATTATCTAAACCAATCAGTTATATTAATCGGCTTTTTATCTTTCTATATTAACTTTTATAAGCTTGTGAATAAGATAATATTTTTTTCTAAAATCGTTCGCTTTCTAACGGTATATTATACATGTATATTACATTACTGTTTATATTTTCAAAAACACGAAAATTGCATTAAATAATATTTTTAACAAAAACATTACTAAACCTTTCTCCTTTAGTTGGCTATCAAAGTCATTCAACTTGTAAAATTAGCCGTTTTTTAGAAATACTAATCAGACGACATGGTTATTTTTATAGGATCTACAAAATTAATAGGTATTTTAGAGAAAGAAAATTTAAAATATCGGTATTTAAGCCCTGTCAGACTATTTCAATTAAAATGAAACATGATATTAAAGCCCATTAAATTTTACATCTGATATAGCGAGTTTAATCAAAATCGTTAGAGCCTTATTTGAGAAAATCAAAAAATGCATTTTTCAAAGTGGCTCTTCTGGTTAGCTGATAAAAGCTTTGATAAAACAAAAGTGGCTGTATTGTTTTCTTAAATATGGAATTTCAGGTTCATAAGATTTTTTGTTTTCGAGCTAAACTTACCACAAACCCACAGACCTTCTCGGCTTGATCATTTGGACTCAAGGGAACCTGAAACGTGTATTTCCGCCGAAAACTGGAATTCGAAAAAAGGTTATATTAAATGGACTTTATAATATAAGATACGGAAATTATCATGCGAGATGGAATTAAAACTATAAAAAAAAAAAAAAAAAAGTTACAAAATTATTAATGATACAATAAAAAAAAATTAAATTATTACTTATTAATAAAAAAAAAATAATGTAACAAAATTAGGTATTGATCACTTCCACCGAGGAAAATAATATTTAAATCAAGACAGAGACGAGGTGCTAAGGGTAGTGGAGGGTTAGTAGGGCGAAACTGGGCTAACTCTATCACAGGTGACCCTTCCTCTATTTATAACCTCGATAAAACTTAAACGAGCGGCTATGAAATACCAACCACCCACCGCTGGTCTGTGTTAAGGCCTATACTAAACATAACATGTGTCCCTTTTATTATTATAGCTAGGAGGATAATAATAATAAAATTACATAACTGTCATAGAACAACCTCGACAAAAGATATATGAATTGGGTGATATTCGTTCCTGAAGACTGATACACAGAATCTCCGAAACGTCTGCAGAGGAAATAAAAAATACAATCATGAATTTTTTACTTTCACTTATATGTATATGGAATAAATATTGGGGAAGGATTTAGGAATTTGAGATTACAGGGGAATTTGAGTAGCGCAAAATGGTCTGTATGTATGTGGTAGATATAGCTCAAAACTAATATAAATAAATCTACATTATACCATGCATTTTGAACCTTTTTTAGGAGTTTCTAAAGACGGTTTTTAGATTTTCATTAAATTCGCTATATCGACATAAAATTTTAATATAATGTAGGTTTCATGCTTATTGAAATAATTAAATAGGGCTTAAATACCGAATTTTTAAAGCACCTTTAATTTTGTTGATTTGGAACAATTAACCATTTCATGTTCTTAGCATAGATAAAAAATGGATTATATACACAATGAAAAAAATGATAACCAAGTGTAGAAGAAATATTTTTTTTAGGTTAACTATTTTTCCGCAACTTTTAAAAAATGAAAAAAAAATTACAACATGTATAAAGTTATGCAAATGTCGAACAGGGCATAAATATAAGTGATTGTTCTAGATAATTATTTGTACCATTATAGCATTCAATCTAAAATGTAATTCTTTAATGTTTTTTAAACTTTATCTTCATGTAAAAATATTAAAATTGATTTTGAGGGAAGTAAAAGTCGTGTATTGCACGTACCAGATTTTATTTATTTTTAAAATTTTATATAATGTTTTAATTATCTATATATGTATATATATTTCATAGTTCACATAGTTTTAAGATAGATATGATTAGAGTGCTGCCGCTGGGTAGCTTCTCTACTCTTCTTAGCCTATTTACTGGATGTGTTGTACAGCACAGTTGAAAATATCAATGAATAATTAAAAAAAAATAGATATTTGAAAGAATGGTATTGTATTAGGTTGTTTAAAACTTAATAATTTATTTTAAGAAATTGAAATTGAGTAATCATTGCTCTAGTGTTTAGTAGTCCGAGTTTGTAATGCCAAATAAGAAAACGAAAATATGTATTTTAAAATCACAAGATACGCGATAGAGAGAATACATGGTTAAAAAAAGAATAGTGCTGAGTCGGGTTTTTGGGTTAAACAGATAGAAAAACATCCAAAGAATAATTATTTTAATTTTGATATAACTAATACAGAATAATTTATAGATAATATCAATACACTATCAATTATTTAGTATTTTATGGACTTGTCATTTTTTTCATTTGTGTTAAAAACATATTTATTCCATTATCTAATAACGAGATTAATTTTTCAATTATTGAATCCCCATTTATTATTGAAATGTAATCTAAAATGCTGATTTCAGTTCTTTATACATAGTTAATATGAATATCTAAAGTTAATTTATTGGGTTTTACTACATTTAAATTTTTTTTTTTCGGTTTAATTCTTATTTCATTTATTTTATTACTTTATTTCTTTTTATTGTTGTTTACTTTATTGGTATATTAATCAAAAGAATAAAAAAAATAAAAAAATCAGGATAGCAGTACAGTCAGACAATTTCAATCAGGTTGAAACCTATATGGTATAAAATCTATTGATGCTTATACCAATATTACGCGGTAAATCAAAATCGCTAGAATCTTTTTGGACAAAATCGTAAATCACGCGAAATGCATGTTATAAAGTGGCTCTTCTGGTGCGTTGATTGTGCTGTAAAATATTATGTAACATCAAAGACATATATGTTTCTAAAATATGAAATATCAGTTCTGAACTGAAATTTTATTTAATGTATTAGAGTTAAAGTACCAAGAAAAAAAAAATAATAATCATAGAAATCGGTTACGAAATAACAGAGACATGGCGATTTGAATTTAGCAGTGGTGAATGACCATTTTACTTGAGTATCAATAGATGGTGTTGCTGCTTTAATTAATCTATCACAATACATTTAAGTTAATTGTTTAAACAGTGATATAAATTGTTATACCATGATGTAATATAATTATTTGGAAATAATAAATTATTGTATGATAATTTGCAGCGTTTTTAGAAGTATAATAACTGTAATATCGATCGACGAATGAACAATGTTATAGGGCCCACGGTTAATAAGTCAACAAGATTACAACAAAACAGCCGGAAGCATTCTAATGAAGGGGAAGATTACTTTCTACCCCACACAGTCTAAAAACAAGGAAGGAAGCGGGGCGAGGAGGGGATGTAATTAATGTCGGGGCCAACCGAGCGTGAAGAACAATATATGGGATGAGAGCAGTGTAAAAATGTGTAAGGGTAATGAACCGAAGGGAATGAGCTCCCGCCCGGGGATGGCACGACACTTTCAATTAAAATCGATCCTCACAATTAGATCCGCGGGGAGGGGGGAAGGAAGGCTACCGGAGGAGGCGGAGGAAAGACAAAAGAAAGCAATGATGGAAGATAAAGAAAAAGAGAAGAAGAGAATGAGGGAGGAGCCGCGCCTGCGCCGGAGGGGGCCTGCAATTAGCCGCCCCGTGTTAATTGGGCGATGGGAAGGGAGAGGCCACGCCCACCGGGTTCCGGCCAGGGTGGGGGCAAATTAACACGGAGCCGTCTAATTGGGCGGACCGGGCCGGCCAATGAGATCTCTCCCTCCGCATCCCCCTCGATACAGTGGTCACTCTACTCGCCCACTTCACCCTCGTCTTGATTAAAGGATAAAGTCTCATCTCGCTCTCCCTCCGGGTCATCATGGTCCTCTCCCTTCCACTTCCCTCATAATTTAGCTCTATCTATCGAGTCTTTGTTTCGAGAAAAATAAAGACTTGCCTCTTCAACCTACGATCAATACTGCAATTAATTAAAACTAATAAGTTAATAGTCAACATAAACAATGATATATAAATACTGTATCTAGTATTGTATCCCAACTACTCTTTTTAATTATATAAATCTCTAATAAGCTCAAACAGATTTTTGTTATACTAATATTCAACATAAAGCAATATGTAACTTATGTTAGTGAACTAATGAGATGAAATCTCAATTTATATTCATTCTAGTAATCAGTCAGCTGAACTTAATCATTGTACTGTACAATTTCAATACGGCCTACCACAGAATTATATTTAATTTACTTTTATTTTTAAGTGAAAACTCCGTTAGGCGCGTTATGCGATATTTGGCAGGGGTAAAAGCTTTGATTTCGTAACCATGGTGAGGTTGACCAACATGCTCTGGACTGGCGCATGCGCAGCGGATGTTTTACAGATGAAATAAAAATCAACTGGTTATTGCATTTTAAATGAAAATTTAGGAATATCTTTGTCCAATGATCGGAAATATAGTACAACAAACTATAAAACGACAATCGATGCAGTTTTTACACGCTATTTACAAAAATGTTAATAAAAAATTTCGTTTCATACGTTAGTTACCATAGACCCATTGTTTCCTTTCTAGAATATAATAAAATCGCTAAGTCCAAATAATTTAAATATTATAGAAATTGATGAGGATTGAAATTTATGTAAATAGTTACAGTATATAAAAAAAAGGGTATTTTATCATAGAAAGAAATATTCGAGAGTCAGTCATGTGAAAAATATTTTGCCAACGTTTTGAATCACAAAATCAGCAAAACTAAAATATTTTTCACACGACTGACTCCCGATTATTAAAAGAAAAATCAAGAAAAAAATGTGAAAAAAAATATTAATTTTTTTTATTGACATTGATAATTTGCTATATTAAAAATAGTCCTATAAGGAAAAATAAGTATGCTGTGTAAAAGTAACCCAATCATTATGGATAATAGCACATATTCAATAAAGTGATCTCTCTTTAATTAATTAAAATAATTATTTTCTAGTTCTACAAATATATTACTTGGCTGACTTATCACATATATTACCATGTTTTGACTTCATCATTATTTTTGTATATATTGTATGAATATGTACTACATCACTATTACTACTGTTCATTATGTAACAAATTGTAATATTTCTCAATTAAATAAAAAAAAAAAAAAAAAAAAAAATTACTATGAATCATTTTTCATAACTCCATATTGTATTTAGGATATTCAATACTGCTTGCTATTTAATTATAAAAGCTTGGTTAATGTACCTTTCTGAAAGTAAGTCACGGTAAAGGGGAATATTTATGATTTAAAGGCGAATTTATTTTAAGAGGAGGACGAAACTATATTTTTTTTTTATTACCAATATTCGAAGACGAAACTATTAATATTACCAACATAATCATTAGATATATTAAAACATACTCATTGAGAGATCACCTGAAGCAGGATGGCTAGCATAACAGCCTCCTATGTCCAACGTCACGGGTTCCAACCCGCAGGAGATCCTAGGATTTTTAATGGGAGTAATAGTTATCCGTCCTTCTGAGAGGACATTAAAAGGTGGTCCCGAGGTACTCGTAAAAAATTCCTATCCTAATAATAGGATATTTAGGAAAAATTTAGGACTCCCACTGTAGCATTGTCCGATTAGCCACAGTAGCAAACGTGACGTTAAATAAACAAACAAACATACTCATTTATAGATCACCCAAAGAAACCATGCATCCATTCTAATACGACGTTAGACAAAAATCGGGTGACTATACTTACCAAACGTGTGCAAAGGTTCTATTAGATAAAAAAAAAGGGCAAAAAATGTAAGAAATTAAAGAGTAAATATAAAATTACGAACTATCAAGAACCCGTGACGACGTCACGTACCGCTCCTAATGGCTAAACAATTCGACCTTTGATAAACTTCGTCTTTATATAATAGTATTTTAGAATAAACATTGAAAAATACACCTTTATCATGCCAAGGTCTTTCCTCTTCCTCAAATAGGAAAATAGTTCTCAAATTATCTATAAATCGATTCCAATTTTAAATTTTTATCGTTAACATAACAGTCAATAACTTAAATATAAATATGATTGCATGGTTAGTGGCAATACATGATTCTATTGCATGTAAAGAATGTCTTTTAAACGTACTCATTGAACGTAAACTATTTTCTTGCTCTTTCGTTTGGAAAAAATATTTAAATTTGTTTAAAAGCACTATTAAAAATACTAATAACTAAAATATTTATACTATTGATATTGACTAATAAGTAATTTATACTGATAAAAAAGATTAAAAAAAAAAAAAAGGGAAAAATTATAAAAAAAAAAAGTTATAACCATAATGTCAATTAATAAAATAAATTCAAGGAATAATAAAAAAAAAATAATAATAATATTTTTCAATAAAAATTTACCCACCAAAATACCGAATTGAATTTTTACCCCCCCCCCCTCCCAAAAAAAAATGTTTACACTTTTATTTGCTTAGTTATAATTACATCATTATTGCTTGGTTGGCTGAATTGAAGCTGATTATGTTAAATAGTAGTAAAAAAAGAGGGATATGTGTATCTTGCATCAAAATGTAAATTTAACTTTATAAATTAAAAATCATAATGTATTACTTTATAATGTATTAATCAATGTAAAATATTTACTATATACATAATTTGCGAAGACGCAAAGCACATTAGTTAAAACTAAACAAATGCATTTGATACTATTTAATTTCTTAAAGCTGATTTTACTTTAACTAATATTTAGTTATTTTGTATTTTCAAATTTATTGCTATTACAACGAAAGTAAAGTAACAAAAAAACAACATTAATTCATCCAAATCAATAAACCAGTTATAAAAAAAAATGAGCATTCATTAATAAACATAAAATACATTTTTTCCTTCAAATAACTTTATTTATAGTGGCTGGTTTCATTTTTACTTTCACTTACTATATATAGTAAGGAAAGTATTGCGATCGTGAAAATTTTCGAATTCCAGTTTTCAACGGAAATACACGTTTTAGGGTCCCCTGAATCCAAATAACCAAGTCCCGCAAAAAGGTCTGTGTGTGTGTGTGTGTGTGTGTGTGTGTGTGTGTGTGTGTGTGTGTGTGGTAACTCCCGGGCGGAAACGGTAAGTCCTATGAAACTGAAATTTCATATTTAAGACAACTATACACCCGAGACGTGACAAAACTTTTTTCATCAAAATGAGCTTACCAGAAGAGGCACTTTATACCATGCATTTTGCACCTTTTTTCGATTTTCTCAAAAACGGTTCCGACGATTTTAATTAAACTCGCTATATCGATGTAAAATTAAATGGGCTTTAATATCATGTAGGTTTTATTTGGATAAAAATGGTCTGACAGGGCTTAAATGCCGATAGTTTAAATTTTCTTCCTCTAAAGTACCTTTAATTTTTTAGATTCAATAATAATAACTAGATTATCTTGTTAGCGCTGATGAAAAACAGGTAAATATATAAATTGAATAAATTCGATACCCAACTAAAAGAGAAAACAGAAAAAATATATTTTTAATGAAATTTTTCGTTTTTGAACATAAGAGCAGTAATATACATGTATGATATACCGTTGGAAAGCTAAAGATTTTAGAAAAAATATCATCTCATACACAAGCTTTTAGAAGTTAATAGAGAGTGATGAGAAGAAGATAAAACTAACTGATTATTTTAGATAATAATATAATAGATTTTTTAATAAAACACATGTTTATATATAAATTCAATTTGATTAATTTCTTAATAGTTTCACGTATTTTTATCTCTAACTGTATTTGAAAATTCTTTCATTGATTTTAAAAATCGAGGTAAGTGAAAGTCGTGTGTTGCCCGCACCAGATTTTTAGCTATCAACTGATAGTGAAAAGGTATTCATTTATTTAGGTTTCGGCCAATCGATAGCAAGAAATCATAATGAATTTAATCATAATTGATTCGACCTCCTTGTTCCCATTTTTTAACTTACTGTTTCGTTTTTATTTAATTTATTAATTAATAATTTAAAAAATAATAAACACTTTTATTAAATAATTGTTTTTGGAATAACTTTGTTAAATGTGTTTATACATGCACACACAAACGCATATAAATATCCAGTGACAATGATATGTAGAAGTCAAGCAATTTTAGAAATAGATGAACAAAAAATGTAAATAATATAGTAATAATTCTTAACCTAAAATATACTAAGAATTTTAATGTAAAATTAAGCTTGGTCAATTCAAAAATTTGTAGTATTCAATCTCCACTATATTCATTATAACATGAAGACATTTTAAATAAATAAAAATCTTAAAAGTATTTTTATTACTTTTAAAGGTCTGTGTGTTTGGTGAGTCTCGCTCGATAACGGTAATTGTTAAAAAAGATATTTCGTATTTTAGAAGCGTATATGCCAGAGATGTTATAGCAAATTTTTCAACAAAATAAGCGTAGCAGAAGGACCACATTAAATTATACAATTTACACATTTTTGTCAAAAACCCCACAACTGATTTTGATTATACTAATTTAAAAATGTAAAATTTAATTTGCTTTAATATCATGTTGTTTTTGTTCTGATTGTAATAATCTGTCAGAGTTTGTATACCGCATTTTCTAATTTTCTTCCTCCAACCTTTAGTTCTATTTAATATATTCTAAAAAATTAAACATATCATCTCATCAGCATTAATGAAAAATACTAAATATACAAGTCATAATATAACCAACTAAAGGGAAAAAAGTAAATGTTTTTTTTTTTTTTTTTTCAAATATAAGAATAGTAATATAGGTGTATAATATATCGTTGGACAGCTATGTATTTTATAAAAAATATTACATACAAAGTTGTGAAAGATAATGTGAACTGTAGAATAGGAAATAGGAATTTATTGAAAATAATAAACTTTATCGTTAGACTATTTAATGTGAAACACGTTATCATCGAAACTAAATTTACTTCTTTAACTTTTTTTTTTTCTTAACTTAACAAATCTTAAATTGATTTTAACCACATATATAAGTGAAAGTAGCGCACAACATATATTTTTTTTTTATAAATATAGATTAAAAATAATGAATTTTTAAGCATATAACATTTAAAATACAATTATTATAACAATTTTATAACTTATCAGTTACAAATTTTAATTCCATCTTGGGTAATAATCTCAGTATTCACTTTATATAATCCATATCATATTGCAATTATACCTTTTTACGGTATTACGATATATTTCATAAAACTATAAAAGCGAAGAAATCCAAGTAATTGCTATATATCTGCACTAAGATGGCAAAATGATATGTCACTTTTTCAAGAATTGAATTTGTTTTACTTTTCGTTTATTTGTAAGAAGGTAGCAAACAACACTATCTTGTAAAAATAAACGAACTACCTTTAAAACATAAAAGAGTGGGCACTCTAGAATGAAATTTTTTTTTTCAATTATAGAAAAAGTGACTTATAACATTTTGCCATCTTAGTACAGATGGCGCTGCGGTACCTTAACTAATATTTGTCAAAATCTTTAGAGTAAATATAAGGGGCAAAAATAATTTCACTTACCTCTCTTCACTTAGTGTATATTATATAAGTTTAAATTTGGTTTCCATTTTTATTTATTTTCTATTTGAAGCATCTAGTTTACATTTTATAACATAATAATATATATTACTGTTTATGACTATCACTTAATCAGTATTACTTTGTTGATCATTAATTCTTAATAATAATTATATATATATATATATATATATATATAATATATAATATATATATATATATATAATAAAAAAATCTGTTGCAGGCAACACACGACTTTCACTTACCTCCATTTCTAAAATCATTAAAGAATTTTCAAGTACAGTAAGAGATAAAAATGAGTGAAACCATTAAATAATTAGTCAAATGACATTTCTATGGAAACATCTGTTTTATTAAAAAATCTATTATATTATTATCTAAAATAATCAGATAGTTTTATCGGCTTTTCATCACTCTATTAACTTTTAAAACCTTGTGTATAAGACAATATTTTTTCTAAAATCTTTAGCTTTCAAACTGTATATCATACATGTATATTATTCTTATACTCAAAAACGAACAATTGCGAAAATTTTTTTTTTTTTTTTCTGTTTTCTCCTTTAGGTGGGTATCGAATTCATTCAATTTATATATTTACCTGTTTTTCATCATTGGTAACAAGATAATATAGTTATTTTTATAGAATCAACAAAATTCAGGTACTTTAGAGGAAGACAATTTTAATTATCGGCAATTAAGTCCTGTCACATCAATTTAATCAGAATCAAACCTATATCAAATTAAAGCCCATTAAATTTTGCATCGATATATTGAGTTTAATTAAATTCGTCGGAACCGTTTTTAGCTGATTTTGATGAAAAAGATTTTGTAACATCTCGGGCGAATATTTGCCTTAAATATGAAATTTAATGATCACACACACACACACACACAGACACAGACCTTTTTGCGGAACTTGGTTATTTGGACTGAGGGGACCCTAAAACGTGTATTTCCGTTGAAAACTGGAATTCGAAGATTTTCACGATCGCAATACTTTCCCTTACTATATACAGAACGATTGATATACTATACCAATAAAGATTGATATCATAATAAACATTGATACGGTTATTGAATTGCAAAACATCTTGAGACATCAAGACCGTTCTTTGGTTAGATTAACAAATCATAAACATATTTATGATTGTTCGACTCTCACTCCTTGAATCGCCCTGAACAATGCCTATAACTTAGGCCGAAACGTCGGCACTATTAAATTAAGTTTGTACATAAATGTGTGTTTATTGAACTGCACCCTCAACTAACTTCTCCCGTATAAAAAAAATCGAAAATCAATTCAATTTTGTTTACATGTTTCATAACTTTATTTAATAGTTCTTAAATTGATTTTAACAACCATACATCCTTACCATCCCCATAGAAGGTTGAAACGGCAGTGGCCTCGAGACCTCTTGTAAACATTTATATTGGAGTAAACATGGAATTTGGAGCATTGGCTAGATTCTCCACTCACGTGCTGTATGGCTGAGGATTCTATACAGGTATGAGTGACTTTTGTACATATTCTTATTGGTTTTTTTTTTGTATATGTATATTGTATTATTATTTTATAAATTTATTGTTTTTATATATTGTGTGAATGTAGTAGTACTTGATCACAATTAAAAATGTCCTAATTAGGACAGATTGTAATATTACTCAATAAAAATTGTTTTTGGAACAACAGAGGTAAGTGAAAGTCGAGTGTTGCCACACTATATTTTCAAAAAAAATATAAATTAGAAATAATTAATTATTAAGAATAGAAGACATTAAAAAGGAAATTATTATAATAAAAATATTTTAGTAGCTTTATTAAAGTTTTTACCAATAAAATATTAATGACCGGTACAGACACAGGACGACCTTACAAGTGCCGCGCTCTGCCGCCAAGTATTTCCCCTCTCCTCAGACATTATTCCCTCCTTTTCTTTTATCGTATTCAACGAAACATAATTATCTCATCTGTTCTTTAATAGATTCCTTCCAAAGAGGATTTCCTTCAGTTTTTTTCCTTCCCTCTATAGCTCTGACTAATTTCACGCTAGCGGTAATTAAGGGATTAGTCTTGCTTCCGAAATTCAATACAAAAAGGATAAAAAAAAACAACAGGCCACAGGTACTGACAATGGTTACGTCCAGGGTCCTTGAGGCCGGTAATAATATTACGAAGGTTAGTCAATATTAATGCAATGGAAGATAAACGGCATGGAAGCCATAAGAAACACGGATCCAATGGAAGCAATTAATCCTAAAAATATAAGATAAATGTTGAAGATATCTACGCACCAGAAAATATTTACAAACTTAATCTATTATTATAATATTAATTTTATACTAAGAAGGATGACATGAGGCCTTATATTAAGCAGGAGCGGCTGACTCTCAACAATCTACTAAGACTTCTATATTCTCTACTGCACAAACATTCTTCTTTAAAAATCCGACAAAAACTAAATACTTATAACTACTTACTAAAACCCATATGGACATACGCCTCTAAAATTTATGGAATAGCGAAACGGACTCAGATTGAAAAAATCCAGACTTTTCAAACAAAAACTTTAAGACTTATTACTCGATCACCCTGGTAGGTCAGTAACAAAACTTTACATACAGACTTACACATACCAATGGTACAAGATCGCATTCGGAATTCTCACATAAAATTTTTTGACAAACTTCACGGAAAAATCATATCAAAATCAAAAAAACATGGCCACGACAGACATGCCGGGAATATTCAAAGAAGGCTGAAAAGAAGCTGGCTAAGAGATCTCCTTAAGTAAACTCTATTAAAATTCAAGTTAGGAGTAGATGCCAATGGGTATCGACCTCCCTCATGCCTGACATGCCCTTTATATCAATTGTTATCAAATCCGCTTATTGTCACGAGCTGAGCGACAGGTGTGGATGTAAAAATAAATGATAAAAAAAAAAATTTGTTATACTATAAATACTATTACTATTACTTCCCCATCAATTTTCTAACTTTACAGAATAAAGTATTGGACCAAAAAGCAAATAAAGCCATAATATTTTCCATATTTTATAATATTTTTACATGAACAGTAAAAATTTGTCTAAATTTCAAAGAGTTTCTGCGAACAATAGAAATAGACTGAGTAATATAAAATAAATTTATATAAGCATTGTTTAATTAGAAAAAAACGTACTAAAGCCGAATCCTACAAAAAAACGAAATTTTAGATTTCTCTTTTTTTTTTGGTGGGGTTCGTAAATCGAAATGGACAAGCAAGAATTATAGGATTTAAAATTTAAAAAAATTGTTTCTTACTAAATAAGATGACTAGATGAAAAAATCTACTTGGAAGTCATTAAAAAAAAAACAAAAAACAAAATTTATTATCAATTATTATTATAGAAGAGTAATTTAAGTTATGAATGTATTATTCGGAACAATCTCTTCTATTTTATTTATATATTTATTTATCATAACGTGTGTGTATGTGTATATGTGTATATGTGTGTGTATGTGAGTGAATGTGTGAATATATATTTAATCTCTAACCTAGATAAAAATTATGTTGTGGATATTTGAAAACATTGATACAATAATACAAGAAAGGAATTAGATAAATGTTAATTTAGTCTGCCTGATAGTTGCAAGTGTTTGGCAACAAAATGTTGAAGGAATTATTATGTGACAATGAAATAATAGATTATTTTAACAGACTGACAGAATTATTCATATATAGGGACTAAATATGAATAATATTACATTATTAAATGACCTATATTAGGATATAATATGGAAATAAATGTAAGTAGAATTTTAATAAAAACAATTTATAAACAGATTGTAAATATTTTAAGTGATAAATGAATTCTAAATTATTGATAATGTTTGTTATTGTTTGTATGGCTGCTTATAATATTTATTGAATTGTATTTTAGATGATATTTAAAGATCTGAAGTTGAAGCATAAGAAGTACCTTGAAACGTAATAGTTTAATAATCATAGTTTATATATGTTATGATAAATAAATATATAAATAAAATAGAAGAGATTGTTCCGAATAATACATAAAAACAAGATGATTGGTTTCAGTACACTATATTAAGATTGTTATAGATATACTTTTTGGAGGAACATTTTATAACAATTTCGAGAGCTTCTAGATGGTATTTATACTTTAGGGAAAATTCCTGGAACCTTCTTTGGGTCAAATTCGAAATTTCTAACCAGAAAAATACCTAAGAAATGGTAGAAAATTATAATTCAAATTTAACAAGTTTTTACAAAATTAAGCACTAAGTGACGGAGCAATCCCCTTTTTTTATTCAATATTTAATTGAAAAAATTAAATGTCATGAGTATCAGGTCATATGAATATTAAATATCGAAAGAAACCCAAATATCAAGTCTGAATCTCTGAAAAATAATTAAAGCAAGCATTTCTATAATTGGTCTCGAACCGAAAGAGATAAGAAAAAATTAAGGAAGAAAAACATTCCATATTTCTGCTATTGAAATATTTAATTATTTAAAAATATTAAACAATTAGCAGTCTTTTCATTTTAATTCAAGAGAGTAACTAATAAACTTATTAGTAAGTAATTATAAACTTATTTAATCATGACTCCCTAGGGTAATGCGGAATAACAAATGAATAAATTCAAGATAACCTATAGTCTGATTTTTTATGTAATAATAATACTTTTTTTTTACAAAAAAAAAAAACAAACAAACAACAACAACTTAATAATCATACACATGATTCCGGATGATCTTTTACATCAGACCCTATTACAAAAGTATATGTACCAAGACTCAAAAATAATAAAATGCAAACCGCGATTTCAGCTCAAGATTTCAGATTTAATATACTTACAATAATAATTATTGAACTTACAAAAAACAAATTTTTAATCGAGTAGAGGGCATGAGCATTATAATTAATGGAAGAATATTTATCAGAAGTATAATTTATCCAAGTATTAAATAAATAAAAAACGCAGTAGAAATGCTTCTGAACATAAAAGGATTTGTAGGGGATGTTTTTATTCTTTAGAGGTTTTTCACTTGCTCATACCTAACTTAACTTATTAATCAATTTTAAATTTAGTTTTGTTCAGCAAATTTATGTATTTGAACAAGTTTGTTTATTTTATTCTTTTGTTTTATTGTATAGATATATTTCTATATTTTTTTTTATTTTTTCTGACTTCTCTCTCTCTCTCTCTCTCTCTCTCTCTCTCTCTCTCTCTCTATATATATATATATATATATATATATATATATATATATATATATATATATATATATAATATTTTAACAAATCATAAAAATAGTAGAAATTGGTTTATGCTAACAAAATATAATATAATTTTCAATTCTTTTAGTAACTTTCTCTCCCATAACAAGCCCATAACTGTTTCAGAAATATATTGAACGTATTCGATCTTGGAAAATTTTCTATATTTTTTTTCAGTTTACAGTTAAAATTAGAAACTTTAAACAAAAAAAATAATAACATGCGGTAGCAATCATAATTTTAAGAGGTTGGTCATAAAAAGTTAATATGTTTGCCTGGTTATTATTTAAAGTCATACGCAATGTAAATATATTGTAATAGGATAATATTATTGTTTCATGTAGTTGTATATTGTATTGTATAACTAATTATTAACAAGAAACAAAACTGCTAATATCCACCAATTACATGGTTAAACTGTAAATTTCACGAAGTAATAACCTCTAAAGCTCAAGTGCTTGGCCCTAACTAGTAAATAACCTTCAGTTTATGACAAAGCACACCTTTTTACAACGTACCTTTAACGACTTGTAATTTACCAACTGTAAATATAGGTTGGGAAGTAGTTTAGGATATTTTGTAAATTTCAAAATATTTATTTAATTATATTCTAGTATTAGTAGATAGATAAAAGTTTCCAGCAAAACAATATAATAAAAATGACTACTCCTCGTATGCTTTTTTCCTTTACAATTTTTTTATATTCATTCCAGAATATAAGACAATCTGTCACACTCTGTGGAGAGTAGAAAATAGTATTAATTATTTTAAAAAAACAAGTATTACCAATATCTGTTCTCAAACACTTGTTTATTCCACATATATATGTTTCTGAGTACTTTTGTATTTTCAATTTATAAATGTTATAAATTGAATATTTAAATTATAATGTTATTACACTCTATAATAAACACCATTAACTATATATTTACGATTGATATGATCTTACATCCTAGGCTGTCTACTGGAAAGGTCGACATAACAAAATTATATCAATATCACACTACATGAGATTAAAAGTTACACCCATCTATGCATAAAAATTTGTTTTTCTATATGTTTAATATTAATAAGTTTCTTTCCATTTCTGGATTCTATTATAATTTGCAACGAGTTTAAGAAATTAATTATTAGTTTCCCGATTAGCCACAACAGTGGAAATCGAAGTTAAATTAATTTAATTCAGTTTTCTCATAACAGTAACTATTCCAAAACTACTGGAGATGGTATTTTATATCCGCATATCAATAGAACATCTTTAAAATATTACGCCAACTAAATAACTAATAGTAAAAAAAAAAAAAAAAAATGTTGATTACTCGAAATTTACTTTAGAGTTTTTCTACATAATTATTGTTTTTAGCACACACACACACACACACACACACACACACACACCACACACACACAAACACCCATATACATACACATATATATTTTTTCAGGACAGTAATAATAGCACTACATTATCACATTCATACAATATGGGCAAAATAATAAACTTTTTTATTACTTTTTCTATACATTTTCTTCACCTATAATCTTTGAATAAATTAAATAAACCTTTAGGTCCAGCTATTCATTTAAATAATAATTTTACACGACTAGTCACACAACCCTTTATGCTACAGCGGCTATTCAAAAGATAATACAATAGGAATCCACAATTTTGGCTATCCAGGTTTAAATAGAAAAGAAGGAATTTTCAATGAGTAACTGAATCAAAGGCTCGAGACCACCATTTTACGTAAGGACGTTTGGTTTGTCGTTTTTAATTTTAATAGTACAAACGATCGGGGTAATCCGAGCCAGATATATTCATTTTAGAAAATAAATAATATTATTTAAATTATAAATAATAATATTAATTAAATAACTTGGTATTCCTTTTTATTCCACCTGTCTGATGAAGGGGACACTCTTTGAAAATATGGGCAATTTTCAAGGTTTCCCAACAATGCTAGTGGGGGCAACTGTTTTGATATTATGTACCTAAGCATTAATCTTGTGGGTCCGATTCTCAGACAGGCTAGACCAGATCACCACCTCCTCTCTGCGGTTAATGTGACTTGAGGTTTTCTAAAGGCTTTACTTCTTTCTTAATTGCTTTCAGCTTGCTTGGATAGCTGTTGTTCCACGTTTCTTTCAATTTCTTCAATAAATGTCCTATCAGAGGGCACTCCAGCCCTGATAAGTTATATAGCAGACGTGGTTGCGTAAGCACGTAAGGATGTAAGGACTGTATAACCAAGACTTTTTCCCCACTAAAATCCCTTTACAAAATCCAAGGAACATTTGCCGGATCTGAACCTAAAATCTTGGGCATAGAAGGCTGTTATGCTAGCAACAACACCACGGGTGAACTTCAATCTTGCAATTCATATTTTTTAATGTATTTCAATTTCTTTACGACCTATCTTTATTATTTATTCTACCTCATAGGTAAAATAAAATATTACACGGTCACTAGAATACAAAATAGAATTAAAATTCAAAGTAAAATTGATCATGTGCTAAATATGATGTTGAGGAGGTTTTGTTTAATGAGGTCATTTTTGGTATAGGATCTACTGAAACGACATGACTCGAATTGGGAAGATGTTTTTGCTGTCAAATAATGGTAAAGCCTAGATACTTAGATTCTAGATACTTAGCCAGAGACAAAGATATTAATTAAGGATAAGTACTGAATAGGAAGGGACTTGGCTAGGACTTAACTTGCCGCTAATGAGGCTTCCTGATTTATGCCTCGTTTCAAGGAGGACTTTCAAGTAAACCACTAGGACAAACTTTCACTCCAACCCTAAGCCTACCTTATCTCATCATCAACGGGGTCAATTAACATTAAACGCGGACTCCAAATAGCAGGTAATTGGTGGATCTTCTCTCTACAGCGGGCCAATCAGGAGCCGGGGTTAGTCGGGGTCATGGCGCGGGTTACGTCAGGTACTGCCTTCTCTTCGTTAGTCTTAATTGATAGGTACTAGCTTCTGTTCCTGCGTATCGATTAAAACTTTACCTAAGCTTGAATTCAGCAGTATATTTAGTTGAGGTCATTAATTACATGTGTATTAAAGACATTTAACATTAATTATTAACAGTAAATGTAATTAAAAAAGTGGAATAAGAAAAACTAAAAACCTGTACTAAGATAATCTATGAAGGATTCAGAGATCTAAGATACGTTCAGCTGCACGTAGTAATTTGTACTATTGAATTGTAAAATAAGTTTTTGGCGTTTTTCAATATTTCAATTTTACCCTCTCAGTGTTTATAAAATTATGTTTACTTGGTCAATAATGTTTACAATATTCTAAGAAAGGATTAGTTGAGGTGCTTTTATCAGTTTCAACCGAGATTCCTTATCTTTTAGTGGTATTTTGATGGCTTAAAATGGAAGACAAAAAAAAACTCTTAATAAAAATTTTTTAATGACTTTTCATTTCCGAGAAGGTTAAAAAAATTGCAGTGTGTATGGAGATGATGTGTTAGAAGCAAGCACTGTCTGTAAGTGGTTTTCTCGGTTCAGAACTGGAAATTTCGACTTGGAAGAAGCAAAGAGGTTGTCCGTCAACTGATGATGAATTCAAATTCAACCAAAATGATGAAAGACAGCAACAGTTTTTATTGAAATCACCAGTAAAATACACTACGAACTAATTTTACTACCCAATATGTCTATATCAAGAAACCAATGTCTCAGTAAGGAGGTGATTTGGCCTAGATCAGCCACCACTTATATTTGGGTACCTACTTTTTACGAGCTGAATGATACAAAGAAGAGACTCCCTACCCCAGTGTCGCCCCAAAAATAAAATAAATAACAATAGGTTCCAACCCTAAGATCAGTAGCACAGACAACCTACCGATTTCATGTAACTGAAATTACCCTTCTGATTTATTAATTAAAATTATTGCTGATCCCTTTAGGTGCCATTTTTATCAACTAAGGATGAAATTTATTGCAATTTTCAATTTATTTTGACAAATTTCTTTTCTTTTAATTAATTTGTAATTTTTTTTTTCTAACGTCTCGAGTGTGTGTACGGAAGAATATAAACTGTACGATACTGTATGGTGGCAACACTGTATCACCATAACCTCCTTCAACAAACATTACAAAGGATTTCTTTCCTTCACTTTCTGGAGTGTCCGTTGGTTCATGTTTAAAAGGCAGTAGAGTTGTACAACGTAAAATTGTTTACCCTATGAGAGATAAACTCTTATATCATTTGGCCACCTATTAAACATAAACGAATGACACTCCAGAATGTTACTCTTATTTCTATAAAAACTGACTAATAACATTTTGCCATTTTAGCACAGATTTTATGTATACAGAGATAGAGATATATAGAGTTTTTAATTTGTAAGAAAATATTTAGTCTTTATTATTGAATAAATAAGCTGTTTCTATCCCCTATTTTTTTTTTTTTTTTTTAAGTTATCCTGATCTTTTGCTTTTGTAATACGAAATTGAAGGACATTATGCTAGCCCCCGGAGCAGAAGAGCTAGGGCAAGAGGCGGCTACAGAAGGGACCGTGTTAATCAGTAGGTGAAGACAGCTGCCGTGGCAGGTGAGCGCTTGTTTTTTGGGGTAAAATGTTCGTTAGAGCCGGGGATGCAAAGCGCTCACCCCATCCAGGGATATTCCAGAAATAGGGGGATTTTTTTCGACATATTCTTGGAGGGCTATGAAGAAGATGATCCAGAGAGGACATGAATAGCCTCATCTGCTGGAGGGCCTCCAGTTCCCACGCTAACGGTCAGTCCGATCTACTTTAGGGCTACAATTCTTATTCTTTTAGTGCCGTAAATTTTTTTTTTCTCCCCTATTTCTGAATTCATTCCCCTCGTCATGCTCGAATAACGGAATGGTTCTGTTTTGGTATTGTATCCGCGTGGTCTTAACTGAAAAGAGGAAAGATCTCAAATTTATTTGACTGTGTGTTCCGTTACATCTCTTGTCTGTTCCCTCTTGTCGAACATCAGAATGATTAATTTTTTCATACTGAACCCATTTTATTGACATTAAATTTAAAATATATATATAATTTTTTTTTGTAATAGTTTATATGTTTAAAAAATTGTCTTTGTGCAGGTTCTAAGTTTATAAAAGAAAAAAGACTCATTAATTGATTATTTTTTGTTTGATATATATATATATATATATATATATATATATATATATATATATATATATATATATTCTTAGAGACCGAAATGAGTAGTAATAACTTGGAGCTAGGACTGGTGAATAGGAAGGGTGGGACAAAAGCTCCCATCCAAGGCTCAATAATTAATTGCGAGTGACCAATGAGGTGTTGGGCTAGCGTTGGTTGGTTGGTTGTTATATTTTATTGGCACAAAACATCTCGGTCATCAGTGCCAGACACTCATTTCAGAAAATCAATTTTAGGTTAAACAATGAACAATAATTTTGTTGTATTGTTGTAATTATTTGTTGTTGTTGTAAAAATGAACAACATGCAAAATGAAATGCTTGGACATGGCTCAGTAATGCCCCGATGATGGCTCACAACATTGAGCCAAAACGTTGGTAAAATTAAAAAAATTCAAAAAATGACTGACTCCTGATTATTCCACCTACTACAATAATTTTAATTAAAAAACAAATAACAAAAAATAGTTGAAAACGAAAAACTACACGAATAATCTATAGTAAGAATAACTATAACAGCCTTAGTCAAAGATAAATATATATCAGGTTTAATTAAAAAAAAAAATAATAAAATTAAATAATAATTTAAAAAATAATAATAATAATAAAATAAAATAGTCAAATCTGCTTGTTCAAGTAAATTTTAGTTAGAAGGCATGTCAATTCATCAATCCTATTTGCATCGTTCCCCAAAGCAACCTTGAACCCAAAAATTAAGCCTGGAAACATAGCTGATTATGTGTAAATGATTCTCTAAGCTTGTTTAGACCCATAGCGATCTCTCGAAATGATTGGGTGAGATTTACAACAATAATGGCCTCGTTTGTTGATGCACCTACAAATAAATTCTGAATAATGGGATCACTTGTAGCTGGGTGGCTAGCTAACAGCCTCCCATGCTAAAGGTCATGGGTTCAAACCCGCAGGTGGTCCTAGGATTTTTTAATGGGAGTAAAAAATCCTTAGTTACGCCGTCCTTCGGAGGGGACGTTAAAAGGTGGTCCCGAGCCTGTGCGATGTCAGGTACTCGTTAAAGATCCCTATCCTAATAAAACCTGGATAGGCAAAATTAGGACTCCCACTGTAGCATCGTCCGATTAGCCATAGTAGCATAAAGTGACGTTAAATAAAAATAAACAAACAATTCTGAATAATATTTAGCGCATTGTAAGGAGTATCCCATTAATGTATCGGATGAGCAGATGTACTTAATATACGATGTACAAATATAGCTTATATATTTATAAAAACAGAGTAATAAACAAAAATAATAATAAAAAATCTAGTGCGCGCTAATGAAAAAAAAATTGTCAAAAAATTATTTAACTTTTCTCGTTGAATTTTCTCGTTAAGTTGGCTATCGAATTTGTTCAACTTATATATTTACCTGTTTTTTAGCAATGCTAATCAGACAATATGGCCAAACAAATTAAGTAATAAATTATTTTTAATATTTTTTCCTTCAGTTGGTTATATTATAACTTGTATATTTAGCTTTTTTCATTAATGCTAATAAGATGATATGCTTATTTTTTTGGAATCTACAAAATTAAATGAAATTTAGCGGGAGAAATTTTGAAATATTGGAATTTAAGCCCGTTAAAAAAAAAAAAAAATCGTAAAAAAGTGCAAAATGCAAAAGTGGCTCTTCTGGTTGGCTGATTTTGATGACAAATTTTTAGTAACATCTCGGGCTTATAGTTGTCTTAAATATGAAATTTCAGTTTCATAGGACTTTTCGTTTACGCGCGGGACACAGACTTTTTTTGCGGGACTCGGTCATTTGGACTCAGGAGACCCTAAAACGTGCATTTCCGTTGAAAACTGGAATTCGAAAATTTTCGATCGTAATACTCGCCCTTAGTATTTATTTCATACATTGGTGAGTAAAAGTAAAAATTAGTCGTCTAATGACATTTTTGTATAATACCGATTTGTTTTTTGCTGACAATTTTTAATATTTATTGTTATAGGGGGTTCATTTCGTACGATGATTTACGTGCAATATTTATTTTAAGATATTATGATGGTCGGAAACTTATTAACGTTCCAGGTTGATTCCAAAATATTTTGTTCGTTTTGAAAATGGTATTGCTACGATCAGCTAGTTGAATAATAGTTAAAAATCGTACGGGAAGAGAGTGTAGTGAGTAAGGTAAGAGAGAGACAGGGCACGGGCGACTGCCCTATATATCACAGAGGTTATCAAGGCGAATCGATGAGCGATGTATGAGTGCCTTCCAAAGCCCCCGCCCCGAGATATATTAATCAGGCTGAGGAGATTATCCACGCTCGGCATCTGTGCCATATTTGCATCTCCATCGGGATTATGCAAACTGCACTCCTGGCCAGGTGTCGGCTCCGTGCCCTAGGCCACAATGGATCCAGATTGCCGGCATTATAGTCCAAACAGCTCTTTGTTTCTCCACTACGGTATGCCAATCCGACCGGAACCTATGGGAGTAAATCACCTTCACGTCGACAATGGAGCCTTCATGGATGAGGTTATTTAAACAAACTATCGAGGGCAGATCGAATATCGTTGAAGACCACGGAGGAGGGGGTGCGTGAAAAATTAAATGTATTGCTACTAAACCGCTCCCTTTAGAAAGATGGATCAAATAAAAATGCATATAAGCCGGCTGGAACCAAAATGGCGTGATTATGCAAAGTAATAGATGAGATAGTTTCTGACCATTGTTAATTTAGAATTTAAGTGAAGCTCTTATTGTGATTATAAAAACTACAGTTGAAATTTATTTTGCTGTTTCAATATACTTTTAGAGTCAATCTATTCGAAATTGTCCAATTAACATTAATTTGACCGATTTACATTTTTTTAAAGTAATTCTCTATCCCTTCCTAAATTTAAAATATTTGTTAACATTATACTTTTAATTTTTTAGGTGGAAACATGTGTTATAAAATTATAACTCTGGTAATTACTAACAATAAATCGCAAAACTGAATTTTCACCGAGTTTGAAAAAAACAATTATGTTCTCAAGAATGTTTTTCATACGATAATGACTAGGCTATATAAATAAAAAAAAGAGGAAGAGCACTTGTCTACTGCTATCCAGGTTCCGGGTTCGAATCCCGGTTAAATCAGACTATATTTTATTCTGCCATTTCAACCCTGGGGTAAGAAGACTCTCCTTGGGCACACCCAGCCTTTATAAAATAATGGACTGCCTATAAATTGGATGGAAACCTGGCGAACTGGGCAGGAATTCTAGCCTAATTCACCTCTTTCACGCCTTGTGAAATCATTCTAATCTCTGGTGAATGGAAAGAAATTCCAAAAGAAAGAGTCAAAAACCATTGGATTAGTTTTTTTTGTATTTTACATTTTTTTTTTTCTTATTCACCATTTATTTTTCAAATTGAACAACACAATGAAATATGTACATACCTCAAAACGTAAGAGTATTTCCCTTATTTTGCCCGAAGGCATTAATTTTTGCAACAATAACATCAGACATTATTACATGAATTATTTATCGGTGGGAAGATGGGAAAAAATTATATTAAGTAACGGTAAATAATTGTTAAAATTAAAATAATTTTAAGCTAGAATACATTGAGTTTTATTTCACACTGGAAAACCGAAATGACTTATTTGCCAACCCAATAATTTCAGGAAAATAAATTTCTATGGTATAGACTTTTTATTAACGATTATATGAAAATTATCGATATTTTCAAAAATTTCTATTGTTACAGAATATAATGCTGAGACAACAGCGAACATTTTAAGATTGCTTCTAACTTAACCTACAGTATTACAAGATACATACAGACTACCTTTTTGACTTACTCAGACAGACTGCTTTATATTACATATTATAATTGCCTGAAGTTATTGCTAAAAGCTAATAATAACCCTCGCGCCTTAAAAAAATAAAAATAAAATAAAAAATAAAAATAAAAAAGAAGCTGAGACTAACTATGGGATATGCTTAGAAGTTTATCTTAAAGGGAAATGGGAAAGTAATTTAGAGACGAAATTACAATCTCCGCTCCCTCCCAGTATTCGCCAGATACATTTCAGCCTTTACGGCTCTATAATGGTGATTGAAGCAAGTACAGCTAGAAAAATGGCGATAATATAATCTAATAAGAACCAATGAGTATTTCAGCGTACTATTACAGAGAGTGTTTGATTATGAAAATTGCGGGGGAGGGGAGGGAGTGGGGGTGATTCATATGTCAATTTATTTAAAAGGCCCCGCCTGATTGTGTGCTCATTTCAAGTAATCACATTCCCATATGAAATGGAATCGATAATGTCCTTAGATCGTATAATTTCTGTTATAATGGCATACCAAATCCTTTATAGGCCTACAGTGAATTATAGAGAACCTAGGTCTATGTTAAAAGTACTTCTAATGGAACTGTTTATAATAGTAATATAATATAATCACTTTTCTGGCATGCGGAACAAAAAACACACTGAATTATTAGGCGCCATAACATTATGAGATATTAGGAATTTAAATACTACATATTACATGTACCTACAGATTTTCCAGATCAAAACAATTTTATATGAGAATATTAATTCGATTTAATAGCAACATTAAAATTTCAGTAATGCTTATAACACAAATGGAACAAGACAAGTATAAGAAGACAAGACGTAAATAAATTTGAATAATTTATAAAAAAAATAGTCTTTATTCATTTGTTCTGTAAGATATGCAGGGATAGGATCTTAGAAGGGGAAAAATATGTGAGTATTTTTATAAATATAAACACAGTGGTAAAAAAAAAAAAATTAATAAATATAAGAAAGGACTAGTTTTTGGAATGATAATAATAAAATCACTAATGAGCGGTGTATGTATGAATATAGCGAAGTGAAGAGATTCCATTTCAAGAATTTCGTCGTTCTTTATACATGCATATGGTATTTATAATTGTTTTATTTTGCAAAATTTTATAATTTTTCGATTATAAAGAAAATGCTTAAATACTTTATATATATATATATATATATATATATATATATATATATATATATATATAATACACATATCAAAGTATATATATAAAACTTTTCTTTCATATTATTTGCAAGGTCGCGTCTCTGAAAAATGTAACACAAATGGTTTTCGAGGAAAGAGATTTGGGAAATACAGGACTTATGTCTATTTAAGGTTAAATTTTGTAAGCGATAGTAAATCAAGGTTTTATACTTTAATATGGTATATTCGGTATCTAGTCATAGAAGACCCGAGGGGTAGACCCTTATGGGGCATATCCAGCCTCTATAAAGTGGGTATTCCAATATGGGTGAGAGGTGAAATCGGCAGAGATTGATTGATTTGATCGGCCTAATGATTCTTCTTGCACAGCGGTTGGTCTGAAAACAGTACGAGGCTGTGTATGTATTGAACTCATAACTTTTCATGGGACGTGTTTACAGCTTTAATAGCACAATAACTTGTTTATCTATCTCTTTTAGAACTACAAAACACTTATGTGTATGAACTTGGGTATAGGAGTTATATATAACATATTTATTTTTATGGGTTACACGAAGTTAACAAGTGTGAATAAAAACATTAAGATAAAAAAAAAAAAAACATGAGAAATCATTTTTGCTCTAATGTGGCAATTATTAATTAATTTGTTTGGAATATTTTTCTTGTATGCCAATCTAAAAAAGTGTTCATTTCAAGATTTACTCAAATTAAATTTTAAGGTTATGACTTATCTTTATTGTGAATTATACAATTCCATTATTATTAATTTATCTCTTAATAAAATAAAGATTAATAATTGTTAATGGTGTCACTTCTGGTGTAATGGCTATCATAAAAACCTTCTTTGCCCAAGGTGGCGGATTTAAACCTACAAGTGGCCTTTGTGCTCCCATTAAAAAATCCTTAGTTATGCCTTCCTTCGCAGGGGACGTAAAAAAAGTAGCCTTGAGCCAGTGCGATGTCAGGTACTTGTTAAAGATCCCTATCCTTTTAAGCCCAGATAAGCATTATTTAGGACTGGCACTGTTGCATCGTCCGATCAGCCACAGTAGCAAAGAGTGACGTTAAATGAATAAACAATCATAATCGTTAATAATTATAGATTTATAAGTCAACCATAATTATTGAAAAAAGTTTAGGACTTATTATTCTCAACATGATATTTTTTTAATAATGATCACTTGCACACTAGACTGAAACGACAGGAAACTGCGCGCCATTTTCGGTTACTTCAACTTACTAGACAGACGCTCTAACCTTCCACTTAACAACAGAAGGGCTCATTTAAATGACCATCATAAGGCGTATTTGGAATTAAGGAGTTAAGCTTGGGGGCTCTACTAAATCATCAAATTCTTCGAAAAATGCCCAACGCTCTTTACTTTGTCACAAATAAACTCATCTATAAAGACCTTAATGTTCTATATGTGGCTGATTTGGGCCGAACTAGGTATCAATATTTCCATTACAAACTCCATTCCCACTCTAACCCACTAGTTTCAATCCTTGCTTCTAAATCTATTCCTAACGATCCCCCAAGGCGCCTGAAAAGAAGATGGCCTCGAGACCTTCTAGTTTAGATAACCAACTTGAGTGCTGCCAATGGGCAGTTTCTCTTCATGTCTATTTCATGTATTTATCAGTTGATTTACTTGATGTATTAACCAATACAGTTAACAGTATTAATCAATAAATAAATAATAAAAAAATAAAATAAAATTAAGTATTATATTCGAACGGTTCACAAAGGCGTATTAGGCTTAAATTCTGAAGGAGTTTAATGATTTAGTGATGCTGTGAAGTTCAATTGGTTCTTTAGAAAAATGACTGATAATGGTATCGTAAATGAATCAACTCGAGTTTGTAAAATAAGTGATCCTAAAGAATCAAATAGGAGAAACCTATTTCAGTATTTTTTACTCTTTTTTTTTTCTTTAATTCGTTGCAGGTCCGCGGATATATGCAACCAGGGTACATGCCCATTATACTTCGTTTTACATCATGGCTTACATTTTTATTTAATATAATCTAATATAATCTTTTAAACGAGAAATCACATGTCATTGTAGTGTTATTTATCAACCCTTAAACTAAAACTACGGCTTTATACGATACTTGAAGACTTTCTAGAGAGGCAAGAGATAGAGATCCTTCCCTACGACTGCAGCGATGGCGGAGCCGCGTAATGAAGATGCGCAGCCGAAGCAATTAGCAGAGATGAAGCTGGTCCCGCCCCCAGGGGCAGCTCTCAATTAGTTAGCACCGCCCCCTATCTCGCTCCCTTTATATATCTAGCTCTCTCTTTTTCCGGCATTTGTCTCCTTTTCTCTTTATTTATCCTTTAATTTGTATTATATATCCGTTTCAGATGATGAAAATACTTATAAAGAGATAATTAAAAATATGATGCGCCCAATACAAGACTATCACTTGTAAAAAGAATTTAAGAACTTCTTAATGAAATGAGAGTTAAAAAACGTTTATAGGATTACATTGAGTTTCGATGGAGACGCGTGTTTTAGATTAAAGAATGTGACAAAAGAAATTATATATGCAGGAGTTACTTCACTTTATGCCCTATTCGTCACTTAGTATTTCTTCAACAACGTTTTTATAATATACTTATCACTATTTTGTTCAGACCAAAAAAAAAATACTTAAATAAGTATTTTTGTTCTTTTTTCATTTAATCGGTATTCAAATTCGATAAAGATTTTGTTTTTTATGCTAATAAGAAGAGATAGTAATTTTTTTCGAATCTACAAAATTAAAAGTACTTTGAAAGAAGAAATTAAAAAATCAGACCTACAGACTACCTCAATCAGAATGATACTAACTTGTTTATAAAATAATTATTAATTTAGAAGTTGAAATCAGCTGATGCGCTCGATGATAACAGTCATACGTTACTTCGTCTCTCAGATTTTTGCTTTTTTCAGTAGGAATTCGCTTGAGTTCAATCTGGAAAACATCACTAGACCTCAGGAATACTACAGCAGTGAATATTGGAGAAATTTCGGTAAGCAAAGTTATAATTTACTTTGTACAATCACGAAAAAGTGAAAGGAGTGTCACTGATCAGCTGATTGCCGCTAGCTCGGCAAGCTCGGGCTTGCTTTTCTTTTCCTTATCTTTCTTTTATTTATTTTTTTTCCTTCTTATTCTTATTCCATTATATATTTATTTCTATTTATTTTTTTTAATCAATGCGATATTTTTACCAAGTGATGTCCTCGAAAGTTACAAGTAAAAGATCTAGATCTGCAGGTTCAAACTCGTCTCCCACAAAACAGAGACCTCGCCGTGATAATAATAAAAAAATGATTCCACCAGCGACTGCTTCAGCTACCTCTTTAGGATCTGTCCCACAGCCTAGCACATCATCACAAGGATTAACTGAAGAATCGCCGTTTTTTACACCGAACCCATTTCAGATCCTTCAAATTGAAAAAGAAACAATGGAATCTTCTCCTATACCAAAAGACAACCTCCACCAATATTTGTTAAAAATATTAAAAACTTTCAACTTCTGTGTGCGCATCTAAACAAATTAACCGATCCTAACAGTTATTATTGTATAAGTAGAACCAGTGATACTAAAATATCCCCGACTACCGCCGAAACCTACAGAAAAATAGTAAAATATCTGACGGAGACCAAAGCTGATTTTCATACATATCAGTTACGCCAGGAGAGAGCTTTAAGGGTTGTAATTAGAAACCTACACCCTTCGACACCAGCAGCAGCTATCCAAGAAGAACTGACGGAGATAGGCTATAAAGTGCGACAAGTCACCAACGTCCTAAAAGATAAAATTCCTCTGCCTCTATTCTTTGTGGACTTGGAACCATCAGCAGGAGTTGAAAAAAATTTATGACCTCAATAGATTATACTATACTAGCGTAAGAGTTGAAAAACCTTACACTAAGAAAGAAATAGTTCAGTGCCACAATTGTCAGGCATATGGTCATACCATAAGTTATTGTCACCACATACCACGCTGTGTGAAATGCGGTGAACAACATAAGTCAGAAGAATGTACAAGACCAAGATCTACACCCGCTGTTTGTGCTCTGTGCCTCAAGGACCACCCGGCTAGCTACAAGGGATGTCAAGTCTACAAGAACCTCAAAAGCAGATACCAAAAACCTCAGAATCTGAATGAAACAGCTGAACCGATCAGAAGCAGAAGACAACCTTCAAAAACAATTGATTCCAATGTAACATTTGCCCATCTACTTGGAGGTGGGAACCAGAACAAAGAGGCCGAGGCCCTGCCGGAACAACGCACACTTCAAAATCCTCAAACCGTTCCACAACCAACTATTCCTCAAAATTTACCCAACCCTCAAAAACCTCATCCGCATCAAATTTCTCATATTCCTCCTCCATCAAATGTCTCAGACCTTACAAGTTTGATGACATCCTTCATCACTGAAATCAAATCCCTCGTTATGCCGCTAATATCACTACTTACTAATCTTGTATCAAACTTAATCCCTTCCTTAAAAAATCCTTAAATGACTTCACCTAACTCCTTATCCATTCTCCTATGGAATGCGAATGGTGTTAGGAATCATACTGACGAACTTACAGCTTTATTGCAAGACAAAACCGTTGACGTAGCACTTATTACTGAAACTAGACTAACCACTAAACAGTACTTTAAAATACCTCAATACGTAACATACCGTACAGACCACCCAGACGGCAAAGCCCATGCCGGTACTGCTGTCATTGTGCACCAGTCCCTCTCTCATCACTTACTCCCACTTCCTACCTATGATTTCCTACAAACCACAGCCATAGTAATCAAAACTTTTTCCTTTCCGGTAACCCTTACATCAGCATATTGCCCTCCCAAACATTCCATTTCCAACACCGAATTTGTATCCTTTCTAAATTCCTTAGGAAATCATTTCATTCTGGGTGCAGACTTAAATGCCAAGCATCAACAGTGGGGTTCGAGAACCACGAATTCTCGTGGACGAAATTTGCTGTCTGCACTCAACTCCCGTCATTTCAATCTCCTGCCTCCTGATTCCCCTACCTACTGGCCAACCGATCCCAACCGTAATCCTGACATCCTTGACTTCTTCATTCACAGCGGTTTAGGCTCCCTCAACTATTCCGTAACTCGCCTTGATGAACTATCCTCTGACCATAGTCCACTGATCCTTAAAGTATCCCTAACTCCTATTCCGAAACCCATTCCACCTTCATTTATCCGAGGCCCTGTCAACTGGAACCTCTTCCGCCAAATCCTTACCGATAATATTGACCTCAGTGTGACCCTCAAAACACCGGATGACCTTGATGATTCCGTCTACTCCTTTACTACCGCCATTCAGCAAGCTGTCTGGACTGCCTCCTCTCCTAAGCACTCCAATAGAGCTCCTCAGCAAAACCATTTACCTCAACACCTAGCTGACCTCATCCATGCAAAACGCCGAGCCAGATCATTATGGCAAAGAACCCGACACCCAACAGATCGCCGCTCCTATAACTTTTATTGTAGGCAATTAAAGCGGGAGTTGGCGACCTTCCGTTCTCAGTCCTTTAATTCCTACCTCTCCTCTCTATCAGCTCGAGATAATTCCCTGTGGAATGTGACCAAAAAGATCCTAAAATACCACAAAGTTTCCCATCCTCTCCGGCGTGGTGATGACTCCTGGGCTGCGTCTGATGAAGACAAAGCCGAGGAATTCGCCACACACCTCTCCAAAGTATTCACTCCTCACCCGGAATCCAACAGAAATCATACCACAACAGTTGAAGAATTCCTTTTCTCACCAATACCTCTTTCCCTACCTCCTAAAGCTATTAATCCATCTGAGGTGAAATATCTTCTTCAAAAACTGACCCTTCGTAAATCTCCTGGACACGATCTCCTTACCCCCCAGATCCTGCGACAACTTCCCCAGAAAGCCATTATTTTTCTTACATACATCTACAACTGCATCCTTCGCACCACCTATTTTCCTCTCTTATGGAAACATTCCACAATCTTTCTATTCCTAAAACCAGGTAAACCTTCCAGTAACACTTCATCCTACAGACCTATTAGTCTACTCCCCATCCTCTCAAAAGTCTTTGAAAAACTCCTTCTAAAACGAATCCTGCCTATATTTGAATCACAAAATCTTCCTTCCCATCAGTTTGGTTTCCGTGCTCATCATTCTACTGTTCAACAAGGACTCCGAGTTGTAGACCATATTTCCTCAGCCCTTGAATGCAAAGAGTATTGTTCTGGTGCGTTTCTGGACATAGCGCAAGCTTTTGACCGGGTATGGCACACCGGATTACTCTTCAAGCTTAAAACGCATTTACCCCAGTCTCTATACCTCATTCTACGATCCTATCTCTCAAACCGCTCCTTCCGAGTTCGCTGTGGTGTAGAATTTTCTAACTTTTATCCCATTGAGGCCGGTGTTCCTCAAGGCAGCGTCTTGGGACCCGTCCTCTACATCCTTTACACTGCTGATATTCCTATTCATCCTGACACCTTTCTGGCAACATTTTCAGATGACACCGCCATCCTATCATCCAATTCCGATCCTGAAATAGCATCCTTAATCCTGCAAAGACACCTTTGTCTTATCGAGGACTGGTGTAATGCTTGGCGTATTAAGGTTAATGAAAGCAAATGCACCCACGTCACCTTCACCCTTCGACGCAAATCCTGTCCAATGGTTCATTTCAATTCCATACCGCTTCCTTCCTCAGACACAGTCCGGTATCTTGGCTTACTACTAGACAAAAGATTGACCTGGAACCCACATACAAGACTTAAACGAAAAGAACTCAACAGACGATTCGGACAGTTATACAGACTACTAAACAGAAAATCTAAGCTTACAGTTGACAACAAATTATTACTTTACAAGATAATACTGAAACCAATGTGGACCTACGGACTTGAACTATGGGGGACAGCCAAACGTTCTAACATCAAACGCATTCAATCCTTTCAATCCAAAGTCCTCCGAACAATAGTAAATGCTCCTTATTATGTCTCCAACTATACCTTACACTATGACCTTAATGTTCCATTTATTTCAGACCTGATTCCATCTAAATTTTCCAAATTCCACCAGAACCTCATTCATCATCCTAATCCTCTAGCACAATCCCTATCCAGCTCCACTCATCCATACAACCCTCCTAGAAGGTTGAAACGGCAGTGGCCCCGAGACATATTGTAAACATCTATTCTGGAGTTCTGACACTGGTCAGATTCTCCTCTCATGTGCGGTGTGATTGTGGCTGTGGCGCCCTCACTTAGCTTCCGCTGGCTCTCACCAGTGATGCGGCTGAGAGGGAGGCGCTGGGATCCTTTTGACTCTGCTTGTCCTTCCACAAGTGGGGGGACAAGCCCCGTCTGGGGTTCCCGAGCTGATTGTAAATATTGTACATAGGTATGAATGTGACATGTTTTGTTTATTTATTTGTTAACTTCATTTATTTGTATTTATTTTGTCTATAAATTTTGTTATTGTATACGTTTATTTATTTTGATTTTATTTTATGTAATTTGACTTTCCTTTTGTTTATATTGTAAATATTGTATGAATGAGATCCTGTAGCACTATTATTATTGTCTATTATGACAAATTGTAATATATACGAATAAAAAAAAAAAAAAATAATAAAAAAAAAATTTAGAACTGTATTAATAATTTGAATCTTATCGCTTAGTGAAAAAATATCTACAAAAATATGTTTGTTTTCTGCTACTTCAGTTGGCCCTATCAAATTCTTTTATATTTACACATTTCCTAACAAGGCCACGAAATGGTAAGTTATAACGAACATACATAATTAAAGGTACTTTAGAGGAATGAAATTTGCCATTTTTGAATAATAAAGTAATGATGATAAATTGCAGAAAGGAATTCGTCTGAGTGGCGGACAGTAAATGAAACAACTAAATAATTTTAACCATTTATTGCTTGCCAACGTTTCGAACTCCCTTGTGGATCATCATCAGGGCTCATGGTGGGCGAATGAAAAACTCCATAGTTTTTTCAACTATGGACTAGTTTTTTTTTTGGTTAGTTCCAACTCAACTAATTTTTCTATTCGCCCACCATGCACCCTGATGATGACCCATAAGGGGGTTCGAAACGTTGGCAAGTAATAAGTAGTTGAAACTATTTAGTTGTTTCATTTACTGACCGCCACCAAGAGTAATTCCTCCCAGTAATTCTCAACGGTCAACTAATTATATTTAAAATAATAATAAATGCTTACATAAGTAAATTAAATAGTAATTCATCATAAATGCATCTAAATTGTACATTACAGCAAATAAAACTGCCCTTATAGATCTAAGACCTAGAAAGAGAGTTTTCTAAGTATATTTTTGTAAAGAATAATAAGTTGGGTAAGAAAAATATTACATGGAAGAACTAAAACCACAATGGTTCGATTTAGGACTTTATAACGTCACAAAATGATTTTTAGACGGATGCGGGATAGTAACAATAATTTTGAAAAACAATTTTCCCTGAAATAATTTCAGAAGTATATAGTATATAATTACAAATGTATTTACTAAGATATTTTTCTCGATAAAGTAAGTTGCTCAAAAATCGTACTTCATAAGTACGTTGTTGGGTAGGTAATATGTAGTAATGAACGAAGATTATTCCCTGATGTACACCAGAAACAAAGATGAAGTTAAAAGCTTATGGCATCTATGAAAAGACATGTGATGCATATTTATTGCATATAGAGGTTTAAATAACATGAATAAATTAAACGTATCTTCGACTTACAAGTCTAAATGTGTTTCATTGCATCAATGAAGGTTATTTATATAATAATGCTCTTCAAAGGCAATAGAAAAAAGATAATTAAAAATTCCATCCGCTACAAAATAGTAAATAAATAAATCACCCCCACCTAAACACAGAAAGAACTGACGGAATGAACTCAAGATAAATTAAATAACAAATAATTATATCTGATAGGAAGGACACGATAGAGCTGGCGCCAATAAGGATATAACCATTAGGATATTATAAGATAAATAGGCGATAAATTGAAAAGGATAAATGAAATGAGAGGCAGGGCAAGGCATATTAATTACTCTTTGCATACCTAAACCATTAAATCATTAGCAATTCTTGCGCAACTCCTAATTACTATTCATATAAGTCTATTTACTAATAATCATTTGGAATATATTGCTACTTACGTTTTTATCTCCATGAATAAGAAAGCGACTTACCTGAAATAAAAAAAAAAAAAATCATTAATGGAACCAAGTTATTTATTTTTCCGGGAGAAACACTATTTACTGAGTGATGGTGGTCACGTGCAATTTAGAATCTAATCAATAACAGATTCTATCGATCATACATATAATTTACCAGTAAAATAAACACAAAGAAATCCATACTAAGCTTCCTAGATGTTTTATGTAGCAATGCAGTCAGTAAAGCATCAAGAGCTTCTCCAGAGACGCTTAATGCCGCGCTACTCGGTGAAAGTAGTGGCAGAGAGTGGAGGTATAATTTATTTGAATAAAGTCGGATAATAACATCAAATAATATTTCTTAAACAATCCTATATCATTAAAAACAATTTTTGTTTTTTAAAATTATTTATTGATATTTACAACTGTATTGTACAACACATCTAGTAAATAGGCTAAAAGAAAATAGACATGTAGAGAAGCTACTCATTGGCAGTACACATGTTTTTTTTAATATAGAAAAGCCATTTGAACAACATTTTTTTATCTTCTTATTTTCTTTCGAAATTGTCAGAGGCTATCAGAATATAAGCAAATATGCTAGATAAAATGTAAGCAGCTGACAAGCTAGGCATGGGAAAGAAAAGTGCGCAGCAGCAATCGAAATTAGCAGAGGAGGTATCTCATCTAGCTTCTCTTCAGCCTTCTTCTAACAGGAATTTCAGTTATTGACATGTCGATTATAAGTCTTTCGTCGAGTCCGTGCAGTCTACTGTGAAAACGAGAATAGAGAGTTTGTATGTGTTGGTCAAATGTTAGTTGCTGTAAGTCCGTATGTAAGGTTTTGTTGTTTACGTACCAAGGAGCTTTCGCTACGAGTCTTAAAAGTTTTGATTGAAATTAATGCAGTTTTTTATATGAGTCTGTATTCAGTTCCTGCCTAATTTTAAGTTTTTATGATTTAGAAGCAAACGTAGCCTTTGATAAAGTCTGGCACCGAGGACTGTTGTACAAACTCCGTAAATTCCTTCCTCCCACATATTTCCTGATTCTTCAATCCTACCTCTTTGATAGATCCTTCAAAATAAATCACAATTGTTCCTATTCATCCCTTTTCACACAGACTGCTGGTGTTCCTCAAGGCAGTATCCTAGGACCCATTCTATACACAGTATATACAGCTGTAATCCCAACCCATCCTAACACTTTCCTTTCTACGTATGTTGATGACACCTGCGTGTTATCAGTTCATAAAGATTCATTTGTTGCCTCAAATACCCTTCAAGCCCACATCAAAGACCTAGAAGTATGGTGTCAGAACTGGAGAATAAAAATAAATTCCAACCAATCCCATCAAAAACCTTTACCATTCGTCGTAAACCTTTGACTTCCTGCCCTACAGTGTCCTTTAATGACACTCAACTAGCTCCTGTTGAACAGATCCGATACTTAGGACTTCTTCTTGACAAACGCCTAACTTGGAATCCACATACACGACTAAAACGACAAGAAACTGCTTGCCGCTTTAGGCTACTTCAACACTTACTATACAAACGGTCAAACCTTCCTCTGAACTACAAAAGGCTCATCTACATGACTATTATAAGACCAATCTGGACTTACGGAGTAGAGCTTTGGGGCTCTACTAAACCATCAAATTCTTCCCGCATTCAATCCTTACAATCCAAAATCCTTCGTAAAATCCTCAACGATCCTTACTTTGTCACGAACAAACTTATCTATCCATAAATACCTTAATGTTCCCTTTGGAACTGATTTGGCCCGGACCAGGTATCAATCCTTTCATGACAAATTCCATTCGCACTCTAACCCACTAATTTCAATCCTTTCTTACTCATCAATTCCGGATAATCCTCCCAGGCGCCTAAAAAGGAAATGGCCCCGGGACCTTCTAGTTAAGAATATTTTTAGAGTGCTTCCAATGGGAAGCTTCTCTACATGTATATCAAGTCATTGTATTATATAACAAAATCACATTTACTTGATTTGTTAATACAGTTGTAAATACCAATAAAATGATTAAAAAAAGAAAAAACTAAAAGAAGCATATGTATAGTACTTTCAGTCCCTGGTTGAGAGTCTTTCTCTTCATCTTGAGTTGTCGACCCCAAGTCATGCTTTAATCGAGTTTCATTTCTAGGTAATGTAAAGAGTTGGTCTGAGGAATTTAGTTGTCGCCGATAAAATTAGTGGGCAACTGTTTTATCTTAGTGTAAAATTATATGATTTGACCTTTAATTTAAACAAATTAAAATGTATGGATGTGTAATAGATTAGAATAGTCGTATAGATCCTGCATATGAATCACAATGCAGGGTAGTCCTTTGTCACTGAAATGAGTCATCATATTAAAAAAAAATAAATAAATGGAGAAGCTAACACCGAACGACGTATAGTAGATAGACAGAAAAATAACTCTTTTTTGGTTCTTTAACCATTTTATAACTAAAAAATATTACAATTAATAAAAAAACATTAATAGAACTATAGACGTTCAGATTGTTAGTACGGAGCCGAACTGTTCAATTGTACGAATTATACAACAGTCAAATATATGCCACTCACTGAGTCCACCATAACTTCACAAGGCTACAAAACAAAACAACACCAAATAATATTATATATTAAACAGATTTTAATAACGATTATTTTATTTTTAAGTCATGTCTATAAGCTCTTGCTGTTTTAAAATAATTGAATTCAGCCATCCAGTTTTTACCACAAAGATAGTTAAACAATTATTCAACATTCGAATACTTTTTTACAAAAAACAATTTTTGTGAAAATCTGAACTTACTGTTGACAACAATTATTAATATACAAGGCAATAATAAGCTATCTGGACCTACGGAGTGTGTGACTGTGAGGACAGCTAAACGTTTCTAACAACAAACGCATTCAATCCTTTCAATCAAAGTCCTCCGAATCAATAGTAAATGCTCCTTAATTATGTCTCAAACTATACTTGCACCACGACCTTAATGTTCCATTTATTTGGTCTGTTAGGTCTGCCTAATTCAACCAAATTTTCCAAATTCCACAGAGCTCATTCATCATCCTAATCCTCTAGCTCAATCCCTTTCAGCTCACATCATCCATACAACCCACTAGAAGGTTGATAACGGCAGTGCCTCGCGACCTCTATGTAAATTTTATATATTGGAGTTCTAGCACTGGCTAGATTCTCCACTCAATGTGATGTATTGTGACGTGTATATAGTATGATGATTTATAGACTTTGTTACCATTTTATTGATTTATTATTGTATATATCATATATATTATATTATATATATATTATATAATATATATATATATATAAATATTTTATTGTAATTTTATTTATGTTATAAATATTGTATGAATTAGTCTGTTATGAATGTACGCAAATTAAACAATACTGGATAAGCAGAATCGTCAATGAATAAGCTCTTTATCAGATGGCCACATTGCATCACATAAGGCGTGCCAGAAGGAATGCCTAGGTATTAATGCAGGATATATTCAGAAAATAGACAATGAGGTATAAAATTTAAAGAAAAATTATGTAAGTTGAGTTAGGCTTTTATTTCGTTAAGTGAAACCAATATGTAGACAAAGGCAAACGTATTGTAATGTAAGTTATTTTGTTTAATTCAATAGGTAAGAAGGCAATATTATTAATGGAGTAGCACTGTAAGCAGTGGAATACCATTTATATTTATCGCGTCATGTGGCATCCACTCCAAAATGTCGCTAACATAAGGCTAATGTGAAGGTGTCGCACGTTTTTTCCCTTTCATCAGGTTTGTTTAACAAAAATTATCTTCGCATCAAGTGCCGTGTGTCACACAATACCACCTGTGACTGTTGTCGGACTAATTTTTTTTTATATAAGGTTTTTTTTTTCTCGATGGGGGACCCTCGACTAATGTATGCATGCTGAACCGCACGGGAACAACAGGCGACATAAAAAAAAAACGACATTAGGCCAGGAGTCCCTTTGAGCTGGGCCGGAATTAACACACAGCTATCCAAATTACACCCGCTGGTACTTGAGCTGTCATCCGATGACGCCATCAACAGAAAATCCATTATAGAATCCTTAGTCACCTCTAGCTGTGGTTTTATCTGTAATCGACGCTTTCAATCGAGGATAGAAACGAAATTACAATACGGAAAATAATAAATAAAACAAACTATAATCAGATATATAATTGTTTTTTTTATTTTAATATGGGATGCGGCGTGATCTAGTGGATAGAGCACTAGTCTACTATTCTCGGGGTTCTGGGTTTGAATCCCGGCTGAGGCAGAATATTATTTATTCTGTTAAATCAGTCGGTACGACCCTCGCTGCTAAGCGGTGTCGTATCACCGAATCGTATGACGGTTGGCCTAGAAGCATTACGATTCTCTATATGTACTGACCTTAAGACCCTTCGTGGGTTGTAAGTGGTACAAGTTTTATTTTCAATTGAAACAACAATACACAGGAGGGGAGAACAGTTATAATCAGATCATAAGACATCGTAATTATTTTTTACTTTCACTCAAAAGAATTTATTGAATTTTCTAATTAATTTTTTCACCAGAAATACACGTTTCAGGGTCTATTGAGTCCAAATACAATTAATATAAAAAGGTCTGGGTGTCCGTGTGTTATAAAAAACAAAAAGCCATACGAAACTGAAATTTCATATTTATGGTAAGTATACGCCTGAGATGTTACAGCGACTTTTTTACTAAAATCGGTTGACCGAAAGTTGTACTTTATATCATACATTTTTTAACAATTTTCTCAAAAATGGCTAAAAAGATTTTAATTATACTCGCTATATGGATGTAAAATTAAAGAGGCTTCCATTTGTTTTATGTTTCATTGTGATTGAAATAGTCTGATAGGGATTCAATGCCGATTTTTTAAATTTTCTTTCTCTTAAGCAACTTTAATTTTATTGAGCTCAAAAAATTAGGCATATCATTATGTTAACATTGATAAATAACGGCTAAATATGCAAGTTGAGCGAATTTGATAAAGAACTAAAAGAGAAAAGTGCAATAACATTTTTTCATTCAATTTTTGTGTTTTTTATCATAACAATAGTAATATAGATCTATAATATACCATTGAAAAGCTAATGGAATTAGAAAAAACATTATTTTATTTAGTTATTCATCAATTTACTTTTCGAAGTTTCACGCCTCATCTTGGTCATTATAAAGGCTCAAAAAGTCTACTCCTTGACTGATGTAAGTTTTAACAGAGTATGGATATATTGTAATAGTTAATTGCTAATTAAGTTGAACAAATGGCCATTTTTAAACATAAATAAGGATCTTTTAAGAATTTGACAATTTTGAAAGTTATGATTTATTTGCTGATCGAAAATTCTGGAGATGAATAAATGATGATAAAAAAGAGATTTATTGATGAATAAATAAATTATGTTAAAAGAATAGACTGTTCCTGAAGATCTTATCTAAATTTATTATTATTTGGTAATATTGTATATATATATATATATATAATATATATATATATATATATATATATATATATATATATATATATATATTTTATAATAGATCTTTAATAAAACACATGTTCCTATTCCTGATCTCAATTTGTACAGCGCATTAGCTGATTGTCAGATCCATTCTGACAGACGTGAATATTGATATAAAGAGAAAAAAACAGTTTATTTTCATCTCTAAATATATTTAAAAATTATTGAATATGATAACGAAGATGATTGAGAGTCGTGTGTTGCTGTTAGGAGTGGAGAGGTTTTGTATCATAGAAGTATGTGTATTGAAGTTGTTTCAAAGTATGTGTTTAAATTTTCATTTCTCAATTTAATGTATTTTATAAGTGTTAACTACGAACCGGAGTTAACCCATACGGTCGGAAAGCAAAAGATTAAAGAAAAATATTATCTTATATACACATTTTTAAAAGGTAATGTAAAGTGACTAATGGGGCTTAACTTCAAACTTTTTTCAACTTTGAGTTTTTTTAATAGCTTTTAAATTGATTTTAACAGACGAAGTAAATGAAAGTCGTGTGTTGTCAGCAACAGGGTTTTGTAATTCGAACGAAATTTAAATTATTTGGATAGATTTCATAAAAAAAATTCTAATATAGCAAAAAAAAAAAAAAAAAAAGTGTTAGAAGTATTTTTATGTAAATATATATATATTTTTAAATATATTAAAAAAAAAACATTTTCGAAAAAAAAATAACTTTTTTTTACATCTGAATCAGCTAGCGGTATGAAATACACTTTAGGCCCAATTCTTATACATACCAAATATACATATATATATATATATATATATATATATATATATATATATATATATATATATAAATATATATATATATATATATATATATATATACATATATATATACATACATGTACTAAAATTCAAAAAAATAGGTCGAGCCGTTTCGGAGAAGTGGGATCACCAACATCGTGACACGAGATATTTATATATTAGTTTTTATTTTAAATTTTATAAACTGACTTTTAACAAGTATCATGAAACCAGGCATGATAATTGATTTAATAATATACATTTTAATAGGCCAAGGTTCAATGAAGTCAAAGGAAAGGTTAAATAGAAGAAAAAAGGTGTTGTTATAGTCAAAAGTGTTTATGATCATTCTCTTAAAAGGAATAATTTGTAGGAAATATCTACTTAAAGGATAAGTAATGGCATGCTTGCCGAAGTACAAAAGAGCCTGTGGTAATAGCCTTATAAAAATACTAGTATTAAGGCTCATTTGCCATTTAGAGAAACATATGACGTGTCAAAAAATTCAAAAGAAAATATGTTATCTAGATAAGACCTTGGAAAGTGTTGAGGACGCCTCCGGTTCCCCAAGCGTGAGTAACATTTCACCTCCTACAGCCTTTCAACAGGGAATAATATTAAATATAATTTAATTAAATAAGTCTTTGTATTGCTTAAAATAAAAACATCGGTGAACAAGTAAATGAAGAATAAAGAGTTTCAACAATTAAAAAAATTAATAAATATAAAAGATTTGTATGAGTGCTCTTTAGATTTTTAATTGTTTTTAAACTTAGTGTATATCATATTGATTTTGACTGAGTATATTTTGTATCATTATTATCTAAATTTATAGATTCACCCAATTATGAAGAGTATATAAATTTAAATAAATAATTTACGTTTCGAAGTTTATACGCCTCATCTTGGTCAATATAAAGGCTCAAAAAGTCTACTCCTTGACTGATGTAAGTTTTAACAGAGTATGGATATATTGTAATAGTTAATTGCTAATTGAGTTAAACAAATGGCCATTTTTAAACATAAATAAGGATCTTTTAAGAATTTGACGATTTTGAAAGATATGGTTTTATTTGGTGATCGAAAATTCTGGTGATGAGGCGTACGAGCCTTGAAACGTAAATTGTTGTATTGATGGATAAATATGTGATGTTAAAAAGAAGAGACTGTTCGTGAAGATTTTATCTAAATTTATTATTATTTGTTAATATTGTATTGGGTTGTGTCACAAGAAATGTCCGTTTTCAAGGTAAAGGGTTTTTATTAAAAATACGATATGAAACAAGACAATTTTATACGAAGTATTTACCTTCTTTTTCTACACATTTTTCCCAACGTGTCACCAACTTTTTTATCCCCGAACTGAAAAACTCTGAGCTTTGAATTGAAACAAAATCTGAAAACGCACTTTTCACTTGTTCATCATTTTCAAAAGTTTTCTTTTGACGAAGTTGTCTAAATTCCTGAACAGGTGATAATCTGTTGGAGACAAGTCGGGAGAATAAGGTGGGTTCGGAAGAACTTCGTGGCCCAGTTCTTTCAATTTCTCCACGGTATGATTTGAAACATGGGGTCTTGCTGCCGCTCAGTGAGAATATGAGGTCCCCATGTATCGAGCTTTTCCAATTTCCCAATACACTTTAAATGTCTGGAAACGGTAGATGCACTTGCATTTAGTTGAGCAGAGAGCCCTTTAACTGTTTCGTAGAGGTTTTTTCATTCTACTGTTTGTTTGAGGACATCGTTGTCTATTACGGACGGAGGTCTTCCTCGGGGCAAGTTTTCCAAGTCGGTATCCCTAGCTGAAAACTTAGCAAACCAGCGGCGAATGGTCCGTTCAGTAACACTCCCTTCCCCAAACGCCTTGCAAATATTTCTAGCGGCCTCAGCTGCTGAATGGCCGAGTTTAAACTCCTACAAAAATATTACTCGAAAATCGCGTGTTTCCATGTTCATATTTGGAGGTATACTAAAAAGTGGGTAATTGATTGGGAAGCTAATGTTTAAAATACAAAGGTAGAGGATTAGTAATTGTTTGCTTTAAATATGTAAATATTTGGAAGAAAACAACAGGGACCTGCAAAATCCTTTATGTGTTTCAGAAACAATAAAAACGGACATTCCATGTGAAACAACCCAATACAACTGTATTATGTATTATATCTAGTAAATTAGCTACAAATATTAACATGTAAAATATAAAATTTTGAGTATGGAGTTTACTACTCCAATTTCCATATTAATACAACCCCAAAGGTATAACCAAACAGGTAACAAAGACAGGAAAACCACATCGCCCCAACGAAACACATCGAGTAGAGACGTTTTTACTGGAGCAAAGCGAATTAAAGTTGATTGTATGGCTTGCAATTTAGGTGCAGTAAGTACTCAAAGTGGGATATCGCTGTGGGTTACCAGCCATCGGCTACGACACTTAACAGGGAGGATTTATAGCCACTCTAGTTAGTTTTCAATCCACACATCATTTTCCGAGCCTTTATGCCCTCACTGTTGCGAGTCTCAATACTTATGACCGCAACTTACTTTGTTTTTTTGGTAGAAGGTAAGCTGGAGGAGGAGAGTGAAATTGCACTTTGTGATCGGATTGCAATTTTAGTAGTTTACCTTAGGAATCTAAAGCAGCTTAAAGGAGATTACAAAAGCACTCCTAACAATGATGGAAAATCATCAGAGTGGAATAACCAAAAGGGAAGACTATGATATGAAGGATTGTGTTGATTTTCAATCAAAGGTTGTGGACGCTTCCTTTAGAAATTACCAACGTTTTATAATATTTTCCGTTTTAATTACATAGACCTCTAGATCTGAGATACGCTATCACTAGTAGCATTTCACTGGTGTTAAGGCAAAAGGACTTAAGTCATCATTTTTTACGAAAATGTGGTTTTCTATGTTTTCAAATAAGTAAATAAGTAATATTTATTGAATAGTCAATGGCTGGCCGTGATATGAGGTTTGGTGGAGGTCAAAAAAAAAATTAAAAATAGTAAAAAATCTACCAAGTATACGTTTCGACTCACGTTGCGGGTCTTCAATCGTGCTTTTCTTCACAAAGTAAGGAAGCTGAATCAATCTTTTTGATATAGTTTTTCACTATTTTTCTAATCTTTATACGCGACCTCCACCCAAACCACTTCTTTCTTTATAAATAATATTTAGATCAAATGTATATTTTAATATAATGACTAGCCCCAAATGAGAAAAAAGAGTATTAAGGGCTTTTCATGTTTTGAAAGAAATATGTCAATAATATTTAGTTCAATTTTGTATTTCTATTTCGCACTTTTAATAATCCAAAAACCCATTCTACATTCTTGACCTATTCATCCCTTGTTCATTAATACATTCGTTCAACACAAGAGCCCAGCCCACTAATCTCTATTTTCCTTCTCGTCTAACATCATCCTTTAAAAAATCCTTTACTTGGCTTGCTACTTCGTTCTGGAATTCCATACCTATCTCTATACGCAAAGAATCTTCTTTCACCTCATTAAAAACAATTGTTAGGATAATTTTCATATTACATTCTAAATCAGGACCACTACAAATACGTAAACAACATTTTTTTTTTCGTTTTCTTTTTCTTTGTTTTTCTATATGATCTTCTGATACAAGAGAGAAGTAAAATTATAATATTTCTTCATACACATATGTTTATATAATTATAACACTGCTATCGTTCTACTCACTACTTCTATAAATAATATAAGTATATTTTAAGTTTGTATTTTTTTAATGTTTTTGTTTCTGTGCCAGACACACACAAGACATAAAGTAAAAATATATTATTCTTAGGTTCTGAAGGTTCCAGAATAAAATTTTACTTTTCTTCCTTTATTTGTATTGTAAAATAAAATATATTCTCTTATGAAGTAATTCATAAATAAAGTTATACTTATACAGGATTTCAAATGATTTTTCAAAACTTTGGAAAACCGTCCCGTAAACTTCACATTTTAAGCACAAGCATCCGAGATTTATGTGATCTTATCTCTTACAGCATAAATTAGCAAAAGAGTCACTCCTTAGTCATTGACCGTTTTCCTAATTATTTTTTTGTATTTATTATTATTTTTTTTTATTTTATTTATTTTTTTTTAGACTCTCCTAGGGTTCATCTAGTCTCTATACAGTAGGGGGAAATCTTATTTGTAAAATATTCATAGAGTGTGGTAGTATGGCATAATTTTTTTTTTTTAATTTTCTAATATATTTTTATGTGATATTCCAATATAACATCTAAGAAATGATTGCCTTTTAATTATTTTATTAATTAATAAAGAACTATCTTGACTCCTTCATTTCGACACATTGACCTCTTACCCTAGTGCGCTAAGTCCTAAGGAAGGGTTTAAATAAAATATTTGAAAAAACATAAATATTTTACGGTAATTAAGTCAGACTGAAATATAATGCCACTAATACCTTCGTTCATATAAAATGGCAAAACATAAAATAAGAGAGGGAAGAAAGATGTATGGCAAAAAATGAATAAAAACAGAGTAAAAAGAAAAAATGAATAGTTAGAGAAAGAAATGGAGAGAGAAAAAAACGAATTGAGATATGGCCGGGAGATGACGGATGTTACTTGTAGAGCACAATAGACCACTTCTTTCAGCCAGAATCCATCACTTTGTCTACAGGAGTAAACAAGCAAATGGTTGCCCAGCCAGCTCCAGTATCGTATACTTTCATCTCTATAGGCCTTTAATGAATAAATCACATCTTTGGATCGAACAGATTAAAATCAAAGGGCAAGGGTAAAATAATATCCAATGATTCTCAAATATATATTTTTAAAATTTGAAAACTGTATAATTACATAAAACCATAGAACGTAAAATATTTGGTCCAAAGAAAGATGAGGCCACTGGAGATTTCAGAAGGTTACACAGCGCGGAATCACGGAGCTTGTAATCTTTCAGTATGCAGTCGTGGTCATAGAAATTGCATAAACTAAGTTTTAATTTTTTTTGGTAATATATTTGATCCAATCGAATATTTTTGTCTTTGTCTACTTATTTATATCACATACGCCTAATGAAAAGAAGAAATTATATAAATAAATATAATATATATATTATATATAAAAGTTTCTTAGTTCTTGGGCAATAGTTTTAGCTACTACCAGAATAAATTTTTAATTATGTGGAATTTTAAACATATTGCTATCAGAAACAATTAAAATTGTGAGATTACATGAAAAGGAACAATTTTCACGGACAAAAGCAGTGATACAAATCAACAGTGATCCTAAAACGTATATTCCGTTGAAAACTGGAATGTAAAAATTTCTCAATAATTTCTCTTTCTATAAAGTTTATATATAGGTAAGTGAAAGTAATAAAAACATAGTTTATGTTATATAACCAACCAATACAGTAATTATGCATAACATTATTAAATATTAATTGTAATAATCAAAAAGGTTGTTGTCCTTAGCCCTCACAGTTGACGATCCGAAGGCTGCTTGAAGAGATTCGGGACTTGGTTTGTACTCGGCGGACCAACCAACCCTAAAACGTGTTTTCCATTGAAAACTGGAATTAGAAAATTTTCACGACCGCAAACTTTCCCTTACTACATATTTTATACATAGGTAAGCGAAAGTAAAAAAAAAAAAAAGGCGCCTATTCAGATTTTTTTCGTTTATCAATATTTTCCTGCACTGTACGACGTTTCGAACAAAACTTTTTCATTATCAGAAATTATCCTTTCACGTATAACTTTTTAACTGAAGGTAGAAAAATATTAATAAGTCTTCAACAATCAACAGTAGATGTAAAATAAACTAATAAGAAATAACTGACGAAAACATTGTAAGAAATGGGAAGAAGGGATATGACAAATAATGGAAATATATTTATGATAATTTTAAGTAGTCGATTTTTTATATAAGATGAAAAAAAAAACCTAAACGATTATTGCAGTGGCCAATCATCCAAATGCGAAATAAATAACTTTTCATTATATATTTCAGGAATTGAAAATATAAAACTAACGACAGGGTAAGCGGAGAAGGGACGAGGGTTGGAAGCTTGTATAGAGGACGATAGGGATATGAGTTTTTATTGTTGATATTTTACTGTTTGAGATGTAACGGCTCCTTTTATTGGTGGAGCCTGGCGCACCTGGGTCTCCGTATATCGGCCACCAATATCTGTCCGCCATTTTATTTCTCTTACACACCAATTTTGTATTTTATTATCATTATTACTTTTATTCTTCCTTTTTATATAACAGTTTTACTCACGTACTAATCGGGGGTAGTAGGGCAGTTCTATGTTGTCGAAAGGTTACAGAAAAATTTCATCTATGCGTCTAAATGAGATACAATGAAAGCGCAGACTTTACGATATAAGTTGTAAGTGGGACAGTATAACTTCCTCAATATTACTATTAGTGCATAAAATTAAAAAAAAATGTGAAAAGGCGTATAACATGTTAAAGTACTATTTAAATTAAATACTATTACTGTATACTTTAATCCATTTTTTTTATATCATTGTAAATAAAAATTAATTATAATCCTTTCGTTTTTTGGCCAGAAACATCATATAAGTTAATTGTAAATATCAATTGTTCTCTTAAGGGGGAGCCCGAAGATGAGTGACTAGCGCGCTAGTCTTTTATGCTATAGGTTGTGAGTTCGAATCCCAGTCCCGGTGAGGATTTTAGAAGGATGTAATTAAATGGGGATTCACTCACAGCCTCTCCCCCGGGTATGTGAGACCCGTCAGCCAAATTGTGGCCACTCACAAAATTAGACGTAGGGAGTGATAACTCTACCCTACAAAATGCATCGAGAAACGTGAGTGTAATCTCCCAGGTTATTACACCACGAGGCCCAGGGCCTACACGGCCTGTCGCGCCACTGGAAGAAGAATTGTTCTTAAGGGACCCTGTCCCAGAATAACAATTTTTTTCTATTCTATCCTATTCTAAATTATCATTATTAGAGAATGTAATAAAAAAATCAGGTAAAGTGGATGATACATTTCAATACACGATGATACATTGCAATGCTGATAGTAACCACATACTAGTAGCAGGAATGGGAGAAGTGTGATTATTTTATATAGAAGGATAAACAACCATAAACAAACATAATTATTACTTTAAATAATTATTTTATAATTAATATTATTGAAAAAAAGCATAAATATAAATTAAAAAGTAATTATATAATTTACATTAATAAGTTGATTGGGGTGCACTATCATAAAACACGAATCAGTCACTAGCAGCGCTGGCTTTCTTCGTGTGTCCTTAAGGTTATATTTATTTTACTACACACTAGCCTGTTAGAGCCTCATTACCTAACACTTATGTTGTGCTCTTCACACATAAATACCTTTTGTGTCAATATAAAATTTTAATTGATGACAGAGGCAATAAATAGTGGCCCAAGTTATCTCCTTGTCAGCCCTGGGCATGAAAAATGTTGAGGAGGCCCGGGTGTGCCCAGCCCGGTAATGATTTTCCTCTGATTATAATCCCTAGTTTCAATTAATCAGCCGTATCGATAGTAGCAAAGCGATTATATGATTTTTGATTAATCGTTTATGCTAAGCCTATTTCTCATTGGCAGATGGTTATCAGTCAGTTCCTGTTACTCCCGTTCTTATGACCGTTATTTCTGATACATCGCTCCATGATTGACGTTTTCTGAATAATTTATTGACCAGTCTAAGTCGAATTGATGTCAATTACTTAAGCGATGCCAAATATTTATATGTACCTTTCATTTTTCGGCAGGCATTAATAACGTATGGAATAGTTAATAACCATATCAATTGAATTATTCTAAAATATACAGACATATTTATTGAATTTAATAGTTAATGAAGGGATGATTGATAAATAAAATAAAAGTTCAACGGAACCCATAAGGTTTCGTAATGAATAATTTACAATGGACAAAATTAAAAATAAATAATAAAATGATCTCGGATGTCGCAACCGTACTTCGATTCCGACAGCTAGCTACCTATATCTGTCTATTCCACTTGGGCAAAATCTACAAATATTAATATCTCAGCCCTTCATACGTTTCAGGCCAAAACATTGAAGTGTGTTTAAGCGATATTTTAGACTATTTATTAACTTTTTTTTCATTTACAATTAAAACTATAAAATATTCAGGCATCGCAGGATTGTAAGGCAACCTTTATTCTTATCTCAAATATTCCATCTCCTGATTATATACATTTATTTTATGCAAATACTTGTGGAGTAGCATTTTCCACAATAAAAATTAACGGTGAAACTCGACTTGACTTGTTAAAAGACTTGTAATATGTCTAATGCATCAAAAGGCTCTATTCTTAAAAAATAAAAAACCGTCCAAGTTTCCAAGGAGAAAATATCTTTTGTAACGTGATTTGGTAAGAACGTTCAGCATTATGCCCCACTAATACAACTCGGCAAGCTAAAAACGTAGGGTTCTCTCTAATACCCCAGGTCTCCCTGATACGTAAAACTAAGGTCTAGAGGAGTTTTAGAGACTTTCTTGAAGAGAACGAAACTAATCCAAAATAATACCACAATACTTTACGATCGTCCTGCCTCAATCAACAAAAAAAATAGTCATTGCAGAACGAAAAGCCGCAGGCTTTGGGAAGGAAGCCAACCTTTAACTTGTAAAGTTATGTAAACTGGAGAGAAAGTGTTCTAAAGTAAAGAACTTCGCACGTTGACTAACACCTCCTCATGGCAGAAGAAAACTTAGCGCACTTGAAAGCTTCGTATGCAGATGGAAGGTTGCAGTGGGACAGAAGAACTTCAATCTTGTTGGGCACCAGGAACCACAGTAATCGGTCAATACTGAAACCCTAGCTGAACATAAAAAGGCATAGTCCAAGACTTTATTTATTTGTAGTTTAATTAAGTAGTAGAACAAATCCTGAAATAACAGAGAACCGTGGTACCGAATTCAGAAACTTGATTCAACAAAGATTGAACATTTGCATTTATTAGTATCTGCATATTGTTGCCCAAAGTGTATGCCCTACCGATAAACCTCGGAAACAATAATGTTAACTGAAAATATAATTTATTATGAATAAGACTCATAGTAATTAATAATTGATGCCCATACTAACAAGAAATATAAAATAAATACTACCGTACCCATAAAGTAACGAGAGGCAAAGGCAACAGAGTCAATGACAGTTGAGACAATAACCGAGAGGAAGTCAATGAATAAACATTAGTTGGTATAGAGTGGGCGGGGCTGGAACCTAAGGCCTAACCAACTGATTGTCGCTAAAAGCATTAATTAATAATTCCTTGGATTGAGAAAGGCCTTCGACAGCGGGTGGTGGGCTGTAATTACGACAGTCCCGTGAATTTTACAGCAGTGACTGCTCGGTAGCAGGCTGCCAACTCCTAGCCATCTCCAGGAATTCGGGCTCATTATGCCCTAACTAGCAGCAATAATTGAAGAGCAGCTCTACTTAGGCCCGAGCAATTGCGCGCTGATGATGAGGCTAAAGTTCACCACCCTGAATAATATATAGTCATATTCTTTATTCAACGTCAATGAGCATTAACGTGCAATATTAACGACAATTAAACTCTTGTTAACCGCAAGGTACGTTTCCAGAGCTTTGCACCCCCTCATTATAAGGTTCCATTTTTCTTCTGAAGTTAAAAATAAAAATTTCCTTCAAAAGAACTTTTGCCTTTCCATTTATTATTTATAATTAGGTTAGTCCACTATGAAAATAATTCTTTATTTACTTCCTCACACTCTGATATATCAACATGATGGTAGGTTCAAAATATCAGGTTTCAGTTAAAATAATACAAACACCGATTTCTAATTCATCTACACTTACTAGGAAAACGCTGTAACTAACCTTTCCCTTGACCACAAACGGCTCGTTTACTTGGTAATCGAAAATTCCAAGAAGAACATACGGAGTTCTGGGGCTCTTCTGACTGGTCCAGTTCTTCTCGTATCTCTTGCAGCAATCTAACGCTTAATGCTACCAACTTTGTTACCAATACGCTCACCCATAATGACCACAATGTAGCATATGTTGCAGATTTGGAACTAACAAGATTTCCATGACATGACAAGATTTCTTCTTTTCATGACATTTCTAATCCTTGCTCCATCCTCAATTCCTTAAAACCCTCTAAGAATACTTTAAATTAGTTATATTTAATTTAATTTTGGAAAGTATTTATTTTATTTTTTTTATTAAACTAATTCGCATAACGCAATGTTCTTGGAAGACCTGGAGTTTATGGTTAAAAACCGATCCGAGTAGTTTTTGATGTCCCCTACCTTCCGGAATTCCTTTCCATTCATAGAGTTCTGCAGGGAACTGAATAAGTGATAATCACTTGGAGCTAGATCAGGTGAAAAGGGAGGATGGAGTGAAAGGTTCCATTCAAGGCTTAATAATTTATTGCGAGTGCCCAATGAGGTGTGCGTTGTCTTGGTGGAACACAGCAAACTTCCGATTTGCCAGTTCTAGACGTTTATTTTTAAGTTACTGATCCCATATGTTAATTGTGAGCAGAATAACTCCCTTGAAATCCCACTATATGGAAAGCACTATCTTCTTTGGAAGTAATCTGGGTTTCGACATTCTTCTAGCAGCCTTACAACTGCCTCCCCAAGATTCTCTATGGACTAAAATATCTATTATTCATCTCCTGTTACATACCTTCTCAAAAATGGGTCGTTTTTTTGCTGTTTCCATGGTGAATCACAAACAGAAATTGCCAAGTTGACTTGGATTAGAGAGTGAGGGACCCTAATAATAAGCTTAGAAACATAGCCGAGCTTATGCAAATAATATTTTAAGTTTGTGTGCCATTTAGGACCACAGTAATGTCTCGCACTGACTGGGTAAGATTTTGGTCAACAACGGTCTTAACATTGCTCGTTTTAATTTCATGTTAAATTTCAGACCGTTGAGCATAATTAATGTCAAAATTTCTCGAATAAAATTTGGCAAACCAACTTTGACAGGTGCGTTCGATTAAAAAATCATTCCCACACTGCGAATAGTTTTTTGATGGTTGGGAGTGAGGTCGTCAAAAAATTATACACTAATAAGTAACAATTATTTTAATTAATATTCAAATGGTATGAAGTCCCACAATGTAGGCCGAAACGTCGGCACACAATCTCAATAAGTATTACTTATTAGTGTTTAATTGTTTTGATGACCGCATTCCCAATCATCTTCCTCATCTAATATTCTCAACGGTCAACTGAACTCCTTTATCACAAATTCAATGAGTTTCTGCAGCGTGCTTACGTTTTTAAAATGTTACTACAAAATATGCCAATAGTGAATGATATTTCCTTTCATATTCACAGTGTAATAGCAAACACGACACTAAGATAGTTTCAACAAATAACATTAAGCGTTAACAGATATAGGTTTTGACTAATTACAAAAATGGTAAACAATTCACCTTAGGGATTTATTCATCAGATAAGGAATATATCATAGTGGCATAAAAATAACAGAAAAACTGATAGGACTTATTCGCCAACCCAATACTATTTATTACAACGGGTTATTTATCTCTATGGAAGTCTTGTTGACTGATCCAAACACATTACGAACCCAGAGCTTGTATTAGCCAGACTGGGACAGTTTGTGACCGGAATGCTGGAAGGTGTAACATTTTAAAGCTAACTTTTATTAGAGGCAGTAAAAGGAGAGTGAAAAAATTGCGGGAGACGGAGACATATAAGAGGGACACAATGTTGCCCTGTAAACCTCCGAGCTATAAAGCTGAGCAAGGTTTGATGGACCATCGCTGGGCTAGGATTTGATAGAAAGGGCCGCCTACCCAGCTCACGTAGTCCCTACTCTTTATGGCTCTCCACTTAGCTAACATCCTATATTCTACCTCTTATTTTATATCTCCATAGTCCGAGGCGACAAGTGCATGCCTTAGCAATGCAGTTCTGTCTATGCAAGCGCATCAATAGAACAAGAACAATACCACCTTTCGATCTGCTTAACAGTCTAGTCGGACGCACCATTTGCTATACTGCTGAATATGAATAACAGGCACCATTTACAATAAATAAATAAAAGAAATCAGTCGGCATTTAATTTTATATTAATTATTTGATAGAGAATTGTAAGTCTTATCAATTAAAGATCTGGAATGCACTTATGCTAATATACAAAGATTATATGGCTTGTGTTTTTACTATAATGTCTAAGTTAACAAAATTAAAGGTTTTAATAAAATATAGAAATGTTAAATAATTATAGACAGTATGTCGTGTTTCAAATAGGAAGTACTCTTCATAGTAAATAATTTTCGATTTAATCACTAATGATACACTTAATCAAGCTAATGATGTCTTATATTTAAAATAAAATCAACGAATCATTAATCTATAAACTGATTAGTGCTATAAAAAATAAAGATGGACTAATGTTTGACGTAGATGGAGAATTCGGTTGGAGCTTCGGTTATGAAAAAAAAAATTAGTCTAATATGAAAAAAATATCATACATGAGTACCAACATTTGGTCTAAATTATAGCATTTCTATTATAAGCTTATATAATATAGCACTGCTAAGAAAAATAAAAATAATAACCAATAAAAATAAAATAAGTAGTGATCAATATAATTAGATAACAGTATAATAATTAGATAAAATAAGGAAAAAACATTAGTAAAAGTGACTTTTCTAATCCAATTATTTAAATATTATAGTAACAAACCAAAAACATAAAATTTAAGAAAATATAGATATTAGGGGTACTCACTACGTTTGCTATAGCATGCTATTTGTGCTAAAACCCATCAATTTTATACAGGAAATAACTGTAGAAAGGGGTTTAGCAAAATAACACAAATAGCATGCTATAGCAAACGTAGTGAGTACCCCTATTATATTGAATATTATATATTTTAAAATTGTTCACCTTACGAAACCGCTCTCAATCTTACTTCTTAATTATGTTGTTAATAATTGTAGTATACCAGTTCCACATATATTTTTCCACTTATGCTCTATTATACCATATACCACATTTCACTAATTTTTATAACTTTATTTATCGTTAGTATGATATACAATACTATTTTTATACCAAGCATTATCTTTTCATATTTTATTAATAAACCGTTGATTAATTATTTTTTATTGGTTTTCTTGTTTTTCTAAGCTTTTCGAAACGGCGACACACAAATATAATAAGTTTTCTAATGACTGGTTTTTTTTATTTGATAACATTTCCCTTAATTAACACTTTTTTTTTTTTTACACCTTCCTCGAATTAGAAGGCTATACAGGGGTTTCTCGGGCCAGGGGGTGAGGGCGGGAGATAAATGTCGACATAAAAGCTCCCTCAGACCGAGACTCGACCTCGTAATTATTTTGTTCACAGGTTTTTAGGTCATCTGCAGCAGCTAGGCAACGCGCGCTAACTTACTCAGCCACCCCTCCCTCTTCCATTAATTAACCAACTTCTTCATCATATACATTCAACACTCAACAATTACTCAATCAATATATTTTTTTTTAATTGAAATTATGTGTCCTGATGTACACCAACTAAAATAAGAATAAAATGCTGGAAAAAAATCCTATAAATACTGTATGAAAACTTGCAGAAAAACTCGAAGTAAGCAAATAGATCGTTAATCGATCGAATCGAGGCGATTGAAAAGGAAAGAAAGATTCGTTTCTGTCTATAATTCTTACTCCTAATGAAAAATTAAAGTTCTAGGATAATAGGAGACGTTCGGGCAGTGGCTCGACAAAGGAGAAAGAACATGATGATCATTAATCAAAGACATAAATTCCAAGGATTCCAAATTCTCTTTAGAGGGTATGAAAAAGGTGGTATGAACTGTAGAAATTGGAGACTCTTATTTAGACCTTATTTTTTTTATTTTCAGACCGTAATCCTGCATTACTTAAAAGACATTAAATCATTAAACTCATAAAAAGAATACTGTAATCTGTAACAACAAGAGGGACAAAAATAATTTATTTTTAGAGGTGTTAATATTCTTTATGGCATTCGATCACCATAACATTAACAACCTGGGCAAAGGTTGTAAGGATCTTTATAGGGCAATCCTTATTCGTTTTAAGAGAACTTAAACCCAAATAGAAAAATAAAGACATAGTGGAGATAGGGTGAATCTGGCAGTAGTTGGAGGGAGTCGATTGGGCGATAAAATTGTTTCCATCCTTAAACCTTTTAGCCCTAACCTCCTAGTAAGGTAGGATTTAGTACCTTTCATGATGGCTCCTCCAGTCCGTCATCCTAGGCCAGTATATTTTATAGGCCATCTCTCCCAACTATTGCATGTCGTCCTTACATTCCTTACGTAGCCAATACCATTACTACCAAACTACCTATGCTTTATAGTCAGCCAATAGTAAGTCCAGGAGCATCTTCATTTGTAGTAAGTTCACTTTAAGACTTAATAGGCAATAAATACATTTTATATGTAACAAACTGAGAGTATATTTCAGCTTCTCACTTTAAATAGGATTGCAATAAAATCAAATGGAATATAAGATTAAAAAAAGCACAAATACAGACTAACATATATAATAAAAAAACGTAGGAAAACAATTTGGTATCACGAAGTAGAGGGACACAGGTGGGGATCAACAGGACAATGATAGGGGATAGAGCAGTATTCAGGAATAAGATTAGAAATTCAAAATGAATAGGAAATGAGGAGAAGGATACGGGACCAATGATGAAAGAACAAAGGAAACAGGAGCACAGTCAAAGGATGAAGATATTGTGGGAGGAAAAGAAGTGAATTGTATTATGACACATCAATCTGTTGAGGAGAAGTTAATCGGGGGTGCAGTCATCAAAACACTTTAATTAAGTAAAACTTTATTTGTTCTCCCAACGCTTCGGCCTAAATTTTGGGCAGTCTTCAGGGCGATTGTAGGAGGGAGACCACAACAATCAATCATACACCATACCATAGATCCTAATTAACCTTTTCAAAAAAATGGAAATTAAAACTGCAATCAACTCGTCAAACAAACATTCACAGAAATATGAGTAGTAATATAGATGTATAATATAAATTTGAAAATAAATGAATTTATAGGCCCTGAAGATGGCTAGAAATTGAGACCGAAACTTTAAAACAATAAATTAAGTTTTAATTGATTAAAGTTTTCGATAATTGCACTACTGATTTACTACTCCTCAGTCTGCATACAGTCAACCATTCTCTTACATTATTATGATATACTCGAGTTTAAAACCATATGGACAATAATGAAAATAATAATAAGAACAAAAGTGTAATAAGAACGTTAAACAAGTCGGTCCACAAGTACATCAACATTTGAGAATATGATTATGTTATATGTTATGTTCGGCATCCAATGGCAGTTGGGCATCCAAACCGTAACAAATATTATGCCACTGGAATAAATGTCAGACTTTCAATCACTAGATTCGAGGCTATGACCTCGAATACAAAGAAATAAAACCGTTGGTTTTCGTGGTTTTATTCAAGGTTTATATAGGAATATAGGGAATGTGTGTGCCTATATATTTCACATGAAATGTCCGTTTTTATAGTTTCTGAAATACATAAAGGATTTTGCAGGTCTCTGTTGTTTTCTTCCGAATGTTTACGTATTTAAAGTAAACAGTTACTAATCCTCTACCTTTGTATTATAAACATTAGCTTCCCAATCAATTACCCACTTTTTAGTATGCCTCCAAATATGAACATGGAAACACGCAATTTTCGAGTAATATTTTTGTACGAGTTTAAACTCGGCCATTCAGCAGCTGAGACCGCTAGAAATATTTGCAAGGCGTTTGGCGAAGGGAGTGTTAATGAACGGACCATTCGCCGTTGGTTGCTAAGTTTTCAGCTGGGGGTGTCACGTTGGGGAAAATGTGTAGAAAAAGAAGGTAAATACTTCGAATAACATTATCTTGTTTTCAAATCGTATTTTTAATAAAAATCCTTTACCTTGAAAACGGACATTTCATGTGACACAACCCACAATATATAGTTATTAAAACTAAAAATGTATAATGGACTGCCCAAGTAAAGGTGAAATGACTCAAAACCGAAATTGTATATTTATGATAGATAACACGTCTAGCATATGTCAATTTTATTCTTGGATTGACAATGAATTATTTTCACTATTTTTTTATTTTATTTTATTTTTGTTTATCCTTACCTCGCCTTTGAAGGTAACTTATATCAATGAATAATAAATTGATCTTAAAATCATTAAGACCTAATCCTCATTCTGATGAGGATCCTAATCCTAATATTTCGAAGAGCCTTAAATACTGGATTTTCAAATTTTCTTCCAATATATTTGTTTGTTTATTTATTTAACGTCACTTTATGCTACTATGGCTAATCGGACGATGCTATAGTGGGAGTCTTAAATTTTGCCTACCCAGGTTTTATTAGGATAGGGATCTTTAACGAGTACCTGACATCGCACAGGCTCGGGACCACCTTATAACGTCCCCTCCGAAGGACGGCGTAACTAAGGATTTTTTACTCCCATTTAAAAATGCTAGGACCACCTGCGGGTTTGAACCCGTGACCTTTAGCATGGGAGGCTGTTACGCTAGCCACCCAGCTACAAGTGATCCCTCCAATATATTTATTTGAAAATAATTAATTAGACTGTAAGATATAATAAAACCTGAATAAATATAATATACTCAATAATATTATATTCACAAAAGAAAAGAAAATAACTAATATTTCTCAAGTAAATACAACTTAGAAATTTAGAAGAAATAAATATTTATTTTCACATATTAATACTCTCATCTTTTTTAAATTTCTTTTGTTGTTAAAATCAAAATCGTAAGGGCCATTTTCGTGAAAATCATAAAAGGTGCAAAATGCATAGTATAAAGTTCCTCTACTGTCACGTCGATTTTGATGATGTGTCGCTTACTGTGGTATTAAATATGAAATTTAATTTAAAAAGTAATGAATTTAAAAATACGGACACACGCAGACTTTTTTTGTTGGACTTGGTTATTTGGACGCAGGAGACCGTAAAACACGCATTCCGTTGAAAAGTAAAATTGGAAAATTTTCACGATTACCATACTTTCACTAACTATTTATTGCACATATAAGTATGTGAAAGTAATATAGAAAGAAAATATTGATATAAATTGGTTAAATAAGTATGAAAATATTTGAAGATTAGAATGAACGACTAATTAAAGTATGATTTCAAGTAATCTTTGACGGTTTTGTAAGAAGAACAATTTTAAATAATATAATATTAAACTAACAGTCATATGTGAGGGTTACTTTATCAATTTTTAAATTTGTTTCAAACAAACAAACGTCAAGGTTTTTATTTCTTTTTGGAAGCTTTCGTTGAAACGTGGAGGTAGAAGGGGAGTGTATCAAGTACAATATTTATTGAGATATCGCTGCGAAGGCTACTTGAACTTGCGGAGACGGTAGCAGGACGAAAGGAGAGAAGAGGGAAGAATAAAAAAATAAATAAGAAAATAAGAAAAAAGGACGAAGGGGGCTGAGATCGGGAATGTACATCACGTCTCCCCGTGGCTAGGGGGAATATTGATGAACCTTCTTAAAGCTCACCTAGGGCAAGATCTGCCTATCTCCGCAATTACCGCCCATTCATAGTGTGCCTTCTCTAACTCAGTCCTAACGAGCTGGCCCTTAGGGATCTTTGCTAAATACTGCCCTATCTGTTCTTCATAGCTCCATGTCGCACCTCTGGACAATGCTGTAGAAGAAACATATAGAGCAGTGGACTCCAACCGAATTTTTTCGCGGACCTCTTGATCGGATTATTTCTATGGCTAGGACCCCTTAAATCCTTAAAATTAGATTTTTAGTGGACCACACCGTATCACGTACATTTCATTCGAAATACCTATACCGAAAAACCATCACCTTTTACTAAACTCAATCCACATTTCCTTGTCTAAATCAGTCAAATACTTAGGCTTAACATTAGACAAATCGTTAACCAAACAATTCATTTATAAAATGTTCCTTATTTCAATAAAAAATCCAGTTTTAGCACTCAGAACAAACTCCTACTATATAAAACAGTCATACGTGCCCAGATCTCATCCGTCTTGAGCTCGACTTGTAATACCAATTACAAAAAACTAGAAACAATACAAAATACATGTATACGAATCATCAATAACTACCCACGATATACTAAAATTTAAAAAATGTTCTATGAACTAAATTTTCCCCCATTATAACAGTTTATCTACGCAGAAACAAAAAACTGACAAAACCAAAACTTCTGAAAACCCATTGAAATTCGGAATTGGTAATTACAACAAAACATCACAAAGCGATACATGATCAATAGATCAAAGCATGCACTTTTAAATTAATATTGTAATTTAAATTGTGTAGGGGTTTTTTTTTTTTTTTTTTTTTTTTTTTTTTTTTTTTTTTTTTTTTTTTTTTTTTTTTTTTTTTTTTTTTGTATGTTTCTTATCCTACTGTCTTAAGCAACACATTGTATGATCATTAGGTAAATCAAACGATGATTGAAACTCTATTATCATGGAAAAAGGATAACTGAAATCATGTAACAAAACATATTTGTATCTACATGCACTTCGTAAATATTGTATATATATATAAATATAAGCAATTCCGAAACCCAGTACGCTAGAAAGTAGGGTAACCCTACTTAACCCAAAACCGAAACCCAGTACGCTAGACAAGTAGGGTAATGTAAATGAAGAAAAAAGAACCTGACTCAAGATGGGCAAAAAACAAAACAAAAAAAAAACGTACGAGTACCCTACTTAAATAAACAACCACTTGAAGTCAAACTATACTTTTCATTAATTTGCCTCTTTCCGTTTTGACGTCTATTAAAAATTTATTTAGACCATATTTTTTTCATAACATGGATTTCTAAATCGAGTATTTTAAACTATTTAGTACAGCACTCGTATTTTTTAGGTGAGTATTTGCCCCTCCTTAGCTCTAGGAGCTCACTTCAATCCGCGAACACTGAATAACTAGAATTTAATGCTGAAACCGACAGATGGTTCTAGGATTTTTTTTTAAATGGATAAAAAACCCTTCGTTATACCATCCATGGAGGGAATGTAAAATAGCAGTGATGAGCCTATGCTATGCGAGCATTCGTTAAAGATCCATATCTCAATAAAACCTGGATAGGCAAAATCTAGGACTCCTATTGTAGCATCTTCCGATTAGGCACAGTAGCATAAAAAATACGTTAAACTACTTAATTAAAATAAACTAATTTTACAAATAGATATTTATTCAAATACTTAAAAAGAAATATTGCTTATTATCTTATGGGAAGTTACTTCTGTCCTTTGGACTAATTATTTTGGAAGAGTTAGAAAATGGACAATTTAAAGGTTGTGGTTTTCGTAATAGCAGTCACCTGTGTAGGTCGTGTTTCACTAAAAACCAATGCTTCAAAAATATTTTACATCAAGTTCATTTAAAATTATTTCCTCTTAACCTAGTCTGCCAACCCCGCAGAGGTCCACGGACCGATTATTGGGAATTAGCGATATAGAGGATGACTTTTTGGGTAAGTTACAGAACAATACTTCAACTGGTTAGCTCACTGATTTCGAATTAGGAGATTTATAAAAATAGTATGTAACTTGCATTAATGTTTGACATTACAGGGTAGAAAAGAACGTAAAATTCCTCCTCCCCCACCCAAAAAAAAAACAAAAAAAAAAAAAAAAAAAAACTAGAAAACCATATACTTTATTATAAAGAGAGTCATTAGATCTAGCATGCCTGTGGCCAGAAATAGAAATATTAGGTGATTTCGTGATCCTGAAAAAAGTTTTCCTTTTCTTCCTCACTTCGATTTCAGGCGCGGACGTTTTTTTTTTTGTTTTTTTTTTGTTAATCGGGTTCTAAGTGAGTTCTATGGAGGCAATTCTAAGAATTTTGATGGAGGTTTTTTGTATGAAAATAATAAACTAATCTATGCGAGATACAAGTCTAGTTTGTTTGTTTATTTATTTAACGTCCCTTTATGCTACTATGGCTAATCGGACGATGCTACAGTGGAAGTCCTAAATTTTGCCTATCCAGGTTTTATTAGGATAGGGATCTTTAACGAGTACCTGACATCGCACAGGCTCGGGACCACCTTTTAACGTCCCTTCCGAAGGACGGCTTATCTTTAAAGATATTTTACTCCCATTAAAAAATCCTAGGATCACCCGCAGGTTTGAACCCGCGACCTTTAGCATAGAAAGCTGTTATGCTAGCCACTGCGCTAAGGGCGAAACCTGATCAGTGTTAGTTATTTTTAATCCACTTGCATTAGAAAATAGATTTCCTGGTCCATTAGCCCAGGGATCGATGCTGAAATCTCAAAATCTTGTGGGGCATACCAGATATAGTTAAAGGAGTAAGTATCCGTGAATAAAATAACAGACCCTGATCATATCACATATTTTTGACCCATCAATAATGAAAAAAAAAATGATTTTGACTTACCTACTTAGCTAAAATCTATTTTAAAACTTAGAAAAAAAATTAGATTGAGAACAAAAAAATGGAAACATTACATTGGAGTTTCGACTTAAACATAATAATAATAACAAATAATAGCACTTAACCGACTGGTTGATGTCCATGAGGTAGAACGAGGAGTAAGAGGATTATGATATGTCTGATAATAGGACTTGGGACGTAGATGGTGGTCAATCGATGGTTTGCTAAACCATTCTTCAATTATAAAACTACAATGAACAATAACCGAAAACCCCCATTTCGGTTTTCTAGAATGGATCACTTTTTTTTTTTCAAGTGAAACCTTTCTTCTCCAGTAAGATGGCAGTTATTGGACCAAGGAAAAGTAAACAAGCTCAAGTATCGACAGCGATAACAAGGCAAGATAACACGGCGGGTAGTGTGCACGTGGCCCCTGTCATGTCGTGTTAGCATGTCCCCCGCTAACAGCCGACGAAGATATATCACCGGAGGCTAGGAGAACATTCGTTATTAGCATCTTGTATCAACAAAACCTTTCTACCGGATCAATAATGAATATGACTGATTAATTAGACAATGCTGTTAATAATGAAGCTGTATTGTTGAGGCCAAAAGGGAGTATAACAACACTATAACATATTCTTGGACTCCAAGAGTATTCTTGGATAGTGAGTCGTTTACTGGCCATTGAGATTTTTTACGGAAAGTCTTAAATTATTATTTATCATGATGGTCTTCTGTGGGTATATTATAAGTAAATTGATGATATAGCTGTAATTGTGAAGATTTTCTTGTCCGGTAATAATTTAAAATCTGGTCCGGGCAACACACGACTTTCACTTACCTCCATTTTTAAAATCTATGAAAGAATTTTCAAATACAGTTAGAGATAAAAATAAGTAAAACCATTAAAGAATTAATAAAATGGAATTTCTACAGAAACATGAGTTTTATTAAAAAATCTATTATATTATTATCTAAAATGATCACTTAGTTTTATCGTATTTTCATTACTCTCTATTAACTTTTAAAAGCCTGTGAATGAGATAATATTTTTTTTTAAATCTCACGCTTTCCAACGGTATATCATACATGTAATGTATATTACTGTTCTTATGTTCAAAAACAAAAAATTACATTAATAATATATTTGTTTTCCCCTTTAGTTATTTTTTAAATTCGCAAACATGCATATTTAGCTTTTATTTATCAATACTAACAAGATAATATGGTTATTTTTATGGAATATACAAAATTAAATGTACTTTAGAAGAAGAAAATTTAAAATATCGGCATTTAAGCCCTGTCAGACCATTTTAATCAGAATGCATAGAATTAAGTGGCTCTTCCGGTAAGCTGATTTTGATGAAAAAGATTTTGTAACGTCTCAGGCATATAGTTGTCTTAAATATGAAATTTTAGTTCCATAAGACTTTTCGTTTCCACCCGGGAGTTACCGCACACACACACACACACACACACACACACACACACATACACACACACACACACAGACCTTTTTGCGGGACTTGGTTATTTGGACTCAGGGGACCCTAAAACGTGTATTTCCGTTGAAAACTGGAATTCAAAAATTTTCACGATCGCAATACTTTCTCTTAGTATATATAGTAAGTGAAAGTAAAAACAATTGAAACTATAAAATTTATGTTACTTTAAAAATTCCATTATGATTTACAAAGTTACTTGAAAATGATAATTCTCACTAGGACTAATCAGAATCCACATGTTATTCATTTTCGTTAAAGAGGCGCCTTTTTCAGGAGAGGTTTAGAGCCAATTAAAATATGAAAGGAGCTCTTAGAAATTACTATTAACGAAAAACAGAAAAAAATCATTACAAGTGTGCATACTAAATTTGAAAAGAACAAGTTCATCAGATGAAAAGTTGTACATATATGGTTGGGTACTTAGATATTTCGAAAACACAGAAAATAAAACTGATACTATTAAGCATTGTTACACGATAAGCTTAATCAGACCATATTTTTTAAATTATTTTACGCTTTAATAATAAAAACAAGGGCTCTACTCGTTGAAACGTTCCCGAGATATCTTAGTTGTTTTTTTTTATAATGATGGAGTTTAGTTGACCGCTGAGAATATTTGATGAGGAAGAAAGTTGGGAGTACAGTCTTTAAAAACACAACACACTAATAAGGAACATTTATTGTATTTTTATGCCGACATTTTGGCCTAAATTGTGGGCCTTCATCGAGGCTAAGAGAAACTATATAATATCATGTAATATAACATGGAAGCAAACATAAAATTTATTCAAAATGGTAATAAGATGACAGTAATAAAATATAGAACCAAATATAAGATTAAAAGGAGAATATTGATATTGATGAAGGTTAACAATGCAGGCCGAAACGTAGGCATACAAGTACAATAAGTGTTCCTAAGTTTATTGTTTTGAAGACCGCACCTAACTCACAACCATCTTACTATTTTTAAGTTGTATGACCAGTCATTGAATATTAAAATGTATATCTTGTATCCAGGAGTTTTTTTTCCAATACTCCATTTATTTATCCAATAAAACATACAATATTCAAAATAATGAACCATAATGGAAGTCTTTACATAATTATAATCCCTTTTTGCCCGAGGGTATTTTAAGGTGTAATATATACCTACATGGTAAGATATGAGATGGTGCACTGTATGTGCTTTTGTCATTAGGGTTATTGAGAGAAACCAGTCTTTTGGCTATAATAGATGTAAGGTAAGTTCAGACTGATAATTCCAGACCCCCTTCCATCGGCGAAAATGTCGACCAAGAGGATAGTGCCTTGTCACCACCACCTTGACTGGGTGGTGGTGTTATATCTCTGAAGAGAGGGTTTCCAAAGTCCTTCAGCCTATCAAAGACCTATGAAAACCCTCTCTTTAGAGTATATACAGAAGCAATTAAAAACAAAATCAAATTAAAGCAAATGTATTTTTATCGTTTATTTTTAGTATTGATAAATTCATCGTTATTAATGTTAAGGCTTTTTTTTTACTTGTTTTCATTCATAGGAATGAAGATGTTCCATACAACATTAAATTATTTATATTTTCATTACTATATTGACGTATTTAAATATAGATAAACACATAATGTATTAAGGAGTCATTGATGTGGTAAGAGAACAGGAATAAAGGAATAGAATCACAAGCGTCAGAGGAGTCCATAAATGAATTTTCCTATACTTCGCACACATTTTCAAAATGGTAGAACTACATGCATAATAAATAAGTAAATATTGCAAGTTGAGTTCATAAGAGAATCCAAAGAGATGAGAACGAGGAATGGATGAGAGAGGAAAGCCACAAACTGACCATAAACAAATGGAAAAGTTGCGGGGACCGAGACTTTGTCATAAATCTTGACTTAATTTTACGATCATTGTTGGTCAAGTAACGCCTTCGCCTCCAACAACGGCTACGGCAAAACCAATTACAAAATGTAAGTTCCGTTATGTTTCTTCAGCGGTTTGGAAAGCATTCATCAAGTCAGCGGGTTTCCGGGGCGCTCGCTCGTCTAGACGTCTCTGAGAGAGTGCGAACAATGCACTTCAGAAATCAGAAACACAGATTGTAAAAAAGGGGTTAAAAAATATCATGTTATATTTTAATATAATTTATAAACTTTGGGCAAGTGAATAATTAAATGGATTCAACGAGTGAACAAGAGAAAATACAATGAGCTATAAAGTTTTATTCTGAAGATGCGGCGCTTACTTTTAACGCGTTGTATTTACTAATAGTAGGTTACTAATAGTTTAAAAAAAATTGGTGCACGAAACACACGAATTTCACCTACCTCTATGATTAAAATCAATTTAAGAACTTATTAAAACAAGTTATAATTAAAAAAGTTTAAATAATCACATCGATAAGTTTCGATGGAAACATTAAATAATAAATATTATTATCCATTATTTTATATAACATAAAGGTTTTTCTAATAACATTACTTTTAGAACGGCAAATTATACATCCATATAGCAATTCTTATGTTTGGAAAAAAAAAATTAACTACAAAAATATTATTATTATTTATTTTCTCCTTTTGCTGGTAGTCAAATTGTCTTCTATTGTGTTTTTTTTAATCAGTAACTGCGCACCCAGCGAATTTGATGTAATATGTTTTTTTTTGTGACCAGCGTCCTGAATTATTATCAATTGTTCTTAGTTAAGTAGATCTCTCGGCCACCTTATTTTAAATCTTCTTTGTGGTTTGCCTGTCAACAGGTAGGAAGAAAGTGAAGAAACGAGTTGATTTGGCTGTTCAAGTGTCGATGAATAAAATGCGTTATATTTTTCGTGAATGCAAGAATTTACTATTGGGATGTTTTCATCATTGAGTATTGTGTGATTCGAAACATACTATAGTGCGTGAAAATTTTTTGATTGAGATGTTTGTATTTTGTTTGTGTGAACGTGCTTTGCAGAACCCAAAATTTCTATCCCGTAAGTCCAGATTGGCCTTAATAGAGTAGATAAGATAATATATAATGCATTTCATAACATAATATATTTGAAATATAAAATAGTAATAGTACATAAAACTATTTCACAATAACCAGCAGTAATGACAAAATTTTGACAATGTAATTTAAATTCACCCAAATCTGCTGATTACCTAGAAGCTGGAGACAAAGTTTCATACATGTTTCTCTTTAAAATAAACTAAGCCTATTTTGATCTATTGAGCAATTTATATTTCTGTTTTCTGACCATAGTTAAATATAATAATGAATAGAGATTATAAAGTATATATAATATTTTCTTGCTAAGTGCACTTATCGTTATGATGAAGATCAAATTCCAAAGAGATTAACTACAAATCGGTCAAAGTGTTTTTTAAAACATAAATGACACCGCATTCAAATTGTAGCCGTCCCAAGTTGGCTCACTAGTTTTAAGATACTTTATAATTTAATTATACACATCTTAAAGCGTATAATTTTATTCCGTTGTAAATTCGTAGAACACAAAATTCATAAAAGTTGATTCAAACTATTACTTTCACTCACCTATATATGGAATATATAGTTAGGGAAAGTACTGCGATCGAGAAAATTTTCGAAATCCAGTTTTCAACGGAAATACACGTTTTAGGATCCCCTGAGTCCAAATGACCAAGTCCCGCAAAAAGGTGTGTGTGTGTGTGTGGTAAGTCTAGCGCAAAAACCAACGAACGAACTGAAATTTCATATTAGACAACTATACGCTGGTGAAAAACTTTTTCATCAAAATTAGCTAACCAGAAGCCACTTTATATCATGCATTTTGCACCTTTTTACGATATTCTCAAAAACGGCTCTAACGACTTTGATTAAACTTTCGATGTAAAATTTAATGAGTTTTACCATCATCTAGGTTTCATTCTGATTTAAATCGTCTGACAGGGCTTAAATGTCGATATTTTAAATTTTCTTCCTCCAAGGTACCTTTAATTTTATAGCATTTATGAAAAAGACCATATCATCTGATTAGCATTGCTAAAAAACAGGTAAATATATAAGTTTTGATTTCGATATCCAAATAAAGGAGATAACTTCCAAAATATTTTATTAATGCAATTTTTTTGTTTTTGGACTTAAGAACAGTAATATACATGTATAATATATCGTTGGAATGCTAAAGATTTTAGAAAAAATATTATCTTATACATACTATGGTAAAAGTTAACGGAGAGTGATGAAAAGCCGATAAAACAAACTTATTGTCGTATATAATAACGGTGGCGGTTGTGAATAAGTGGTTAAGTCAAAATCTTTCATTTTACAGGTAAGCGCTTTAAACCTTACGTAATACACAAAATAGAGTAATTAACTTACAGCTTTCTTTCCACCTGAAATTTCTTTAACCAATTTAACACGACGTGGGAGACGGTCTGAGGGAGCGATACATGGACTTAACTCATTTTTTATATAACCCGAGTTATCCAGTTTTTCACGACAGCAACAGATAATATAATAGATTATTTAATAAAACACAGGTTTCCATTAAAATCCAATGTAAATAATACTTTTACAATTTATTTTCGTTTCTAGATTTGTTTAAAAATTTCATAGTTGATATAAATAACGGAGGTGAGTGAAAGTCGTGCGTTGCGCGCACCAGACTTTTTTTCTGGATCCATGGACATAAACCATAATGCATTTGACTGGAGGGAGAATAAGTAAAAAAGACTAGGGCTTCTTCGGACTTCTCGAAAGTCAAACAGGAATCCTGGATGCAACTGGATATATTTTCTGCCAGAGTAACCATCGCCAAGAGAACCGTCGTGCCTTGAGAACAGACATTTGAATACCTCCAGGCTGATGCTGATGTACCAGACAATGTTTTCATGCATAGGAAGTTATGCATAGCTTGTTCCAGGATAAATATAAAGGAATCTTTTACAACATGATGAAATCGTTTGGAAGTATTTCAAGTTATATTATCATTTACTGACCAAGGACTTAGTGAAAAATCTTAGGTGTTAATTTTAGGATATACCAGCGACCCACCATAGCTTCGCTCTAGTACAATTTCAATAAGTTATTGTTTGTTTTTATACATAATTCAATTTGGCCAATAACTATAGGACTGTTGGAACGAAAACTGCAATTAGCAAGAATATATTATATTTATTTTACAACGTTTATTAATTATTATAATCATCCGCAAAAATTAGAAAAATAAATTGGTCAATAGATCAAAAGTGTTCAGTTTTTTTTTGTTACCTCAAACGCTAATTTTATTTGGTTTATTTTATAATTCAAATGGACTATAAATACAATTTATAGAATACAATATGAGAGTTTAATATAGTTTACAGAGGAATATAGAGTAGAAAGTATTCTAGAACTAGATTTATAACAATTTGCATTAAGTTTAACAACTTAGGTACGATTTGGTAGGTAATAAGTTTTCTAAAATGTTCAGTATTGCATAGTAGAATATAACTTGTACGTAACTGTGCAGTAGCAACACTGAATAACCATAACCTCCCTCATCACATTAAAAATAACATATTTTCATTAGTCTATGCCCTTATTTTATTGCATATCAATTTTTATAAAATATTGCGCTTTCCAACAGTATATTATACGTCTATATTACTACTTATAATTTAGTAATAATTTTTTAGGTGACTTGATTAAAGAAAAACAATTTTTTTTAAAAGAAAAACTTGATTGCATTTTATTTTATTTATAAACCTTCAAGGAAGATTGATCTAAATGATAGTTAAAATAATACCAGTCGCGTGGATTGGAAGGAGTTCGCTCAAACCAAGAATCGCGATATAATTTTGTATGTAAAGAGATTTTAAATTAGCAACTATGATAATCATTATTATATTTTTTTTGAAAAGTCATTCTGGGGAAGGAGGGTTCAAAACAGTTATTACATTTTTTTTTTCAATAAAGCTTTTTCCGTCCTATTAAGGGATGGTATCTGATCACTGGAATTGAATTACAATTTCGCTGGATAGGATTTTATAATATTACACGAAATATCTAATGTTTCGTCAGCTATATCCCACTCCACGACCATAAAACTCAATATGCTTCTATTAAATTTGTCCTTTAAATCTGGCACCGAAAAAATGTCTTTTAACCAGAGATAATGAATGTGGAACTTCATCAAGTATTATATAGTTTACAAGCTTCATAAATTCAAATAAACAAGCTTATTGTGATTTATGTATGCATGATTTTTTTTAAAACATTTAATTTGCTAATTTCATGATTTTACAGGAAATATCTTTCTTTTTTTTTATTTAAAAGAAATTTAAAACTGTATTACAATAAAATGCAATAAGTAAATGTGCTAATAGATCAAGTGGGTGTGATACAGGCATGTGAAGAAACTACCCAGTGGTAGCACTTCAAAGTTTATTCAGTTAAGGAGGTCTCGAGGCCATCGTCTTTTCAGCCGCCTAGGAAGATGAACAGGAATAGGAGATGAGAGTTTGCGGACGAGTGGGTTGGAGTGGACGGGTAATTTGGAATAAAAGGAGGAATATCTAGTTTATCGGGCTAGATCTGCGACTAATGGGATATTTAGGTCTTTATGAATTATTTTATTGGTGAAAAAGTAAGGGGCGTTTAGGATCTTTCGGAGGATTTTGGATTGCAAGGATTGTATGCGGGAAGAATTGGTTGGTTTGGTGGATCCCCATAACTCAATCCCATATGTCCAAATAGGCCTAATGATGGTTATATAAATTATTTTTTTGTAGTATGTGGAAAGTTTTGATCGTTTGTCCAGTAAGTGTTGTAGTAAGCGGTATCTGCGAGCTGTTTCTTGTCGTTTCAGTCTGGTGTGAGGATTCCAAGTAAGACGTTTGTCTAGATGGAGTCCTAGGTACCGGATCTGTTCAACTGAGGTGAGTGGAATATTGTTAAAGGAAATAGTGGGACAGGCGGACATAAGTAGGAAATATCAATTATTTATTTTTTAAATATCATGAAAAAATTTGTATGTGTTATCAGCTGTTATCTTTTGTTTTATAGCCCTGAAGAACGCTTAAAATGTAGGCCGAAACGTCGGCACTATTAACTCAAGTTTCTAATTAATTGTGTTAATTTGACTGCTTTTTTTAAAACCAGGTAAACCTTCCAACAACACTTCATCCTACAGGCCTATTAGTCTACTCCCCATCCTCTCAAAAATCTTCGAAAGGCTTCTTCTTAAACGTATACTACCCATATTAGAATCTCAAAATCTTCCTTCCCATCAGTTTGGATTCCGTCCTCAGCATTCCACAGTTCAACAGGGGCTCCGAGTTGTAGACCATATTTCCTCAGCTCTTGAATGCAAAGAGTATTGTTCTGGTGCGTTTCTGGACATTGCGCAAGCTTTTGACCGGGTATGGCACACTGGATTACTCTTCAAGCTGAAAACCCATTTACCCCAGTCCCTATACCTCATTCTCCGATCCTATCTCTCGAACCGTTCCTTCCGAGTTCGCTGCGGTGAAGAATTTTCTAACCTTTATCCCGTTGAGGCCGGTGTTCCTCAAGGCAGCGTCTTGGGACCCATCCTCTACATCCTTTACACTGCTGATATTCCTACACATCCTGATACCTTTCTGGCAACTTTTGCAGACGACACCGCCATCCTATCATCCAGTTCCAATCCTGAAACAGCATCCTTAAACCTTCAGAGACACCTTTTCCTTATCGAACACTGGTGTAATAACTGGCGTGTAAAGGTGAACGAAGCCAAATGTAAACACATAACCTTTACTCTTAGACGAAAATCCTGTCCGCCAGTTTATTTCAACTCATTACCGATTCCTCTCTCAGATACAGTCCGGTATCTTGGCTTACTGTTAGACAAAAGATTGACTTGGAACCCACATACAAGACTTAAAAGACAAGAACTCAACCGACGATTCGGACAGTTATACCGACTACTCAACAGAAAATCTGAACTTACAGTTGAAAACAAATTATTAATCTACAAGACAATACTGAAGCCCATCTGGACCTACGGAATTGAACTGTGGGGGACAGCTAAACGTTCTAACATCAAACGCATTCAATCCTTTCAATCCAAAGTCCTCCGTACAATAGTAAATGCTCCTTATTATGTCTCCAATTATACCTTGCACCACGACCTTAATGTTCCATTTATTTCAGACCTAATTCCATCCAAATTTTCCAAATTCCACCAGAACCTCATTCATCATCCTAATCCTTTAGCTCAATCCCTATCCAGCTCCACTCATCCATACAACCCACCTAGAAGGTTGAAACGGCAGTGGCCTCGCGACCTTTTGTAAATATATTGGAGTTCTAGCACTGGCTAGATTCTCCACTCAATGTGATGTATGTATGAGTGTGTGTATGTGTATATAGGTATAAGTGAATTATTGACTTTTGTATTGATTCATTATTGTGTATATATTTTATTGTAATTTTATTTTGTGTAAATATTGTATGAATGTAGTATGTTTGATATCATTCAGCAATACTATTAATGTCCACATTGGGACAGATTGTAAAATTTTCTCAATAAAAATTGTTATTACTAAAAAAAAAAAAAAAATTTGACTGCACCCTCGACTAACTTCTCTTCTGTATACACACAGTCAACCATTCTCGCTTCATTATGAAAAACTATTCGATTATTCAGAAGCTTTTAATTCCGTTATAATCCTTATAAGAATTTTCGAAATGAAAATGAACAGCTTTTACAGGCAACAATTTAAAGATAAGCTACTATTGGTCAAAGTTGTATAGTAATGGGACAGGAACAATCTGATGAACCAATAAGAAGCTGCGTAACATCTGTTTCCAAACAACCACCCTAGGGGTGATAAATGGTATCTTGAGGGGGAGTGAGGAAAAGAACATCTTAACAGACACATGACAGTTGAACTGTCTAAGGTATGTTTTTATAGATATGTAATTGATGATATCAATCAATCAGTAGGTATCAAAGAGCAAGGTGGGTAGCTATTAAATTTTACTGCTAAGTTCAAAACGCTATATCTCCGCTATTTCTTAAACAATTTCAATGTTTCTTTTTTTTTTTTCCTAAGCTTATAATTAATTTTTACAAACGATTGTTTTATAGTCATTGTTCGGGGACTACGTATCTTAAATCGTAAAACCTCACATTTTGAGGGTGAGGTATTTGTTTTTTTTTTAATTGATTACAAAGGTTTATTATTGAAAATAATAAACCAAAGATTATATAGAACTTTTTTTTGTGTATTTTTAAATTTATCATATTATTTTGGGAGCTGTTTTATAAGGTACTAGTGAACCGCCCCTGCTCGCAGGGATAGAATTGAATGAGGTGTCATCTATGTTTAAAAAAAAATCACTGTTTAACAAGATCAGAGTGTATTGCTTAGGAATTAGAATGTCATTAAGTGTACTTGATGGTGAGCATTTTTAATAGGAGAAAAAAATCCTTAATTATACTGTCCTTCGGTGGACGTTCAAAGTTGGTCCCAAGCCTGTGCTCTGTAAGGTACTCATTAAAGATCCCTATCCTAATTAAACCTGGATAGGCAAAATTTATTACTCCCACTGTAGCATCGTCCGATTAGCCATAGTTGCATAAAGTGACGTTAAACAAACAAACGATCATATGGTTAATATAAGGAGATATGTGATTAGTGTTTTACTGCGTATTAACATTGCTCGTGCCTTGGTTTCAAGAGTACTAGTCCCCCTTCACCCTCGCTGACAGACAGAGGAGAAGGCAGACAGACACCTGGATACAGCGGCAGACAGTGCAATTAATGCGGCAGCACCTCGAGGATAGACAATGGGGGATTTGCATTGGCTACAGCGGCGGTAATGAATGGCTCACCGCCATTGCCACCATTGTTCTGTCTCTTCCTCTTAGTTTTTATCTGTCACCGCTCCCACTCCTTCTCCCCCCTCCTTAATATCGCTCTTACATATCTTGTATCCTAGTCTGTCTCATTTAGTTCTTATACCTCTCTCCTTACCATAATAAGAGTAGTTAAGAGGGATATATACCATCTTAGTGTGTGAGGTTAAGCACATTGATTTGTGTTGGCATTTATTGGGTAGTAAAATAACTTCGTTGCGTTTTTCAATATTTCAATTTAATCCTCTCTGTGTTTATAAAATCATGTTTACATGGTCAATAATGTTTACTCATTCTAAAAAAGGATTAGTTATGGTGCTTTTATGCATTAGTTTCAACCAAGATTCCAAAATGGAAGAGAAAAAAATTCATATTCTTCATTATTATTTTAATTATCATGGTGCTGCGGGGTACTGTCCTTCCCTCATACCTGACATGTTATTATTTTGTTTATTATTCTATCCTATTCGCTGGTTGTCACAATACTGCTGACAGGAGCAAATCAATAAATAAAGTTTTAACAAAATAAAATAAAATATTCTTAATTCAATGATTTTTATTTTCGAAAAAAACATCGCTATATAGACGGTTGAAAAAAAAAAAAGAGACTAAGTCTCTTGCCCAAAGGAATAACACAAATGTTACAAATAAAAAGAGCATGCCTGGCTAATATATATATCATAAAATACGACAATAGATTGAGAAGTTAAACACAACTAATTTTTAACTAAAAAATCTGGTGCGCGCAACACACGACTTTCACTTAGCACCCTTGTTAAATTCAATTTAAGAATTTTTAAATACCGTCAGAGATAAAAATTAGTTTAAAGAATTAATTAAATTGATTTTCGATAGAAACATGTGTTTTATTAAATATCTCAAAAAATCGGTTAATTTTATCCGCTTCTCATCACTCTCCATTACATTTTACAACTTTGTGCATAAAATAATATTTTTTCTAATTTTTTTAGCTTTCCAACGGTATATTATACATAAATAATACGGTGCTTAAAAAATACAAAAATTACATTAAAAAAAATACTTTTCCACTTTTATCTTTCATTTTATTAATAAATTAATTTAACTTATATATTTAGCGGTTTTTAATGAAAGCTAACAACATGAAATGGTTAATTTTTTCGAGTGTACAAAATTGAAGATACTTTAGAGGAAGAAAATTTAAACTATCGGCATTTAAGCCCTGCCAGATTATTTCAATCAGAACGAAACATACATCATATTAAAGCCCATTAGATGTTATATCAATATAGCGAGTTTAATCAAAATCGTTGAGAAAATCCTAAAAAAGTTTAAAATGCATGTTATGAAGTGGCACTTCTAATCAGCTGATTTTGATGAAAAAGTTTTTATAACATTTTGGGCGTACAGTTGTCCTAAATATGAGTTACCACACACACAGACATTTGGACTTGGTCATTTAGACTCAGGGGACCCTAAAACGTGTATTTTAGCAGAAAACTCGAATTCGAAATTTTCACGAACGCAATACTTCCCATTACTATATATCTCATGTATAGGTAAGTGAAAATAATAACAAAAAAAAAACATTAGAATGATAACGATAATCCATTTCACATATTATGCTATACTTGTAAGCTAGAATAAAGTTCAATACCCATTATCAATGCCTGAATAAGGAACAATTATACAGAGCAGCCATTTTTCAGGGCTGTAGACAGATAAGGGTTGGGCTAGGTAGAGGATATTAAGGGCGCATTGAGAGTGACTAATTACAAGGGCTTTGTTAGGGCTCCTATCTTTGATGAAACCACACAAACCTGGAGATTTATTAACAGTTTTAATGGGGCGAAGCTATTGTCTGCGGCGGGCACACAATGCCAGCGACCGAGGCCCCACAATGAGTGTTGTGTCAACAGCTCGACACCTCCTCTGTGTATAATGTATAATGAACAAATAGCTCCTACCGCTGATTCACCTTCCTCGTATTGATAAGTCAGCCTCTTTTCAGTTTTCTTTTATATGTTAATGGCTAACTGTCCAATGTTAGGAGTACGATCTACGGTCTGGGTGTGTGGTTAGGACACACATGGTGATGCAGTCATCGGCCAGGTATTCGTATAGAATGAGTTTTAAGTATGATGACTATTTAAATTAAAAAAATCATATAGATAATTTATTCATTACGTTTACGAACCAATAAAATAAATAAATATTAAGTTAACAACACTTCAAGTTCTTAAACACTTTGAATGTGTAAATGGCAGAAATGCATAGTTCTAAAATGTCTGTATTATTTTATTTATTACTATGTATACATCTCTTAATGTCAGTAGTTATAACATATTTTTCTCGAAAATTTCGCTGACAATTTTGATTAGTTGGTTACATCAATGTATGTTTTATTTAAAATATCAGAAAAACCTTAGAAATAAAGAACTTGAAGGGCAAATCTTCAAAACTTCTGCCACTAAAATCATATTTATAAGCTTGGGGGCTTATAATAACTTTATATTAAATTGTAAGACTTTTAATCGCACAATATCTTTTGTAAAATCTGACGCTTCAGAAGTGTCTGATTTTTGAAGTCAAAAATGTTGGGGGCGAGGTAGCTGAGTAGGTTAGCGCGCGTTGCTTTCAACAAGACAACGCGTGTTGCCTAGCGAACCAAAAACTTGGAACAAAATAATCACAAGTTCGAGTCTTGGTACGTGGGGGGATTTTATCTCATCATTTATCCCCCGCCCTCACCCTCCCGGCCCGAGAAACCCCCGTACAGCATTCAAAGGCGACGTATGGGTGAACAAAAAAAAAAAAAAAAAAGATGTTACTAATATTTCAGAAATAATGTTTTAATGACTTGATAACAGAAACTTTAATTTTTCCTTCAAAAGAAAAACTTTATTACAATTTATTTTAATAATAAATCTTCAGGAAAGAATTGCCTAAATGCGAGTAAAAAACGTATCAAAATCCGTCGCGTGGTTTAGGAATTTGCGTTATCATAATACGCATATACCAATAATCGCGATATCATTTTATATATAATTTTTATATTTTGTACATAGAGATAGATAAGATACAAAGAATTAATTGTTTTCAGATACCTCAAACTAAAAATGTAGTTTATATATCATTATTAAATGCTATACATTTCATCTTAAAGTGGAATTCCTATTAATATAATAATCTATTGTATTATCGTAGTTAATTTATTATCTACTAACATAAACGCTGTCATTTAGCCTCAATTTAGAAACGGCCACTATTACTATTATAGCTACGATCTATTATTACCAAGTTTCCATAGAGACAATTAATATCGGCTGCATAACAAACTATTAAAGGACGAAATTAGAGCAGAAGGGGGGAGGGACTACATGACACAACCTATAATTTTCCGAATTATATCCACTGTAATTTGGCCCACCTATTGTTTTAGGGAAATCCCAGGTGGCGGCTTGTTCAATAATTCCCCACAGCCTGTAGCCTTGCCTTGACAAGCTATTAACTCGGATAACTTATGAAGGATTTAAAATGGAAACAGAAAAGTTTGTCGCTTGAAGTATGTGAAATTTTAAACAGTACAAAAAAATAAAATAAATAAACTAATATAAAATCATCTACCAGCTTAATTAAAAGGTTTGATTCCAACAAGCTAAACTATCATTTGCAAAAGCTGATAAAAAGTTTATACCAAAGATGTTTGTAAATTGGGATCGATATCTTAAGGGATAGGACCAAATCAGTTGAAAATATAAGTTATATTCCTAAAGAATGTCTATGCACTTATTAATAATAAGGAAATTAAGAGCGTCGGGTGAAGAAAACAGTTTCAAATCACGCCTTTAATCCAGACACCTTATGTCAATTTCTTATTTTTTATATTTTTATTTGTTCGAACAATTTTTGGAGGGGGAGCCCAGGCTTTATGCCAATATTGACAAAAATATTGGTATTTTTTTTAACATGATTTAATGTGGAACCATTCTGTTCTTAAAGAAAAGATTTATTTATTAGAATTATTACTTTTTAATTTTGTAAAAATTATTCTGTAATAATTCGGATGTGTTATAATGAAGAGGGTGAATTATTTTAAAAGTATCTAATAAGTTTGTTTAAGAAGAAATTGTATTAAAATGATTGACCAGTATTCATATAAACATGGAAGTTTTCATCAAATTTATATAAATGAAGAAGTGTATTCGAAATGTCAAAAATAATTATTTATTTATTTATTTCTTAGGGTTTTTCAACCACAAGGGTCATTTGCACCCAATTTTACAATTTCAGTTCATGCATTGCTAATTAAAAGTTGCAATTTAAATTTTTTGAAATATTTTTGTTGATTTCAAAAATAATATCAACTTCTTAATTTGCTCTTCTGCCTGGAATATTTCCTCATGTCCATTTCCTGATAAATGAATTTGTCGTTCATTCTCATATGCATAGCATTCAGTGATTATATGAATGACTGTAAGAGCTACTCCACACGAAATACACTGAGGCGCGGGTTTTTTTTTTCCATTAAATATTGATGGGTGAGACGAGTATGCCCAATCCTTAAACGAGCCAAAACGACTTCTTCCTTTCGCGTCAGCTGTATGTTCGACTTTGCCCTGCTAACATAGGGCTCTACTATTCTGAGCTTATTGTCCCTCGTTGCCGTCCAGATCTGTTGCCATACCTGCCACGTCTTTTCCTTTATTAAAGAGATCACTTCACTTGGCTGGGTGGTGTTGATCAATTGGCCGTCGGTAATAGCTCTTTTAGCAACACTGTCAGCTAGCTCATTACCCTTTATACCGATATGGCTTGGCAACCATAACAGATGAATCACACATCCAGCCATTTCCAATGATTTCATGGTTTCTATGGTTTCATTCACCAGCCAGTTTTGAGAAAAGGTGTTCTGCAGTGCTGTGATAGCAGACTCTGAAGCTGAGCAAATTACTACACGCCGTACTATTTTAGCGTCTATTGATAGGAGAGCCCGATATATAGCTGATAATTCAGCATTATATACCGTTGTGTACTCAGGAAATGAGAACATGTAATGCTTGTCCCTATACACCACGGCAGCACCTACCCCATCTTTTCTTTTAGAACCATCGGTGTAGATGAATTCCCAATCTTCATGATTACTTTTGAACCGTGTAAATTCTGACAGAGCTGTGATTGGGGAACTGTTTTTTCTCTTAATTCTGTGGACCCTAGGAGCACGAAGTAACCACGGTTCTGTTTTAGAAGCACTGAGCTGTGGAGGGGAAGGGTATGTCAGACCTAAGTCTGCGATGTAAGTTTGACATCTTTCCTGAAATGTTAGACGATGCTTTCTATTGTTTGGCGGGAGAAGGCGTATATTTGTACTAAACCTTAGATTAAGAGGGTGCACTGGACAAAATATAACCTTTGTAAAATATGATAGTGAAAGTGCTTTTCTTCTTAAATTCAATGGCAGTACTCCCGCTTCCACTTGTAAGCTTATCGCGGGACTTGAACGAAAGGCGCCTAGAGCTGCTCTAAGCGCTGCATTTTGGATAGGTTCTAGCAACTTTTTTGTCCCCTCACTAGCGGAGTTAAATGCTATACAACCATATTCAAGCTTGCTTAAGAAGAGGGTTTTATAGAGCATTATTAAGGTTGTGTTATCACCACCCCAAGAATGGCAGCTTACTGTTTTTAACAGGTTAATTGACTGTAGACATTCGGTCCTGATTTTTTTAATATAAGGAGCCCAAGTGAGTTTTCTATCAAATATAACTCCTAGATAAAGGACACTTTGGGAAAAGACGATGGGTTCTCCGTTAATCTCAATATTGTTCACAGTACGATTTCTGGCTCTAGTAAATAAAATTGCCTGGGATTTCGCATTGGATATCACAAGATTTCTTCCTGCTAACCAAGCAACTACTTTATTAACTGTATTCTGCACTGTACATTGGGTTGTGGTCAGGTTTTTCCCTCTCATATAGATGACTAGGTCATCAGCATACAGCAGCAATTTCACCGGCAGTTTTACTTCTTCGGCAACTTTATTTATGGCTATGTTGAAGAGTGTTGGACTAAGAACACTGCCTTGTGGAACTCCGTTCTGTTGGTCGTACTCTGCGGAAGTGGTTGCTCCGCATATAACGTAGAATTTTCGATTAGATAAGAAATTTTGAATGAATCTTAGAATTTGCCCATTGATTCCCATATCGTGTAGAGACTCAATAATGTCACATTTCTTCACTGAATTAAATGCATTTTTGATGTCCAAAAATATTGCTAGCACATGGTGCTTTGAATTCAGTGCCTCAAGTATTTCTGTTTCCAAGTGTATAATATTGTCTATGGTACTCCTACCTGTACGAAATCCACTCTGCCAAACATTCAGTAGATTGTGATTTTCGAGATGCCATTTTAATCGAAGAGCAACCATTTTTTCAAAAAGTTTGCATAAACAGCTGGTCAAAGCAATAGGTCGATAGCTAGAAACTAGTTCTTTAGATTTTCCTCTTTTTAAAACAGGAATGATATTAGCTCTACGCCAGTCATACGGAAAGTAGCCCAAGCTGAATGCTTCATTAAAGAAGTTGTTTAGGCAAATTTTGCTTGAGTAGGGCAGATGTTTTATCATGGAATATGTTATTTCGTCAGGGCCTGGGGAGCAATCTTTACACGATCCGAGCGCAGCATCAAATTCATAGTAAGAGAAGGGGAGGTTCAGCGGGCTTACGTTAGGTGTTCCGACAACCGAGTATTCATGGTCAGTAGTGTTCACCTGTAGATCATTTCCAGAATTATTAGCAAATGAGTCCCTGAAATGTTCACCTAAGGTAGTAGCTATTGTTTGCGGATTTGTAATAATGTCATTGTGTGCAGACAAAACATTTAGAGGGGACGCTTGATTTCTTCCCATAATACGTCTAACGATGTTCCAAACTTCTCCGATAGGGGTATTCCTGTTTATTTTCCCTATGAAGTCTTTCCAACACCGTTTTTTACTTTCTTTGATTGTATAGCGTGCATGAGTTCTTGCATGGATGTAGTTTTCGAGATTTACCGCATTCGGTTGTTTCTTGAATGTTCGCAACGCTTTTTTCCTGTTCTTTATTGCCCTAGAGCACTCTGTCGACCACCACGGAACTGTAACTCGTCCATTCACTTGTGTACGTCTTGGGATAGAACAATGGGCCGCGTAAGTTATTGTTTCCATTATGGCTTCATACTTAAAACCTACATGGCGATCAACTAGCTTCAAGTTTAAGGAGTCCGTTAAGTTCCGATACAGCTCCCAATTTGCGTTTTTCAAGAGCCAGTGATTGCGGTGGATCTTGCTGGGAGTTCTATCGAGAAATCGTATTAATATGGGGAAATGGTCACTTCCGTAAGTGTCATCAATAGTGCTCCACCTGATTTTTGGGGATATGGATGGGGTTGCTATTGATAAGTCAATGTTTGACATCGTTCCAGTTCTTGGGCAAATATAGGTGTTAGATTCGTTATTAAGAATGGTTAAATTTTTCAATTCTATAAATGTTTCAATAAGTTTCCCTCCGCTATCAGAACGCAGCGAGCCCCAGAGTGGACTGTGACAGTTAAAGTCACCTAGGAAAAGGACTGGAGGTGAAAGTTGTTTATATAGATCATCCAACATTTCAATTGTAAAGCTGAACGGCGAGGGTGGAAGATATAAAGAACAGATTGTAATAGGAAACGGAACAAACATTCGAATGGCGACTGCTTGCAGGTCAGATTGTATTGGGACCTCAATGTAAGGGATTACATTCTTAACCAATATGCAAACTCCACCACATGCTTTCAGGCCACTAGTATAATCCTTTCGAAGTATACTGAATTCGTTAAAAGCAGAGTGGTGTTCTGGCAGCAAATGGGTTTCTTGGAGGCATATGACTTCCGGGTTACTAACCATTACTAATGATTCTAAGTCATTTTTATGATATCGGAACCCTCTAATATTCCATTGGAGTATTATCATGTTGTGTTATTATAAACTTATTATCATTATTTTATTTTTTATCATATGATAGTAACACAGACATAAATAATGCATTCATAAACATACTAAAAGATGTACATCATACTATCACGCACAAATGCTCATATAAGTACACAGACGCGTGCGTGCACGCATGCAGACTCACATATACAGAAATAGTCATAAAGACATGTGCATTCAAACACGCGCGCATAGACATATATACAAACCTATACACACACAAATTCAGGTACATATACTTACACACATACATTAACGTACGGACGTACGCACACACATACAAAAATAGTAATACAGATAGAGACATTTAAATATAAACTACACGCGTACACATAAATTACATTACACGTCTTAGTTTTACTTAAGTGATTTGAGTTGTTTTCCTCTCTTACGTTGTTGTTGGGGAGTGGAAGCTACGGTTTCGGTCTTAATAGGCGTTTTTCTAACAGTTTTTTTAAAAGAAGAATGTAATATTTTATTTGATTCGGGAGAGCTATTACATGGGACATCTGGTTTATCCAAGTCATAGTTATATTCCTGATGAGGGATTGAAAAGGTTACTTGTTGTTTAGAGGATGAGGGAAGGTTATTATTGCGTTGCAATTCATCACTTGTGTTAGCACTGTTAGAAGTGGTTGGCTTAGAATTGGGAGGATCAAGAGTTTTCTGCGGTAAAGAACATTGGATGGAGACCTCTGAATGCCTTGGATTATCTATAATAGGCGTTTTGGGGGTTGTGATCATGTTTTCTTCAAGAATATTAATTTTAGTTATTAATTTTTCTATGATAGCAGATAATTTGTCGATTTGAGAATTTAGAGATTTTGTATTCGAGTGATTTACAATATCAGAATAAGTTTCTCGAGAATTCGGAACTGTTACTGGTTGTTTAAATGTGTCCGGTCTGTTTCCTTCTACCATCTTTCGCGCAACTGTAAATGGGACTCGGTCGATTACTTTTATTTTTTGAATTTCCTTTTCCCTTAAGAATATTGGGCAGGATCTAGACCATGCAGGATGTGATTCTGAACAGTTAACACATTTGGTCGCACTGCTACAGGTTCCGTCATGTTTGGGGAGGCTACACTGTCCACAAATACTTTGTTTACATTTATTAGAGGTATGATTGAAACCAAAGCATTTAAAGCATTGAATTGGATGCGGAATAAATGATCTTACTTTCAGGTTGATGAATTCTAGCTTAATGTTACCAGGAAGTTCAGGCTTTTCAAAAGTCAGTATTAAAGATAATGTAGGCACTTTGTATTCACCATGTTTACGGTAGATCCGTTTCACTTCAATAACACTCTCGTGGCTGAGTTCTTCTTTTAATTCAGATTCTGAACAGCCGTTCAATTCAGCGCATGAGATAATCCCCCTTGTATGATTCAAATATCTGTGGTATGAGAATTTTATTGGAAAACTTTCAAAATTTTTAGCATTGGAGAGGTTTATAAAATCTTTTTCATTTATAACTTCTAAAAGGAGTTTACCAGCTTTAGTAAATTTTACATTCGTATGCGGAGCATAACTTTTTACATATCTGTAAACTTTGAAGGGACTGAACCCTTTAAAAGATCTGCCGTCTTCAAGAAATTCCATTTCTAAATACTTCTTCACCCATAGCTTATTTTTTGGCTTGTAATTTTTGAAGATGTCAGGAGGCATGGGCTCAAATACATCTGCCATTCAGATTTCGGTATGCCCCTTAAGTAGTCAAACAAAGCCACAAGTGGTTTGACCCGTAGAATTTTGTAAAGAGCCGAAGCTTTCAGTCTTGATAATAGAGACTTCCGAATCCTATACTGCAAAGATAACAACCACAGCAAGCACCCCAAACGATCTGCAACCTACTCAAACTTCAAAACAAACTCCAGCAAATATTTTATAAGTTTTTTCGATAGCTTAGTTCCAGCTGTTCCCCAAAAATAATTAGAAAAAGTAAAATTTAAATAAATTAATGTTTTATTTAAGAGGAGAATGGTTCTACATTAATTTATATTAAAATGTTATAATCTTCATAGTACTAAATTTAATATTAAAAATGTGTCATTTTGTTTCACGATAGAAGACTTAAGTAGTGTATGAATAAATAAATGCTTTTATTTACATAATATACAAAATAATTACAATATATATCTTATAAAATTAGAACTTGCAAGATAAAGGCGATGAGCTATTGGTTACTATAATAAATAGTTGGCATCAGTTTTGGTAATCATTTACTTAAACCATTCATCAAGATTTTTCTTAACAGAAATTACTATTTATTTTTATCTATATTTCTCTCTTTGTTATTCTTCAATACTAATCCTTTTATGTTATCGTAAACATTTTTATGTTTCATTATACACTAATAAATTAAAATTAAAACTTTAATATTATGTTTATCTAGTAGTATTCTTTTCAATTTCAATAATAATAATCATTAAATATGCATTTTGTAACATTATAATCTATTGCTATTAATGGTTTTTATATTAAAATGCTGGACCAGAAAATGTTTGTATTTTATTGATTTGGTTTGCTTGTATGGTTTGTTTGCTTGTATGATTTTTGTTTATTTCCCAACTTGTATTTATCTCTACCACAGGTTGTTGTTTTGATTTGTTTGTTGTTGTTTTTTTTTAATTGTTATTTTCTTGTATATATTGGAATTTATTTATTTCCGATTTTATGTAATTTGACTTTATTATCATTATTCTGTATATATTGTGTGAATGTGTACTACATCTCTATTACTACTGTTCATTATGTAACAAACTGTAATATTTCTCAATAATAAAAAAAAAAAAAAAAAAAAAAAAAAAAAAATTTTATTGATTCACTCAGGTATAATTTCACTCAATCGGGCCCATTCTATCTATTTATTGCTTCATCCTGAGTTTATTTATATTTTCTCAAATATTGCTTCTTGACCTCCTTTAAGACATACCATATTGCCACATATAATACAATTACATTATCTTTCTTTTTTTCATATTTACTTAATTTTTAATTTACTTCTTATTTAATACACCATTCATACAAAGTATAAGCAACCAAGTGGTCTCAAACATATTTTGGAATTTTTATAATTAGTTTATAATATATTTTTTTATTATATCAATTTTTCACATTTCAGAGATGCATTTTTTTTTTTTTTTTTTATATTAGAGGAAGAAAATTTAAAATATTGCCGTTCAGGCCGTTTCAGACTTTTAAAAAAATTATAAGAAGATTAAAGTATAGAAGTCGATAAATAAAATTATATAGACGCATTACTATTTTCTTAAGCATTTTTAATGATGCATACACACTGAATAAAACGAACGTTTTTAGAAGACAAAATTAAATATATCAAGACTAAAGTTATTTGAGAAGCAATGGAATAAACAGGTATTAATGAAAAAATAAATAAATAACGAATGAAAAAATAAGTAAAATTCTCAGTATTATATGTTGCATTGCAACACGAATATGTCATAACTAGTGTTGTAAACTAGAATTTATTCAGCATTTGTATCTGCTTTGCAATAAGAGGGATCATACTTTTCGAAATAAACTCTAAATCAAGGAGAGCCCGTTTAAACCCCTTAAATAGGATTAAAGTTACCTCCCTTGAAAGTTTACCCTGAGGAAATAGAAATATTTTCCTTTCAATTAAAGCGCTATAACTCGCCTGGAAGATCCTCCAGAGGCCGGAGATGATCTTCTGGGGATTTTATGTAAAGATAAGACGGGATTAGTAACTCCCCACCACGGCGTCGTAAATATTGTTAAATTATATCGGTTACCTCAGCCCTACTGCTCCGGACCCGAAAGGAATTTATGCTCAGAATTAATCGGGACTCAACGGGAAAGATGTCGCTTCCAGCTAAGTATAATATTTATGTTTAATACCAATCTGGGACTTTATTTACGATCTAGTCACCATAAAACCCGACACCTGGGGGGAGCCATTAACAATGGACTCGTCCGTGCGAAACCTCCCCCACCCTCGAGCTTATGTTAATCTCCTACGGACTCTAAATTACCCCCAACATTCTTGTATTGTTATTTATGAAATAGATAAATTTTTTAATCCTTCCCTTTTTTGTTAATGTGCTCATTTTATGAAATACGGCTTCCTCTTCTCGCTCTGCCCCTTGAATGGAGAGGGGATTAGGCGTTGTATTTTCGATTATTTCTTTTTGTCGCCCGCCCCCCGCTGTTAGGAAATAGACTCGGATAATTAATGATTTGTCGTATGAATCTTAGCAGGTGATTAGGAGAGGCACTATACCTTCGTTCCGCTGTTACATTTGAATATTCCGGCTTCTGTTGGCCCGCGGTCGCTACGAATTTAAAAAAAAGAGAAGGGATGAAAACTTATTTATTTGATACCTAGGGAGTAGGAGAAAAAATATATAAGAGAAAAAAAAAGGACATAAATATGCCTACCCCACTCCCTCCAGGTCATTCATACACCAAGGAATATTAAAAGAAGCAATAATAAATAAAACTCATATGCATATTAGATCCTGATAACTATCAAAATTCAACATTAGAAACTAATGTATAATTCATTTTTATAGCTACTTATTAACTTTAATAAATTATTATTTTTTTAGTTTCACTTGACTTACTAATGTATGAAATATAAATAAGGAATAGTATTGCGTTCGTGAAAATTTTCAAATTCAATTTTTCCATAGGAAGCGAAGCGTATCTCTCTGAGTTATAGCAACTTCTTCAACAAAATCGGAGCAAAATTATACTATGCATTTTGAACATTTTTACGACTTTCCCAATATCGGCTCTTAATTATTTTGATCTAATTCCCTGTGCCAATGTAAATTTTAATAGGCTTTAACATCATATATGCATCATTGTGGTTTAAATAGCCTAACAGAGCTTAAATGTCGATATTTATTTTCCTCTTTTCGACATTTTCCTCTAAAGTACCTTCCAATTTTGAAGATACGCAAAATTAACTTTATTTAATTAAAAAGTCTGGTTAGTAGCATTACTAAAAATCAGGTAAAAATACATGATATTGATAACTGACTAAAGAGGAAAAGTGGAAACATATTTTTTTAGGTAATTCTTTTTTCATGTCACGAAAATAGTAATATAGAAGTCTAATATCCCGGGTTAGTGTATGTGGCTAGCACGCAATCGCTAACGCTGGCTCTGACCAGTGACGCAGCTGAGAGGAAGGCGCTGGGATCTCTCGGTCTGCTTTTGCCTAGACAAGTGAGAGGGAAAGCCCCGTCCAGGGTTTTCCAGCAGATTGCAAATATAGGTATGATAATGCGTTAATTTATTAGTTAACCTTATATATATATATATATATATATATATATATATATATATATATATATATATATATATATATATATATATTAGCATTATATATATAAAAAAAAAAGCCTGTACCTCTATAACCCATGAATGGTCTTGGGCTCAGTACATACATAGATTTGTACTGTTTTTAGGCCAAATCCTGTGAAACGAGATGATTAGGCCTTGATCACATTTCCTCATTCATTTTTTTAAATGTATTTTGACTTTGACATTGTTTATTTTGCAAATATTGTATGAAAGTGACTTATAGCAATATTATTATTGCCCAGTTGAGAAAATTTCTTTCCAACGAAACTAAATGTAATCCTTTAAACTTTTTTTAGCTCCTACTTTGTTTAATAGTTCTTAAATTGATTTTAACAAGTGAGATAAGTGAAAGTCGTGAGTTGCCCGTATTATTTATTTTGTTCTTCTATCACCAGATTTATTATTAAATTACCAGGAAATCCACCTCTATTCTCAAAAAGCTCCTACGTTTCTGTGACTGTTCCCTAAAGTACCCGTCATATCTTAGTGTCTTCTTTTATCTTCCCCCACGTTGAAATTGATGCCTAGTGTATGGGAGACTTGGTGGAGAAAACGAGATGAGGCTAAAAATATTAATGAATAGGTTTATAAGATTTATGTACGGCCTCTCTAGACAGTAAACGTCTTTCACTGGTATTCTTGTCAAAGATGGCTCTATCCCGATTTCCGAAGAATTTACCTACTAGGCATCTTACCTATTCCCATGCTTTCGAGCCAGAGAACCTTCCTAAATCTTAGACCTACTTACTCCACTCTCTTCCGAGCACATCCTAAATACAAGATCTTAACCTACAGATCTATACCTACCCTCTCGTGAAACAGCATCCTTTGAAATGTCCTCTATCATGCTCCCGGTCTTTCAAAACATTTACTTATCTACCTCCGTATAGTGTCATTCTTAACCACTTTTTAACACCAATGATTAATCCACCTTCTTAAACATGATTTTTTCAATTCCGACTTTGATGATACATAACTAAACTCATTCGATGTTGTTATCTGTGTTTATTTGTATCTTTAATTTATATTAACTTTAAATACATTACTATTTGGCTAAATAATTATGTATCAAATGAAGCTCTGTTCACTGTATATTATTCTTAGACGAGGAAGATGGTTGGGGTGCGGTCATCAGTAAGAAACACACATTAAAAAGTAATACTTATTATAATTGTGTGCCGACGTTTCGGCCTCAGGGTACCACGAGTAATCCCACAATGTAGGCCGAAACGTCGGCACACAATTATAATAATTACTACTTTTTAATGTCCTGTGAATATAATTGAGCTGATTGCATCGCGGAGACTCAAATGGGCGAGTAAAGTTGTTGGGCTCGATGACGAGCGGATTCCGAGAAAGTTGGTATTTGCTGATCCGACTGGTAGGCGTCCGAAAGGTAGGCCGAAGCGGAGATGGGAGGATTGCGTTAAGGCTGATCTCGGGAGCTTGGGCTTGAATGGTGAACATTGGACGAGTCTGTGTAGGCGGAATTTGGTGGTATCGGCATCGAACCTTCGGTTTCGCTAAGCCTATTATTATTATTATTATTACTACTTTTTAATGTGTGTTTCTTCCTGATGACCGCGCTCCCAACCATCTTCCTCATCAAATATTCTCAACGGTCAACTAAACTGCATCATTATATTATTCTTAGGGGACGAAATGTCCCAGAATAAAAATTATTTTTCATTTATTCATTAAACATTACTTTTTACATTTTATATAAAAGCACCATTCTACAACGTTCCATATAATGTAATTATGTATAGCCATATCTCAGACTTAAAAGTTACTTGCGTAGATTATTTTCCCAAATTTTCGGTCTATATCCCATAAGCAGGTATATTCTTGTAATTTAGGTTTTGCCATAGGGCCTATATGGTCGGAGGGAAGAGGTAAGAAGAAATGCCAAGCGAAGCAGAAGAGGACCGGTTTGCGAGGCGTCGCTCGGTCTGCCCCTGCAAGTCTCAGGGTCATACTTTTCCTCGTTTGGTCCAAGCCCCTTAAGTATCCATAAGTCTCTCAAGGAGTCTGGCCACTTTGTTTCATTCCACGGATTCATAGCAAACAGAGAATTTAAAAATAAATCATTATTCATTAATCTTCTTCTTGAAGTGAAAACTTCTTTGGCCGCGTTAAGCGATTTTTGGCAGGGCTAAAAGCTTTAATTTCGTAACCATGGTAACTCTAGACTGGCGCATGCGCTCTGGGTATACCTGTCTATTAGAGATAAGATAACGATATCAATTTCTCTGAACATTATCGATGCCGGTGTAAATAAAAACATGGTAGATAAACCATGCTTAGAACTTACCTCTTACTGTATATAAAGTTAACGTAATGAACATCTTAAATCTGTTGACTGACCGTTATAATTATAACGGTAATAATATAATAATAATTGCCATAGATAATAATATAATTTTACTTTCACTTATCATATATTTCATCTTTAACTGTATTAAAAAATAAAATTTAACAACAGAGGTAAGTGAAAGTCGTGTGTTGCGCGCAATAGATTTTTTTTATTTTCTAATAAAAAACCAATTCTAAATAAATATTGTTGGAATTGGAGGATAATTATACTTATCTCATAAGAATCACTGTTGCCATTTTTAATTCTATCTTTGTCTTTACTCTCAACAAAATAAGATGATAGAGGAAAGATTGTTCGGATAGCGGTTCAAAAAAAAACAAAAAAATAATCTGAACTATTTATTGTTTTGCCTACGTTCATTTATTCGTTTAACGTCACTTTATGCTATTATGGCTAATCGGACGATGGCTTCGCAGCGTCCTAAATTTTGCTAATCCAGGATCAAATAGGATTGGGACTTTAAACAAGTACTAGACATCATACAAGTTCGGGGCCACCGTATTATGTCCCCTTCAAAGGACAGCATCGCCAATGTTTTTTTTTTTACTCCCTTGAGAAGATTCTAGGACATCGTCCAGGTTTGAACCGCGACTTTGGGTATAGAAATATTTCGTTGTTAAGTATTTTTTTAAAAACGTTGTTATTTTTTCCTCTCACCTGTTTAAAAAAATGAATTTATATTTTAAATTAAAGTTATTTCTAATAAAAAAAAATAAAGGTATTTTAGAAAAATAAATTTCGATTAATTTGCATTTAGCTCTGTCAAACTATTTCGATTAGAACAAAACCTATTTAATTTAACAATGATGTAAAGAGTTAATAGAAAATCGTTAGGGTAGTTTTTGAGAAAAAGGGAATCTTCTAGTTCGTCGATTTTAGTGAGAAAAAAAACTTGTATTACAGTTCCGTACGACATTTGTCTTAGAGCTTGACTTACCACTAACCTTTTGCGGGAGTTGGGCATTTGTACTTGGGGGACCCTAAAACGTAATGTTGAAAACTCTAGAAATTCGATGTCTCAGCTACAATTATTGAGCTCACAGAGTAGTGCCAACAAAATTTATTAAAAAAAAAAAAAAAAAAAATTAAATGTAACAGCGAAATAAGTTTTATGCTTCTCTAAAAATTACAAACAAATATATAAATAAATATAAAAAAATATAAATATAGATAATATAAATATAACGATATAAAAATATTTAAAAAAAAATAAATAAATATAAAGATAAAAAAAAAAATATAAATATATAAAAATATAAAATATAGTCGAGAAAGTTCAGTGGATAATTAAAACAATTATTAAGAAAAAAAGAAAAAAAAAACAGATTGAGGAAGAGAGAACTGATGGAGAAAATATTTAATTCCCTGATGGCAAGGTAACGACCCTATTGAATTGAGGACCTCATAAAGGACCACCGTCCCAGCCCAATCAGAAAAAGAAAATGATATAAAAAAAATGTTCAATTATATCCTGATGATGTGAACCTCGCCTCTTCATTAGGAATCATTGATTGGGCTATACACTAATTACTGGCAATTCATCATCATCAGTCAGCCTTCCAGTCTCAATGGATTTCAAAAATAATCAGTTCTGCCTTTTTTATTTACCTCTAGATTCGTAATGAAATTCCAAATTCGAAAGAACCAATTAAGGGATAGAAAATGTTTAAATATACAGCAAAGTGGCTGTATGGTCTCTGTCAATGCCATCCATTCACGGGAACAAGAAAAAAAAATTGAATAAAAGATACATACAGCAGACATCGAAAAAGAGAGGAATATTCAATAATTGAGACGTTGATTTCCAAAAGGTACTAAAGGACATTTTTTACGAAATTGATTTTTTTACATATTTATATTCCACTAATTTAGTTTTATCTAAATCTTAAATTTGATTGTATTTAAGGAACACTCGTGTCCTTTAATAACGTGATTTATAAATATCATTAATATCTTAAGATACTAATTACACATTTAGTTTCATTTCAAATCATACCAGAACATTTCATTTCATAACTTTAATATGGTTTTATTAACATAGTAAAAAAATAATTCTAAATTTTAATGCGAAAAGACCGAAATTAGCTGGTTTAATAATGTAGTAATGAGAGATTTTCGCGCTTCCTGTAAAATTTCCTAGAATGGATATAGTACCTTTTAGAAATCAACGTCTCAATTGAGACGTTGATTTCCAAAAGGTACTACATCCATTCTAGGAAATTTTACAGGAAGCGCGAAAATCTCTCATTACTAGCTAATTTGGGTTTTCTGCCTTAAAATTTAAAATTATTTTTTTACTATAATAATAAAATCATATTAAAGTTATGAAAAGAATTTTTTTAGAATGATTTGAAACGAAAATAAATGCTTATTCAGTACTTTTAGAAAATGTCCGCATTTCTAAATCGTGTTTTTTAAGGACTTGAAAATTCATTAGATAACATCAAATAGAATATTTAGATAAAACTAAATGATGAGAATACAAATATGTAAAAAAATCAATTTCGTAAAAATGTCCTTTAGTACCTTTTGGAAATCAACGTCTCAATTCTCATTGATGATTTTTTTTTATTACAAAAACCTTTATTATTAAAAGTGTAAATGTCATGGAAAAGTTGGTCTGGGGTGCGATCATTAAGAAAACATGAAAAAGACAAACTTTATTTATTTGATTTCCAGCGTTACGGCCTACGTTGTGGGCCTTTATCAGGGCAAAAAAAATATTTAAAAAAAAACTTCAACTTCCTTTTTTCTCAAAAATGTCTTTTTCTGTAAATATTGAGTAAAATCTTTCATCACAATAAAAATTGTCTCTAATGGGAATGAAATGTAAGATATTATATATAATTGCAAAAAAAAAAAGTGCTTTCCATGCCTAAATAAATAAAAATAAGTAAAAATTAAAATAACCCGAAAAAAATTGAAACAAACTCATCCTTTTCTATGCAGTAACGTTTAACCGATTCACAGATACTAAATATTCGCAGAGGTCTGGAAACATTTACCTGTCCAAATTCTAATGTGTGCTAAAACATATTGGATGGCTTTTATTTTATTTTTAATATATTCATATTTAGATCGATGTTTACAACTGTATAATGATATGCATCTAGTAAATGCGATACAAGATTAAGTGTCATGATTCACATGTAGAGATACTACCCATTGGCAACCCTCCAAAAACTATGCTAAGTTAGAAGGTCTCGGGGTCATCTTTTCAGACGCCTCGGAGGTTTATCAGGGATTGTAGAGGAAGCAAGGATAGAAACCAGTGTGTTAGAGTTGGAATGAAGGTTGTCATGAAAGGAGTGGTACCTAGTTCGCGTCAAGTCAGCAACAAAAGGAACTTTAAGGTCTTTATAGGTGAATTTATTTGTGACAGAAAAAGGAGCATTGAAGATTTTTCGAAGGATTTTTGATGGTAAGGATTGGAGACGGGAAGAATTTGATGGTTCAGTAGAGTCCCAAATCTCTACACCGTAAGTCCATATTGGTCTTGTGATATTCAAGTAGATGAGCCTTTTGTACTTGAGTGGAAAGTTTGAGCGTTTGTAAGTGTTGAAGTAATCAAAAACGTCGGGCAGTTTCTTGTCGTTTCAGTCTTGTATGAGGGTTCCGAGTAGGACGTTTGTCCATGTGGAGTCCTAGATATCGGATCTCTTCAACCGGGACAAGAGGAGTGTTATTGAAGTACAGGATGTCATAGGTTTACGACTGAGGGCAAAGGTTATTTGGTGGGATTTATTGGAATTTATTTTTATTCTACAATAATATTGGAAAGTTAAATAGTAAAAACATATTGGAAGAGTGCCCTTTATTCGGACCTATACGACTGTAGCTAATATCTAGAAACAAAATATATTAATAAAAAACTAACAAATATAATAAACATAATATTTTGTTCCTTTGTTCTTCCACTTTGTTCCTACTTCTAAAAGAAATCTTGAATGGAGTGGCTACTATAAATACATACCAATAGAGACACAGTTGTAAGAAAAACGAACCTAATATAATATATGTAGTATCTCTCGTAATTTTTTCACGTTCTATTTTTCATAAATTAAATTTTACTGACTATTTTTGAACAAAAATGTATAACTTTCACTTACATACATATGAAATATACAGGAAAGTGAAAGTTTTTGAAAGTGATCGTGAAAATTTTCGACGGAGATACACGTTTTAGGATCTCCTGAGTCCAAATGACCAAGTCCCGCAAAAAGGTCTGTGCGTGTGAGACGATGAAACGAAAAGTCCAATGAAACTGAAATTTCATATTTAAGACAACTATACGTCCGAGATGTTACAGAATCTTTTTTATCAAAATCAGCGGACCGGAAGATCTTCTTTATACCATGCATTTAGCACCTTTTTACGATTTTCTCAAAAACGACAATAACGATTTTGATTAAACTTCCTATATCGATGTAAAATTTAATGGGCTTTAATATCATGTAGGTTTCATTCTGTTTGAAACAGTACGGCAAGGCTTAAATGCCGGTATTTTAAATTTTCTTCCTCTTAAGTACCTTTACTTTTGTAGATTTCAGAAATTTTGGGCATTATCTTATTAGCATTGATAAATAACAGGTTAATATGTAAGTTGAGCGAATTTTATAAACAACTTAAGGAGAAAAGTGCAAATATATTTTTTTATGCAATATTTGTTTTTTTGAACACAAGAATAGTAATATAGATGTATAGTATACCGTTGGATAGCTAAACATTTTAGAAAATATGTTATCTAATTCATGGAATTTTAAAGGTTAGTGGAGAGTGATGAACAGCCGATAAAACAAACTGATTGTCGTAGATAATAGTATAATAGATTATTCAATAAAACACATGTTTCTATTAAAATCCAATGTAAATAATTTTTTAACAATTTATATTTCCTTTTTTAATTAAAAAAAAAATTCTTAAATTGTTATAAATGACAGAGGTAAGTGAAAGTCGTGCGTTGCGCGCACCAGATTTTTTAAATTATAAGTAAAACATTCCCAAAACAGATCGTTGTATTAACTCCTAGTAACTATGTAGCAGATTTGGAATACAAACAGGATGTAAATGAGAACTCAATTTCCCTCGGGGGGCCCGACTTAATCATTGCCTTTAAGCCAAGACTTAATTTAAAAGGTAAGGAGCAGAGATGAGGAAGACATTACCGATTCAGGGCTCGCTTCGCACTCACATCTCAACATTCATGAATTCATTTCTCCCGGCCATCTTTCACTCCCTTTCTACTTATTAATTTCCCCTCCTAGTCCTTCTCTCCCCCCAACGATCAATTTTTAATAGAGACAATTAACATATTCCAGTTACACGCAATTTATATCAGAGCCAGACAGTTACTAGCATACTTATGCCCGCCGGAAAAAATAAATATCTCAAATTAAAAACTTCCATAACGGCCGGAGTGGTTGGCGTATATCATGCGCACTGTGTCAGAACCAGTTAGGGAATTTGTTAGAGTCAATGGATGGCTTGCAAATTAAAATCAGGCGGTTATAATTGTACAAAGCCTTGCGAGGTTATCAAGTTGGTGCCTTCGGAGTGTCTTCATTCATCTTACAGTCAAGTGTAACATGTTTTATATTAAAATTAAAAAAAAAAAAAATAATAATAATTTAGAATCACTTGAAGTTACACCATTTTAATATTATAGTATAGTATCACTGATATTTTTTAGGATGAGTACTTTTATGAATCTCTTATGATTGAGTGTACTCTGGTTTTAATGGGCATTAATAGCTGACCGTTCAGTCTCTTACGAGGTGCCTTTCCTTAATCCCCCATGGTGTTCAATAATATGGGTCGAAACGTGAGTTAAACAGGGTTCACCTGCGGTGCAGTGGCTTACATAACAATCTTCAATGCCCAAGATAGCGGGTCCGAACCCTGCAGGTAGAAAGACAAAATTTAGGACTGCCATATTAGCTTATTATGTGAGGTTAAATGAGTAAACAAACTAGTTAGAACAATAAATAGTCTAAAATATTACATTGTGTTTCTTTTTTTGACTGCCACCCGAACAATTTTTATTCCTATAACTGATTTTCTGAAGAAAAGACAGAGATAAAATAAAAATTACTCAATTTCTAAAATAATTACTTAAAACTATTTTTTAACTAGAAAATGAAAAATCAACCATGATTTAAATTACAGCACAGCATGGTATGATAAGGTTTTACTTTTTTTTGCTAATTAACATTAAAATATATTTTATAGTATTTTTGTGGGGGGAGGGAGGGGGTATAATACCCAGAGTTTATTAATCAGCTTGTTATCTAAACCTAATTTCAGAAGTTCATTTTTCTTTTTCTTTGAGATTTTAACTAATATGACAGCCTATTCCTCAGGAAAATTATTACTATATAATAACTGTTGGGTTGTTTCACATAAAATGTCCGTTTTTATAGTTTCTAAAATTCATAAAGGATTTTGCAGGTCTCTGTTGTTTACATTCAAATGTTTACATATTTAAAGTAAAAAGTTATTAATCCTCTACCTTTGTATTATAAACTTTAACTTCCCAATCAATTACCCACTTTTTAGTATACCTCCAAATATGAACATGGAAACACGCGATTTTCGAGTAATATTTTTTTACAGTTTAAACTCCCATTCAGCAGCTGAGGCCGCTAGAAATATTTGCAAGGCGTTTGGGGAAGGGAGTGTTAATGAACGGACCATTCGCCATTGGTTTGCTAAGTTTTCAGCTGGGGATACCGACTTGGAAACCTTGCCCCGAGGAAGACCTCCGTCCGTAATAGACAACGATGTCCTCAAACATACAGTAGAAGGAAACCCCTACCAAACAGTTAAAGGACTCTCAGCACAACTAAATGCAAGGGCATCTACCGTTTCCAGACATTTAAAGTGTATTGGGAAAGTAAAAAAGCTCGATACATGGGTACCTCATGATCTCACTGGGCGGCAGCAAGACCCCATGTTTCAAAACATACCGTGCAAAAATTGAAAGAACTAGGCTACGAAGTTCTTCCGCACCCACCATAATCTCCCGACTTGTCTCCAACAGATTACCACCTGTTCAGGAATTTAGATAACTTCGTCAAAGGAAAACTTTTTAAAAATGATGATCAAGTGGAAAGTGCATTTTCAGATTTTGTTTCACTTCAAAGCTCAGAGTTTTCAGTTATCTTTAAAAATTATCTTGTTTTCATATCGTATTTTTAATAAAAATCCTTTACCTTGAAAATGGACATTTCCTGATACTTTTTCATTTAAAAATGCATCATTTCAAAAAAAGAGTCTGAATATAGAAAAAAGAAGAAAAAGAACATGAAAATAAACGAAGACGAAAATAACAATAAAAAAAAAAACGAAAAATTAGGTGAAAAATAACAATAAGATTAATGTTGTGGGTATTAGATAATAACGCATTATATATTTTTACATGAATTCGAATTGCATAATATGCTCTAATATCCATCAGGAAAGGTCTGCATTGGGACGCCAATTATTCATTTTTAAGAAGTCTCTAAGTGGTGAAAAATGTTGATCGTTTTTCATTGCTATTTTAGTAAATATAAATTGTTAATTTAAAATAATCCTGTTTGTCCAATATATCCGAAGACCAGATAGGTATTTAAGAAGAATCCTAACATGCAAATAGAATTGTCTGATCCCCCAGTTTATGTTTAATCCTGTATCGACTTATTAAATTAAATTTATCTGACAACGCAAATCAAGATGCCTTGATTTTGATATTTTCAGGAAAATATAAAACAACTCCTGTCGATATTTTTCCTGTAAATTTATTTTAAACACTTCATGTCCAAATGAATTTACATTTCAATCTTCTTTCAACCGAGATCAGATAATTGATTTTTCCAGTCCGGTGATAAACATGAGGATTTTGTTGCCTGCAGAAATGTCAACGATTTTTCTCTTATAATTATTCTTATATAAGTTTTCTTTTTGTCGTTTTGTCAGGCCATTGGATATTCTTCATTCGAGGTTCAAGAAATAAAATTCAGAAGACGTTTTATTTATTGAAGAAATTATATTATCATTTCTTTTATAAATAAATCTTATAGCTCAGGTACTCTGAATGTCTAATTATGGACAAATCTTACATAATTAACCTAAATACTAATTTGTTATGCCTCTCTTTTTGACTAGATGCAAGGATTATTAGTTTAAATGACTTGCATTACGAATTGCATTGATATAGGTAAGTTAGTAAAACTGAGAAAATGCATAGACATGTAACAACCAGCAGAAAATGTATGAATCCTCAGGAGTTCTGATTTGAGACGGTTCTTGGCTACTTTTACAACGATTTAAATATTTTTACTTCATATATGCGTCTGATGAAATAGTTGGTGAAAAATCATCACTTTGCAGAGTGAAAACTAGATAGACCCACACCTAGAATATTTTCAAATGCCGCAAAATAAAATCCTAAAACATAGATTCAACGTAAGTTAGAATGAAAAATGAAAATTCCCCATATCATCCATAACTCTAGAGAATAGGGAAAGTAAATGTTATTATTGCGAATAATATTTGATTAGGGAAAAAACTATCAAACAGGAAAATCCGACTGATGATACATAACTAGTAGTGTATTGCTATGCAGAAAATATTATATTGGGTTGATGCAAAATTAATGCAGGTTTTTAGTAGGTATTGTAAATACGCGATATCTTTACTTTAACCATATATATTTAATCAAAATAATTTCCATCTGAATCAATGCACTTTTGCCAACGTTCAACAAGCTTTCTTATTCCACCAGAAAAAAAATCCGAATCCCTGGACTCAATGAAATCACGAAAAGAATTTTCAATGTCGTCCTGGTTTTGAAAATTTTTCTCCCTCAAAAAGTTGTCCAGATGCCTGAAAAAGTGGAAGTCTGTAGGAGAGAGGTCAGATGAATAAGGCGGGATGTTGGAGAACTTCGTAGCCCAACTCGTGCAGTCGTCGAAGCGTTGGTTGTGCAACGTGTGGTCTGGCGTTATCGTGGAGCAGGATCGGCCCCTTCCGATTCATCAATGCTGGGCAAAGACGTTGCAATTTTTGAGTTCCGAGTTCCGCCGCCATTTCTCGTGTGGTTTTGGTTGGGTCTTCTTCCACTTTTAACCTCAGCTGGTCGTTGTCCAGAGCAAGATGACGGCCCCGACCTTCCTTGTCTTCGAGGTCGAAATCTCCTCTGCGAAACTTCTGGAACCAACGCTGCACCGTGCACTCATTAATAGCCCCCTGACCCCACACTTCATTAATATTACGAGCCGTTTGCGCAGCGCTGCGCCCTAATTTAAATTCGTAAAAATAAATTTGACGAAAATCGCACTTTGACATTTTCGATTCAAGACCTTTGAACACACTGAACAAAACGATTTTACTAAACAAATTCATGGTGAAAGAGAGGGTATTAGATAAGGTTTGTTTTGGTATAATAATGATCAATGTTAGGATTAGCTTTGTTTACACAATTGGAATTAAGATATTGCAATAGAGGAAACCTGCATTAATTTTGCATCAACCCAATACTAACATTAAACAAACATTTTGCGGTTAATAAATTGAAAATTAATTCTAATGCTAGTTAATTTCAGATAAGGCATATTTGAAAAAGATAATAGAATGAATTTAAAATGTTAATTGAGAGGAATAATGTGAGATGAATAATATAGGGAAGAAAAGATAATTTGGTTATTCTTCTTTCTTTTATTATTATTTTTTAAAGATAATTTTCTTTATTTTTCTCAAATAGTTAGTAACTGATTAAAGTGCTGTAGAAAATGTCCCAACTTCAGGTATACCTAAGAACTGTTTAAGATAGGTAAGAATAAGGATTTGTTCAAAACAGACGAAAATGAAAAACATATCGGTTATACCAGACGTTTAACGCTATACGATTCGGTTTCATGCTTGAACCAATATTTCGATAGTTCAGAGATTCGACTGAAGTTATAAATATCGCTTAGAATACCACAAAATAAATGCACTAACAAAAAATATCATTCTACAGCACATACATCACACAGGACTACAAAATCAATTCCAGTTAGAAACTTTGTAAGATCTTGATGAATTAAGAACAATGTACTGGCAGAAATATGCCATTTTGGATTCATAAAATTCATGACGAGGGTATCATTCGCTAAAATTTTAGAATTTGATATTTTACCAGAAAAACTCCTTTTAGGATCCCCTGAGTCGATATGATCAAGTCCCTCAAAATGGTCTGTGCCTGTTAGTGATATAAGCTCAAAAAGTTATGTTACAGCAGCTTTTTCAACAAAATCTATTTGATAGAAGAGCGATTTAATACCATGTAAGTTGCACATTTTTACGATTTCCCACAGGTAAATATATATGACGTATTTAATAACCAACTAAATGGGAATAAATTAAAAAAATGTTTAAGGTATTTTTTTTTTAACTAAAGAATAATAATATAGATGTATAATATACCGTTGGAAAGCTAAAGATTTAAGACAAAGAAATCTTATAAAGTTGTATAAGACAATGGAGAGTGAAGAAAAGCTAATAAAACTTGTTGTAGATGATGATTTATTTTGTATGATTATTTCTGCGTTAATATGGCAAAATGGTCACGTTTTCAAAAATTAAATTTGGTTTAAGTTCTGGAGGCTCATTAATTTATATGTACCATGTACAAATAAACGAACCACCTTCAGAACATCAACAAGTAAACACTCAAGAATCAGAAAATCTCTCAATTTTAGAAAAAGTAACATGTAAGTAAATTTTTGCCATCTTAGCACATATTTAATCTGTATATGTTTAAATCGAAACTCAATGTAATACTTCACTTTTTTTTTTTTCAGTTCCAATTTTATTTCAAAGTTTTATTTAAAATAGATTAGTATAACTGTGTAGGTAAGTGGAAGTCATGTGTTTTTTTTTCATTAGTGATGGGCCTAAAATATGTAATATGACCAGGGTCTTTTATTTTATTTACCAAATCTTGCACCTTCAAAGAGACCGGGTATACCCCACAGGAGTTTTAAGATTTCAAAATCGATCTTTGGTCTAATAGAACCTATTTTCTAATGCAGGTGGATTAAAAATAACAAACACTGATCTTAAGTCCATTGCTTTTCTGCTACTGCCTCCTCAAATCAGCTAACGTTACATGGCAGTATTATTCCTCTAACAACTTTGAGAATGTTCTGCCTCCACAGACTTATGTTAGGATTCACTTTAATTATTTGACAGGAGAGGACCTATCCAATTCTGGCTATCTATTCGAAAGCCTACAAATAAGTAGAACGTCCCCATAAACTGGACCGAGAACCTCGAGAAGCTGGAAAGACAATTAGACAGATCCCTAAAAGAGCTGAAAGAGACGAGGGTATTAGCGAATAAATATCTGTTGGAGAGAAGAGGGAGGGGGGCCCGGGATTACTGTGGGAGGCCGCCCCTAATCAAAATCCCATTACCTCCGTCGCTCCCGGCCTTTTCCTATCCACCCCAAAGTCCGCAATTAAGTTTTTTCCCGCAGCTCTTATTGATTCCATCAATTTTTAACTCGAAGGGGGTAGATTTTTCTTTATAAAAGCTGAAGATTGTCTCCTTAGGTCTGCGGTATTATTTAAATAATATACGAATTTCAAATGATCATTAGGACGTCGCTTGAATAGCACTTCTCGTGACTGTCTTTTATTTTCGGAACACTTTGTATGTAGAGGACCGAAATTATATTAAACCCCTTCCATCCCTCAGGTGGAATTTGAATGTTGTGACATTGATGCTAAAAAATGCACTGTTGACCGATTTATATTTTATTGCAAAAACAAAGAATCGCCAGATGATTTAATATATAGATAAATAAGAGAAAAAGAGACTAAAGAGCAGGAATATTTAATAAATACTTCCATAGATAACATTAAATTAAAAAAATCAAGTGCGGGCAACACACGACTTTCACTTACCGCCGTTGTTAAAATCGATTCAAATACAGTTAAAGATAAAAATGAATGAAACTAATAAAGAATTAATTAAATTGAATTTCTATAGAAACATGTGTTTTATTTAAAAAAAAGTATTATATTATCACCTAAAATAATAATCAGTTAGTTTTATCGGGGTTTTTTCATTCTTTATTATCTTCTACAAGCTTGTGCATAAGCCAATATTTTTTCTAAAATCTTTAGCTTTCCAACGGTATATTACTGTTGCTATGTTCAAAATCAAAAAATTGCATTAAAAAATATTTTTTCAGTTTTCTCCTTTAGTTGTTTTTTAAATTCGCACAACTTACATATTTAACTGTTATTTATCAATGCTAAGAAGATAATTTGGTTATTTTTATAGAATCTACAAAATTAAGAACATTTGAAATATCGGCATTTAAGGCCCTGACAAACCATTTTAATCATAATGAAACCTACATGACGTTTAAGCCTATTAAATTTTACATCGATATAGCAACTTTAATCAAAATCGTCTGAACCGTTTTCGAGAAAATCGAAAAAATGTGCAAAATGCATGGTATAAAGTGGCTCTTCTGGTAAGCTCATTTTTATGAAAAAGGTTTTGTAACGTCTCAGGCCTTATATTACACATCTATGTTACTGTTCAAAAACAAAAAATTCCATTTAAAAAATATTTTTGCAGTTTTATCCTTTAGTTAGAGATCGAATTCGTCCAACTTATATATTTACTTGTTTTTTATTGTTGATAACAAGATTATATTGTTGTTGTTTTTTAGTATCTACAAAATTAAAGGTACTTTAGAGAAAGAAAATTTAAAATATCGGCATTTACGCCATGCCATACTATTTCAATCTTTATATACTTTTAACCCGATAAAGTTCTCGTTTTTTATTCATTTTCGAGACTTTTTTTAAACCACTATATCTACTTTTTATGTATTGAGTTATGGGAGCAAAAAATATAAAACATACCCTTAATTTTTGTTTTGATATCTCCAAAATTAGATGAATTACTACGATTTCTCCAACACACGTTTTCAGGCGTGAAGATGAATTAAAATGGCTGCAACACTAAAAGTATTTAGCCAGGAAAATATTTTATATACAGCTTTTTAATCAGGAAGAGATGTAGAATAACTAGTAAAAAAATCATGACAATTCAAAAATGTTAAGCGGCAAAATCAATCAAAATTGGACAATTTTTAATGGATTGACCAATTATCATTTGAGAAAATCATAAAATAATCGAATCTGTATTAAGTTAAAATAAAATATTTCTAATAAAAGCCAATTGAAAATTTATGAGCCCTCAATAACATCTCATCAGAGCTTTTCGGTTTAATATCAATTTGAGTATAATGAGAGCCAGTTTCGATCTATGAATACAAAGCTAAAATAATAAAATCTTAGATGTAGAACATATAAAAAAGTGGAGAGAGAATGCCTAGGATTTTAATACAGCTTATTAGAGCGCTCCTGTGGGAAACGACCTTTCGATGGAATAAAAGAAAAAGAGTTCATTATGAAGAGACTTTTTTCTTATTTTGCCTCGTGACCGGCAACAATTGATTAACACACTTATCTACAGACAGACAAAAGTCCCAGCTCGAGAAAAGTTCATTTGAAAAGGGGCCCTGGTAATTATCTGTAGAAGCTACTGGTGGCTTTTTCTACACAGTAGCTACCCTGTGTTACCCCGATCCGACACGGGCTGATACTGGGAGATCCTTTGTCCGGCTAGACAGCCTGGCGTCCAGTACCGAGCAAGTCTGTATATTCACCTGTCCATGCTGTCGGTGTCGTGTGAAAGGTTTACTGTGAGGAGGAAAAGTTAGCAATGTTCATCGTGTATGGGTTTAAGTGGCAAGAGTGTGAAGAACCGGAAAGAGGAGGGCCTTGTACAAGACCATACTTCAGGATTGGTAACATATCTTCGCTATGGCGAATAATATGGTTCTTAACTTATGTAACACATAAGTATTAGATAGATTAGTATTTTATTGTCAATTAAAGTTACATAAAACTTCAAGTTACACAAGATATAATGATGTTTAAAGCCGGATTAAATATAATAATCATAAATACAAAAATAAAATAATAAATCATTACTACTATAGAAAAATATGTTTTAGTCTCTAATGCTAATAAATTTTATACTTTAAATCAGATTTGGAATAATTTACCATGTCCCTAATATGGTCATACTGACTGTTTTCACAAGCTTTAAAAAATATGTTGTTAAATTGTAAATGGAGAGCCCGTGGCTGAGTGGCTAGCGCGCTAGTCTCTCATGCTAAATGTTGTGAGTTCGAATCCAAGTTTTATAACAATGTAATTAAATGGGGATTCACTCACAGCCTCTCCCTCGGGTATCTGAGACCCGTCAGCCAAATGGTGGCCACTCACAAAATCTGGTGATGACCCTACACTACAAAATGCATCAAGAAACGTGAGTGTAATCACCCAGGCCACACGGCCTGTTACACCACTGGAAGAAGAAGAAGATTGTAATTAAAAGTTGATATGCTAGGCACATTCAAACAGTAATGTATGAGATCAATTGGTGTCCATCCCGGATAGCCACCAACTAGTCTCAAGCATTTATTTAGCAATATTTGCAATTTTTTATAGTTTTTTTTTGCAAGTGTTTGAGTATACGGGACAAGCATAACATATAACAGGTCTGATATAAAGATAATAAATTAACTTTTTGTTAATTATATTAAGTTGTAATAGAGTTAACTAAGCAATTTTTTATAGTTTTTTTTTGCAAGTGTTTGAGTATACGGGACAAGCATAACATATAACAGGTCTGATATAAAGATAATAAATTAACTTTTTGTTAATTATATTAAGTTGTAATAGAGTTAACATTTTGTTATTTATATTACAAAGTTCCAGTCCTACCTCACTGACAGATCCTTCGAAGTCAATCATAATAATTCCTATTCATCCATTTTTAGTCAGTTTGCTGGTGTTCCTCAAGGCAGTATCCTAGGACCCATTCTTTACACAGTTTATACAGCTGATATCCCTTCCCATCCTAACACTTTCCTTTCTACTTATGCTGATGACACTTGTGTGTTATCAGTCAATACTGATCCAACTATTGCCTCTCAAACTCTCCAATTCCACCTCAGAGACCTTGAGGTATGGTGTCAGAACTGGAGAATTAAAATTAATGCTAACAAATCCAACCAAATTACCTTTACCCTTCGTCGTAAACCTATGACATCCTGCCCTACTGTCTCCTTTAATAATACTCCTCTTGTCCCGGTTGAACAGATCCGATATCTAGGACTGCACCTTGACAAACGCCTTACTTGGAACCCTCATACAAGACTGAAACGACAAGAAACTGCACGACGTTTTCGACTTCTTCAACATTTACTAGACAAACGTTCTAATCTTCCACTTAACTACAAAAGACTCATCTACATGACTATCATAAGGCGATATGGACTTACGGAGTGGAGCTTTGGGGCTCTACTAAACCATCGAATTCTTCCCGTATCCAATCCCTACAATCCAAAATCCTTCGCAAAATCCTCAATGCTCCTTATTTTGTCACTTATCCAACTTATCCATAAAGACCTCAACGTTCCGTATGTTGCTGATTTGGCCCGATCTAGATACCATTCCTTTCATGACAAACTCCATTCCCACCCTAATTCTCTTGTTTCAATACTTTCTTCCTCTTCAATTCCTGACAATCCTCCGAGGCGTCTGAAAAGAAGATGGCCTCGAGACCTTCTAGTGTAGAAAAGTTACAGGAGTGCTGCCATTGGGTAGTTCTTCTTCAAGTTTGTTTCACGCCATTTAACTTTTGTCACATTTACTTGTTGTACCTTGAAGTACAGTTGTAAATTTCAATAAATTATGTTTAAAAAAAAATGTAACAAAGTAATAGAAATAACTTTAGCATGACCTCAGTAGCTTTATGAATCTGCATATTAATGTGCTTTGTACAATTTAACTTTGAATCTAGTAGGACACCTAAGTAAGTAACAGATTTAGCCCATGGTAAGGAGTTACCATCAATTTGTTCATATCTGTCTATTATAGGCCGACGTTTAGTAAAAAGAATGACATCGGTTTCAAGATGGTTAGATTTAACTTTCCACTTATTAAAGTGTTCAAAATATTTTGATATCGCTACAGAGAGGTGGATGGCTATTATGTCTATCCTTACATGAAGGAATACAGATACAAGCATCATCTGCAAAGAGAGTAATGTTTGTTTTCATTTTGATTTTGGTTATATCTTTTATATAAAGATTAAAAAGTGTGGGTCCAAGGATATGTAATAAATTGGCTAAATGAGTTCTATCTAAACTATAGAGTATTTTTGTAATATATCGTCTGTTTAATTAATATAAATAATGTTCAGCTAATTATAGCATGTCATGTATTCAGAAAATACACAAGACCAACTCCAAAAATCGAAACATTTCTTTCTTTTTTTTTTCTACAAGAAATAATCTCAAACAAATAAAAAACTATTTCGATTTATATACAGCCAACTACATTAGATGCCAACAGATGGCAACTACAAGTTGAAAGAAATGCTTAGTCCTAGATAATTTTTTTTTCTTAACCATTTAGCGGTCTAATCCCATTTATTAACCAGACGACTGATTAAATTTGCACGTAATTTTTATTTATTTTTCTCTTCAGGTAAAGATAACCACGATTGTAGGTAGCTCTTGGTCAGAATACCTAAGTGGTATAATATGTTTTGTCACTAATAATGAATCATCATCGGACAGTTTTCCGTTATAACATTTTATTTTTTGACACTAGTTACTTAATAATTTTTTTTTTTTTTAAAAACACCTCAATTTCGGATGTAATAAAGTATCACTTATGATTACAAACCAAGTTGACATTTTATTACATTATGTACTGTAGTGATGATTCTATCATAGGAAAATCATGACTCGATTTATTGAATTTTATCCAAGAAAAAAACAAAAAATAATTCTAAAATCTATCTTAAGAGTTTTATAAGTAATTGATAAAATGCAAAACATTTGTTTGATTAGACTGAAAAGTCGACAAACTGTATCTAACTTCGATAGCAAACAGTTTCTTAAATTTCTTTAACAGTTTCTTTAAGTTTTCATGTTTCATTTATTATCATGAACTTCTACGAATGTAACTTGATGAAAACCCTGAAAATATTCAAGAAGGAGGTTATTGTGGAATAAAACTCTAATCGAATTCTGGTTCGTAGAGACACTCAATGAAACAGACGGATTTTATGAATGAAATCGCGCATTCTAAGAGAAGATGCAAATGGATAAACATAAAATGACGTACGATGTCAGATAAGAAGCGCATCCATCCACTGATGCTAATGTCGTAATCAGATTCACTATTTAATAGTCGGAAGGATGAACGTCCAGCACTAGACTATAATTCCAGAGGATATAGCAACAAACGGCTAATAAATTCATATTTTACGATTGTGGACGCGATTAAAAGATATCACACTAAAACCCTGCTCGGGAGAGGATAAAACAAAACAATAAATAAAAAAGACAGACAATGGTAAGTAAGAGTTTCGTTTATGCAAATGGTGGAGTATAGTACGTGGACAGTTATGGCAATAAAAGGTGTGATCTGAAGGTGGGGTTGGCAATAAAGAAGTTAGATTTATAACGATCCCCGGAACCCCGCCCACGGGACGACACCGGTGGTCCACCGTCGCTACTGACCGTCCTAATCCTCCACCTCTTCGTGTAATTAGCTGTCAGGAGGGTCCTGCTCCTTTTGTGCCTCAGGATAATAACCGCTTTACAACACTGTTCCCCGGTGCCTTACCTATTCCCTCCATCTGAATTATTAGCCACTCCTCGCTAAGACTCTTCAGGAAAGCTTTGACTATTAAGGCGGCGTAGTCACTCCAAGAATTATTTAAAAATACCGGTTTTGTAACTGACTTAGGATCTACAGTAAATCAATAACATCCTTGCATTAAATACGTACACAACTAGACTCTTTTCCGAACTTCCTAACTTTCAAAGAACTTTCAAGTACCATTATTACTAATTTGGAAGCCAGATACACAGGCTGCTCAGTCATAAAGCCGTCAACCGAATCTGGAGTTATAAATACCCACTTTGACTATTGTTGTACGGTGTTTGTGGGTGTCTCTGGAGATCTTGAGGAAAAACTAAAAATACTATTTAATTGCGTCATCCGATTCAGCTTCTTGATTCTACGAAGAGTTTAAGTGGCTTTATACTTCCTATCGTTTAGGGTACTTCTTAGCATCCTTCCTCTACCAAGTCATCTGATCCTGCCCCCCACCATACAGTTCAGACCTCTCCTACTATTCAAATGCTTGATCCATTCCGGCAACACTTATGTGCGGCCTTCCGCTATTCATTCCGCAGCTATCGACAGATCTTCATTATCTGATTCACATTCTTATGGAACTCTTACATATTCCCTCTCACATTCGTAACTCTAATACCCTTCCAACCTTTAAATCCCGTCTATTAATAAATGTACATTTAATTTTTTTTTTAACTATCATCTAAATTAGTAATAATTATATATATATATATATATATATATATATATATATATATATATATATATATAATCAATTATCAATGTCGTTTTTTATCGCTGTATTTTTTTTCTTTCTATATCTCTAAGGCACCAAATACTTTCAAACGTATTATTTTGAAGGGACTTGTACCAGAATTAAAAAATAAATTATTATTAAATACCTAAATTTGGTTCACTCATCTCTGTTTTGTTTTAAGTTTGAATTCTTCATTGATGGTAAAACTGACAGTTGATAAAACTTGCTAAGTCATTAGCCTAGAAAGAACACGGTCCTCAGTAGTGAACCGGAAAAAATCGGTAAAATGCTTCCTGAGTTGTATTGATAACTTTTTTTTTTTGTTTTATTAAATAGAGTTCATTGTCTCTTGAGGTAAATCTAGAAAACGACTCAAAATATATATTATTTTATAATTTGAAGAATAGGAGTCTAAAACAAATGGTGATCAGTAGGCATGATGTCAGAAGAGTATGGTGTGAATAGAAATGGGTCGTTGTGGTTTCGGCGGAAAGTACGAATTTCATGACGCAGACGATTTCTTAATAAAGGAGGAATCCAAATTTGTCCTCCAGGCAGAAGTTACCCACCCAAAAAAAATGTTAACCACTTTTAAAAAGTTCATTCACAGACTTCGACCCACACTTCGTTGATGTTCCTGGTCATTTAGGATCTATTGCTGCAGAGTTTAAACACGTAAGTTAAAATTATGCAATAGTCATGCATTGACATCTTAGTAAAACTGAATTATTTCCTAGTAGCAAAATTCTACAGTGGTATACAAACACTTTTTAGAAGATTAACACGTATTGAAGTTTTGTTTGTGTAGCAACCTCAAAGTGGGTACTAAACTGTGAAAAACAAAAATACCATAACAAATAATTAACGGCTCAATTAAAATACATAAACTTTAATTTCAGAGTAAACATTGATTTCGTAATTATACAGTCTTGCTTAAATTGTTTGATAAAGAGTAAAAAAATATGTAGGTTATTGAGATGACTACTACGAATTTTTAATTCAATTAGTTTTTTAGGGCGAATAATCGACAGAGAATATAATATAGGAAAATGTCAAATAATCATATTAAGTATATAATATATTACCTATTACAACTTTCACTGCCATCGTTTGAACAGAAACTCTGCTGAGGATTGTGGGGTTTTACGAATAATAATGAGGCACACTTTGGAAATTCCTAAAGAGGCGTAAAGAATTCATCGGAATTCCAAAAACACTTTCTCATCCTCGTTTTACGAGCAGTTAGGGATGATTAAAGAGAAACTCTTATAGCATAGGTTAACAGTTTAAAAGAAATGTATAGAGTTGATACTGTCGTAGGACTTGACAAAAAATTGATACTCAACATTTTTATAACTGTTATTTAAACAATTGAAACGATGATCGTGGTGCCTATAATATATAACATCACATAAGAGAAAGAGTTAATGATGTAATGAAAATTTAAGATGATGATATAAACAAAACAAAATGTGATAAAATAACGTCTAATAACACGACATTTTTAATATTTGGATTAAGAATGAAGAAGGGTCCAATATCTATTTTATTATTTTGAGAAAATATTCGTTGAGAACAATTAATTAATCAGTACAATTTTTAATCCTCTCAACATTCTAGAAAAATTCAACTTAAGAACCAGGTGAGAGGTCGAGATCAAGCCAATCCAAACTGTAAGACATAAAACAAGATTGCAAAAAATGGACCACCCGCACGAGGATTTCAATGGAATACTGAATCATATTTTGGCGAATTCGACTATGACACGGCCTATTCACTCAAGGCTATATTCTCAGGGGCCTAAAAATGTCAGTGGATATTGAAAAAATGTTTTCTGAACAGTTAAACATACTCTGCAAGAGTTCTTTCTATTCGAACCAAAATGGCGAAAGTTGAAATAACCGGAAACCTTAACAGATATCTTAGAAGAGAACTAAAAAAAAGGTTGTCAACCTGTTAAATATTCTAAACAAAACATTTAATTACAACATTCAAGTCAAAGCCTCATGAGTGAAAGCAGCTACTCACATTAAATCTAAATTGAGACGTTGATTTCCAAAAGGTACTATATCCATTCTAGGAAATTTTACAGGAGGCGCGAAAATCACTACATATTATATTATTAAATTAGCTAATTTGATTCTTTTACCATTTAAATCCAGAATTGTTTTTTTTAGTATATTAATAACATCATATTAAAGATATGAAATGAGATGTTTTGGTATAATTTGGAACGAAATTAAATGTGCAATTATTTCCTTTAGAAAATAATTAGATTTCTAAATTGCGTTTATAAAGGACTTAGATGTACATTAGATAAAATCAAATAGGAGATTTAGATATAACTAGTTGATGAGAATACAAATGTGTAAAAAAATCAATTTTGTAAAAAATGTCCTTTAGTACTTTTTGGAAATCAACGTCTCAATTGTTCCACTGCACCTGAAGATGGCATTGTAGCCGAAACCTAGAGCGAATTTTTTCAATAAAATAGTGGTGAAGTAGACATCAGCCTCCAATTTTATTCATATTATTTCTTTATTTATACATTTGATGTATGCGTGTGTTTAAGATGTTAAATGATCTTTAACTTTTTTTTAAGTTATTTTATTTTTTTTCTTTTAAGGATTACATATATATTTTTTATTTGTGTGAGAATGAAGTCGTTTATAACTATTTACAATATCCGTTATGTGACAGAATGTAATATTACTTAATAAAATAATATAAATTTAAATCCATACATCAAACTACACCATTCAATTGGGATTGCTAATAGGTACAATATACAGTCCTGTTTGCTTGGAGTATATATTTGAACTGGTTAAGTATAAAATATTTTTAAATTTATCAAAAAAACCTAATTTATATTCGTTAAAATAATTCATTTTTAATGTCAGGTCTTTACTTGCCAAAAAGCCTTATAAGTGTGCTATAAAAGATATACGTTGAAGTGAACCAGGAGATACATAGTTCTTCATTCAACAGTAAAACTACTGTTACCCTAGACAACACAGAATCGTAGTATTCAAAATCAGAAGTCGAAAACGAAGGAATATCAGAAATGTGTTGCGATGTCACTGCAAACCTCTAGGCAACTTCTAACATAGCACAGCACACCCAGAGGAAGATTATTCTGAGGATTATCCTGTTGCCAGAGCGGAGGACGGGCGAAGGGTTAAGTGCCGAAGAGTTGAACGGCCCTGGAGGAGATCGTGATCTCGACTGCGGCATTATCAATCCTCAGCTAAGATTATAATTAAAGCCTTAGCTAAGAGGGGGCCCAATTATGACAAGCCGCAATTAGTGGTGGAGGCGTGAGGAGACAATGTGTGATTAGCTGGGACATGGAGCATCTCTTCGTGACCCTCTTCCTCGCCGAATATTAACCTCAGGCGTCTTCTTCGCCCCAGCAACAACAATGCCGGAGGTACGCGTTGCAATGCGCATACAAACAAGAACCAATGGAAACATGTAAACAGGTTTCAGAATCGACTTATATATCTTATAGGAAAAATCACAAAAGAATGTTCGACTGAGATCATCAAGATACTGCATAGTTCAGTTTAACTATTCCATAAAAATTGACCGAAAACACAAATATACTGCTAGTTCATCAAATTCAAATGGAATTTTTGTTTTTTAGATCTTTTATTGAAATTTACAACTATACATAGTACAATGTGTAAATGAGCTATTCACAGAAAATTGGCTTGAAAATGTCTTGAGAAGAATCTATCTTGATGTACCACTTCAATGTTTATTTAATAAGCAGGTCTTGAGGCCACCGTCTTTTCAGACGCCTCGGAAGATTATCGGGAAAGAATGTAGATGAGAGATTATGGATAAGCGGATTAGCATGGGCGAGTAATTTTGAATAAAAGGAGGTGTATCTTTTTTTTGGATATTTCTGCAACTGGTGGGATATCTCAGTCTCTATGGATGAGTTTATTGGTAACAAAGTAAGGAGAATTGAGCATTTTTCAAAAGATTTTGAAGGATTGCATGCGGGAGGAATTTGATAGTTTAGTAGAGTCACAAATCTCCACTCCGTAATTCCAAATCGGTCTTGAGATAGTCGTGTAGATGAGCCTTTTGTACTTGATTGAAAGGTTTCAGTTTGTACAGTAAGTGTTGAAGTTGTCGAAAACGTCGGGCAGTTTTTCGTCGTTTCAGTCTTGTATGAGGGTTCCAAGTAAGACGTTTGTCCAAGTGGAGTCCTAGATATCGGATCTCTTCAACCGGAACAAGAGGAGTGTTATTGAAGGATACTGGTGGGCAGGATGCCATAGGTTTACGACGAAGGGCAAAGGTTATTTGGTGGGATTTATATAGCTCATGCCATAAGTCCAAATGAGTATTTTTGTAGTAAGGAGGGAGTTCTGAACGTTTGTCAAGTAAGTGTTTAAATAGTCGATATCAACGAGCAGAGCAGTTTCTTGTAGTTTAAGTCTTGTTTGAGGATTCCATATAAAAATTTTGTCAAGATAAAGTCCAAGGTATCGTATTTGCTCTGCAATGATTGGGGTATGATTAAAGGAAACAGCGGGAAAGGAAGTCATAGGTAGTCGTAGAATAAAGGTGATTTGGTGGGATTTATCTTAATTCTCTAATGGTGACAAATATGGAAAATGAAACACCAAACTAATCAAAACTCATCAGAGATAGTTTTTTCGATTTTATATCTATTCATAATTGCCTTCAACAGTGGATGGAAATTCAGCATATGGGCCACTAGAACCAAGGCTCAAACTAAGCTATGTGTAAATGAAACAGCCAAGAATGCAGGATAAATTGAACCGCATTAGGCCACTATATTTCATAATTGAAAGCGGTATAATAATAATACCAGAAACCTTGATAAGTTTAATATTTGAGGAGTATTATAAAACAATTCTATTAACTCGAACTGCATGAAATGGTAAGTTTCGTTTAAATATTGGAGGAAATATTGTTATCCTCCTAGACTAATTTCACAGAAAAAACTTATTCAGGTTCTGACTGGTTGGATCTCAAGAAGAGCGTCCATTTCACACTTTTACTTTTACACCTAGCCAACCGAAACGAGGGCGAAGTTCAAGTTATCACTAATAAATATCGGTCTAACACGATCGATCTAAATATCTAGAATTATAAAAATAAACTCTAAATAGTCCATAATCTAAAATCTTAGTGTTTTTTTTTCTGAAATCTTTTTGATGAGTTCCTCTTCAACCTTAATGATTCGTAATGATTTTTGGCCAACGACCGTGCAATGAAGTGAGAAAGCAGAGATCTCGCTCATCAAGAAGGTTTCCTCCCCTTCCCCAATTTTCTGGTATCACTCATGGCTAGGTGAATCCAAATTGGGCTACTACTGAAATGTTTTTTTTTTAATACTGGAAGGAATTAGTCCAGAAGGCGGTCAGTAAATGAAACAATTAAATAGTTGAAACCAAAGTAATTTTTAACATTCAAACTATATCCACTATTTTTTTAAATAAAAAATATTTAGGTATATGTCTTCAATAATGAAACTTTATAATCGACAATAATAAAATAAAAAAATTACGATGTCCTCCCTCAACACTGAAGTTGTGAGGATGGACAATTGAGAAGGCGTAAGAATATAGAGGTCTAGGGCCTCTATAGCGAGCCTGACATTGGTGCAATTATCAAAGCAGGGAGGTTAAAGCGGGAGACACCTCGAACGGATGCTAGATAATTTAATACCGAAGAAAATACTGATGAAGCAGCAGTTTGGCTTGCGATAAGTTGGGAGATCCAGGTTGCGGTGATCGGACAGTGTTGCAGCTGATTTAAGGACCATCGGTGTGAGGCTGTGGATGACTGCAGCACAGGGGCGCTTGGCGACTGCAAGTGGAGGAAGCTAAGGCTCGCTTGAGGTTGTAGAGCTGATCTAATAATAATGTCGTGAGATATCGAGTAAGGAAATGAAAGTAATCCTCCAATGCCATCGCATCACAAGCCAGACACAACTTCTGTGGGTCCAATCCAAGACAAAGACGAATGGGTGTAGTTATGTAAAAATTCATATTTTTTAAATAGTCTTTACCTTTTTAAGAGAAAAGAAGAAAGCTGAGATGGTGAGGTTTAGACCATATTTTGATTTGAATACTTGAATCTACCCTTTGGAACTTGCTGGTATTTGTTTAACTAGATTTTATTGCTTGTGTCGTAGGTGGTTGCAAGATTGATGTATGGTGGCAATCACCCAGTAATGTGAATCAATTAAGGTTCGAATAATTTTGAAATAAGAAATGGTATAAGACGAGAGAGCCCGGGAGCCGAGACAGAGAAGAATGTCTCATGAGCAATATAGGATAAGCAGTAAAGAGTAACTAATGCATGAGATTGGAGAGAGAGGAGGTGATTGGCTCCTGATAGGCGTGTACCCGCGCCGGGCGTGCTCTCCAAGCGCCACGCTCCATCAGCCCCCTGTGATCCCTCTCATGATCCACTCATTACTTTGCTAATTGAATGTACTTCTTCCCAGGGTGCATCACACCTCAGGCGGGGAACGAGGTTTGGAGGGGAGCGCTTCGGCGGTTGGATAGGCTTTGCACATCTTGCAAGTCAGAAGCATCGCAAATTTTTTTTTTTTACATTTCTTTACTTTGGGCTCACAGTGGTAAAAAAATCAAGATTTAGATGCCACAGTTCTATAATACACAATATAATTAAGGATGGTTGTATTTTATTATATATATTTTTCGATATCCGATAATGAACTCCATGTTTATTCACGAAATTTCACAAAGGTATGTTGACGTGAATGGTCTCCTTTGGTGTAGCGTGCAACATTATAAGAAGTTGTTGCTATCTTTTTTTCATTTCGTTGTATCATAGCAGGTTGTTTATAGATGCTAGGCTAAATTTTATTTTGGATTTCCCCTATTTCTCTCGGTTGTTCTCCAATAATGATTTAGAGTGTTGCCACCTTAAAGGCGTTGGTGATTTTCATTTGGTGAGTCCGAAAAAGTAGATTAACAGATGATTTAAAAGCAACAAAAAAGTTAATATGTCTTATTTTATTGTACTCCAGCACTGTTGGGAGATCGAAAAACTCATGCAGTTGATTTTTTTTTTTTTTTTTTTTTTTGTATTTTAAAATTTTGAAACTATTGAAGAGTGGTTTGTGTTTTTTTCCCACCAAAGCCTGCAGAACACCATCAACGGAGGAAGAGCTTCTTTGTCTTCAAGGCTGAAGTCTCTCTTCTAAAATTTTCAGAACCCTCGTTGAACAGAGCACTTATCAATGCTTCACTCCTTCCAGATCTTATTAATGTTTCTGGCCATTTAGTTCCGTTCCGGCGGAGCTTCAACTAGTAAAACAAAAGTATACGAATATCGCTTGTGGTAAATACTCAATTTTTCCAAGTAGCTAAATGCTACAGAGGTAAAGAAACATGGAAGAAAAAAGTGCTATTTTTTTTTTTTTTTTTTAAGTCACTTTCATGCTACTGTGGCTAACCGGACGATGCTACCTGAACTTCGCCTATTTTTTTATAAGGATTCGCCAGGTTTTATAAGGATGAAGATCTTAAACGAGTCCCTAACATTTACATCGGGACCGCCATTTTACGTACCCTCGGCACTTAAGATATCGATATTTAAGCCCTGTTAGACTATTTCAATTAGAATCAAACCAACATCATAATAAAGCCCATTAAATTTTACATGGATTTTTCGATTTTAATCAAAATCGTTACACGACAACGACTACAATAAAATTTAAAAAAAATAGGTGAAAAATGACTCCAAAGGACAGCATAATCAAGGATTTTTTACTCCCATTAAAAATCGAAAGGACACCAGCTGGGTTGTAACCTCGGGTATAGACGGCTGTTATGGTAAACACTGCACCACAGATGACCACGAATAATGTGTTGACATTCGTACAAATTAATAATCCTGGAAACGTAAACAGTTTGTTATATAGAGGAGTATTTTCTGGACAACTCAATAAGATTTGATAATAAAAGTTGAAAACTTTCAAGAAATGCCTATTGTTGGAGAGAGGGGTGACAGCGTAAATACTCGCATGCTGCGAGAAAGTTGATGCTCAACTTGGTCGTCAATTCCAGCCCTTAGCTTTTCAAATAATTTGTTTAATTAGTATAAGGGCTAATATAAAATAAACAATAATTGTTAAACATAAAACATCATAAAAACAAAACAGCATTCTTAGTCCTATTTAAATAAACAAAGGCTGTCTCGGCTACTTCCGTCTTATTATAACATTAACAAATAAACAAGATAAATTCATTTATTTAAAAAGACCATTTCCTTTCTTGCCACTCAGTATGGATTACATATTTTTAAAGTATGTATTACAGTATTGCAAATATGACCCTTATTGTCATTCATATTATTTCATTACGATATACTATCTTAGTATACATCTATCTTTTGCAAATATACTAACAAAATACATGTATCAATTTAATTAAGCCATTTTCAGACTCAGAGAGAAAAAACATGCCACCCAACTATAAAATGTTCATGGATCTGAACATGAAGGATTAATCGTATAAATCCTTCGAATCAAGTTAGTTGTGGATTCAATATATTGCGTGTGGTTTCCTACCTGGAGGACTAATTAATTCTTCTAATCATCTTGAACGCTACCCCATCTATCTTCCTGGAGAGGAAATGCTTTGCAAAAAGCCCGCGGGACTTTCTAAAAAGCTCCGGATCCACCTTGAAGAAGACGCCATCCCCGGGACTAGGTACGCTGTATAAATACAAATTAATACCTCAAGTATCGTGGCCTGACACTGACGACTAAGACCACCCCTCCGTAAGGGACAAAAACAGTTGTAAACTCCTATATCCGCTCTAATCGAGACGTTTTGGCTGACCCTTCCTTTATAAGCTCAATCTTCTTTTTTATCTTCCAAGATTGATGACAGCTCCTCAACGGCGGGTCTACAGATTTATAATGACAACGTTTTGAAATGTTACCGGCTACCTTCTATCCTCTCCGGAATAGGATTTTTTATTTTTTTTTATTACTTAATTCTTTTCTGGAACTCATGCCGCTTCTCATACAGTATGATGTTTGTTTTTTTCATATTAACATTGATTTCTATAACTTTTTACACTTCAGATAATTAAAGAGTAATCAGAAAAAGAAGGGAGATAATAAAATGAAAAAAATAACTAGGAAAGAGTCAAGATAAAAAATTTAAAAAACCATGCGATGAATATAAATATTATATTATGAAATGAGAACGATTTCTCATAAGAAGAATCGTGAATAAATGTAGAAGCTGAATAATGATGGAAATAAGCAACTTTTCATAACAATATTCAATTCTATAGATTTTGTGGTTAGTACAAATTTTAAGCCCACAGTTGACAAAATATTAGTAATCTACAAGAAAATACCGAAACCTATCTAGTCCGTAGGTCTGTTGTGACGTCAACTGTTGGTGACAACCAAACCTTTTTAACACTAAGCGCATCAAGTCCTTTCCAACCGAAGTCCTACAAACAATAGTTAATGCTGCTTATTATGCCACCAACAGTACTTTACAACACGAACTTAACATTCATTTATTTTAGACTTCATACAATTATAACCTCCAAATTCCATCAGAACCTCATCCATCATACCAATGCAAAATTACAAAACCATTTCCACCCACTCATACAACTCTCCTCGAAGGTTGAAACGGCAGTTATCCCGAAACATTTTGTATATATTTATACTGGAGTTCTGATACCGGTCATATTACCCTCTCCTTGTGGATATGACACCATGAGCTAACCATTGACGCAGCTGAGGGATAGGATCTCTCGGGTTCTGCTTAACCATCCACAATTTCAGGGACAAGCCCAGTCCAGGATGCATCTGATAGATTTTAAATACTGCATATATGTATAAGTAGATTAAAGATGTTTTGTTTTTTATTTGTAACCTTGTATTATATATTTTTATACATCATTTTTTTTATTTTAGTAACATAATTTTTTTATTGTATGTTTTTATGTAATTTGAATTTGCCTTTGTAAACTATTAAAAATTTTTATGAATGTGATCTTAAAGCATTATTATTATATATATTGTCTATAATGAGACGACATGTAATATATCTGTATAATAAATTATTTTCTAAAAAAATTAAATTTGAAACCGCATTCGTAAAAATGTGTAATTTTTAAAATACACTAACTCACACTTTTTTAAAAGTTGTAAAACAATCGATGTGGAAGGAAGTTCACTAAATTTTGTCAACTTTTCAAAAAACTAAAATTTGAATCACCTTACTGTTTCAGTTGATAACTCTTGACTTCCTCTTTAAAAAATAGCATACATAGTTTTCTAATATGAGCGAAAAATCAATAATATAACAAAAGTACATTTATTATAGATCGGATGATTTGTTTTATTGTTCCAATATTTGTTTAAAAAATAATCAACTTAAAAAAAATTTATTCCATTAAGGTCTAAAAAACATATATACAGGTATATACGAATGTATGTATTTAGCATTATGCGTATAATTATGAGATACATTTAGATTTTTTATAGAAATCCACTCCACACAAACCTATGAAATGACTGGATTCATCATATGGATGACATCAAAATATTGTTTTTTGACCCACGATTACAGAGGAAGTGATTAGGCCAACGTCTAAGTTGATTTTTTCCCCCAATCCAATGAATGGCCTGTTATATACTTAACATAGCTTATTTGCCTCATAATAGTTATACCAGTGTTAGTAGAGTTACAACATAATGAATTTGAATGCCACACAGCGCTCTCAAAACAGCGTCCAAGGCCTTCAGTATGAGTGCTTTACTACCTCAGCTACTTTTAATTCAAACGGTCAAAAAAAAAAAAAATTAATTAAAATGTGACTTACCCATTAATGGATGTCTGGGTCATGAAGAAGCTGCAGAAGAACTTAACAAGAGCATGGAAGATCTGAAGAAAGACATTATTAGATAGGTTCCGGGAATCCTCTAAAAATTCTTCCGTTTCATCATCAGGGCCCAGCTCGACGAAACTGTTGGCGACTTTGGTAGGTACCTTGCATTTGTCGATAGCGTACCACTGGAAAACAAAAAACAAAAATCATAAAACATCAATATATTGATTAAATAAATAAGATGTTAGTTGACTAATATCAAAATAAAGGCAATAATATATTTATCCACAAACATGATCATCTCTATCAAACAGTGACCATATAATTTTATATGGGATTCGTGAACGAATGACTTACTTTATTAATATAGCAGAAGGAGTAACACTTGAGTGAGCATAAAACTAAAATATTTATTAAATGCCAAAATATAAGTTTTTCTATTTATATTATAGTATTTTTTTTTTTTTTTTTTTTAATTGATACGTTTAGATGACCTGATGAAAAATATATATATATCTTCAATGTCTGTAGAAATATCGTCGTTCAGAAATTACTACAAATTTCATTTTAATTTTATTCCTAATTTGCTATCATAAATAGGCAATTATTCTGGTGAATGTGATATCAGCTTAGTAGCTACTCAGGAAACTATACTTTTACAATAGAAAAGACCTTTGTTTCGAAGTATGCTATAAGCAACCTAGTTGTAAAGGAATTGTTTAGAAATAAAGTATTTTGTCTCTATAATTATCATTTATATAAACCATAAATTATAACATAAGTCATTCACTAATAGATTCAGGTTATTATTAAGTGAGGACCTACGTTATGTCAATTCAATCACCCTATAAAAATCACTCTTTAAAAAATAACTGTAGCTAAAAGAGAGAAAAAGTTATATGAGCTCATAAAATAAATGTTACACTTACAGACAATTTTATACGCACCACGCAACGTGCAGCGAGAACAAACTGGTACACGGTTTAGAAATCGCTTCTAGTTTATTTTATTATTCAATCAATGTTTCTTTTTTAATATTGTTTTAGCTTCTTGTTCAAAAAGATCATAGTACGTATCAGGACATAGCCCTATAAAGGTTAATATTATAAATTTTTAATGTTTCTAAATACGCTCTCTAAGTAAGATACATAGAAATTATACAGAAAAAACAAAAACAAAACAACAGTAAATTAAAAATTATTTTCAAACTAAATTTAGATAGCAGAAAAAAAATGCAATTCAATATATAACTTATATAGAAATATTCTGAGATAACATTCATATTAACGATCAGTTGATGAATTATTTTAAATTCAATTAAATAATTTGAAAAAATATTTAAATAATGATAAACTATCATTATTTTTATATTGTTTAAACTTATTTTGGTAACTAAACTAATTAAATCATTTTTTGCAAAAATCGATTATAAATCTTAAACCGTTGATTTTAGAGGATAAAGGTGTTTTTAGTTGTGCTGAGGGCCAATAAATGTTTATTTAATGGATCATTTAATATTTAATCAACTATAATTTCAATAATAAATATAACAATAATAATAATGAAAATCGACAAAAATGCAGCACCTTCAAAAACCTACGTACGATTACTCGGACCATAATGGGATAAAAGACTAACATGGAACATACAGACGAAAATAAAGCGACAGGAATTTACAAGACGTTACAATCAGCTTTCACATTTATTAGATTACAGATCACCACTAAATTTAGGAAACAAGCCACTAATATACACTGCTCTACTGAGACCAATCTGGTACATACGGAGCAGAGAACTTTCGAGTTCTGCAAAACACGTACACACAAACAAAATAGAAACAACTCAATCCAATATTGTTCACGGACCATATGCTTTGAATCACACGATACATAATGACACAAACATCGCAACAGTAAATTCTCACATTCACGACAAATATAATACGTTTCATTCTTCGACACAACACCATCCAAATCAACTTGTTCCTTCTCTTTCTTCCTTCCTGTTACCAGGGCTGACCAAAAAAAGACTTAAAAGACGATGGCCAAGAGATCTTTTAAACTAAAAATTCAGGACGCAGGTTAAGAAGAAAATAATACCTCACATTCGCTGGATGCGCAGCAACGCTCTGAGGCTTTGAACGATAATGAAGCAACTATCAGCAGTGACATCAAGTTTATAAAGAATATTCGTCTGATTCAGCAAATATAACATAATTTTGTTTATTCTTTTTATTATATAATATAATTATAATGTATGGTATTATATATATATGATATGTATATTATATATATTATATAATGATTTTTTTTTATATATACATTTAATGTTATTTTTTAATATTATTTGTATTTCTTTATTTTACTTTTTTGTGAATGGCTAGTTATTGTTTGTTTTTTTATTATTTTAGTTCGTTGTTTTCTTTTCTGAATTTGCTTTGTTGTTTTCAGTATTTTTTCTTGTTTCTTTTGAATTGTTTTCTTTTTTTGTGTTTTTTTTATCATTTTGGTAAATCGTTTTTCTTTTTATTTTGTTTTTTGTAAAGATGTGAGGGCGATAATAACCATCAGCAGTTGTTTGCCCTTAAAATTAAAACAACAACAACAATAATAGATTTAAAATCAAATAAATGTTTTTAAAATGCAATAATTTGATATGAACATATTACTTCACTATTTATACATTAAAGCTTATATTTTTTTTTTAATTATAATATATCAAATCAATAAACTAAGTAAATGTCGAGGTAATTACACTATTACTTAAGATAATAATGAACAAAAAAAAATGATATAAATACATTTGCACAAGGATATACAATGTTTATGATACTTCAGAATCCACATAAAGTTATTTACAGTCAAGGACGGTTTAAAAATAATTAACAGACTATAAAATATTCTAAAAAAAGAAGAAAAGAATTAAGAAAGTTAGCATAACCTCGTTAATTTATTATCACCTCGGGTCAGTAAAGTGCTTAAAATAATTATTTCCATCAATAATAACCCGAAGGTAATAAAGCTTTCAGCGAAGCATTCCATCTTAACATAAAAGGGTTAAGAGACACCAACAAGAAAGGAATTAAAGAAACCATCAGAGCCGCACCTTCAATTCACCGCAGCAGTAAAACCTTGACGATTAATTGAAAATCTCTGAAGGCTGGATAATTCTAGCATTTACATAATTAAAACTGGATAAGGACTCTAAAGTTTCCTTCTAATTAGAATAAAATCGTTTAGAATTTCTAAGAGACTTAGGCGGAGGCCATCTGGAATCCGATGAAGCGTTAGGTTTCTAAATGTCTGGTTGAGATGGCAAGGAGATTCGCAGATCCCAGTGATAAGATTAACGGCGAGTTCATCGTGAAAGTCTCCCGTCATTTAGTTACTAATGGAAATAATATTAGCTATCGTGGTCTTCGTAAAGCGTGACACATATTCAGATTAAAAGTATTTCGTAATACGAAAAAATCCTGTAACTTAAAAATAGTAGAGATATGGATATGGAGATTCTAGGCCAATAGATGTGGACAGGTTTTATTCCTAATTTTGGGTACCCATTGCATAACGACTAGTTGTGTCCCGGGAGAATCTCTCTATGCCATGGTCACGCCAAGGCGGAAATAACGGAATAAAGAATTATTTTTCCACAACCATGGTTCAAGAACAGTAATCTGTTCTATGCACTAAACCACACGAGGGAAATACCTATGGTGTAGTGGCTAGCACGTATGACCAACTTCTCGGAGTTAAAACCGGGTAGATGACAATAAGATTTTTTTAAAGGTAGTAACAAATCCTTAGTTATGCAATCCTTCGAAGGTAGTGTAAAATAGAGTCCCGAATCCATGAGATTTTTTTTTTCCGGTGTCGCAACAGGTCCTGATTTGATCTGTTGGGAGAATACAATTACGTCTATCGGTTAAATTTTATAAGGTAAGTTTATCATGCCTATTTTTATGAGTTGCTACCAGTAGCTGACGGGTCTCATTTACCCGGGGGAGAGGCTGTGAGTGAATCCCCATTTAATACATGCTTGAAAAAGTCCCGCCGGAACATATTCGTACACACAACCTTTGGCATGAGAGGCTAGCGTGCTAACCAGTTAGCCAAGGGTTCCCCCAACAAGTTCGGTAAAAATTCCTATCCTAATTAAATCTGTACCTCTACTACCCATTTAAGGTCTTGGAGTCAGTGCAGATTAAGATTCGTACTGTTTCACAACCAAAGGAAGTAATTAGGATTTCATCACGCTTTTTTTTTTTTTTTTTTTTTTTTTTTTTTTTTTTTTTTCTCATCCTCCAACTTTATTTACAAAATAAATACAAAACACATTCTATGTATATACAGCAGCAATGGTATATACAGTACATGGCTCAGGCCTCGTATTGCCCGTTGGCATTCTAAGGTTCCTTTCGCACTAGGCGCGGTATGCGCTTGAGGAGTGGGGTGGCTTTGTGCCTTGGTTGAAGTAAAATGGGGAGGAACCATTTCGCTGGTGGTTAAATGTATGCGGGTCAGACTGCAGAGTCCAGACCCCTTCCCAGGGCGACCACGTCGACCAGGGGGAGAGAGCCTTGCCACCTTCCAGGCGCAGGTGGTGGAACTACGTCCCTGAAGAGAGGGTTCGCACAAGCCTTTAACCCGTCAAAGAACTTGACGTGCCTCCTGCTGATGAACTCTGGCACCGAGGGAAGATGGAGTTCCTCGTGGATGGTGGCATTTCTCGCCCGCTGGAGTGTGGTTCCTCTGGCTATCCTCCTTAGGACGGAGTTCTGATAACTCTGCAGCCTTTTGAGCGTGGACTGATAGAGGTGGCGGAGCAGGGGCGCACCATGGAGTAGAGTCGGTCTGATAACGGCCTTGTAGATTTGCAACTTGAGTCGCAGTGAGAGCTGCGGCGAGATGAGTAGGTGGTAGAGTCTATGGGACTTCCTGGAATTTCATCACGCTCAGGCAGGCGCCAGATTTTCAACAATTTTTGGTTACCCACTTCATCGAGAATAGGTGTTCCCCAAGAGGGTCTGATCTCTCTAATAGACCACACCACTCCGTCCTAATTAATTAAATATGGATTAACGAAGTTTTTAAACCCTCACTATAGCATAGTCCGAATAGTCAAGGTAGCACAAATTAGACTACCTCGCTCTTATTTTGAAATATATAAATACAATAGCTTCGATAACTTTAGAAGGATTAGGGCACACCCTGCATTAATAAACTGAGTACTTCATCCACTAATTCGTAGATAAAATGTGTATCGTGTCACCGCTTTTAAAACTTTGAGTCATAAAAGTCCTTTCTCACCGATTACTAAATACATTACTATGCTCTAGAGTCGCTTTTTCTTCATTATAAAGGAATAAACGAAAATATCAATTGCTGTAAATTTTATTATTTTTTTAGAAAAATCGTTAAATAAATACAGACTAGAACCGATAACTATTGCGTTTTTAAAAAATTATAAATCGCTAAGGGGCATTTGCAGCAAAAATATTTTATCATTCAATTTTTAAATTATTAACATTTTAATACTTTGAATTATATTCGATGGGATTTGCGACTTCATATTAATAAAACAGGAATATTTATACCATCCGAAGAAACAATGTATAGAATGTGGTATCAAAGAAACCAAACAATAATATTATAAATAAAGAAAATAAAAGGAAAAAAGAATGATATTCCATCTGAAAGTTCTGACGGAAAACTTAATATTCACATTACGATAAAACTTTCCAACTCAGTAAAAAAATTGAAAGAGATTAATGATTCACCAAAAATTATAATAATTAAAGGGTGAAATTTTATTAGAAAATAAATAAACTATTACCCTAATACCGCTTCCTTTAATTTTGTCATTTTAATAGACTATGTCATTAGCGACACAACGTAAGTTCCGATTTCCTCCCCTCGTAATTCTTACGTTAATTTCACTTTTAACACCGAATAAAAAATTGAATAAGAAATAACTCAAAAGCCACTAATCGCTAATTACAATGAATAAGTATCATGCGGGAAATAATTCAAGGGTAATTGGAAAATAATTCGTAACACGAGGGGTTGGGGTTAGTTAGATGTATTAAATAATAACCACATTAATATTAAACAGGGGCTGAAGGGTGACAAAAAAGTTAGGAGCCACCCTTAGAAAACAGATGGTCAAATATAAACACGCTACAAGAAACAAAGAAAAAATACCTTTTAAAGCCATGAACAGGTTTTTTTTGTGATGAGGGGTTGCTGTTAAACAATGCCTCCTGTCGTGTGACAAAAAAACAATTCGATTTTTTTTTTGCCAACTGATCCGAAAACAGAAGAAGAAAAAAAAACAGGGAAGCGCTATTATCATTTGGCATGCCTTTATGTTAGCTATGCTTAGTCGATCGGTAACCGCATGTTAATCCCACTATTGAAGCAGCTTACCCTACCTCATCTTGAATAGCTGATTAAGTCATTATGTGAATAGCTAATGACTGTAGAATTATTACTAATAATTTGAAGTAATTTATAACTATATATGTATTTAATATATTTTAAAAACGTTATAGAGAACGAGAGGTTAGTACAGTAGAGAGAATATTTGTTTCATCTAAGTCTCAAACGACGAACAAACCGTTGCCTGGTTGGATACGAAATTAATTTGTAAGAGACCCAAAAAACGAATCGGCCAAAACGATAAAACCTTTCTCCACCTAATCAAAAAAAAATTTGTATTTCAAGAAGATATAATTATGATATTTTTCCATTTTTAAAACATGGCGTTACAGAGTATTTGTCCATTATCTAACTATTTGAAATGACTGAAGTTACATAAAATGTAAAGAAAACTTTATCAGCCTTTACAAAGAATAAAATATTAATAATGAATAAAATAATGCTAATGAGAGAAAAAAGACATTTTTTTTTGGTGTCATCAGCAAATGTTAGCAGTATGATACATATTTTTTTTTTCATTCAATCAAAGGTTTCCTTAGTATTTTACTAAGCGAAAATGTCTCAGTAGATCTGAAAAAAAAAAAAACACTTTACCTTAATAATCCAGGGTCTTGGGTTCAGTAAATATAGGTATATTTATTATTATTTAATTGTGATTAATTTCATTTTTGATTTTGAGTTTGTTTAAAATCTGAAATTAAAACAATAAAATACATATTTTTTAACGTTAAAATTAGCTATACAACAGTCATAATCCAATTGTTTTTAAAAAACATATGGTTGATAGCTTCGGTTCCACACTCGACTCCCTTTCCTCGCTCAGTCTTTGCCCCAGCAAAACCTCTTCTGCTGTCTTTAATTAGTACACAGTTCAGAGTTTTTAATTAATATTTAGACTAAAGCCAACCCAGGCGGGCCCGGCCTACACTATCCATCGCCACAGCGACCTTTTGGAAGTGTAGCGAGTGACCATCAACTAAGAGTACCGACCGTCATTACAGACCCGTATAGACATTTTTAAAATTAAATTTGGTTCACTGTTCCTCATTATTGTTTTATTTGTTCAAATTATTAATTGTTATCTTTAATCAATATCATTTAGTTAAGGTTTTTTTTTTTGTTTTTTTTTTTTGGTTTATAAGTATATTGCTATGAATTTATGTTATATCTATTTTTAAAAATTTCATAAAAATAATTTCCTTTTTTTTTCTTTCATTATTATTGTTTTAATTATTCATTAATTCATAATTGTAATTTATTATAATTAAATTAATCCTTACGAATCACCATTTATTCTGGGGAAGAAGGATAGTGGTTAATATTTTGACAACGCCCCTTTCCCAACAAGAACCAAAGAAATTAAGTGTCTGATTCATCTTAAATCTTCTTGCTGTGATCAAAGAGCAATAAAATTACTTTTAAGATCTGGGGATTGTGAATTTTCTATGCCGACAGGGCATTCCTATAGCCAAATCATACATTTAATATGGAAGCAATCATGGTACATCGAGCCATGAATGAGATTGATCTGTTTAGGGAGTGATCGTTTATCTAAATACCAACCCTGTTCGACTATTCTTAACTTTGAATACCAATTTCCTTATCTTGCTCGGCCATAAAAATGTAAACGCGTAAATATGAGCCTTTCATTAAATTGGATTCCGCATCCCCCTGGCGAAAGGTCGGGGAACAGGAATGAGGCGAACCCTTCCGGATGAATTGTTGAATACCGCTACCACGACAGCATTCGCCGTAAATAGAGACCGGGAATGTAAATAAGGCGAGGGATATATATAATTTGAACATGTTGCGTTGAAGATGGGATAGGATATTTAATTGGCCCAGGAACGGTATGTCAATGGGTTCTATACCCCGGGCGGTCAGGAAGCCGCTGGTAGATCACGCGAGAACAATACCCTCAACCTGGTTACGACACGGGATACGATGCGTTCAGTCTTTCGACAGCTTGCCTCCGAGGTGTTAGGGAATGTGAGCCGAATTTCGTGAAAGGTACAATCAAAAAGTACAAAATACCAGCATTATACAGCAGGTAACCTACACATTATAAAGGGAAAACGGGTTATTCCAAAAAAAAAAAAAAAAAATCACATAAATAAAGGCAGACTTTTAGAGTCAAGATTTTTTTTCAGAACAAAGCTGCTTTCGGTTTTTTATTTTTTGCAAAAATTTAATTTTAAAACCAATTTAGTGTAATGTATTGAGGATACTGAGGGGAGTTCATTATGAAATAATTTTAATATTAAACAATTAAAGAAAACGAACCTTTGTCGGCAAAACATCAAAAGGCGTTTACCGCCATGGGGCCCCCCAGCAATATGTACCTCGGGAAACTTCTTAGACACTAGGACAAAGGACCCCCGGCTTGGGGCACTTCCCAGATCAGCCCTGCCGAGGTGACGACAATGAGGAGAGAAGATTCGAAAAGGGCAGTCAAGTTCTATCCTCCATCCATTCTATTCAAGGGGGTCTTATTCCAGCCACGAGAAGTCGAGTTCCATCCTGAAGAACGAAGAAGAAGCGAGGTCCGTCTGGGGTCAGAGAGATCAGCTGGAGATCTAAGAGCCAAGAACTGATTCCACCTTCACCAGGCGACTAAGTGTTTTAAAGGTATCTCTCTTGTTTGTAATATTGTATGGCAAAGGTAGTAGTGAAAATGTCCCTCAGTATTCTCAATCAATGTTCTTGGCGAGGTGTTAATATAATGGATATGTGTAAGGGAATAATTATAATAATGTATTGATAATCTTGTTAAATTTAATCTTATCCTGCATGCCACCTGTTGGATTGGTGAACAAGAATTCCTTTGGAAAGGAAATCCAATGGTATCATTAAATATAGTTTATATATGGATTAAAATATATCAAGTAAGCTAGGTTTTGAAGGTGCCGCTGCCTTAGAAAAGCAGCCGGTCGAAAACATTGCATTACACATTCTAAAATTGTCAAAAACTTGATTCTAAAGAACAAAATTAGACCTCGAAAGCTCAAAATAATACCATTATGTATTACCTGTTTTTTATTTCCTTAATATTTCTAAGAACCTACTTCAACCATAAAGAATCAACTTTGGGTATTTTACAAGAATGTGCCACCACAACTAGTGTCTATATGGATTGGAAATTGAATAAGGTCTTCTAGATTAGGCAATTTTTTTTTTTTTTTTCGGTGGCGAACACGCTTTGGAGGCCCTTGGCCGAGCGATATGGTTTCTAAGTACCATCTACACGCTATTCACGACGATATTTTATTTTATAGAATAGGGTCATCACTTCCTACGAAAATTTTTTGAGTGGCCACCATTTGGCTGACGTGTCTCACATACCTAAGATGTGAATGAATCTCCATAGAATTACATGTTTGAATAAGTCCTTCCGGAACTGAGATTGAAACTCACAACTTTTGGCGTGGTAGAACAGCGAGATAGCCATACATCCACGGGATCATCATTGAGTACTAGTGTCAAAATTAGGGCCTTAAAAACCTTAAGTCTGCCTCAGACAGCCTTCGACTGTTCCGGAAAACCATCTTGAGTTGGTAAGACTAATAGTCTGAGAGAGTCTCTATATAAAAAATATACATATTCTTTTTGTGGTGGAGAAGTGGGCTGGGGGTGCGGTCAACGCAAAGTAAACGCACCAATAAGACAAGAATATTTTATTTGTGTGCTGACGTTTCGGCCTATATTGTGGGCCTTCATCAGGGCTGACTCAAACGGCCGAAATGTCGGCAAACAAATAAAATAAGCTTGTATTGTTGGTGTGTTTCCTGCAAGACAGCACCCCAACTAACTTCCCCATCATAAATTCCCAACAGTCAACTTAAATCTCCATCAAAATATTTTTGAATTCTTCCTATTTAGTCTAGATAATACCAGAGGCAGATACTTTTGAAATTTTAAATTACGTATACGAGAAATTAAAACGTAATGGCAAAATAAAAGCAGGGGTCAATAAAACAGAATACGTCAATAAAATAAACAAAGAGGGGATAGGTCACGGATGGGTTGGCTAACGGCAGAGCAGATCTCGACCTATTGTGATCTCGAAATAAATGTGAAACGCTTATCATAAAAATTTGCATAAGTCGTGTTCACCTTCCCCCCCCCTCATCGCTTTAATTTTCACGTGCGCCTCTAATAAGGGCAGGGGTCAGCGCGCACCACGGGCGGTGAGGGTGGCCCTTTGGCGCAACAGGCTCCGTGTCCGCTTATCTAGAGATTATCGTACCCTATCACAGCGGCCAAGGGGGGCACATGTGGTCAGCAATCGAAAGAATACAAGTGAGGATTACGTTTATAGAATCGTAAAGCACTGTCCGAAATCACAGAAAGAAGGGTAAGATCCGCTCATGCTCTTTACGCGAGCAGGCATTAAGATTAGGTGAACAAGACTTGAGGAATTCCCGCAGGAGTTAAGCGGTTTCATTGAGGCCGCGGAGGATGTCAAAGCCGGATTCTACCGCACTTTTGATGTCGGGTGTGGCTGACAGTCAGATTTCCTTGATGATTTTGAAAGTCCCCCGTCATCATATATCATTGAAGATCACAGAAAATAACTATCTTGTGGAACGGGATTTTTAAAAGATTATCGAAAAATAAATAATAAGAAGCATTTCCTGTACATCTATGGTAGACTTCAAGGACAAGAGCTAATAATAACAAGAAATGTCAAAGACCCGAGGTTGATCTAGAATCCGAATATAATGGTCAAAGCCACAAACAAAAACAAAAAATAAATGCAAATTAACAGGAAAAACTCTTATAAGAATGATCAACTACTAATTTGAGATAAAAAGAATCGCGATATTTACTTTTACATCTAATTAACACATTTTAAGACGGCCAAAAACTTAATTATCAAAAACAAAATTAGCCCTTGAAAGATAAAATATTATCCTTAAAAGAATGAAATTAACTTTAGGTGTCATCCATTATGACCTAAATATCTCATTTGTCGCAGAACTATCCCGAAACCGATATTCTGGAATGCCATAATTTGGGCCTTAAAACTTCTTGGACTGCCTCACAGCCTAAGAATAGTACGAAGAGACAACACCTTGACGTCGATGGTCGTACTGTGAGTGTTCTATCAAATTTCATACGGATTTCCTGTACGTCTAGAGTAGACCTCAGGGACAACAACTAATAATAAAAGGAAATGCCAGAGACGCCAGGTTGATTTCTAATCTAAATATAATGCTCAACGCTACAAACTTTATTTTAAAAACATTTTATTGATATTTACAACTGTACATATAATATATACAACAAGTAAATGGGCTAATTCTACAAACTTAAAAAAAATAAATAAATGCAAATTAACAGGAAACCTTTATAAGAAAGATAAACTACTAATTTGAGATAAACGGAAACGCGAAATTTACTTTTATAACTAACTAAAACACTCTGATACAGTCAAAAACTTAATTATAAAAACAAAATTATTCCTTGAAATATCAAAATAGTATCTTTTAAAGAATGAAATCAACTTGAGGTATTTTACCAGAACACGCTCCCAGAGTTGAGGAGAGAGACTACTAGTTAGTAGTCTATATGAAAACTGTTAAAACATAGATCATCTACTAATTTGAGATAAAAAGAATCGCGAAATTTTAGTTTCGGTAATGCTTAATATCTAGATAATTCATAGGAGTTAACCTCCTATAATTCCTCACTAAATATGTTTATGAAAATACATTTATTATTGGCAGTAGAATAAAAATTAAAGCTCTTTGAGACTCAAGTATCCAAAACTAGAAATTGTGACGGACACACATCACAAATATCAAACTATTCATTTACAGCAGAACAAGTTTCCACTGGCACACGCAGGTGCTGCGATACTCTCTCCTCTTTAATTCGTTGGGACAAATAAAAATAAAAAAAGGTATTAGGAAAAAGAAAAGGTGTAGTTAAAGACGGTTTTTACTTCCAAGCACGTACTACATATTCAAATTGATAAATGCATATTTAAAAAGTGTTTAGAAAAACTACCTTATGTTTCAATCCAATTACTTCTTCCCACCCAGCAGAAAACGTGTTTGTTTTTTTAAGCCTATAGGTCTATCAACAAAAATACGCTAAACATCTGTGAAAATTATGTTCCAATGGTTATGAAGTTTCAAATCCAGATAAATAAACTCTGGGTTATTGGAAGTCCTGGTAAGTTGAATATCTCTTATTGGAACTACCTGAATTATTAATATTAATACTCGGATCTATGGAAATATGGATAGTAAAGATTTTGAAAAAAAATTGTTTATTAATTATTTAAATTTTACTTACTCCTTTATTATTAATATTTTTTAAAAGTATAATTTCAGGATAAAAGTGTAAATTGCCAATAGAAAACAGACAACGATATAGTCACAGATGCTATCGAATCAAGAAGCATTCACTGAGCTAAACGAAACATTATGCAACTTTAAAAATCTGGTGCGGGTAACACACTACTTTCACTTACCTCCATTTTTAAAATCAATGAAAGGATTTTCAAATACAGTTAGAGATTAAAATACGTGAAACCATTAAAGAATTAATTAAATTGAATTTATATAGAAACATATGTTTTATTAAAAAATCTATAATATTATTATCTAAAATAATCAGTTTTATCAGCTCTTCATCACTCTTTATTAACTTTTACAAGTTTGTGCATTAGATAATATTTATTCTAAAAGCTTTAGCTTTACAACGGTATATTATACGTGTATATTACTGTTACTATGTTCAAAATAAAAAAATTGCATTAAAAAAATATTTTTTTTAGTTTCTCCTTTAGTTAGATATCGAATTCGTTCAACTTATATATTTATGTGTTTTTCATCGGTGGTAACAATACAATATATTTATTTTTATAAAATATACAAAATTAAACGTACTTTACAGGGAAAAAAAATGTAAAATATCGGCATTTAAGCCCTGTCAGACCATTATAATCAGAATGAAAACTACATGATATTAAAGCCCATTAAATTTTACATCGATATAACGAGTTTAATCAAAGTCGTCAGAACCGTTTTCGAAAAAAGGTGCAAAATGCATGGTACAAAGTGGATCTTCTGGTAAGCTCATTTTGAAGAAAAGGTTTTGTAACGTCCCGGGCGCATATTTGTCTTAAACATGAAATTTCAGTTTCATAGGACTTACCGTTTCCGCCCAGGAGTTACCACACACAGACCTTTTTGCAGGACTTGGTTATTTCCGTTGAAAACTGGAATTCGAAAATATTCACGATCGCAATACTTCCCCTTACTATATATAGTAAGTGAAAGTAAAAATCAATGTGGTGATAAATGAACAAATTTGAATGAGTTAAGATGGTAAACGCAACCAAAGCCGAAACCTTAGTAAGTTCGTCTACTAAGCGCACGGCGAAGCGACCTGGGCACAGTATACCTACAGCAGACGATAGTTCTCCTGATTTATTGTGCAGTCTAAATAAGGGTCTCGTAAAAGCAACCACAGCATAAAACCCAAACCTTCTCTAATAAATAAGGACCTTGTTTTCCCACATAACCAGACGCCATGCAAATAGGTATGGCTAGAGCTACACTGCTATAGCATCCCGCAGTTAGCTATACCACCATTAGCATCTGGAATATAGTTCGCGCCTCCTAAAGAACATGCTCCACTTGTAAATCCTAGTTCATAAAGAAATACAAACAGCCGTTTATCTTCATGGCAACTTAGCCAGTCCAAGTGAAACTATCCGTTTTAACTTAAAATAAATAAACACTTCAGCAAGTTTAAGACAGAAAATGTTGAAAGTACTTTAAATTTCCAAAGAAAGATATTATATTATTAAAAGTTCAGAACGTTAAAAAATAAATATATTTCATCACTAGGTAATGAGGTAATAAATCTAAGAATACAACTAACAAAAATCACAACTGTATCCTTTCAAATATATTTTACAAATGCTTATTTACATTTTTAAAATTTTCACAGCATGGCAATGATGTAGATTTTTATAAATCTAGGAGTCATGACATGAACAAAAAATGCGAATTAAAAAAAAAAGTCACTATTAAGACTCCTGCAAATAGAATACTGTTGTTACGTCTAAAAATCTGACATAGTCGGAAGGAAGAGACACAGTAAACATTAGAAACCCCACAGAAGTTCAGCGAAATTGAAACCAAATTACCGCCAATGTTTAAAATTAACCTTACGATTAAAGAAGCCGCAGAAGATTGACTACAATCGATCCGACTAAAAGCAGATGGACAAGAAATAGAGACAAGATGCAGTAAAAAAAAAACACCAAAGCCATATAATAACAAAACATTATATCTGGGTAAGGATGGAAATGTAAAATGTAAAAAAATAAATAATAAAGTCACTATTAAGGCCCCCGTCGACGTCAGACTACTGTTGTTCCGACTGAAGTCGGACAGAGTCGGAATTAGTAGATTAAACATTAGAAACCGTCCAGAAGTTCAGCAAAAATGCAACCAAATTATCGCGGTAATGTTAAAAATTGGGAAGTATCAAAATTAACCTCACCTTTAAGGAAGCCACCGAAGATTGACTATAATCGGTCCGACTAAAAGCAGACGGACAAGGAAGAAATAGATACAAGTTGCAGCAGAAACCATACCAACGCCTTATAATAGCAAAACATTATATCTGGGCAAGGATAGAAATGAAAAAAAGCTGGGAGTAAAAAAATAAAGAACAAAGTCACTATTAAGGTCCCTTTAGACGTCAGACTACTGTTATTCCTACTAAAATCGGTCAGAGTCGGGAGGAATACAGTCAAAATTAGAAACACCACTGACGTCAAGCAAAAATGAAATATAAATAACCTGGCAATGATATAAATTATGAATTTTAATAAAAATTAGCGTGACTATTAACGCACCTGCAGCAACCGACTATAGTCGGGAGTAACAGATATTGTTAAAATAATAATCCAACGTCTTATATGAAATCGAATCGAAAATAAAAAATATTTTATTTTTCTTCTGATTCTTTTCTTGTTATTGGAAAGTAATACGTTTAGGAAGGGCAACAGCATACATCCGATTTTAGTCTGTTAAAGGTGAGAGACAAAGGCATGACGTCACGTCCGACTTTAAGCTAGTGGTCAGCACCTAGTCTTACCAAAGTTAGATGTCAAGATTTTTTGAAAGAGAATGAGAGAATGAGAAAAAAAAAACTTTATACTGGGACAAGTTCTCTTAAGGATAACATTTTTGTTAATAAATAAAAACCATGGTAATAAATTAATCCTTAATCCAAGAAATAATATTATACAGAGACATCAAAAACAAATTCCTATCTATATATAGTAAACAACAAACCATTGAAACATCTCTTGTATGAAACAGGTATTTTTGACACTTGACATTTTCAACGGAATCGACATTCGGTATAAAGCGCCATTACTGCACCTGTAATGAGCGTAGGTACGGAGCGGATTTTATATTTAATAGTTAAACTAAACGACATAAGTGAATAAGAGCTTAAGAAGCTAAAAAAAGACTAATTATGAAAGTGGAAAATCCGGTTAACACCAAAATAAAAATGTGGAGTACAGACCTTTGAGTACCCACGTGGTACAGGGAGCGATATATCCACCGTCATCCTTTCCACATAACTGTTATACAATCCGCGTTGAGACCTTGGCTCTGGCATTCAACTCGAGAATTCTCGTTTCCTCATCTGATATGCCAATGGGGCTTGAAGAGGTGTCGTTAACCCGTTACCAACCAACTCATGCCAATATTTTGCATTCTCGAAAAAAATATTCAATTTAAAAAAAAAAAAATCACAACCTTACAGTGATGGGTATAGCTGAACGCAATTGAGACGTTGATTTCCAAAAGGTACATCCTTTTTTTTTTTTTTTTTTCATTATTTATTGAAATTTACAGCTGTATTAGTTAATCCATCAAGTAAATTAGCTAAAAGAGAAAAGACATGAAGAGAAAATGCCCATTGGCAGCACTCCACTGAGTAATGTAAACTAGAAGGTCTCGAGGCCATCTTCTTTTCAGTCGTCAGTTGAAGGAGGGAGCAAGGATTGAAACTAGTAGGTTATATAGTATAACAAGTAATAAGTGTAGCATAGAGACCAGTATCGCGCAAAGCATTTTATGAGCGGAATTCCGCTAAATGATGTGAAATATATAACGATTGGTAATAAATCATTAGTCCATTATTCCAGATCAATTTAATTTAAAATACAAGACCTGTTATGAAGAAATGATCGTTTAAAAAAATGTTGTGTATCAAGTGGAAGATGCTTACTACATTATTTATTCAATATACATATATGTTTTTTATATTTTCCAAATCGTTAAAAATAACAAGGCCAGATTCATTTCAAAATAAAGTCAACGACAGCAATAAATACGTAAAGAAAGAAGATTACACAAGGCCGGTTAAAGAAACGGTTACCAACTTCCAAAGGGTTATAAGAAGTCTAAGTGTCACCCGAACCGAATATGAGAACCAAGTCAACCGAAATTTTCAAAGCGGAAAAAAAGAAAAGAAAAACATTAGCAGTTTAAATGAACGACATAAATACATCAGGGGCGAAGGAGGGGGGAATTTCTCATAGCAGTTAGGCCGCGGGGGACTGCTGGGGAACGGAAAAAGCAAGACAGAGTGTGGTTTAAGAAAAAGCAGATGGACAGGCTCTGAGGCGAAAATAAAGATATAAATCCAAATGTTTTGCCCAACTAATGGATCCAATGGCCGCTGTGAAAAAGCTCATACTTACGGCCTAACTACCACCGGGAGGGGAGCCACTTTTTATATCTCTTCAGCCTCTTTAGATATTTTTATGTACTCTTCTCTACTATACTCTATACATCTAATTGCCATCTTCTTACAGTGTCCGCGAAGACTGATGGGAGGATTGGTAAGGTTAAGAATTGGATGACTGAAGCAAGAGAAAAAAAAGAGAGCCCACGTACTATGTTTCAAGTGGTACAGTAAAGCGACAAATGAACAATTGGGACTTAAATCCAGAAGCCCAGGGGTAATGAAATTTTACCTTTTTTATTTAATATACATATTTGAGATAAACGTATACAACTCAAGTATTCTGAATACCAAATAAGAAATACATTAAAGACTTCATTTTCAAATATTATTTCATAATTCATCGTTCATCGAATAATTTGTTTTATTCTAAATTTAAAATTGCCATCAATAATAATTTCAAATGGTTAGTAATTAATGATAATAGCGATCTCAGTGAGTTCCACTATGTACAAGTATGTTGTTCAATGTATTATTTTGAATTCATGTTGAACATAAAGATCCGCCACCCAGGACTCCATCTTAACAAACGCCTTACTCGAAATCCTCACACTAGACTGAAAAGACAAGAAACTGCTCGCAGATACCAATTGTTACAACATTTACTTGAGGAATGTTCAAAACTTCCTATCTCCTACAAACAACTAATGCAGTCATTTTGTGTTCAGGTGATAAAATAGTATAAGTCACTTTTTCTATAAATGAGAGGTTTTCACATCCTGAAGAATCGTTTACTCGTGAACTGGAAAAGCGACCTTACGGCATTTTGTCACTTTCTTAGCATAAACGAAGGATACTCCAGAATGTGAAAACTCATTCCTAGAAAAAGTGACCAAGTGACCATTTTAGCATTTGGGCTCAGAATTATACTGGTAAACTAATTCTCAAGAACTTTTGGAATATGTGTTGTGACCAACATATAGATTTTAAGTTAATATGTCAATATTTATTTTTGATTATTTATTATGTTATCGGCAATTAGCACGTTTTCCGTGTCTACAAACGGCCCTATTGGGTATGAGTCCATCCATATACTAGTATTAACATTTCACTGTCTAAAAATTTTGTAAAAAATATTTTTTAAAAACGTTTCTGCTTTAAGACACAACCATAATCCGGGGATTTAAGTGTTTGACCGTAACGTTGGAGGATAGGCCAGAGGAGAATTGGTCCCAAAGGGACCGCTTATCGAGCCAAAGGTGGCAACTGAAGTTGGTTGTCCAGTACGAATATATCATTTTATGTTATTAGAGAATATGGTATTTATATTTAATATAGAGAAAATAAAAATTCATCCAGTTTATTCAAACTATGCATAAACATAGAGAAATGCTAATTACCTTTTTTTTTCAACTAACTCCTCAATTATTTGCTGAATAAATTCGTCCTAACATAATCATAAAAATAAACATATAAATTTAATAATGATTCCCGCAAAATAAAGAAGTTGAGCTAAAATAATCCAAAAACAAATTGCATGAATGTTTCGAGTAGTATTCTCACTATATCTCACTTCTAAATGCAATATTTATTTTTTTAATTTCAATCCATTAGTTCCAATGACCACAAGACAGCCCAGTCAACACCAAAGGCTATACAAATAGAACTATTATATTTACCATACATATATATCAACGCATTTAATCAATATCTTTAAAATTTAATATATGAATGGCAAAGAAAGGACATCTCGTAACTTCCAAAAAATCATATTTCACTCTTAATATATAAACAATCATGAACAAGAATGGCCTAAGATGTGCATCTACAGAAAAAGGAAGAATTCAAAGATGTTATTAAAAGCGTCTAGAAGGGGATACGAAAAAATATACATATAACAAGAACGTACCAGTCTAAATATTTCCACAACTATTTCAAAACGCATCAGAAAAAAATTAAGATAACTATGAATAAAAGCTCTAAAAACATGGGGAACGCGAATAATTATATTTTTAACTAAAAGTCATCTTTTGGTCAATAAATTTTAAACGTAGAGGGATAACTTTTTTTAAATCAAATAATGAATATAAATAGTTGGCTGTTGGGATATATATAGCGATCGGTGAAAGAACAAAAATAAATAGTATAGACTTCCCAACGTTTAGGCCTACCCTGTAGCTCATCATCAGGATTCATTAAGGAAAGGTACATTGGAAGAGACATTACCTGACCGCCGCCCGGAGTATTTTTCTCCTGGATATTATTGAAAAATTAAATGGACGTTATGGAAAATTTATCAATACTTGTTTACTTACGACACTGATTGAACAAACGTTCTAACTTCCCACTTTACCAGAAAAGGTTCATGTAAATGACAATAATAAGGTCTATTTAGACTTACGGAATTCTTCACGACGAACTGCATTCTCACCTTAACGTACTGATTCTTCGATTTCTGATAATACTCGGATACGTCTGCAAAACAATATGACCAATAGACCTTCTGACATAGGTTTCTTATCGAAATGCTTCCAACTTACTTACTTTCTTCTTAGGCATCATCACTTGATATGTTCTAGATTTAGAAGATGATTTTTTTTTCTCCGACGACGACCCTCCTTCCATCTTTCCCCATTATCTATTCGAAAATCCCCTTGGGCCATCGCACATCTTCCATCCTCATCAAATGTCCAAATCACTTGGGCCTCATTGTTTATAGAAATTTACTCATGTTATTATAAAGTAAAAAAAATGGTAGGGCTAAGATGCACGTAAAGGATGGCATGATGAACAGACGTATGAGAGAAGGTGACTGGAAGGACAGGGGAAGATGGCAAAAACGGTTTTTTGGCGGTAAAATGGCAAAGGTCTTAGTAGATTTAGTCTGTATATTAGTCGCGTATTGTACAATAATCCACTAGGCGAGACAATTGTTAGTAACTTCAGGTTAGTCCTCAATCTACCTGAATAAAATTGCTTTAATTTCTTATGTAAGTTTCGTGTTTGTATTGTATCAAAATATAGTCCGAGGTAATGTACCTAGTTTTTTAAAGGTACGGCATTGCTTTTGATTTTTACAGCTGGGCACACCTAACTTAATAATGTTGGAAAATTGAATATTTGTGTTATAACTAAATAGACTTCGTATTTTTTTGCAATAACGATTAATTAATTTAGTTTTTTTTATATTTATTTATTTAATATGATACAATGGCATAATATGTCCACAGGTATAAAGCAGAGATGAGGAGGTACACGCTAAATGACAGACATAGAAGACATGGATGGGAGAAGTGGAGGAGCTGGTACCACCGCCGGGAGAGGCAGAACTAAAGCCCCTCCATTGTTCTAGGACACGTCCTTAATTACCAGAGCTCCCGACAAGAGACCTTCTTCTTTTCAGAGTTAATTACAAAATATTCCTATAGTTCTCCTTATTAGTAACATGTTTTTTACCTCAGACATTAGGCTACCTGTCTTACACAATGGTCTCTTTGTTGACCATCTCTTCCCTGCCTCTTCTTTCTCACGATCTTCGGCTATCCAACTCAACAGCTTTCCAAGCACCCGGACATAAAGCATGAAGGAAAGACATAAAATTATATACTTAAAATAAAAGCCCAATTTTTACCTTCACTTACTTGTATATGAAATGTATAGTAAGGGAACGTATGGTGATCAAGAAAATTTTCTAATTCCAGTTTTCAACGGAAATAAACGTTTTAGTGTCCCCTGAGTCCAAATGACCAAGTCTCACAAAAAGGTCTGCGTGTGTGTATGGCAAGTCTAGCAAGAAAACGAAAAGTCGTACAATAGTGAAATTTTATTTTTAAGAGAATTTTACGTCCGATTTGTTACAGCAACTTTTTCGCCAAAATCAGCTAACCAGAACAGTCACTTAATACCGTGCATTTAGCACCTTTTAAAGAGTTTCTCAAATACGGCTCAAACAATTTTAATTGAACTCCCTATATCGATGTCAAATTTAATGGGCTTTGGGATCAATTGTAGCTGGGTGGCCAGCGTAACAGCCTCCCATGCCAAAGGTCACGGGTTCAAACCCGCAGGTGGTCCTAGGATTTTTTAATGGGAGTAAAAAATCCTTAGTTACGCCGTCCTTCGGAGGGGACGTTAAAAGGTGGTCCCGAGCCTGTGCGATGTCAGGTACTCGTTAAAGATCCCTATCCTAATAAAACCTGGATAGGCAAAATTTAGGACTCCCATTGTAGCATCGTCCGATTAGCCATAGTTGCATAAAAGTGACGTTAAACCAATAAACAATTTAATGGGCTTTAATCTCATGTATGTTTCATTCTTATTGAAATAGTCTGAAAGAGCTTAATTGCCGAAATTTTAAATTTTCTTCCTCTAAAGTACCTTTAATTTTGTAGAATTTATAAAATAACTATATCATCTTATGAGCATTCATAAAAACTGCAAAATTCGAAATCCAACTAAAGGATAAAAGAGCAAAAACATATTTTTAATGATTTTTTTTTAACATTAATATAGATGTATAATATACCGTTGGAAAGATAAACATTTTAGAAAAAATATTATCTTATACACAAAATTGTAAAAGTTACTGGGAAGTAGTGAAAAGTCGATAAAACTAATTGATTGTCCTAGATAATATAATAGATTCTTTAATAAAACAAATGGTTCTATTTAAATTCAATGTAATTAATTCTTTCACAATTCATTTATCTCTAAATTGCTAAAAAAAAATGTTTAAAAACTATATAAATTTATTTTAAAAACGGAGGTATGTGAAAGTCGTATGTTGCACGTTCAGGACAATGATGAGAAAATCAGATTTTAACATCCATTAACACAGTGAACACGAAACTTCCAAAAGCTTAAAATATATTTTCGTAATATGGATATACACGCAGTGATTTATTCATAGGGATAAGAGAGGAAAAAATTCATGAAACAGGGAATATAAAAAAAAAGTATATTTATTACCCAACAAGAACCAATTTTGTTTTTTAAAATACGATTATTTTCGCATTGAATTTTAGAGTTGTTTTTTTACCATATAAATTACACTATATTAAAGTCCATATTTTAACAGACAAGTGCCAACACTCCAAAATAAGTGATTTAAAAAGGGTGAAAATTATCTATACGATACTTTTTTTATTTTTTTATTGAGAAATATTACAATTTGTTGCATAATGAACAGTAGTAATAGAGATGTAGTACACATTCATACAATATATACAGCCAATAATGATAAAGTCAATTTACATAAAATCTGAAATAAATAAATTCAAATATATACAAAAAAAAAGCAACAAGAAACAAATCAAAACAACAACCTGTAGTAGAGATAAATACAAGTTGGGAAATAAAAATCATACAAGCATACTTAACTATATACAATATATACAATCAGCCAAAGGAACCCTAGACTCGGCTGCTCCCCCCACAAGTGGGGGGAGAAGCGGAATCCAAGAGATCCCAGCGCCTCCCACTAAGCGCTTCACTGGTGTATGCCAGTGGAGGCCGAGCCAGAGCGGAATAGCCACAAACATACAGTACATGAGTGGAGGATCTGACCAGTGTCAGAACTCCAGATAAATGTTTACAAAACGTCGCGGGGCCACTGCCGTTTCAATCTTCGAGGAGGATTGTAGGGATGGGTGAAGCTGGAAAGCGATTGAGCAAGAGGATTAGGATGATGAAGAAGGTTCTGATGGAATTTGGAGAATTTGGATGGTACCAGGTCTAAAATAAATGGAATATTAAGGTCATGGTGTAGGGTACAGTTGGTAACGTAATAAGGAGCATTAACTATTGTTCGGAGGACTTTGGATTGGAAGGATTGGATACGTTTGATGTTAGAATGTTTAGTTGTCCCCCATAGTTCAAGTCCGTAGGTCCATATAGGTTTCAGTACTGTCTTATATATTAGTAATTTGTTGTCGACTGTAAGATGAGATTTTCTGTTTAGTAATTTGTATAACCGGCCGAATCTGCGGTTGAGTTCTATCCTTTTAAGTCTCGTATGTGGGTTCCACGTCAGTCTTTTGTCTAGTAAAAAGCCAAGGTACCGGACTGTGTCTGAGGAAGGAAGCGGTATGGAATTGAATTTAACTGTTGGACAGGATTTACGTCGAAGGGTGAAGGTGACGTGTGTACATTTGCTTTCGTTCACCTTAATTCGCCAAGCCTTACACCAGTCTTCGACAAGGGAAAGGTGCCTTTGGAGATTTAGAGATGCTACTTCAGGATCGGAATGGGATGATAAAATGGCTGTGTCGTCAGCAAATGTTGCCAGAAAGGTATCGGGATCGGTAGGGATATCGGCGGTGTAGAGGATGTAGAGGACGGGTCCTAAGACGCTGCCTTGAGGAACACCGGCCTCAACAGTATATTGTTCGGAAAATTCGGACCCACAGCGAACTCGGAAGGAGCGGTTGGATAAATAGGATCGGAGGATTAGGTATAAGGATTGAGGTAAATGGGTTTTGAGCTTAAAGAGCAGTCCGGGTGCCACACCCGGTCAAAAGCTTGAGCTATGTCCAGAAAGGCACCCGAACAATACTCCTTGCACTCAAGGGCAGAGGAAATGTGATCCACAACTCGGAGTCCTTGCTGAACTGTGGAATGTTGAGAACGAAATCCAAACTGATGCGAAGGAAAATTTTTAAATTTATCTAGGATTCGTTTTAGTAGGAGCTTTTCGAAAATTTTTGAGAGGATCGGAAGTAGGCTAATAGGTCTGTAAGATGACGTGCTGTTGGAAGGTTTGCCTGGTTTCAGGAAAAGGATGATAGTTGAATGTTTCGATAAGAGAGGAAAATAGGTAGTGCGTAGGATACTGTTATAAAGATATGTAAGGAATGTAATGGCTTTCTGTGGAAGTTGTCTTAAGATCTGAGGCGTGAGGAGATCATATCCAGGGGATTTACGGAGAGGAAGCTTTTTAAGAAGATATTTGACCTCAGAGGGATTAACTGCTTTAGGAGGTAAGGAGAGTGGTATTGGCGAAGTAAGGAACTGTTCAACTGTTGAAGTATGGTTTGGATTCAACTCAGGATGAGGAGTGAAAACTTTGGAAAGGTGCTGTGCAAATTCCTGGGCCTTATCCTTGTCAGAAGCAGCCCAGGAACTATCACCGCGCAGGAGAGGATGGGAAATCGTGTGAGTATTCAGGATTCTCTTCGTGACATTCCACAGGGAATTGTCACGAGTCGAGAGAGAGGAGAGGTAGGAATTGTAGGATTGGGAACGAAAGGTCGCCAACTCCCGCTTTAATTTTCTACAATAAAAGTTATAAGAGCGGCGATCTTCTGGGTGGCGGGTGCGTTGCCATAATGCTCTGGCTCGGCGTTTGGTGTTGATGAGGTCCGTCAGGTGTTGTGGTAAATGGCATTTGTAAGGAATAATTTGGGATTGTTTAGGAAAGGAGGCAGTCCAGGCAGCTTGTTGAATCAAGGTTGTAAAGGAATATACGGCATCATCAAGGTCAGAAGGGGTTTTGAGAGTTACTCTGAGGTCGATATCATTGGTGAGGATTTCGCGGAAGAGGTTCCAGTTGATGGGGCCTCTGATGAATGACGGTGGGAAAGGTTTCGGAATAGGAGTCATGGATACATTTAGGATTAATGGACTATGATCAGAGGATAGTTCATCAAGGCGAGTTACGGAATAGTTCAGGGAGCCTAATCCGCTGTGGATGAAGAAGTCGAGGATGTCTGGATTACGGTTAGGATCTGTTGGCCAGTAGGTAGGGGAATCGGGAGGTAGGAGATTAAGGCGTCTGGAGTTGAGTGCAGACTGCAATGTCCGTCCACGAGTATTTGTGGTTCTGCAACCCCATTGTTGGTGTTTCTCGTTTAAATCTGCACCCAGAATAAAGTGATTCCCCAATGAGTTGAGAAAGGAACCAAATTGGGTAATAGAAATAGAATTCTTAGGAGGGCAATATGCTGATGCGATGACTAGCGGAAAGGAAAAGGTCTTGATTATAATAGAGGTGGCTTGTAGGAAATCGTGGGCGGGAAGTGGGTGTAAGTGATGGGAGAGGGATCGGTTTACAATGACAGCAGTACCGGCATGGGCTTTGCCGTCTGGATGGTCTGTCCGGTATGTTGTGTATTCAGGTATTTTGAAGTACTGTTTAGTGGTTAGTCTAGTTTCAGTAATGAGTGCAACGTCAACTTTTTTGTCTTGGAGTAAGGCTGTAAGTTCGTCAGTGTGAGTTCTAACACCATTCGCATTCCATAGGAGAATAGATAAGGAGTTAGGTGAGGTCATTTATGGATTTTTTAAGTTAGGAATAAGATTTGATACAAGATTCGTGAGGATTGTTATTAGGGGCATGACAAGGGATTTGATTTCGGAAATGAAGGATGTCATCAAACTGGTAAAATCTGTGGCATTTGAAGGAGGGGGAATATGAGAGATTTGTTGTGGATGAGGATTTTTAGGACTGATTACGTTTTGAGGAAGAGGTATTTGTGGAATGGATTGAAGATATTGAGGTACATTTTGTAGTTCCGGCAGGGCCTCGGCTTCAGTACATTGGTTCCCACCTCCAAGTAAGTGGGCAAATGATACATTGGCATCGATTATTTTTGAGGGTTCTCTTCTAGTTCTAGCCTGTCTTGTTGTTTCATCCAGTACTTGGGGTTTTTGATACCTGGTCCTTAGCTCCTTATAGATTTGGCATCCTTTGTAGTTGGCCGGGTGGTCCTTGAGGCAATGAGCACATACAGCGGGTGTTGACTTTGGTTTTGTACATTCCACAGACTTGTGCTGTTCACCGCATTTCACGCAGCGTGGTATGTGGTGACAGTAACTTCTGGTATGACCATACGCCTGACAATTGTAACACTGAACAATTTCTCTCTTTGTATAAGGTTTTTCGACTCTTACACTTGTATAATACAGTCTTTTTAGATCATAAATTTTTTCTACTCCTGCTAATGGTTCCAAGTCAGCGAAGAATAGAGGCAGTTGAACTCTATCTTTTATAACATTAGTGACTTGTCACACTTTGTAACCCATCTCCATGAGTTCTTCTTTGATAGCGTCAACTGGTGTTGAAGGGTGTAGATTTCTGATCACAACTCTAAGAGCTCTCTCTTGCCGTAGCTGATAAGTGTGAAAATCCGCTTTAGTTTCAGTTAAGTATTTCACAATTTTTCTATATGCCTCGGCGGTGGTCGGTGATATTTTGGTGTCATTGATTCTACTCATACAGTAGTAGCTGGCGGATTCGGTAATCTTGTTTAATTGCGCACATAACAACTGGAAATTTTTAATATTTTTGACAAATATCGGTGGAGGCCGTGGTTCACTGGGTGTAGGAGCAGATTTCATGTTTTCTTTTTCATTATGTAGGATTTGAAAAGGATTTGGGGTGAATAACGGAGATTCGTCAGTCATCCCCTGTGACGATGTGCCAGGCTGTGGTTCAGATTCTGTATTAGAACCTGAAGGGGTTGCTTGTTGATTTAATTTTTTATTAGTATCACGGCGGGGTCTTTGTTTTATGGGAGACGTGATTGAACCACTAGATCTAGATCTTTTAGTTGATGCTTTGGAGGACATCACTTGGTGAAAATATCGCATTTCATGTGAAGAAGATAATAAGAAAATAACTAGATGTTGGTAATAAAACAATAACTAAAGAAAAGAAAACCAATCCCGGCCTTGCCGAGCTATTGGCAATCAGCTGATGTGAAGAGGTTACCCAGCATTCACTTTACACCGTAAATTGTAACAAAACTTACTGTTGTTTGCTCCAATATTTACTGCTGTTGTTATCCTGTAGTCTGGTGATGTTTTCAAGATTGCACTGAAGAGAATTCAAACTGAAAAAGCATGAAATCCAAGAGCCGATTTGAAAGATGACTGCTATACACATGCGCATGCGCAGAACTCTTTCTATACGATACTAAAATTAAAACCATGCATTCAGAATTTGGAGTACCTTTCATTGAAGAATATATTACTAAGCTTAGTAAGCAATTATTTCAAACTAATTAAAACAAAATTATTATATACAATTTATTCGAAACTACACTAAAATAGTGCACAACGGTATCATCGCATTATCTCAAAAAATGATTATGGTTGTAAAGCTGAATTTTTTCCTTGAGTGTCGACTTACCGTCTAGATGAGCGATAAGGCTGGGTTTGAAAAATTCCTCTTCTAAATGGTTTAAAAATAGATTTTTCTAAAACGTTAAACAAAATTGTTTTTCGAATACATCAAAAAATAAAAATTTCCTGAAAAATTATAAGTACTCATTTGAACAAAAATTTGAAGATACTTTAGAGATAAAAATTTAAACTATCGGCATTTAAGCCCTGTCAGACTATTACAATGAGAATGAAGCCTACATCTTATTAAAGCTCTTTAAATTTTACATCGATATACCAATTTTAATCAAAATCGTTAGAGCCGTTTTTGAGAAAATCGTAAAAACGTGTAAAATGCATTGTATAAACTGGCTCTTCTGGTTTTCTGATTTTTATGAAAAAGTTGCTGTAATATCTCGAGCGTATAGTTGTCTTAAATATGAAATTTCAGTTTCATAGGACTTTTAGTTTTCGTCCGGGAGTTACCACACACAGACATTTTTGCGAGACTTAGTCATTTGGACTCAGGAGACGCTAAAACGTGAATTTCCGTTGAAAACTGGAATTCAAAAATTTTCACGGTCGCAATACTTTCTCTTACTATATATTCTATATATAGGTAAGTGAAAGTAAAAATAGAGGGATAAAAGGTATATCTTTATACAATAATTGAATTCACAGAATATCTCCATTCGTAATCTCAGTTATTGTTACCCCGTACAACTACTAGCGTTGTGATACTCTGATATTTCCACGGTGTCATCCAATTTTCGTGGATGCGGACATTTTGGATGGGGTTTCCCTTCAGTCGGCGGGACTTAGGTTATCGACTGCGTAAGGATTTGCATATCACCCTGGCCTCCTTACGCCTCAACTGCGATCCTGACCAAATCCCTTTATCCCTCAGTTGGGCAGCCCTGATCCCGGGTGAGGGGATGATCCATCCCCGGATAGGAATCCCCAAATTTAACTCCTCCTTTCCGCCTCATCTGCATGAGTGTCTAGACCGATGAGCTAGCCTTCCCGCGAACCCTCCCCATTTAGGGAGGAAGATGGATGTGCTTTCCAACCGCCCGACAACATTCCAGTCAAAGATTAATGCTCCTGTCCTTTGGATGTTTCAATTTTAACCGGCTTTCTATCTGAGGGAAAATGGCGGGTAAGAGGTTCCGCTCTGCATTAGGAATCCAGTATTTATTGTTCTGCAACTATTGGGAAACCTTTTTTTATCCACTTCGGTTCAACGTTTTTTAAAGTGATATTTTTTTCCGTCTCGTATTAAGATACTTTCGTCAGAACTGAATCGATAAGAATTTTAAAATGTCCAATCTTTAATAAATACAGCATTAATCATTTGAAAGGATAAGATCGAGAATTGAATAATATGAGTTTGAACTTGTTACGTGTTACTCAAGACACAGTGTCCTGGATAGTCTAATTTTTTATTTTTTAATAGACCCTTACAGCAGACTGAAACAACAAAATGCTCGCTGATACCGATTAATAATACATTTACTATATAAAAGCTCAGAACTTACCACTTTACTACTTATTTATACTACCATCATGGACAATAGGACAAGCCTATATAGGCAATAGGGTTGAGCTACGGGGATCAATTAAACTAGCAAAATCCTCATCCGTAATACAAAAAATCTTCAAAGCTACTTACGTTACCAAAAATAACAATCATCTGTAGGAGAGATAATAGTTATAACGATGTTCAGTAACTTACGTCTTCCTAGTTTTGAGGAGAAAACTTAAAATACTGTTTCAAAAACGTTTCGTTGAACAAATCTTTGAAACCAGTGTGAAGTTTGTTTATTCATTGAACGTCACTTTATGCTACAGTGACTAATTCGAGGATGGCCTAATAGGACGGAGGCCTAAATTTTGCCCATCCAGTTTTGTTTAGAATAAAGATCTTTACGATCTTTAGCGAGTACCTGACATCTTACAGGCTCGTGAATACCATTTTACGTCCCATCCGAACAACAGTATAAATGAGAATTTGTTTTCCGATTAGAAAATCATAGGGGCACACCAGATTTTAACCAGCAAACTTGGGCATAAAAAGCTGTTCTGCTATCTTCTGCATCACAGGTGACCCATATCAAGTGTAAGTTCCAACTATGTCTGTTCAGTTTCTAGACGTCGCTTAGCTGTGGTGAAGTACCTACCAGACCAAGCATTAAAGACTTTAAATCTATCATATATGTTAAGTTGGCTATATATATTTCGATATAATATATATGAACTCAACACTTTGTTTAATGTTTCGTAATTTTGATTTTTCTTTAAAAAAAGTAGCATACCAATTTAATTTTTCAGGTTGCCTCAGTGTTTGCTTTCTTCAAAAATAAATAATACTAATAATAAAAGAATAATAACCACACAAGGCTAAATATCCATAAACAGCTAAATATCCCATTAATTGAAGACAGTCCGAAATAGATACACCTCTTTTACTTTCCATCTGGGTACACTAACCCACTTATATCCACTACACTACTATGTTATCCCCTAAGTTTTTCCGACAATTCTCCTGGATGACTGAAAAGAAGATGAACAATGGATGTTCTATGTTAAATTATTCTTTTTAGTGCTGCCAATGTGCAGCTCTGAGTTTAATGACCATTTAGCTCATTTACTTATTATTAAATATTTGAGATGACGATCTCGCGAAAGATCTAAGGGTCCGTAAAAGTAGTTGAAGCATGGAGAAGACGTAGTAATCAAGAATTTTATAACCTCATCAATAGCCCAGATGTTTTCAAACCTACCAAAGTTGTGAGAATCAGATGGGCAGGCCATGTAGCCAGAATGGAGGATGTCAATCCTCAAGATCCTCTCCAAAAAATTCATGGAGGAAGAAGAGTGAGGAGGGCCTAACCTGAGGTGGATGGGTGCTGTCACAGAAGATGCTGGGACCTTACTCGGCGTTAGGGACTGGAGAAATGCTGCGCTTGTAGAGCAAACTGGCGGGAGCTACTGGAGGCGGCCTCGACTCGGTGACGCCAGATGATGATGACTTATTGTTATATACAGTTGTAAATTTCAATAAATACAAGAGTAATATTTTGATGACTTCACCCCATACCAATTCTAAAATACACTAAAAATAATTTTTATAGGATTTCTTTTAATATTATCAGATTCTTATTTTTTAGGAAAACTTCCTTTTTTAAGAAGGTTTAAGTTCGTGTTGATTAAGCTCCGATATGTGTCAAATGAGCTAGGATTATAATGTAGATGAAAATAGCTAACTAATAAATATTTCTATAGTAGATTTTAACCAAACTTTTTTCCCTTACAAAGGTTGTGTTTTTACTTATTACTAGTGTTTGAGAGGGTTTATTGAGACCATGAGACATGATTCTGAATTGTCTTATATTGATTCACTCTGTTTATTAACGCACACAAATACTATTTAACTTTATAAGATTTTTAATTAGAAAACAAACGCTCAAGACCTTTCCAATTTATCACCCGATCTCGGGTCAGCAACAACAAGATTAGGAGAATACAAGCTACAATTATAATTCACGTATATGAAGCGATAAGCCAACCATCAAAGCCATTACTCGCGAAGCCTAGCCTTCCACGTCAATTTACCCACGACAGCCGAACTTTCACCCGATCTAATCGGACCTCGAGAGGCAAAGACTGCTACAAAAGATAATTGGGAGCAGCTGATATATTTCATGAGCTGCAAATCTAGGGCGGCGGCGAAGCTCCGATGCGTGAGTGAAATTTAAAGTTCAACCGATTCATCAGAACGGCGTGCGAAGCATGTCATTTAAATATCATTACAAAACTGTTTAGTAATGCAGCCTATGCTGGGGGTATTTAAAACAGGATTACTAACATGTCTCAGCCGATAGTGATATATAGTCTCGGCAAAATGCTTGCTAATTGCCTATAACTTCAGATTGGTTTAGCTAGAATATATTTTCAATGCCCTGAAAGGAAATATTGAAACTTAATTTATATTTAATTTTATTTAAGTGATTAAACAGTAAATAAAATATCTTAGGACTATTAGGCACCTGAACCTCGCATAATAAATAATGATCGGAAGGAATTGGTTGAGTGTGGAGGGTGACGAAAGAAATTCTGCCTGAAGGAGGTGTTGTGCGAGATCTCTGAAGATATTTGAATTAGTCTTAAGTTTACAATTATGCATACATGTATATGTATTTCTACAAATGTAATATCATAAAGATATACTTAACGGTTATTTCTTTTTTACCTAATATATATTTTTGTTAAACCACCAGGTTTTAATACCTCAATTTATCATCAAATATCATGTGGTTGAACTATATATCATTGATTATGATTAATTAACCAAAACCGAATGAGAAAAACACAATCTATAAGAGTTTTAACGAATATATATATTTTTTTTTAAATATTCATTTATTGAGAATTATGTTTTAGAATGAACAATAGTAATACTGATATGAGGGTCACATTCATACAATATATACAGAAAATAATAATAATAGTCAAATTACATAAAATAGAAAATAAATAAATAAAATAGAAAATAAGAAAAAAAGAATATGGTCTAGCTAATTAAATTCATTGCATGAATGTGAATCTATATAGTATTATTACCATTTTCCATTTGAGACAAATTGTGATATATCTAAATAAAAATTGCCGTTAGAAAAAATTAAAATTCAGTATGATTAGAGGAAGCGTCAAATTATAGTTTGCCATAGAACAGTTCAAATTACAAGCCAAAACTTTCTTTTTTAAACTTGAACCTAACTCCTACTGACTTCCAATGAATAATAAATCATAATTCATTTTAGCAGCATTATTATAATCATTAAGTATATTCAGGGTTAACTATTTACCTTCTTCATCAGAACCTTGTCTTTCATTCTAAAAATGCCACCCCTTTCCTCTATAAATCACTTGTTACCCTTCCTTTGACTATGGCTGTGTGGTGTATGATGACCTTTCGACTATGCTTGAGGACAGACTGAAGCGAATCATGAACATCTCTATAAGATTTGTCTTCAGTACATCTAAAAGTCACATGTTACCACTTATACAGCGAGTTAAAGTGGAACTTCCCCCCACCCGCAGAAAATACTTCCTAGGATCATACCTTTACCCAAACCATTAACTCCCATCACCCACCTTATATCCATAGTCTCCTTCAATTTGAATCCTCAATCCACTCTCTTGAAACAGGATCACGCCATTCTGACCATTAAGTTCCTACCCACAAAACTAAAACTATTGACCGTACCCTTATTATCCGCTGTACTACCCTCTAGAATTCTCTACCTACCCATATCCGCCAAGCTGCTTCCCAATCCTCATTCAAATCCCAACCTTTTCTGTACCTCCTATCATCCCAAACTGACGCTTAACAATTATTATATTGCATTTCCAAGTAATGAATTTTCAATGAAGAAAATAAGTAAAAAGCCTACTGTTTAAATGTATATACATTGTTTGTCAATTCATTTATTTTTAATTCTGTTCAACAGCACCGTTTTCGGAAGATTTCATTTTTTTTTTTTTTAATAATATTTCTTCTTGTTTCTTGTCTCATTATTGTAAATAATAACTATGTTAATTTTGTCTGTTGGCCAGACATATTTTATTATTTCATATTTCAATGTACAATCTGTTATTCTTAAGAGACCCACTTATTCCCAGAATATTTTTTTTTTCTATTCTATTCTAAATCCCAAACATATTTAGATAAAGTTTAAACTCGGGAGAACTCAGCTTTCTTTATAATTTCTTTGGTGGTCTACAAAGTTTGATGAGTGTTCGATTTAAAATTACTATTAGGTAGATGCAACTTAACAATACATATAACAATAAAAAAAAAAACTTGAAACTTTACTTAATGCTATGTTCCATTGGGGAGCGGTAATCCCATCGCCCAGATGAGAGGCTACAGTCAGCCAATAGCCCCCTGGCCCTGTAACATATACTGACATTCACACAGTACAAAATAAACATTACACTACATACTTCCGAACAATACAGACTAAGGTACAAAAAAGTACACACCCGTTCCTAAGTAGCCACTCCGAAGGAGGTGCAAGTATGCAGGCACTAAGCTGGCAGCCCTACCAGCATACTAGGGTACGCAGAAAAGGTTGATTACCCCACTATCTGATAAAAAATAATCGTGAAACCTAACGCAAGTGCCTCGGATATGGAGTCACAAACGGATAAAACATGGAATCGTCATAAGATATATCTGGGTCTTTGGACTTTTAGACCCGGAGCACTTCAATTGCTTCTACGACGGGTGGACAGGCTCAAGTTGGTCATAGCAGCCAGTAGTAGAAGAGTAGAAGAGGCGCCACGTAATCTATTAAAGTTGCAGCAATAATCATCACATCTTTGGTGTGGGCAAACAAGCTGGAGGAAGTACTCGTCACGGATTATAGAGCTAAGAAGGAACGCTCCTATAAATAAGCTTCACACGGTGTCAAAACATATTCAAATGGACATTAAAAAAATAAAAATTGGCGAAGAATAGAATAGATAGTGATGAATGTCCCTGTTAATACTCTCTGAACCCATAATCAAATTTCGAGATTCGAAAACGATTAATTTATTTCATTGAGCACAACATAAATCCACTTGATAAAATGTTCAATGGAATCACAAACCAGAGAGAATATTAAAAAACTAACGCAAAATAGTAAACAAAAAAGAATAGTTAAGACGCGAAGAATAAGAAACGGTGAAACTGAGACAGAAAGGTGATGCCAGATTTATAGCTGAAACAAGTGCAATAAATAATTCCAGTCCAATTTAACTTCCTACTGTTTCGTGATAGGAGGTCTGGTGGCCCCCTCCAATATTTCAGCACCGCTGGAGCTTATTTTGATTGGAACCTTCACCGGCTCTTTTATGCTGTAAACTTTTGTTTTTCAGAAGAACAACCGAACCTTAGGAGAGAACTAGAACAAAACTAATTTTAACACCAAGTGAAGAGGGGTTATGACAAACTGGGCGAGTAAAAATGTGCGAAAGCAACATGTGACAGACAATTAATTAAACCAAACATTTTCTAATTTAATATCGGAATAATAATAGGTAATAATAGGTTTTATAGTTCGAAAGATCGATTAGAAAATAAAATTTTAGTACAATATATACATATATATATATATATTGGAAGGAATTAGTCCGGGTGGCGGTTATTAAATGAAACAACTAAATAGTTTCAACTATTTATTGTTTGCCAACGTTTCGACCCCCTTTTTGGGTCATCATCAGGGCTAAAAAGATACAAAAGAATGATGATGACCCACAAAGGGGGTCGAAACGTTGGCAAACAATAAATAGTTGAAACTATTTAGTTGTTTCATTTAATGACCGCCACCCGGACTAATTCCTTCCAGTAATTCTCAACGGTCAACTAATTACATCCACAATATATATATATATATATATATTCAAATAAAAAGGAAATGGGCAGCTACAATTTGTTTTAGAAAACGTATTTTCGAAAAATAAATTTTCAAATAGAAATATAAAACATAAATATTAAGGACTGGAGTGTCCATGAGTGGTAAGACCTAAAAGATAAACCGTCGTGTTTGACTTATTATGAGTTTGTGAAAATGTTAAATAAAAAAAAAAATTGTTTCATTTTTTAATCTCGGGAGCTGTGCAATCTTTAGACATTATCTCTTTCCTGAAGGGTATTCAAAGTATCAAGGCAATAAAAAATAACCATGGAATTGACTTTTTTTACATTAACTATCAAATACAAGACAACAATATGGGAAACTGGTGGTTATATACCAGAATAATGGTATAAAATAAATCGACGTAGAAAAAAATAAGGTATTAAAAAAACAAAACAGAAAAACTTTGAAAAAATTAATGAAAATACACGAAACCCATATAATTATATATTTATATTAAAAAATATTAAATACTAAAAACTGTGCTCATATTAAGATTCCTTTTTAGGAATGAAGAACACAGTTTTTAAGAAACCTTACAAAAAGTACTGTTTTGATGAGACTATTTATATTTTTGGGGTTATAACCAAACATAAAATTAAAATATTTTAATGACTCATATTTTTGATTATTCCGCTTTGAAATGGGATAATTTTGACGTCAAGCTTATTTTTTCTGCCTTCTCTATAATCAGAGATGCTAAATAAAATTTGATTTTCGCCTTCAAACTTTCCGATTTCTGTACGCGACTCCTGTGAAGCGCTGGCCTCTAATAGTTTGCAAAGTCTATTGACTTATTTTAACTAAACAAATTTAAACAAAATAGGTCTGAATATATAATAAGATAAGATACAAAATAGGGATCCACTCCTTGTTAGTTGCACAATTATCATTCAAACCGAAATGACAAGCTTTAATATAAATATCTAATAGACACTGAACTTTTGTTCATAAGGTATTTTGAATGAAAACCTGCTTGATAAATACCGTATTAGCATCAATCTTAATTTAAAATTCCCCTGGAACTGATGACTAGAGTATCGTGCATACTGATCATATGTATCCTTTGGAAGGCTCTACGCTCCAGATACTAGACTGTTCTAATTACAACGAAGTTGATGACTATTCAATGAGTCACCGGGACAGAAACCTTTCACCAAAGGCCAGCTAATGGGAGCACTGCAATATGAGGAAAGTTAATGGCCAGAGGTGTGGCATATGCTCTCCTCCACATTTGCATTTTCCGCATAATTTATAAATATATTCGAAACCCGGCTATGGGGGCTCCATTTTTAATATTTAAAGGTTGCTTAGCGAGGGGGGAACGAATCCTCAGGGCGCCTCCTTTGCAATTCAAAATCCTCTAGTGGGGGAGGAGGCCGGATCGCTGTCGTGACCGGTTACATCACAGCTTTTCCGGAATTAAAATATAAATTTTGGAATGTATTTGGGATAATAAACGAAAGGTTACAGGTACAAAAAGCAACAACACTATTTAAGGCATTAATATTTAGGGATTTAAAAAAAAAAAAAAAAGGTATACATCGATGTTAAGCTCCAGGAATTCTAAGAGTTCCCGACTTAAATTATCTAAATTTGAAAATAGAAAGAAAATTAGGGCAGAAGTTTTTCTTAAAAACGACTTTAGGGGTATCTCATTCATCTTCAGGATCCTAGCTTGTAATTCCTAATTATACATGTTTTATCACAAACATCCTCAATTTTAAGATTATCCTATTATTAAGAGTATTTTAATATAATCAGGTAATTTTGAAACAATCTCTTCTTTTAATAAACATTCATTTATTCTTCATATATAATTGACGTTTCGGGGCTAATAACGCCTTATCTTCAGATTTTTTTAGTCAATAACTAATAACAATTCAAAATTAAATTAATTTAAACATTCAACAAACACAAATATCACAATTAATCAATTCATTACCACACTATAATAATTTAAACAGTATGGCATCTCTACTTGCATAAAAACATCTCCTAATATTGTCAATTTTTTTTAAAAATCCTTAATTGATTTAATAATGGTCGTCATTTTTTATCAATTGATTGTTACAATTTTAACTTGTTTTTTAAAGATCCATATTCTATTAACAATATTATATAAGGCTAGGAGTAGACTGAAGTTTGAATCTTACTCCCACCACCATACCTTTATACCAATGCATATTTTTTAAATATCATAATATTAACATCAAAACATACTTATGGTTGAAGGTTGTGATAGTTATCTATTATTTATTGTTCTAACTCAAAAATGTAATTTGTTAATTATATCTGCATAATTATAGCTTATATTTTTAATCCAATTTATAATTTACTGTATTGTTTAAAAATGTTGTTATGTGAATTGATTCCAAAATATTTCTCTTCTTTACTTTTTGTTCTGTATTTAATATTTTTGTTTTTTCAAAATAAAAACTGTGCTTATTAAGTATACTGTGGTTCGAAAGTGCTGTAATATTAACGTTTTTATATATTTACAATTTGAACTATGTTGATTATTTCTAGTTTTTAACATTTTAGAAGTTTCTCCAATGTAGACTTTAGGACAATTTTTGCAATTTATTTTAATATGGTATTTAGTTTGTTATCTTTTTCTATTGTTCCAAAATTGCCTAATTATCCTCAATTTTCATTTTAGAACCTCAGCTGACTGACTGATCGAGACGTTAGAATATAAAAAATATAATACATCGAAGTTAGGAATCAGGAATCCTTAAGAGATTCCAAATTAAATTACCTGGATTTGAAAATAGAAAAATTGTTTTAGAACTGTGAACTTATTGTTTTCGTTATAAATAAAAAGCTTATTTATTTATTTTCTACCAATTCGACTTGAAACCAAAATAATAAAATTTAAATAAAATGTTCAAACTAAGTTATTCAAATCAATATTAGTCTGAAATAAAGACTTATTCTTCTATAGTTATTATTTATTCATCTTTATCTTTCTTGGAACTAAAACTCTTGTATAGTAAGGGCTTCCCGTTTGTTTTAGTTTTTTTTTTTTTATACAATTAACAGAACTTTTATGCTGCTGTGGCTAATGCAATGATAATAGAGTTTTGCTCGGAAATATTAATAAATTGCAATTATTAAAATTGAAAATAACATTCTAGTTCAGCAGGAAGAGATGAGAGATTATGTTCTATCAATTTCATAACCCTTATTAATGAGATAAAAGTTCCATATAAAATTATGGGAATGTCTCTCATTGCTTAGAAAAGATTGAAGTATTACTATTTTTTTAAACCCGATTTCTTTATTCATTCAACTTTATGCTACATTGGGAGTTCTAAATTTTGCCAAACTAGGTTTAATTAGCATAGGGATATTGAAAGAGGAACAGATATCACACAGGATCTCAAATTTATGTTTTCTCCGAAAGACGGGATAACCAAGATTTTGTACTCCCTTTAAAAAACTAACTACCTGGTTTGAACGCACGATCCATATATAAGGCTGTTATGCTAGCTACTACACCATAGGTGACACCAAGGCTCCCCGTTACTTTATTGTCAAATTATTATACAAATTCCGTCCAGATTCTACCTCATTTTTAGGCCAATCAATATGTAGTAAATAATTGAGTTTAATTTGCAATTAAAATAAATTTATATATAAAAATGCATATAAACAACCAACAATAATCAGTTAAAGTGAAATATGTCTTAATAAAATAAAAAACGCAGAAAATCACTACCCAATGATTTATTATTACCTACAAATTATATGGATTTATAGGCAATTAACATGTATAGTATTTAATCAATCCAAAAGTTTAAGCAAAGCGAATCAGCTACACAATATCAATGCATACTCAGAAAAAATAGAAAATTACGACTGCTAAGTCCAAAACGTTATACCACCACTGTTTCTTCGCCGATTTCAATTATTCTTGTTTTGTTTTATAGGAAATTTATTCCTTTCGAAAAGCCATAACTAGAAGCCATCAGTGATTTCGAGCGGTTAGCGGAGAAGGCTATCTGTTTTGTTTTATATTCGGAATATTTGTAAACGTTAGACCTGAATTATTAGCAAGTAGGTTTTTATTATTATTTCTAAGTATATTCAAATTAAAAAAAAAAAAAAAATTAAACAATAAAATATACCAAACGAAAGACTAGGTAAAAGAAGAGAAAATATAGTTTTCTTTGACTAAAAATAAGTATGAAACGGTGGTAAGAATAAAATGAAAATAATTCTCCCTTATGGCCTAGGTACTTTTTATAATGTATCAAAAACATATAAGTTTTGCATAATAAATACAAACACGCTCTGATACATACATATATTTATAATATATATACAATATATATATATATATATATATATATATATATATATATATATATATATATATATATATATATATATATATATATATATATAATTTACAATGTCACGGAATATTGAAATTCGAGTAGGTAATGGAATAGTTGATGTTTGAAAGAAGAAAACGAGGTAGTTTTACGGATAGAGATAGGTTGCAAATTCCAAGGATATGTTTAACCTATTCGAGACTGCACACCGTTTGTGAAATAATAGTAATGTGCAATTATCAGTTATTCTGAGTAAACTAGTCGCACTGTAGTAGTGTAAAGTACAGGAAAACAAAATTTGGCATTGGTTTTACTGTGTACCAAAAAAAAAACTCTAAAAATTATCGGATGCCTTTCATACAAAAAAACCTATTTAGCTCCTGGGGACCGTGTTCGAAAAAAATCGTCGTCTCGAATGGGTAAAGGAAGCAGTTTTATGTGATGGATTATAAATATTGATTTATTGGGTTCTAGTGTTCAACGAAAGGATGTAAGAACGGAGAGAAGTGAGTTCAGTTATATAGGATGGTTTTCTTTTAAGGCTTGGAAATATTTCCGGCGAACATAAGGATGAAGCCACTTTAACTATAATACCCATAAATAAAGTCACGACTGAGAGTTACAAAAATAAATCAATTTATCAGACGTTTTAATTTGAATTTGAGTTTAAGTTTACTATTAAAACCATTTTGAATTTAGTCATGTTAAAAGCTTGAACAATAGCTGTTCCATCTGTCAGTTCTCACGCCTCCAGCAGCGCGGCTACAAGGCTCAGGATTGGTTCGTGCCATCAGGCGACTGAGAAATTTCCCTAAGGCAGAAGAATAGGACAGTTTCCATTACAAGGAGAAAGGTCAGATCTGAAGAGCGGCAGGACAATCTATTAGAAGAGGAACCGCTGGCGGAGGGTGGGACAAAGGGGAGGTGTCTCCGCAGTTCCCGCGCTAATTACCGTTCCCATCCACGGCAGACATAATTTAGCGGGTTTTTGTCCTCCGCGGGAATGTTGACCACGGCCACCTGAATCTCAATAACACGGCCAGCTACCGAACCGCTCCCGCCGCCGATCCGGACAACAAAAAAGAGAACGAAGAAGAGGAGTATAAAAGAGAGAAAAAAGGAGGAATAACAAAATAAGACAAAGATCGAGAGAGGGGAGAAAAGGTGTAGGATCCAAAGGTGTGCCTTTAGCATACTAAAAGTTATAATGACGGATTCTGCAACATTCGGATGAGAGAGAAAAAATGGCTTAACTTAGCCAAGGTTAGGGGAGCTAGGAGGGGAGCTCTTTTTAAGGGCTTCGATTTTTAATAAAAGCCAGGAATGTTCTGGCCCTTCCAACAGCTTTTTATTCTATAGCAAACTCCGGCATTCCCTTTGGTGTCAGAATATAAATAAAATACAAAAGGAACATTTACAAAATACTTTTTTCTAACTCGACTTCTACAGCGGCCATTCCCATGTTTAACAGATTTAATTATAACTTTTCAAAGTATGTCTTCCTTTCTTTCTTTTTTTCTAAAGTAAAATCCTTATTCCTTTTTTGTTATTTATAACTCCATTATAGGAAAAACAGGAGATTTCTTGTTAGGAAATGCCAATATCAATTCATACACCTCATAATTAACAGTCAAATAAAATAAAATTCGTTGTTCATATGACGATATTACTTCAATATTTACCGTAAAACACAAAAATAAAAAATACATAAAGTTATATAAATTGAGATAATGGTGAAATAGAAAAATAAAATGAGCTTTATTTCAACTCCTATATACTTGCCGATTTAAAATAATATAAAATAATCAATAGTTGACCGTGACATGAATATAAAGGAAGAGATGGATACGGAATATAAGAAATAATGAAAAACTATTTAATTTATTAACATGCCTTTGTTAACTATATAATCTTTCATTTCTCTATTTACTTTTTTTTATATATTAATTATTCTTAATTAGTATTTTTTACTTTCTTTATCTGTTTTAAACTTTACTCAACTTTAATTTCTTTATGTTCTTTTCTGTTATCATACATCCACACCCGCAACGTGGGACGAAACGTTGGATATCAAATAGTTTTTCAGTAATTTCTTATCTGTTTTTGAATGCCACCCGAACCATCTCTCCCTTCACAAAATACATAGATATAAATGCAAAAAAGCCGTTTAATAAAATGAATTAACGATAGGGGAGTGTTCAGTTATAAAAACGTTGATTAAAAAAGTTAAGTATGCCGTATCTTGTAATATATACACTTTTATAGCAGTATTTTAATTAACACATTTTGAAATAAATATTGTCATCTTAACACATTAAATAATTATATTCTTATAAATTCTTATAAATTAACTTAAAAACCGCCTGAAATAACTCTTTCCCATCCCTAGTTCCAACATTATATTGGTTGTGAATTGGTATAACATTTCTGTATGAGATTTTCGTGAAAGAATAAGTGTTGAATTTGTGTTTATTCTATTATTCCTGAATTTTTTCCATACATACAGAGATATTCCTTCATATATGTTATAATAAGTTATGAATATCTTTAAGCAATTTAATCATCAATTAACACTTGTTGGAAAATGGAAATCCGTCATACGAAAACCCCACGATTGTATCAATGTCTATTTTTAACTCAATTTCGTTAATTTAAATTATGGTAGTGATAATTGCGTTTAACCGTCATCTATAAACAATTGTTTAGTGTAATTTTACGATGGTTATAAAAATTACTGAATTTACTGCCTCCATAACTTTTAGTATCAGTCATGCCTTCGTATAATGAGCAGTTCGATTAATATTTTTGGACAGTTATAGTTAAGTTTTGCTGTCTTTACTCCGCATTGATATGGCATTGTCTTTTTCTGTAGTCAAATACTTTATTTTTGAAACCGTTTTTGATGTAGATACAGATTAAAACTCTCAGATACTTTTAAACATCAACAGATACTTAAAACTCGGATTAAATCCGCGTGGCATTCCTGATATAAATTTCACTCAGCTTGATGAGCTCATGAATGTAGTTAAAAAGAAGTACTGATAACTTAACACAACACTTATTGTGCCAGTAGAAGACGATTTCATAATATAAATCGAACGAAACTAATAAATCATTAGATGAATGAATGAGTAAATGGTATTATTTGTGTAATATATAAAATAATTATAATACATTTCTAAGAAGATTAAAAGCCAGAAACGATAGTGATGAGTAGTCTGTCGAGTTGAGAGCCTTTTTTGCAATTGTGGTTCTTGATATGCATCGCCAGTTTTAATAACGTTATTAATTATAATAAAATAAGGATTTTTGTAAGATTTAAATTCTATATATTTTATTGATAATAATTTTATTAATTGCTTAGCTGATAAAATTATGGACATACAAATGTTTGTATTATATTATGATAGAATAATTGTTAACTATAGGGAATATAAAGTGAAGAAGTTGGTCATCAGAAATAAGACACTGAAAGGGAAAACTCACTGCATTTTTGTGCCAACGTATTGGCCTAAATAGTAAGCCCTTCGTCAGGGCTCAAACAAAAGTAAAAACAATTGTTCATTTTACAAATCCGTCATCTTACTCCTTAATTTTACAGTTATTCAAAAAGCTGATTACCAGTAAGCAGTTTGAATTCATAGATGGATATAAAATAGTGAAATGCTTAAGGAACTTTGATGCTATCCAATGTATAATGGTAGTAATAGCTAGATACAGAGGATAAAGGACCTAACGGGATGGATTTATGGGTGAAATTGGGAAGGGCCCGCGCAAGGACATCAAAGGCCAACTCTAGGCGAATAAATCAGGGCTTCAAGTTCCACGGCCAGTCCTTCCCTCGTCTTTTTTTATTCCTTTTTTCTTTTTCAAATGAGAATTTAAGAGGCCCCCTTCCCCCTTTTTAAGAATGAAAAGCTTCTATTATACGGTTTGTCGCGAGCTACTCTCATTGAATATGCAGATGTCGGCTCCGCATTTACAAATCTATAAATTAAACAGCAGGTTGGAAATGCTACGGAGGTGTAGGAATTAGGGACGGCTATAAAATAATGCTCAACATAAATGAACCGATATCGTACGAGCTACACGATTCTGGCAACGGGCCTATTCTAATGCCACGGCCTACGCCTGCTCTAACTAAGTGCTTCAGTGGAGTTTACAATGCAGAATTAATTGAAACGTATGGTATAGCACGGCCTTGTAGCCATCGTTATTCATTATTCAAACAATAATAATAAATTTTAACTATATGGCTCTACGGACGCGAATAAGGATACCCAATGATTCCCTCCAGTAAGGAGAGCAAACAAAACATGATAGGATATAACTTAATCTCTCTTTCAACACAGCAATGTCATTTAAAAATACATCCAAAGCATTGGTATTTTTAAAATATAACCTCATTTGAACGAATATTTCATTGTACATAGCGAATATTTCTTACTAAACAACAGTAAATGTATGTAATAGGAAGAAAAAAATAAAACGTTTTTAACAAAATATTTGTATTTTTAATTTTTTTTTATATAAAATAAAATAATACCTAAAGTATTTGCCTTTGTTAACTACCGTCGTAAACTATCTGCTAGCTATTTCCTCGATCCTACACCGATACCATTCTTTGGGATGGCTGTAAAAGAACTCTTGGACGCAATTTAATTTTCGCAAAATTATCAATTTTTTCTCTTAAAGAAAACTGAATACCGATTGAAGCAAATAGCAATTCGATGGCCTGAGGTTTGTACTATATGTTGGATGAGGCAGAACTCATGAAGTTCTTTGAACTTTTCTTTGATTCAACAGGAAGTGTGAGCAGATTGTTGAGGAGTAAGCTGGTAGGTATCCAGTCTACTGCCCTTGCTCATCTTTCTCGTATGAGTAGATGGCGACTAGCAATGTCTTTCGACTAACCACACTACCTGGCGAATTCGTGTTTACTTGTGGACAGATTTGACTAAACAGATTTCTAAAGATCCACTTTAATATCCATTAAAGGCTATCCCATAATTGAGACCCTCTTCTTTTCTAAATTCGTATCTCCAATGCTAAATTTTTCATGTTTAATAATTTCACGAGTTGGTTCAGTGGCTGTGAATTTGTTTTCATTAATGCCTTAAGATTGCGGAAATTTCATAGGACAGTGAAATTGCTTCTTTTAAATTAATAACTAAACTGAGGTTTTTATGTAGGAATTCTTTTTCTATTGTTAAGTATTAAATAGGATTAATATACAATATTTTCAGTCCTTTTAAATATTAAATTTGATAAAATAGTCATTTTGGTTTTATACACCATATTAAATATTGAATTAATAAAGCTACGGGATCACTTGTAGCTGGGTGGCTAGCGTAACAGCCACCCATGCCAAAGGTCACGGGTTCAAATCCGCAGGTGGTCCTAGGATTTTTTAATGGGAGTAAAAAATCCTTAGTTACGCCGTCCTTCGGAGGGGACGTTAAAAGGTGGTCCCGAACCTGTACGATGTCAGGTACTCGTTAAAGATCCCTATCCTAATAAAACCTGGATAGGCAAAATTTAGGACTCCCACTGTAGCATCGTCCGATTAGCCATAGTAGCATAAAGTGACGTTAAATAAATAAATAAAAATAAATAAAATAATAAAGCTATGACACATTCAATTAAATGAAATAACCAACAACTTAAAACTATCCCAAACTTTGGAAATAAAATTTTTGCCTTAGCCCACTATCCACTGATCTAGAAAACGTAAATTTTCCACCATCAGGCCTGTTCGATGAACAGCTCCTTCATAAGCATACGATTGGCTAAATAACAAAATGTTTATAAAATTTTAAAAATGCAAGACATTGACTTTCAGGAACAGTCTCTCTAAATACAATGATGACGATTCCTGAAGGAATCAATGGCATTTCCAAAGTCAGAAAAAATAATTAAGTAGCATTGAGGGAAGAATGTTTAACTTTGCAAAGATGTACATAATACAATATGTCAATTTTGGAGTTCAGCTCCAATTTTTACTTTTACTCAATAAATTTGTAAAAGTCTTTTGTAAAAAGTGAGGTCCAGTGTTCATGCAGGCGTAAGGTTTTACCAAGTTAGCTGTATTTGTCTATATTATTCTGGATTCGAGTTAATGATGCGTTATTTCCTTTTGCCTACCTCCCCAAATTGGGTCCATTAATAAGATATAAAACCATGGCATAAACATTCCCAAATAGCTAAACATAATTTGTAAGTCATTCTATTTAGTCCCGATTATAACATTTAAAAAAGCTCAGAAGAAGAAGTCACTAAATGTAAACAAGAAATACCACACAAAATAAACTGTTGAAGGATGGGATAATTTCGGATCTAAGAAATGTATGCCTGCTGGAGAAATAAACTTTTCGATTTATTTAGTCTTTATATATACATTTTTTTTCGACTTGTAGTCTAAATTTAAGCGATGTTCTTTATTCAGTCCAGTAGGAAAATGTAACGCTTAGTTTCTGAATAATACCATAATCGAAACCTTTTGCTACCGAGTCGTTCTGTTCACCGTCAGCTTGTTCCGCTAATTTTACAGTCTCGTCGCTGACACCCTCCACCCAAGTGTTTGTTGGCCAATACTAATGGCATTAAAAAATCCTAAAACAATTTTGTTATTGGGTTGATGCAAAATTAATGCAGGTTTTTAGTAGGTATTGTAAATACGCGATATCTTTACTTTAACCATATATATTTAATCAAAATAATTTCCATCTGAATCAATGCACTTTTGCCAACGTTCAACAAGCTTTCTTATTCCACCAGAAAAAAAATCCGAATCCCTGGACTCAATGAAATCACGAAAAGAATTTTCAATGTCGTCCTGGTTTTGAAAATTTTTCTCCCTCAAAAAGTTGTCCAGATGCCTGAAAAAGTGGAAGTCTGTAGGAGAGAGGTCAGGTGAATAAGGCGGATGTTGGAGAACTTCGTAGCCCAACTCGTGCAGTCGTCGAAGCGTTGGTTGTGCAACGTGTGGTCTGGCGTTATCGTGGAGCATGATCGGCCCCTTCCGATTCATCAATGCTGGGCAAAGACGTTGCAATTTTTGAGTTCCGAGTTCCGCCGCCATTTCTCGTGTGGTTTTGGTTGGGTCTTCTTCCACTTTTGACCTCAGCTGGTCGTTGTCCAGAGCAAGATGACGGCCCCGACCTTCCTTGTCTTCGAGGTCGAAATCTCCTCTGCGAAACTTCTGGAACCAACGCTGCACCGTGCACTCATTAATAGCCCCCTGACCCCACACTTCATTAATATTACGAGCCGTTTGCGCAGCGCTGCGCCCTAATTTAAATTCGTAAAAATAAATTTGACGAAAATCGCACTTTGACATTTTCGATTCAAGACCTTTGAACACACTTAACAAAACGATTTTACTAAACAAATTCATGGTGAAAGAGAGGGTATTAGATAAGGTTTGTTTTGGTATAATAATGATCAATGTTAGGATTAGCTTTGTTTACACAATTGGAATTAAGATATTGCAATAGAGGAAACCTGCATTAATTTTGCATCAACCCAATGTAAAATATCAAAAGTGCAATACTGTGTAATGCCAGCACGCTTGTTGGACGAGAAACCGGTGGGTTGCAACTTGACGTGCGGTTTCTTGACACCACTGCCACAGCTCCTTCTTACAATATTGATTAACTCGAATACGCTTCCCCTCTTCTTTTTCTTCAAGTCGAGGGGAGCGTGTCTTGTTTATTTTTTCACTTTGCCTAGGAGTTTCCACTCCCAAGCTCCCGCAGACTATGATGTCTAGTTCCTCTATTCGTACACATAAGATATTGCAGGAAACTGGCAACTTCATGGGATATAAACAATTGAATATGTATTGGAGAGAAGATTCGTAGATAACATAGATTCCGTAGGTTATAAAATTTACAAAAGTATAGATGAAAGAGTTTTATTTTGTTTTTAATTATTTGTTAATATTTAGAACTTTATTCCATAACAAAACTAGCAAATAGGCTAAAAGAAAATAAACATGAACCAGACTTGTAATGAAGCTACTCATTGCCAGCACTCTAAAAATATTCTAAACTAGAATGTCTCGTGAACATCTTCTTTTCAGATGTCTCGAAGGATTATCAGGTATTGATGAGGAAGAAATGATTAAAACTAATAATTTAGAGTGGGAATGGAGTTTTTCAAAGGAGAGGTACCTGGTTCGGGCCAAATCAGTAACATACGGAATATTAAATATAGATGAGTTTGTGACAAATTAGGAGGCTTTAGGATTTTATGAAGGATTTAGGATTGTAAGGATTAGATTAAAGAGGAATTTAATGGTTTAGTAGCCCCAAAGCTCAACTCCGTACGTCCAGATTGACCTTAAATTAGTCATGTAAATAAGACGTTGTAGCTTAGTGGAAGTTTGACCGTTTGTCTAGTAAATGTTGAAGAAGGCGAAAACGCGTATTTTGAGAAGAAATTTCAATATAACTGTATTTTTCAAATATAAGATTATTACATAGCTCTAATTTTATAAAATTATAAAGGATAAAGCACTTTGAAAACTGTTCCACATATCAACCTCTTCTAAATGGTAACCCTATTAAAGTTTTAATCCGACGTCAGGAATCTGGGTAACCTTTGATCAACCCTCTTTCAAGAACCAATTTCGAAATTCCGCATTTTATACCTTAAAGGAATGAATTCCTTCGTCACCATTGTACGAAACCGGAAGTCTCGTATTCTAATATTCCCATTCGACTACTTGCTGTTACCGTATACGGTTGTGTTTTGGATCTCGAAGTAAAAATAAAACCTCATATATTGCTTTGTTCGATTTATCTTGGTCCCAATACACCTCCCTCAATTTTATAGAGTTGAGTGCTTTATCCCCAATCGTGAAGAAATTGATTTCCAACAGTTATTCGCATCATCTTTCACTTACATTCAAATCTTCATCCGCTACCTTGTTCATTATAACACGGCCCACATGCCTTTGACAGTCGTTTCATCCAATCTTGATTCTATCTCTTCTTCTCTCACCGTATAAATTTCATACATGACTCAGTCGATAAATGAATGACTTATTATCTATTCACATATTGAATGCTGTTCTGTGTTTATCAATTTATAAAATTTCTAAACTATCCAATTACATTATTATGTTTCTAGATTGTCGAATAAAATTATTATTATTTAATAGGGAAATAAGGATATAGTTACAATCTGGATTCGGATTACTTACTCGTAATCATTTAGAATATATAATTAAAAAATTATTCATTTCGTAAACCATTTATTAAATAAAACAATATTAGTAAGTTTATGTCTTGTTACCGATATTTAAGATCTTTCTCACTAGCTCTTATAAATCACTATATTAGTTTTTCTTATAAATGTATATCGTAATAATATGAAAATATAAATTATAAAATTTCAGTTTTATAAAACTTATCATTTTCGAGCAAGACTTTTTGTGAGATTTGGTTGGGATTCGGAATCAGAGGACCTAAAATGTGTAATTACGGTGAAAACGCGGATCCGAAAACTTTTATAATGGCAATACTTTCTGTTAATATATATTTCATACAGGGATAAGTTAAAGTAAAATTAGAATATCTTAATGGTAGGCATCTAACAGAATAATTAAACATGTTATCATTTTCAATGCTCAATCAATAAATATTAAGTATCTTAATATTATCGATAAGGTATTGAGTAGACTTGAGGATCTGTAATTCGAAACTTTTCTGATATCTTTCTTTGCTTTAGGTATTGCTATAGTTTTTGAAGTTTTCTAAATGTAATGAAATGGAAAAAATTTTTCATTATGCTGGGAATAAAGTCCCTTAAGAATAAAATACAAATACAGAATTAATGACCGGAAACAATGTGGTCTCTATAAACAATCTCTGAATTAAATATTTCTGTTAAATAAATTATGGTTTATCTACTAACATTTTATTTTCCAACGAGAAAATACCGTCATCGCCTGGAGATTTAAAAAAATAGTTTTTCAGGATTTTCACTGTTTCTAGTGAGATTTATGGAGAGTTTTCAGTGCTATTTGCTAATATACTCTAAACTAGTTTTAAGATTTTGCGGCTGTGGTTCTTTGATCCAATTTTAAAGTTTGTAGTATGAATCGCTTCGAAATTTTTGACCAATTTTAACGTATATACATCTACATGTTCAACAAGGTAGGCAAAAGTATTTTTATTTTTATATAGTTGAAGGTTTTTTTTTTTTTTTTTTAAAATTGTTTATGTTTTCCAAATAGTTTCATCAACGGTTTTACAATAGCTTGAGCTTGACTAGTTTTATACGAGTTGCTTCAACAAATAAACAACAACCCAATGTATTTGTGAAGATTGATAACTATACAATCATTCAAATCTTAGTGTTAAAGTAAGATGTGAAATTAACTGATGTCCTGATGATGGCTCACATGTTTGAGTCGAAACGTCGGAAAAATTAAAATATTTTTAACACAACTGGCTGCTAATCCTTTCTACCTAAGATAATTTCAACAGTCTACCATACCTAACCATCCTCAACATTCTTTAAACATGTTTCATTCGAATTTCTAACAGAATAGTTTTTTAACACACACATTCTTGAAAGTTAAAACGTTTCCTTATTCAATGATTAGAAAAAAACTAAAGAAAAAAAATGGTAATTGTGATTTTCGGAATGATTACCATTCGTGGAATATGTCATAATTAATAAGAAAAATATCGTTAATTACATTCCTGCCGAACTTATCCTTGTAAAACTAAATGAACTGTGTTATTATGTAGAGCATTATCACAATGTCTAACCTCATAACATTTAGACCGCAAGCAATTATAAATGGTAGAAACAAGGCTAGACAGACGGATGTAGAAAAAACAACACAGACACACAAACCATTATCTGTATTGAAGATCTCAATAATCAATCAAACATTACTGAGTAATTACCGGGTGATAATTACAAAGCATAAATTATAGAAAACTTGATCACCTTGGTAGCGACCGGCCCAGTAACTATGGAACGCGTGATACTTGGTATCTATCGGGGCCATCCGTGGAACTGTTTCGTTCGAGTAATTGGCAATAGGAGGATTTTTTTTTCTCTCAATGTATGATAAGACATGAGGCATTATGTTTATTCAGATGAATCGAATTAATGATCATGAGCAAGTTATTTGAAGTCGCCTGAAAATTGTTATGAAAGACGCGTCAATCGCGCTCCCATAACTCACTATCACGAGAGGACTCCGTTCCGAAGGAAAAAAAAAATATGCGGAGAGAAAATTCCTGGAGGCGGTGGATTAAGTAATATAGCTACGACGTTCACTAATGGGTCGTTGGGAAGAGAGGAGGGCAGCATTTAATTAGCGGAGCGGCTATTCTCTCGCAGAAATGTCTCAAAGAACTAAGGCCCGCGATGGGTAGGCCAGTTTTTGTATGGCACTCTTAGCAAATATCTGCACAGCAAAGGCGCCTTTACAGGTGCGTCCTTACCGCGACATTCCTTCAACTGTCAAATCTTATACAGCTGAGTATTTACACTTCTAAAACTGCTGATATCAAATTATAATAGACTAATTAAATTAAAAAGTTATTTATTAAAACACTAGTTTGAAAATTATATCACTTAAATTACCTATACATAAAGACCTTCATATTTCAGTCAACGAAAAGATTCGGACCCTCTACAAACATTCACGGACATGCTAATACATTAATTAAGAATATGGGAACTACCGACATGCCTCACAACGTTTGCAGAAGTTGGAAGAGGGACCTCTCACATGAATAGGAAGGTAGCCTATCACGCCACGAGATCAAAACTTTACCCCATCACATTCACTGACTTCATGATAGGTGTGAATAAAAAATTATTAAGATGTGAGAACACTCCCTTATTTCTCTTTATATACTTTTTTTCTTTATATCTTTGCTCGATAACATAAATAAATCGTATTTATTAAAATTAAAAATAACATACTGTATTAGTAGGATGGGGATTTTATTTACACACTACATTTGGACATGTCTCCCTCTACTTTTTTTTCTTTTATTGAAATTTACAACTGTATATTTTCATACAACAAGTAAATATGCTACTTAATAATAAAATACATGAAGAGAAACTGCATTGGCAGAACTCTAGTAGTGAATTTACACAAGAAGGTCTCGAGGGCACCTTCTTTTAAGACGCCCCAGCGGATTGTCTGGAATTGAAGAGGAAGCAAGGATTGAAACTAGTGGATTAGAGTGGGAATGGGAGTTTTTCATGGGAGGAATGGTACCTGGTATAGGATAAATCAGCAACATATGAAAAATTAAGGTCTTTGTGGATGATTTTATTCGTGACAAAGTAAGGATCGTTAAGGATTTTGCGAATGATTTTGAATTATAAGGATACGGGTAGACTTTGATGGTTTAGTAGAGTCCCTAAGTTCAACTCCGTAGGTCCAGATAGTCCCTATGACATGTAAATGAGTCTTTTATAGTTGAGTAAAAGGTTAGAGCGTCTGTCAAGTAAATGTTGAAGTAACCGAAATCGGCGAGCAGTTTCTTGTCTTTTCAGTGTTTTATGCGGATTTCATGTAATGTTTAATCTATGTTTGTCAAGTAGGAGGCCTAAATAACGGATCTGTTCAACCGGGACAAACGGGATATTATTAAAGGACACTTTAGGGCAGGATGTCACAGGTTTACGACGAAGGTCCCTCTACTTAGAATGAAATGAAGTATTACGATTTTATTATTTATTTTTAACGCTGCTTTGTTTGTTTATTCATTTAACTTCATTTTATGTTACTATGGCTAATCGCACGATACTACAGTGGGAGTCCTACCTTTTCCCAAGCCAAGGTTAATTAGGATAGGGATCTGTAATGAGATAAAAAAAAAAAAAAAATAATAATAAATAAAATAATAAAAGAGCATGTGAAATCCCAAGTTTTTTAATGATAATTAAAGTGAAAATAGGACATTGATTGACAGAATCATGCTATTTTAAACTACTGTTATCACTGGTTCGGATCCTGCCTCAAGGAAGGATAGAGCGCCCTTAGGTTGGCCTATCCCTTTATCTTTAACCGTGTATTTTTTATTAAGCGTTTTCTTTGTGAACACACATTCTGGTCAGGAAAGTTTGTAATTAAGTTTATATGCTTCAGGCGTCTCACATTCATGGACTTTACCATATCGGCGCCTCTAGGAAGGTTTATTTGCATAGTCCAGTCACTTAAGTCCATTTGAACGGATTGTCTTCGAGATTCTCTTTAGGATCCAACTTTCATATGTTCATTAGGCTGTTCAAGTAAAGCTGAAAAGTAAGCCTGATTTGTAGTAAGCCATCTAATGGATAAATGAGATTATTTTTTTACTTGGGATACAAATCAGATTAGTTATTGAATGAAGTAAAAGTCAGGATGAATAGTCAACTACTTGAAAGCAAAAACGGTCTATTGTTTATGACTTTTTCATAGTTAGTGTTAATACATCAAATGGTAAATACATTACTGTTGGATAAACAACAATGGTTTTAGATAAAATCAAACTGCTTTGGCATGTAATGAATGCAATAGTCTTATTAAGAGAAGGCAATACAATTAAGATTCTGGTTAAGAGAACAATTTCAAGGGATCCAGGAGTCCTTGTAAGAAATGCGGGCCGTTGCGTAGAACAGTTCTACAATGTATAATTGTAGAGGAAGTAGAAAACCGAAACCTTGAGATACCTCCATCCAATCCAATAGCAATGGGATCTAATGACGGTGACGTCATTATTATCAGAAAGAGAGAGAGATCTAATGAGAGCCCGGGCGTGAGAACCTCACCGCGCCTGCGCACTAGCCTAATTAATGATAGCATGCTTGATTACAGGCGGGCCTGCTAATTGTGCACAGGCTCCGATCACGGAGAGCTCTGCGCAATTAATATAATTATACACGGGCAGGGATACCTTCAGTGTGGACGTGATCTTGCCTAATACACACACACACACGGGCACAAATAGTTCCCACGGTGCAGGTGATACCAAGCTAGTTGAGGTGCCACGCGCTGGGGTCAATAAGGGTTGCCACTTCTGTGGTCTCTAGGTTCTGATCATGTCATTATCTCATTAGAATATAGATATCTAGTAGAAGTACCAAAACATTAGCTACCAAGAACAAGTATATAAATGACATACAAAACCAATACACCATAGTATCAATGCATTAGTTCAAATTCACAATAATCAATGAATTGATTATAAATAGGTTGTAGATTATCTACATGACTTGTTTGAAGAGCGAACTACATTTGAATTCCAAATATATTAAATAGACGTATAATTAAAAAATAATAACAGAACGTTACATTTTGAAGATACAAACGTCAAAGGTTTGTAAACCCAATCTGTAAAAACTGAAAAAATGAACAAATAAAAATACCTATCCAACTCTTATCTATGGGTTCAGTAATCTGGCTTCAGTAAGGACCATACAGTTTTTTAAATGAGCAAAAAAGTGATTTTGAAAAAAGATATTTTAAATTAAGCCTCAGGGGAAAGTAGTGCAATAGAAACCTAGTTTTGACAGAATTATATAAGCACAGAACGTGAAATTAAAAACCTGGAAAGGGCAGATCGAACACATATTAACATTCGTGACATTAACAGTAGGTATACAACATATCTCATTTAAATAGCACAAAATAACAAAGTAAAATATAAAGCATAAAATGATGTGGATAAGTGTTCAATATTATATTCACATTTTAAGTGTTCATAACTATATTTTTTTTAATAAATTGCAAGAAACAGAACCTATACAAATCAAACCATAAAGGTCAAACCGGTAAAATTGCTTCAGATAGAACTGAGCATACAGAGATACTGTTTATTTATTTTTTATTATTTTTTCGGAGGGAGAAGGAGGGGAGCCTTCCACATGTAAAATGTATCAGAGGCGAGAGGACAAGGGCTATAAAGCAAATTACCCCCAGATGACACACTGTCGACGATAAAAAAAAAAAGAAAGAAAGAAAAATAAACGCATTTACTGCTAAAATAAGAGGGACTATATCTTGCCTCCGGCGTAGGTATTTTTTCCTCTTAAGGACATGAAACAGACCCCCCTCCCCCGGCGGAAGTTAAAAGGGTCCTCCACCCTTCGAGATTAGAATATCTAGAGGAGGGTAAGATAAGGAGGAAGAGGAAGGTAATTGATGGATCATCCAAGCCCTGGCTCTCCTTACCTTAGGGGGTATTAGTATTCCGCTATTGCGGGGGGTGGCAGGCTCCTCTTTGTTTCCAGTTTAATAAAAATAGCTCAAGGGGTCGTCTCCAGGCTATCTACAACGATGACAAAAATAAGAAACAATTTTTAACAAGATTGACATAATATTCGCTACTCCTCTTTATTTCCCACCATAGCCTTTTGACTTTACAGATTTAGTATCAATCACACATATTATCGGACTTGTGGTGTTGATAGTTTCATTAAAGAAGCAGTTAATCGCCGCACAGTGGAAAATATGACCGATTTAGGTGGACAAAATTCTGAAACTTGTCTATATTTAACCTTTGGGGTCCCAGATTACGGAAAAAAATATTTAAAAATTATAAAAACTAATTAATGTTATGACACGATTGGCGAGCGCATTGTGGTTAAACATTAAATTTATTTGCTAAAATCTAAAACTATACATTTTACGTTTGAAGTCCCAGAATACGGGAAAAATAATAAAAAAATCTAATTATGAATCGGAGTTGCTAAAACCTGCAAATAGATGTCTTTTATATCATTTAGAAAACTCTCCATATTATAGATTGTAAAACTTTTGATACGGAGTGTTAGTTCGAGTGGCATCGATAATCTCACTGCCGGTTATTAGGCACTAGTGTGAACAGGACTGATTAACTCATATACTATTTATTTGTAAGCACGGTATGGCGGGAAATATTAGAATTAAGGGTCTTGCCAACTAATATTAAAAAGGCGTCCATTTAAATTGGTGATTTTGCCCACTGTGCACAGGGTGAAGATATATCTCCGATTCGACTTTGCTATGGTTAGCCTTTTTAAAAGATGGGTTTTAAACTGGAGGATGCAAAATTATTTACTTTAGTAGGAAATTTAATATTGCAATTTTTACGAACTTACTCCTCAGCGATCAGCAAATATTATAGAAACTTGTAAATATTTATTGAAAACCCCTTCTTCTATGAGATTTGAAGGGAAGATTTTAACCTGTTAAGAAAAGAGAGTTCACTAGCGAAATCCGAATACTCCTAAGCAATGGCTAGAGCGCGGTAAAACAGCTTTTCATGTTGCTGCAAGAAGACAATCAGAATAAAAATCCTTGCTTCGCGTTGTGTGTTTTTTATTATCTTAAAGGTGCTATTCATCACGGATTTGTTCCTAATGGATGATCTATTAATTCTTAAATCAACAGCAAACAACTGGAAATATTGTACGCGAGGTTATCAGAGCGTTTCCTATCTTGATAAATCGAAAAGGTGTTTTATTCTAACAAGAGATTGCTCGTCCTCAAACATTCAGTCGACCCAAAGATAAGTCATTTATATATACTTCTACTTTACAGTTTACTCGTACTAAAATCTTAATTTTAGTTGAAAATTTCCACGAAAAGGAGAGAAAAAACAAAACAATTCAAAGGTTATTTGTAGCAATACATAAGGTCCTGAACGATTGGCTGGGCAGACTATACATACAACAGAGATGAAGGATAACTGTATGCGTACAGAGAACTTAAGAAACGGAAGTCGTTGTAATGTTCCAAGTTGTTGGAAGTTCCAACAAATCATATTTTTTTTAAGATTAAAGCGATTCAGAATAAAGTATGCGACGGGAATCGTTTTAATTAGAAATATTTAAGACATAATGGTATAATCTTATACCAATTTAATGTATTAAATAAATCTACAATAAAAAATGTTTGCCTATTTATTAGTTCTGCAATTTAGTTCAATTAAATTTGCAATCATGAATTTTAATTCCAAAGTTCAGGCTCTCTTTTTATCCTTCAAAAGTAGACTTATATAACCAATCCTAATGCTCATCAATCAGTCAGATAGAGGTAACAATTTAACAAGTAAACATCTAATTTTAAAATGCTGCTGTTTTAAGAAGTTTTTTTTTTTCTAAGTTGAGCCTTTGGTTTATATTCAGCATCAACTAAAAATCGTCTATTGTATTGTATTAGTCATTTTCCCCCTATTTTTAATGGGCAGAGCCCTCAATGCCACCCCACTTACAACCCTCTTTGATCAGCACTGTCTAAGTATGTGATATGATTCACAATCAATTGGAATGAAACGCAGTTTGGCTATATGGATTTTATTGAGTTAACAGTTATCGGATCCTCAGCAAGGTTGCCTGACGAGCCTCTTCCTCAGTATAGACCTCTGAAAACGTTCTGTTGAAGGAATATTCTGTTCCATTCTGAGACGGACTAATAAAACATCTCCGGGATGCTTTTAAAAACCCAAATTTGGCGAATATAGAGGAGACAAAGGAAGAAACGGAAGACGAGACAGATAGCTAAGTGACTCGGAGGTTCGCCAAAGGAGGGAATGATGCCGACACCGTACTCCCCCGGGCACTCGTTAGGCAAATGAGAAGCCGAAAGAGAGCGATCCTAACAAGACAACGCCCCGGGTATGGATAAGGATCGCTTTCAACTCACACCTAAAGGAGCACTCTCCTCTTTTCGTCACTTGTCTTATTTCTCCCTCTTATTCTTAGCTTCTCTTTCAGCAACGCTATTTTTAGAATCGTTTGTCGATATTTATTTCCAACTTATACGTCCTTTCTTCGTTATTACAAGTAGAAGGATTCTAATTTCATCTAGAAACAGAATCTTCCATGCATCATCATGATATGTATCAGTTTTCTTAAAGGAGTTCGATTCAAAATTGTGGAACAGCTGAATAATAATGCACTTCTATGATTCAAGTGTTTTTGAAATTGTAAATAAGTATTAATTGAGCTATAGATACAGGGATTCTAATGAATATACTTCCATCTTGTGATAGCAGAAACTAGACTTTAAGCGGAACAGCAAAGCTCATATAACCTATAGTCTGATTCCCAACGGTTAGGGAGGAAAATCAAATTTTGAGTGTTTTTCTGTCATCTATGGTTTTCATCTACAAAAACTACAATATATCTCGAAAATGAGCCGATGGTTTGGTTAGACATTCTTAGTGCTCAACTTGACTTCCTGGATTAAAATAGCTGTAACTCTTAAATTCGACTTCTTAGAAAATAATTACTATGGACACCTTTGCTAAGGGATATATTACGAATCATTCAAAAACTCATTGAAACTTATCACTGAGGAGCTATATTTGTTCAAGTAAAAAATTGCTTAACTAGCCCCGCCCTACACTACAAGACCTCAAGAGAAAAAAATAGATCAAATGGAACAGAAAAACAAGTGTTACCAAATGAAAGAGGAAAAAATTGCTCATAAGGTTAAAAAGTCAAGTCCCAAAATAAGAAATTAAGTGTCGCACAACATTAATTTTAATATTTCTATGAATATTCTGACATTCCAAGGAGCCATTACTCTTCTAGGGTAGGGTAGGGTATTGGAGTAGGTGCTCAACCTCTTGGTTATTAGCACCGAATAAATTTGTAGTAACAGATTAGTTTTACTCTTTTTTCTTCTTTCTATTTATTTATTTTTCCTTCTTTTTTTTTTTTTTTTTTTTTTTTTTATTTATTATTTTTTTTTTTTTGTTTATTTATTTATTTTTATTATTGTTTTGTTGACACATTCTGAATTAGTGAATTTATTCCAATTTTTCTTTATTTATTTATTTATTTTTTTTTATATATATTTTTTGTATTATTACTATTATTTTTTTTTTTTCTTTCTTTATTTCTTTTTTCTTATAGTTCCGGGAGCAGAGAACATTCTTTGACGAACCTAATCAGTGAACTAATTGTTTCACTAGAGTCCTTCAAGCTCTCACTCAAGGATCTAGCTAGGTTAAGTTTATCCATTTGTACATGGAATTTGGGGCAGTTCTCAATTATGTGTTTTATTGAGAGAGGCACTCTACACAAGTCACACACTGGTACGGGCTGCCTGAGGATGAGATGGAGATGTGTAAGCCTGCTATGTCCGATGCGAAGTCTCGCCAAAGCAGTTTCCTCGCGGCGATTACTTCGCAATGATGTATTCCATGGATCAGGCGATTGCTTTATATTTCTTAATTTATTGGTGTTGTCAAGTTCCGACCACGTCTGTTCCCATGCCTGATATATTTTGACCTTAAGGTAATTTTTTACGTCTTCCTTGATGTAAGTTGGGTGGATTTGGACGTTTGACAATGCAGCTTCTTTCGCAGCCCGATCCGCTTGTTCATTGCCATCAATGCCTACGTGGGATGGAATCCACAAGAACACAAGTTCTTTTTTCAGTATTTTTAAATCTCCCACATATTTTCTGATCTTATTAAGTAGTGGGTTATCAATGCAAATATTATGAAGGCTCTTAAGGGCGGATAGGGAATCGGTGCATATAATGAACTTTGACTCATCACGTGACCTAATGAATTCAAGTGCATTTAATATTGCTGCAAGTTCCGCAGTATATATGCTACTTAGGTTAGGCAGTTTGAATTTAAGGATACTTCCGGGTGTAACAATAGACAGCCCAACTTGATCATTTATTTTGGACCCGTCCGTGAATATTTTTGTGTAATCTGAATGATCACATATAATTTCATTGTATTTTTCTCTTAGTACATAGTGCGGTGTGTCAGTTTTGTTATACTTTGTCAGAGTTAAGTTTATTCTTGGTACTGTTTGGTCCCATGGTGCTTCTATTGTTTCTGTTGTCTTATTGAGATGCATGTGAAGAAGTTCTTCAACGTAAGCCCTCGATCTTATTCCTAATGGTGCTGGTTTGGTCGGATTATTCTGATAAACTATTTTGTACTTGGCTTGGTATATATATTTGTAGGCAGGGTTATCGGGTTGTGTGGCCAGTGATGAGATATAATTACATGCTAATTGCAGACGTCTGAACTTAAGTGGTGGAATTCCTGATTCTGCACACAGGCTAAGCACTGGACTTGTCCTGAAGGCACCAATAGCAATCCGGAGGCCTGTGTGGTGGATTGTGTCCAGCTGTGTTAAAATTCTTGATTTTGCTGATCCGTACACAGGACTGGCATGATCAAGTTTGGATTCGACGATACATTGGTATATCTGAAGTAATCTAGTTCGGTCAGATCCCCAACTTGTTCCTGCAAGGACTTTCAACACATTAAGTCGCTTCAGGCATTGTTCCTTTATGTTTTTTATATGTGAGCCCCACGTCAGCTTAGAATCGAGGATGAGTCCTAAGAATTTGCACTCATTGTGGAAGGATAGAGCCTGGTCATATAGCTTGATTTCAGGTGGAGGACTTGGGTGTCTTCGCTTTGAAAATAGCGTACACTTAGTTTTATTTGTTGAGAACCTGAGTCCTGATTGTTGTGACCAGGTTTGGAGTTGATCTAGTATGGATTGGACAAATGCTTTATCTCTTGTGGAACCAGAGTAATTTATTAGGATCCCTAGATCATCTACAAAGAGGAAGGCTTTTAAGGATCTGTTGGTGAGAACTTTATGGATATTACTAATTGCTATCATAAATAATGTTCCACTTAAGACACTGCCCTGGGGAATACCATTTTCAATAAGTCTTTTGGATGATAGTTTGTCTGCAACTCTAACTTGGATGTACCTTGACAGGAGAAAGTTTTGAATAAATAAAGGAAGTGCACCTTGCATGCCCCACTCATTTAGTTGTTTCAAGACTAGAGGGCGCCAAATCGTATCGAAAGCTTTTTCGATATCGAAAAATATTCCCAGGCACTCTTTCTTGTTTATGAAAGAGTTTAGCACTTCTGCTTCAAGAGCTACCAGATGATCTAGTGTTGATCTTCCTTTTCGTTGTCCACACTGAATACTAGGTAGGCAATTATTGCTGTCAAGGAACCATAAGATGCGCTTGTTTACTATTTTCTCCAGGACTTTACAGACACAACTTGTTAGAGAGACAGGTCTATACGCATTTATATCTAGTCTGTTTTTGTCGGGTTTTAGTATAGGCACTATAATAGCGGTTCGCCAGTTTTCTGGGAAGTATCCTTTTGTCCATATTGTATTAAAGATATGTAGTAGATGCTTGATGTCAGATTTGGATAATTGTTTAAGCATTTCATTGTGGATGTCATCAGGCCCGACCGCAGACTTTTTGAGAGAGCTGAGGGCACTTTCTAATTCCTGTATTGTGATAGGGGAGTTATATGGGATATTGCTGTTTTCACTGTTAATTACATAATCTATTGGTACGTAGTTGTTGATAGTTTCCTGAAATTCTGGACTATAGTTGGAGAAAGATGACATGTTTGCGTAGTAGTTGACGAATGCTTCTGCTAGTGTCCTTGGGTCATACGTAATTTTACCATTAAGCTCAAGTACAGGTTGATCGTTACTATATTTTCCTCTTATACTATTAATCTTCCTCCAAACTGTGCGTATAGGTGTATTTCTATTAATTTCTTTAGTAAACTCGGACCATGATTGCTGTTTTTTCCTTTTGATCAAATAACGAGATTGTGATCTTATTTTCTTAAATGCAATTAAATTTTCTTTTGTTGGATATCTTCGAAATTTATTTAAAGCTTTGTTTCTTTGTTTTATGATTTCTTTGCATTCTTTGTCAAACCAGGGAGGCTGGATTTTGGATGATGGATTAGGTGATGATTTGGGAATTGATTCAGTTGAGGCCTCAATTATTCTCTTAGTGAGAGTTTCAACTATGTCATTTATATTGTCATCATCAGGATTGCTTATTTCTAGGTTTATGATATTTCTAAATTTTTCCCAATTCGCTTTATCGATTTTCCAATTTTTTAATCTATTCCCTATTGTTTGTGGTCCTATGATGCTAATTTGAATCGGGTAATGATCCGAATTGTGGAGATCGTTAACAACGTTCCATCTGAAGTGGCCATATAGGATTGGGGAGCATAGAGCTATGTCTATGGCACTAAGTGATCTGGTTCTTGGACATAGGTGCGTCTTTTCTCCATTATTAAGGAGCAAGAGATCAAAGTTATCTTGTATTCGCTTGATAATATTGCCTCTATAGTTATTTTCTGAGTTACCCCAGCTTTGGTGAGCTGCATTCATGTCTCCTAAAATAATAAATGGTTGCGGTAGGCTATTGATAAGTTGGTTGAGAGCTACTTCATTTATTGGTTCTGTGGGTGGAAGGTACAAGTTACAAATGTTTATGGGCACATTGAAATGTACTCTAGTGACTATTGCTTGGATGGAGGTTTGTAGTAAGATTTCACTGGATACGTATTTTTTATGAATGGCTGTGAGAACTCCTCCACATGCACGGGTTTGTGGTTCTTTGTCTTTCCTATAAATGCTATAATTTTTATAGTTAAATTTAGATGTTGGTCTGAGATGAGTTTCCTGAAGACATATCACTGCAGGCTGTAGATCGCTGACAAGAATTTTTAGTTCTTCATGTTGTGGTTTTATACCGTTTAGATTCCACTGTAAAATATTAGTGTGATGATTCATTTTTGATTATGATGAAGGTAGGCCTGTTTCTGTTTAATCTTACACTGGGGATACATAGATTTCAAATCATTATATTCATTTATTTGTGGTGTATTTTGATTTCTTTTTTGGCTTTTCTACTTTTTTGTTTTTCAATTTAATGTCCTTGTCTAACATTTCCAAAGAGGGTTCATTAGGTTGCGAGGGTTGTTCATTTTGGGATAGGGATAAGATGGGAGGTGGGAGAGAGTTGGAGGAAGAGGGACCTGGGTTTTGGATAAGAGGGATGGTGTCGGAATGAGAGTGGGGATGGCCTGGAGAAAATATTGGAGAAATGGGGTGTTGTGATTCGGTGCTAACAACTCGAGTTGAACGTGGTGTTTGTACCTCGATCGAAGAACTTAAGTTGAGTGGGGTTTCTTTTAATGTGCTTGCATTCTTATTTGTCGGTAAATCTACTTGTATCATTATGTCCTTTGTTTCTTTTATATTATTTCGGTTTATGGGTTGAGTTACAGCTTGGGAAAAGGTTTTGATTAGTCTTAGGGGCAAGTTTTCAAGGTATTGCTTTTTTGCTAAATTATATGATAATTTTTTAGTCACCTGTAGTTCTTTAATGTCCCTCTCCTCTTTATATTTCGGGCAAATTCTGTCGAGGCTGTTATGTTCACCATGGCAATTGACACACGTCGGCACAATGGAGTTACAATTACCTTCATGTTTAGGAAGTGCACAATGTGAGCATATCGGAGCATTACTCTTCTATCGTTAGGTTTTAGATCTTCGGTTTCCGTATTTGAAAAACCTTCTTAAGTTAATTAGCTTCAAAATGCTACAAAACAAACCTACCTGCACAGTCAATCAAGGATGAGGCAATAATAAAAAATAAAGGATCAATAAAAAAAAAAATAAAGAACCAATAAAAATATTTGTGTTTAATATGTATCTCAGAAATTGTTAGTCTTATCGTGGGAGCCGATACTAAACTTCAAGAGAAATAAAAAAGTTCATATGACGCATGGCCTCACTGTTAACGGCTAAGGGAAAAAATCAAATTTTGGTCTTCATTGAACAACAAAAATCTAAAAATTTGAAGGAGTCGGAACTTTACTTAGATCATACCGGAATATTTCTAACAGGGGCGGACAAGATTTTTTTAATTTATCTATTGCTTTGTTTTAGGTTTGGCATCATATTGTATGGGAGAGGATTTAAAGGCACTAGCTTAAATTTAGACTCCATAGATGCCAAAAAGATCAAGATATCATACTACCCTACCTTATTTTTATAATACTTAATGAATTTTCAGTAGTAATTATTTAGCATATTTGTTAGTATTATGGCAATTTTCGGGAGGATATCCTGTCTCACTCCCTTCCCTCTCTCCCACTGGGGATGCGCACACTGATTTATGGCACTCAGTCGAGGAGAAAGGATCAGAAACACTCTTGATATGACACAAGTGGGCTAAACCAAAGAGATGTGAAAATGACAAAACCAACCATTTTATACCTAAGGATAATTGAGTAGCGGGATCTTAAGAGTAATATTAATAAACAATGGTGTAATGATGTTGCCAAAGAAAAAAAAAAAAAAATCCTAACTCACCTTTAAAAACGCAAACATTAGGGATCATCTATGCCAAAGGTCACGGGTTCAAACCCACAGGGCTATTGGGAGTAAAAAATCCTTAGTTATGCCTCGAAGTAAGTCCTTCGATGGGGACGTAAAGAGGTGGTCCGGAGTCTGTGTCAGGTACTTGTTAAAGATCACTATCCTAATTAAACCTATTAAATTTAGGACTCCCAATGTAGCACGTCCTATTAGACACAGTAGCATAAAGTGACTTTTAATCAACAAATTTTTTTTTTATAAAATACGCCTTTCCATCACTCTAAAAGAAATAAATCAATACTTCATTTCGTGGCGTATGAACTGAACTGCCACACTCTTCAGAAGATTCCGTCCTGGTGTTTAGGACGGCAAACATCGATTTTAAAGAATCATTTCAATCTTTATTCTACAAAAGTATATAAGATATATACATACTTCTATATGTTATTTACCTTTCCAAGCAACACATTGACTAAGCAGGTGCAAAAAGGGCGAAAAAAGGCCGCTGCAGATTCAATATCGAGGAAGGGTAAGCCAGGAGTCAAAACAGTGAGGAAGCTTTTAACATGGATTTGAACGTTTTAGAAAATATGAAAACATAAAAAAGTTCTTTGTGGATGTAACCCCCGGGTTTTCCATTCTCCCACCATGCGCCCTGATGATGACCCACAAAGGGAGTCGAAACTTGGCAAACAATAAAATAGTTGAAACTATTTAGTTGTTTCATTTAATGACCGCCACCCGGACTAATTCCTTCCAATAAAAAAGTTCTTTATTTAAACTGATAAACAGCCGTTTAAGTAAAACTGTAGTGGCATTATGGACGGCATTTACTATTTGATGACGAATTAATGTTTCGTACCTTTTTTTCTTCTTTTTTTTACAGCTAAGTATTTTACATATAAATCGACAAGCAATATAGAAAAGCAGTGCCTTGGCTAATGTTAGTGAAATTAAAACGATTTTCTGAGAGACATACAACATAGGTCATCGGTTTCAAGCATTTTCAAAATCTCTTCCTTAGAGTCCCCTACTTTACCTCAATCCACTACATATCCAATTCCACACTATGTAGGAAACCTTGAAGTCATTGACCAAAATCTATCCATACTTATTGGAGTAAGCACACTTTTTAAATCACCCGAAAATCCATTCCTAATATTTCGTTACTGGTTCCCAGCAAAAACCTCTCAGACCGGCTGTCTTAAAAATTTAACATGATAACTGAGAGACTAATGAATAGCTTCATTAGATTAACATGTGGAATTTACAGACGCTCCTATGATTCTACTATACAGAATAGAATTGAATCGACCCCCGTTTTCGTCGGTAATACCTTCTTGGTGTCTTTTCCGATAATTCAAAACAAAAAATCTCCTTAAATACCCTATATGCTTACATTTTCATTTGCCCCCTCTATAAACATGAGATCCCAACCAATAAACTTGTATATACTCTTTCACTGATGGGACTCCTTCAAAAAATCATTAGTCATTACGGGATTCATAGGCTATATCCATTCGCAAAACCTTATCAACTACTTTCAAACATAGATTATTACTCCACCCCCTTAACTTATTATTATTATTATTAATTTTCCTAACGTGTGTAAAACTTAAATATTTAGATGAAAACTATTCATTGTTACAAAATCCGATCCATTTCTTTACTGAAGTGTTAAAAGACACCATCTCTGTTTTTCTTAGGAATAAAATTTATTTTCATTTCATTTCACATTTAACGGGCTTGAAGAAGAAGTTTTATAAACATCATTAGAGGCTCTTAAAACATAAAGTATTTGAAATATCGGAATCCAAACTTATCATGATCGCATCACATTCCCTTACTTTACATTTCATATAAGCAAAGCTTAGTGAAAGTAAAAACATTGCGGATTCTTCTATCAGGGGATGCCATCATAGACAATTTAAGATAAACATAAGATGAAAAAGGCCCTGACTGCGCTATTAGACAGAGATAGGAACTGTTGACACACTGGCGGCCGTTAACGATACTAACGACGAGCAGAAGGACCATTGTACGACCATGGCCACAATGCTCACTTACATATAGGGATGGGTAATGGTGCCCATTATACATATATACATGGACTCCTAGATCCTTCCGAGAGATTACACTCATCCAATTGGCAACGGAGGATTCCGATGTTTTCCATGCAGATATACCCCTCATATTAAAACAAATGTAAACAAAACAAGTCAAGGAGAGACCATAAAAAGAGTCTTGGCTGAATTATGACCACCCTTAATGGTGCCTCATTACTCAATTACCGCACTATTTCTCACCTCGTTGGAAGAGAAATAATTACTCGAGCACTTTATTTAAAAGCCACTTATTTATTTCCAAAAGGTCAAGGATTCCGGTTAAAGAATGTTTCAAACAATGGATAGTTCTGGAGAAATAGTGAGCTCATAATGGCGCAATCTCTACTCATTTTCATATTAAATGAGAGTAGTAAACTAAAACAAGGTTGGGCACCCAATCGGTTATCAGATCGACGGAACGACTAAATAACGCATTAGAGAACTATAAATACATCGATTAAATAGATCAATTTCACAATATAACCGTGTAAAATAAATAGATTTTATTTTTTTCGAAACTGAGAAGTAGTATTAGTCCTTGTATTAATCACATCATTGAAATGCACCATGAATAATTATAATACAAATCAATTGATCTTCTATGTTTATAAATGAAAGTACCATTTTACTTATTTTTAAGGCCATCGAAGTATCTGAAAAAATTCTATGGTTGTGAAGCTGAAATTTTTTTATGGCGGTTTGTCTAAATATCTAGAATTTCAAAAAGCTTGTTTTCGTAAAACCCCTATACAACATACTACACATTTTCTGAAAACCTGCAAATACTCATTCCAAATCTGTGGATTTCCAACAACACGATAGTTAAACCATTATAATCTGAGCAGTATAAGTAAAAATACAACACGAAAGACATATTCGTAACTTTGTATCCATGTTTCCATTGGAACACTTTCAATTTACGATTTCTTTTATTGCTTACTATTATTATACGTTCTTATTATTACATATATTTCAGAAATAATTTTTTGATGACTTTGTTAACAATTCTGTACGTAATATTATTTCTTAAATCATGCGTACGAATTGGAAGAATATAACTTGCACGATCCTGTACGAAGATGGCCACATTTAACTATTGTAACCTCCCACTTTACCAATAACATACGTCCATAAGTTATGAGCTTGCGACAAATTTATATTAACTTTTGCGATTTCTTTTATTGCTTACTAACTTTTCTAAAATCTTGCGCTTTCAACGGTATATTATAAGTTATATATTTTTTATTTTTTTTCGGTTGGCGCGACAGTCCTTGGGTGCCCTTCCCGATAATTGATTTATATAGAAAATATTTCGAAAAAACAATAACCATAGTGCGAGAATTTAATCTACTTTGGAGATGATTAGAAGGATAGTTAAAAAAAAAAAAAAAAAATTGCCAATGCTAGAATAGACATATGTTGGATACCGAAGGGAGAGAAACAAGAGGAGAAAACATAAAGAAACATTAAAAAAAAATCCCCCACTCTTTGCGATACCTTAATACGGCGCCGACATAGGATCCCGTTGTGGGACATAATTATCAATTTAGCTAGTGTTTCTTTATAGCGAGGGGCTGCCCTAAAGGCACGGCCATATTTTCATTTCCCAACTCCACAATAACTCCCAGTTTCCCTCCCGCTCCCCAACTCCAGTATGTGTATGTGCTCTCGGGCCTCCCCCCGTCAAAAAATTTTCATTACTACTAAGTTGGGAGCATATGAGGCTCTACGGGGCTTCCTTAACGCCGCCTCCTCCCGCTCGGATCATAACAGTTTATCAAAGTATTCTCTCAGACCGAATACTTTATACTCACTTTTTTATTAACCTTTCCCAGGTGCGTTCTTCATAAGAAGCGCACAGACTATGTAAGGTATATATATTTGCAACAGAGAAGCATTGAGCTATTTAGAAAATATATATTCTATAGTACATTTAGGCATCTTTGACAGTTATTAAATAATTCCCGCTACGCTAAAGAATTAACTACAAACACATACATGGATAACCCGTAAGTCATAATTAGGCTTTTTCTTATATTCTATTCATTTTTTTTTTCTCTATAAGAAACTTTATATTGTCCAATATTTTCCGGAGTTGATCCCTATCCCTATCTGATACGCAATGTTTTAACTTCTTTTTTTATTTGTTCCGAATGACCTTTTATATGCTTCGGACTCGTTACTTCATTGAATAATGTTCGTATTATCTATTCTAATCCATTCTTTTCATATTTCCAAGAAACTTCATTTTCATCACCGACCAGATTTTCAATGTGTTCATAAAGCGCATCGTTCTTTTTTAATGATATTATTCCTTCCCCCACCCTATTCCTCAATATATTATCCTTAGAATTTTTCTTTCTATTTTCAGATAGGATTTCATGTAGTCTCCACTCTATGGAGCAAATTCGGTTTTACGACTGTTTCATAATGGCTACAAATAATTTTTACCTATCGTCATAAACCTATCATATCCTGCCTCACAATTTCCTTTAATAATATTTCGCTAGTTCCGGTTGAACAGATCCGCTTGTCAAACGTCTGCGTTGCTTATGGTTTCTTCATTCTTCAACACTTTCTAGACAGACGCTCTAACCTTCCACTTAACTAAAAAATACTCATCTAGATGACGATCATAAGGCCTATCTGGGCATACGGAGCAGAGCTTCAGGGCTCTACTAAACCATCGAATTCTCCCCAATCAGAAATCCTCAACGCTCCTTATTTTTTCACGAATAAACCCATCCATAAAGACCTGAATGTTTCATATTTTGCTGTTATGGGCCGAACCAGGTGCCTCACCTTCTATGAAAAACTCCATCCCCACTCTAACTTATTAGTTTTAATCATTTCTTCCTCATCAGTACCTGACAATCCTCCGAGGCGTCTGAGAAGAAGATTGCCTCAAGACCTTCCGGTTTGATTACCTACTGGAGTGCTGCTGATGAGCAATTTCTCTACATGCTCTTTTCACGTATTTTATCATAACCTTATATAACTGTTGTATTAACCAATCCAGTTGTAAATTTTAAAGAATGATAATAATAAATATATTAAAAAAATAAATCAAATCTAATTTCAGCCCATTTCTGTCCTATCCGACACACATTGTATCAACAAATGTATATAAGCAGCTTCTTAGGGCTTAGGATGCCACTTCCTATTAAAAAAAGTTCGGGCAATATAGAAAAAATATTTATAAATCATGTTATAAACTAAGAGAAACGATAAATTGATTAAAATTCATATATCAGTTAAGACTAACAACGTTCCTTTATAAATCATTTCATTACTTTTAATTTTCAACTAAATCAAATCACATTTTAAATAGTATTCGACTACGAAATAATAAAATTTCCAACAAGAGAGCTACTCAATCGGAAAAGACGTTTTCTATTAAACGAGGAATCATGAGAAAAATAGAAGGATGGAGTGGGTGACGGGTAGACGATTTAATAGAAGGGGCAGATCTTGCTGTCACCACGTCATCACCATTACAGGTGCCCCCTCAACACCGCGTTTCATTTCGACTTTTAATGACGCCACTGCATCTCGCCTCAAGAAGATATTCCCTGATTCCCTGTCATCTTCCACAGAGGGCTCTTCAAAAAGGGCGTCTTCTAAGGGCTTCTTGTTAGTGGCATCGATTGAGGGCGTCGAGTGAGTAATGGCATCTTAGGGTTTGATTAAATTACGGCCCATTTAAAGAGGCTTGTTCTTTTAAGAAGAGATGGAGATCTACCAGAGTATATAACCTGTCTACAATAGACGAAAAGTCCGGGAATTATATTCAGTGACCCATACAGAAAACCATTCAGTAACCTGTACTATCCATATCAAAACCACCCTCCATAGGGTCAACTGTGGGATAGTAACTAGCATAACAGTCTTCTATTCCCAAGGTCACGGATTCAACCCAGCAGATGGCCCTAGTTTTAAAAGAAGTAAAAAGTCCTTAGTTATGCTGACATCTGGAAAGGACATAAAAAGGTTGTCCCGATCCTGAGCGATGTCAGGTACTCGTTATAGATTCCTATCTTAATTCAACATGGGTAGGCAAGATTTAGGACTCTTACTATGGAATGGTCCGAATTAACAGGATATAAAGTAACGTTAAATGAATAAACAAGGGACCCTCCCTGTTCATAAACTTTAAAGATCTAATTCGATTAATGATACGAAAACGACGTTGAAAAATACTTAAAATGCAGATCTGCATGATTTCAACCAAACATAAATAGTCCAAATTAGATTAATTAATACATTCAGAACCTAAACTGCACATATAAATTCACAAAGTTCTTAATATGACACCAAACGATTATTCTTAATTGTAATAACTCTACTATATCACTAGTTCTGTCCAATACGGATACCTATTATTTCTTGGAAACCCAACGTAAGTTTGTAAATTTGCTTCCTAATAAAATTCCGCTAAGTAGCGAACACAGAAAATGGAGAGAAAATCGATTATATATAACTGAGTTTTTAGAGGTAGATTGAAAGTGAAGAATTATAATTAAGAACGTATCCTCTACACTACTCTACGGTAATAAGTACTATCCCTCGAAAAACCACCCCTCACCACTTTTCGCTTTATCACAAGTCATTGCCATATAATACAGATTTAAATGTAATAACCATCTGAAATTTGGAAAGAAAGAACAACGAATGTAGGAATCCAAATCGTCGTTTTAATCACCCTGATTTGATAACAACGTTTGCTAGTAACCCGAAATGGTCTGAAATATCAGATTTAAGACAGATAAAAAAACAAGACAGACACGAAATAATAGCGTGAATGTTTCAAGCAAAAGCTGAATATGTGAAGCATGTCTTGATCACGCATTTCATGTGATGTCTTGATTGAAAACGGCTAATTTACGGTTTAAGTAGATGAACATGAGTTTGCAAAAGCGACCTTGTCTCACGCAATCACAATGTGTAACTGATGTAAACGTATATAAATTAATTAGGAAGAATGTACTCCTAATGTATTATTACAGGTTAGTGCAAAGAATGAGATGATTCAGGTGGCAGTCATAAAATATCATAAAACAGTAAAAAAGTAATAATTCGCCAACGCTTCGACCCATGCTGCGGGTTTTCATCGGGGCTAAAAAACAAGATACAGTTTGGTTGTTTGATAAAATATTTTATCTAGCACCTACTCTGTATCTTGTGTTTTAGCCCTGATGACATTTTTTTATTTTAAGATTTACTAATTCCAACCGAATCATCTCATCCTTAATATTTAATTTAGTCTTTAATACATATGTATTCAGTCCAAATTAATTTTTGAAAAAATGCATGGAAACAAGACACCAGATTGGATTCGGAAGGTAGATTAACATCATTATTTTAGGGGATTTAATTTAACCTCCTGTCGCGAACTTATTAAGTAAACAGATAATAAGAACATCTCTTGTGTGAATCCTCAAATCTTTCCATGAACTTCTATTTCTCAAAAGAGGCTTCGAGGTCCAATAAATCGCAAGGTATCGCAAGGCGGAATACCTTAAAGATTAGGCCTACCAGGAAAAAGAACCACGAACAATTGAAGTCCTGAAAGAATGAATTCAAACAGGAAGTGGTTCAAATTCCATCTGCAATGCTACGGAATGCGATGAATAACTTCTCAACCAACATATACCAAACTCAATCGATTTTTTTTTTCAAAGAATATCAAGTATAATGGATCTAATTAGTTGACCGTTGTGAATTACAAGAAGAGATTAGTCCGGATTGTGGTCAGTAATAAAAAAAAATTAAATATCGTATAAATTAAACATCATCAGGGCTAAAAAGATACAAAAGGAATACCATGGGTGTATAGTAACATATATATGTGAAAGAACAATTAAAGATAACATAGAAAAAAGAGGTTCATGAATTATTGAACATTATCGTAAAAACAATATTTTATATACTATTGAGTTAGAGAATTTCAGTATGAAATAAATAAAAGGGTAGAAATAAATGGATAGAAATAAATAAATGGGTAAAGAATTCGAGTAATTAAATTACAATGACCTTAGTATACTAATGAAAAGGCTTTACAGAACAAATTATAACTTAAGATAATGTACAAAAATATCACGAAAATATTAGCAATGATTTATCTGAGACAATAAATTCAATATATAAAATAGATTAGAATACAAAATAATTTGTATCCTGTGACAGTGTCCTTTAAGATCCAACAATTAAGATATAGAATCATCAAGGATCATAATAAATTCTGATTTACAGTGATATTAGAAGAAGAAAAAAAAGTATACAATAAGATAAAAGGGTGAAATAAACAAACAACATCAGATAGACAAATGAAATGAAAAACTTCTTTATTATCCTGAGACTAAAGTCCCTTAAGAATAAAATAAAACCACATAATTGATGACCGGAACAATGTTGCTTCGAACAACGAATTGCTAAACTAATAAATATAATTAAGGTTGTAAAAAATGAACCTATCTATAAATCTGCAGTTTGAGGTTATTGTCTGTTTGACTGGGGAAGATAAAAGTTGTTGAAAAGGAGCGATTTGAAGGAGAAAGCAGTTCTTACATGACGGATTTCAGGAGGGATAGAATTCCAAAGAGAGGTTGCTTTGGTTAGAAAGGACTTGTCAAACGCAGCAGCACGGTGAGGAGGTTGGTAGAGAAAGAAGGGATCTAGTAGAACGGGACTGGATTGATGATTAAAATTGAAAGGTTTGGTAAATGTGTTCAACAAAACTAAAACTAAAAAAAAAAATGGTTTAATAAGGTAAATATGAACATTAAATAATAAAGTTTCTTTTATTCAAATATTTGATTTCAAATATCAGTATTATTGAGCGCCTATTAGAAAAGAACGGAGTTATTCTAACAGTTGGGATTTGAATGACGATAGTGAAGAAACATGGCAGAAATGAGTTGGTAGGGATTTCCAGAGAGTTGTAGAGGGGACAAGAAAGGAATGATCAAAAGTTATTGGTCTATGGGAAGGAATGGTAAGGCCAGAATTGCGTGACCTTGTTCCAAGGGAGTGAACTAATGATTTAAATTGCAGAAGTCTATGGATATAGGTAGGGACTTGGGGATTAATACTTTGGTAAAGGTACGATCCTAGAAAAAAATGTCTGTGAATGGGGGGGGGGGGGAAGGAAGGAGGAGTCACTTTAACTCGCCATATAAATGGGTCACATGAGACCTCTTTTGCGTACCGAGGAGAAAACTTAAAAATATGTTCATCATTACCGAGAGGCCACCATATACTAAGTAGCAATAGCCAAAGTGGAGGAAAATGAATGAGGATACAAGGAGCTCACGTATGAATAGTGGAAGAATGTGACGGGAGCGATAGAAAAAATTGAGGGTACTTACTATTCTCCGGGGGATTTGGGCAATCTGGGGATTCCTGGAAAGGATTTAGTCAATGGTAATAACCAGGTCTTAATAAACTGAAATAAAATAAATAACTGCAAGTGATAGTAAAAATAGAATTAATACCGTTAAAAACTTTGATGTTGGATTCTAATGGACCGAAAATATAACGATAGTATTAATATTGGTTAATAAAATCACCGATTTAGAAGTTGATTGCGGCAATTTTCAATATGGAATAAATAATTATTATTAGTAGTAAGTCTGACTAAGTCTATAATCATTTAATAAATATTTCTCAGGAATACAGGAAATATCAGCAAGAAGCGGATATATCCTGGCACGGATTCCTATCCGAATCCCTGTTTCCACTAATTCATTATCTTCATCCAATTAGGACAAGGCGCACGCAAATGTCAAACAGTCCGCAAGCAGTCATGAACAGGAAGAATTAGAGAAAGCTGTGGCGTCGTGCTTCTACAACGCACACATTTGGGCCACGTCTATCAAAAACATCTGATAATGGACAGGCCATGCTGTTATATAATTGCATTTTCCTCCAACGACCGCTAGGCCAAAACATCGCCTACTTTTACGTAAGATAGGAGCGGTTTATTTTATTGTGATTGCCCATAGTCCGAGCAGCGGGATTAGGTTGATGTAACCGGCGACTTGTGTGGTACTAATCATACCAAAATTATAAAGAGATATAAGGAAATGTAATTATCAGTACTAATGATCCACTGGGATTCATTATACAGCATCATAGTAAACAAAAAACATTTCTAAATTATTTCCAGAAAGTGAAATTTACTATTCAGGAACATACTTTAATGGGGAAAACAAAAACGTCAGTATATAATTTTGATAAGAGTTAAAGTTATACAACTCCCAAATAAGTCTCCTTAATTTTTCCTCTTTTAATTTAATCGTGATTGATAAACTCACAGCAAAGAATATTCCAGTAAATAAGACCACGTGATCAGATTAAAACCTGTTAACTCTCGATGGTGATTCTACAATATATCTATTTTTGATAATAGATTTTTTCTCACTTTCTAAAAATTTTCTTAAAGCATATTTATTATTATTAGGTTCCTTTATTTAAAGAAAACATCATATATTGAATTATTGATGTGCTAAAAACAGTAGACAACTAAAACAATCTTAAAAAGGAAAATAGCTTAAATAGGACTAAAAAGGAGAAAACCATGTCAGATGTGACACTAAATTAATAAAAAATTGACAACTTATATTTAATGACATATAATAATTATTAACATATAAATATTATTTTACATAGCAGAAGCGTTTCATTCACAGCCCAAACAATTTTTAGGGCTACAATCAACTATAGTGGGGGTAGTAGTCCCTTTCGTTCTTCCTCTTCACATATTTATTATGTTTATTCAAGCTTATTTTTCAACCGCGTCAGTTTAAAAGCATCTAATAATAACAAATAAGCTAGTATGCAGTTGTCCAGTTGTTTAATGCGTAGGTGCTATTAGAAAGACTCGTAGATTAAATTAAAGATATATTATGCTAAATCATCAAAAAAAGTTGAAATTCCTGAGTGACAGTTATAAAAAAATCATTTAAATATAACTGAGTAAACTTGCAACAATAATAAAAAAACAAAAAAAAAAGCATTTTCAATGTGCCAGTCTCCACTTGCTCTGGAAGAACGTGTGCAAGGGAAACACCAACTTAGGTTTTAAAAACAAGATAACCGCCAAGAAGTGAAACTAATATTCTGAATAACAGATGACTGGTAACGAACATTAGTAAAACATTTATGTTTAGTGGATGTAATTAGTTGAACGTTGAGAATTATTAGAAGGAATTAGTCCGGGTGCGGTCAATAAATGAAAAAAATAAATAGTTTGCTTGCCAACGTTTCGACCCCCTTGTGAGTCATCAGGGCTAAAAAGATTTAAAAGAAATACAATTTCAATAACATTAAATTCAATATTATCTAATTACAATACAATATTATATAAACTATTGAACTAGATAACGAGCTATTGACGCTAGTAAATTACATTTGAGAAACGAATGGATAAATAAATGATTTTATTTACATTATATTCAAAATAATTATAATATATGATGACATAAAATTAAAGCATGCAAGAGCATTAGTTAATCCTACCCCTCCATTTCAAACTATACGGATATTTTCTGGACCCTTTGGGTGATTTATACCTCAGTTAAAAGCCCTCCGACACCGAGGCATGAACTCGTAATTATTTTATTCCAAGTCTTAGTTATCAGGTTGCTGGACAACGCGCGTTACCATACTCGGCCTCCCCTCCTCCTAAAATAATAGAGCAGGAAATGTCTATATTTTATTAATATTGGGAGATATTAGGTTTAGCAAGTCGGAAACACATTTATCTAACATTACCCTGTAATCAATTTGATTTATTTCAATATTTATTTCAATATTGAATAGAAATATATACGACTTCCTCTTCCATCACACCTTACCTATATACGTATATGATGCATTTATGGGCCACGGCTGGTATACACAGTATTCATAGCCAGGCTAAAGAATAACCATTATAATATATAAGCTGTGTATACATTTGAGTAAGCTTCACGGTAGAGCAAGATAAGGGCCTCCGAAAAGGGCCAATAGATAGCTCTTTTCGGCTGTCCAAAGGGCTCTTCCCTTACGAAAGCCAATCACCCTTCAAGGTAGAACACCCCCTTTCATCTCAAATGTACATATATTTCCTCGTTATACCCTTTGTATATACATATATTCTTATGTGTATATAACCACCTTCCATAACTGACCTCCGAAGGGTAGAAGGGCCTTTTTCACACAGTCACTCCTCGTCCCTTTTGTCTCCCTTCCTTTATTTAATAAAGCTTCGACACAAGGACTTATTTATGGCGTGTATCCTTCTCATCTTCGAGAGGTCGATCATTTCGTGAAAAATATATGTGTCCTACAGGAAGGGATATGGACGCCTAGCCGGCCACCCCCGATTCTCTGATACAGCATCTCATTCTAATAATCATAGAATATGGATTCACCATTTAAGTGCATTGGCTGTAAAGTCAGGAAGGAAACGACTACTGTAGAACCATAAAACTAATGTCCATGCCATTATAAGTTATATAATAGTGCTAAAACGTAGCAAAAAATAAATAAAAAAATAAAAATAAGCTCTGAATTCATTATTACACAATGGTTTATTTTTTTCTAAATAACTATATTAGGGTCATTGAATCTTTTTTTACTTGTAGTGAATTCAATTCTCTATCGGATAGCACCAAAGAATTCGTTGTTTTTTTTATTTATTTAACGTTCTTTTATGCTGCTGTGGCTAATCAAACGATGCTACAGTGGAAGTTCTAAAATTTGCTTATCCAGGTTTAATTAGGATAGGGATACCTAGGATGTTTTACTCCTATTAAAAAATCCTAGGACCACCTGCGGGTTCGAACCCGGGACCTTTGGCATAGGAAGCTGCTATACTAACTAACAACCATGCTGCAGGTAACTACACGAATTCGTTATTCTTAAATTTGTACAGCGGACAGACTCTATAACCCAAAAGTTATAGATCTCTGATCTATATCAGTAAATGTTTTGATACGTATTCATTTATAATTATGCATCTATGTTTTATGTGCAGGCTTAAATAGGAACAAGTTAATTTGGTAATCAACTTTTAAAACGATTTTTTATGAGAAAAGCTTGACGAGGAGAGTGGCCGAGCGGACTAACACGCGTGCACATCACAAACTAAGGTTGCCGATATCCGAATTCGGAGATGAGAAAGTAATTACGAGTTCGCGTCTTGTTGACGGGGAGAGAAGAGGAGAGTGTGAGGCTCTTAGCTTTAGTATAATTCCTCCGACCCCACTCTCTGTACAGAGAAAAATCACGTATAGCCTAAAATGGATAGGTATAGAAGAAAAAAGAAATTAAAAAGGCAATTGGAAAGCTTCACTCACGAATGGGATTAATTTATATTTACGTTGCAGACATTAATGACTTAGTTGTTGTTGGTTAGTTAGGGCTTAATGGCACAAAATCCTAAGGTCATCAGTGCCCTGTTTTCTATTTTTTTGTTTTCCTATTTTAAGTATTTTCAATAAATACACACATATTTCATGTACATATACACACACACATACATACATATATATATACATGCATACAATATACATATATATACATGCATACAATATACATATATATACACGTACATACTAATATATACACATACACACACATACATATATATATATACACATACACACACACACACACATATAGATATATACACACACATCTACGTACACATACACTTATATACATATATTCACACATAGACATACACGTACATACATACATATAAACACACGCATACATATACAAACAAATACACATATAAACATATACACTTTTTTTTTTTTTTTTTTTTCCCTTTAATCTTTTTGTTTTTCTTTGTTACTCGAAATATCGATATATATTAGAAACGAAATGTGATTTGCAGATATAGTAATATTGAGAGGAATACTATTTCTAGAGAATGATTTTAAATTTTTGTGAGAATGTTGTTTTCCTTTAAAAACGAGATGACGGATTTAATCGTGTCTTCATTGTCACCGAGAGCCTCGGTTATGTTGCTCGGGAGGCCTAATCGGGCTAGTCTCGAAGTGTAGAAGGAACATTCCTGAAAGAGGTGCTGTACTGTTAAAAGGCTATCGCAATATTGACATCTCGGAGGGGACTGTTTCGTTATGTTATGTATGTGGGTAAGGTTGGTATGTCCTATTCTGAGTCGGGTTAGAACGACTTCCTCCCTTCGGTTTGGTCGACTTGATGTGGCCCAGGATTTTACAGATTTTTTGATGGTTTTTAATTTACTGGGTGGACTTTCACCCTACATGGCCTGCCACGCATCTAAAAGATCTCTTTTTAATGGGAGGATTGCTTCCTGTGGTGTCAATATCGCAGCGCCGCGACCCGGGAGGGCAAGTGCCTGTTTTGCAGCTTTGTCCGCGAGCTCGTTTCCCTTTATCCCCATATGACTGGGCACCCAGACGAATTTTACTGATTTGTTAGAATTTTTCAACATTTTTAAATATGAATGAATTTTTAGAGCGATGGGAGATTTGGGATACATACTATTTAGTGATTTTAGTGAGCTTAATGAATCGGTAATTATTGCTATATTGTTGTTGTTTACTGACATGGAGAAGTGGAGTGCTGATGCTATTGCATGAAGTTCGGCTGTAAATATGGTACATAGAGAATGGAGTTTTATCTTGTGCGTGGAGTTGTTTGTGACGAAGGAGCAAGCAACGGAATTCTCGTTTCTAGAGCCATCGGTATAGATTACGAACGGATCTGAAATACTGTGGAGAAGATGTGAAAATTGGATTTGATAGTCGGTGGGAGATGTATTTGCTTTCGGTAATCGGGTTAAGCGGAGAACTATGTTAGGAGGCGAAAGAGTCCATGGAGGAGTTGAAACGTCCTGTCTATAGATAGGTGTTTTTTCGAGGGTTGAAATTACAAATTTGATTCTTACGGCTAAAGGAAGTGTAGCGTTTGGTTTACTTGCAAAGGCTTTGGTGAATTTAGGTTTGTAAATGTATCTATAGGTTGCGTGGTCTGGATATAGCAGTAGCTTGGAGACATAGTTAATTGCAAGTTTTTTCCTTCTGAACAAAAGAGGAGGTATTCCCGCTTCTGAGCATAGACTAAGAATAGGACTGGTTCGAAACGCCCCTGTTGCTATACGTATCCCAGCATGGTGTACGGCATCAATTTTATTTAGAATTAAAAGTCGAGCGGAACCATAGACAAAGCTACCATAATCTAATTTTGAGCATATGATAGAACAGTATAACTTTAGTAGGGTTGTTCTATCAGATCCCCAGGACGTTCCACTTAGATATCTAAGTATTATTAACCGTTTAGTGGTAACTGTTTTTAAAGAAGATATATGTGGTTGCCAGGTTAGTCTCCGATCAAATATTAAGCCCAGAAACCTATGTGTATTCGTATATGGTATAAGAGAGTTCCCCAGACGGAATTCGGGAGAAGGTTGTGTATTTCTTTTGCGGGAAAAATGAAGACATTTAGATTTTTCGGCAGAAAATTGAAGGCCTACGGATAGTGACCACTGGTATAATCTGTTGATGGCATCTTGTAATTTGCATTTGATATCGTCGATGCTTCCAGATCTATAAATTATGGCTAGGTCATCTGCAAACAATAACGGTTTGACACCTCTCGGTAAGTTCAGTCCCAGATCGTTTATTGCAAGGCAGAACAATATCGGGCTAAGGACGCAACCCTGAGGGACCCCGATGTTCTGCTTACGGTTTCCAGATAGTTTACAGCCTATTTTTACTCTGAATTGTCGATTTGAAAGGAATTCTTTGATATAGGAAAATACAGAACCCTTAATTCCTATGGACGATAGTTTCTGCAGAATTATTTTATGGTCGATGCTATCAAATGCTTGTTTTAAGTCGAAGAATATTGCAACCATTTGTTGGGAATTAATGAAGGAATATTGCGCTTCAGCTTCCAAAGTAACCAAATGATCCATTGTACACCTTCCCTGACGGAAACCAGATTGGAAGGGTTGCAACAGATTGTTAGTTTCTATGAGCCATCTTAACCGTTTGCTGACCATGCGCTCCATTATTTTACTTAAGCAGCTGGTTAGAAATATCGGGCGGTAGCTACTAGGATCTCTTTTATCCTTTCCAGTTTTCAGAATGGGAATTACAATCGAGTTGCGCCAAGCTTGTGGGAGGAGTCCAGTAGTCCAGAGATGATTGTAAAATTCGAGTAGCCATGTTTTAGTTTCGGCCGGAAGGTTTTTGATCATATCATAGTGCACCCAGTCTGGTCCGGGCGTTGATCCTTTTACGCTATTGAGGGTTTCGTTAAGTTCCCACATTGAGAAGGGAATATTGTAAAATTCTGTTTCAAGATGTTTTTGGTTGTCTATTATTTTTTCCTTAGATATGGTACTGTCATTCATAGTGTTGTATATTCCGTCATAGAAATCGGCAAAGATGTTGGAAACAGTTAACGGGTCGTCTGTTAGTTGGCCATTGTCCAAGATAGTGGGGTTTGAAAAAGATTTATTGTTTGAAATTTTGCGGATCTTATTCCATATTTCATTCACGGGTGTAGAGGCGTTGATAGAACTTGAAAACTTTTTCCAAGATTCTTGTTTACACGAATTAAACAATTTTCTACAAATCCCCCGTTGTTTTTTATATTCGATCATGTTTTCCGTCGTCATGTGCCTTTGGAATTTTTTTAATGCTCTTCGCCGTTGTTTTATGGCCTTTTTACAATCCTCATTGAACCAAGGGACTAATGGTCTTTTAGGTGTTCCCGAGGTAGTGGGGTTGGATGCCCTGGCTGCTTCAATAATTATGTTTGTAATGGTCTCACATCCTGTCTCTATATTTAATTCGGTTGGAGGTATTAAGGGTGGCGAGGCAAGAGTTTTGAAGTTAGTCCAGTCTGCCTTATTTAAAATCCACTTAGGTTGAGCATGAGCGGATTTCATGTTGTTAAACTTAATACGAAGTGGGAAGTGGTCACTACCGTGCAGGTCAGGTAGAACTGTCCATTCTATTAAGTTGTATAAGGATGGGGAGCAGAGGGATAAATCTATTGCGGAGTATGTTCCATAGCTTGAACTAAGAAATGTATTTTCGCCAGTGTTGAGTAGTAATAAGTTCGAGAAGTCCAGAAAGTTTTCAATAATTTTACCGCGAGTGTTAATTTCTCGAGAGCCCCATAAAGAATTTTTTCCGTTCATGTCACCAATGAAAAGTACAGGTTGAGGAAGTTGATTAAAAAGGTCTATTAAGTGATGAGTAGTTATTGTACGGTCCTGCGGTAGGTATACATTACAGACAGTAAAGGTGAATGTTTGGTGAATTTTTAACGGCTACAGCCTGTAACGGGGAGTTTATTGGGACAAGTTCGGAATAAAGATTATTTTTCACCGCAATTAAGACTCCGTGTTGATTATGGTTTGTATTTGGACTATCTTTTCGATATAAATCATAATTTTTAATATTGATAATATCAGTAGTTTTAAGGTGAGTCTCTTGAATAGCTAGGCAAAACGGATCTGTTTCGTTTATAAGTATTTTTAAATCGTTTAAGTGAGTTTTATTAATGACTTAGTTTCAGATGTTAGCTAAATTTTAGTTTCAATTTTATAATATTGAAGAGTATTATTAAATAAAATAATCGATTGGAACTTTCTATTCGAGAAATATTTATTTATTTTTGTTCACTTCATACTTGCTAGCCGAATCAGTTGCAAATATTTAAATCAGTCGATATATGAAACAATGAAATTAAATAAAATAAAACCTGTACCAATACAACCCATGAAGAGTTTTGGGTTCAGTACATGTAGAGATTCCTACTGTTTCTAGGCCAACGGCCGTGCAATGAGGTGATTAGGCCTTGATCACGCTCAGCCGTCAGGTTTTTTTTCCCATTTTTATGTATTTATAGAGGCTGGGTGTGCCCCAGAAGGGTCTGCATACCCAGGATCGCCTCCCAGCCTAAATAACAGAACAAATAATATTCCGCCACAGCCGAGATTCGAACCGAGGACTTGGAACACTAGACTAGCGCTCTACCACTAGACCACGCCGCTCCATTAAAAAACTAAATACAACTAAATATTGACAAAATTAATTATAATGACCATAGTGAAAAATAGTGTGGGAAATTTTTTTTAATAAGTGTTTTAGAAGATGAGGCATTAAGGACTTCGAAACGTTAAGGAATAATAAATAATTTATTAATGTAGTAATAAATAAATATGCATAGATGAAAAAGATCCTATGGATTATTTAATAGCTAAATTGTAATGAGTAATTATGGGTACGACTACCTCTTCTGGTGAAATAGTATGAATTGACAGAATAAAATTAGGATCTGGAACTACATAATAACTTTATTTTTGGACCTAAAATAGTTCAAAGAGTAATTAATAGATGGGTAGTGAATTAATATATGTAAATTTAAATCAACCTTTCTAATAAAAATTCTAGATTTGGTCCTACAATTGGCCTTTTTGGCATATTCCTCAAAAAAAGTGGCTCCCAAACCTGAGATAAATAAGAATTATTCGAACAACTAGTAGCTATGGCCTCATAGAAATATAGAAAACCCTACAGAACGGAGACTAAATCATCGAACGAAACGAATTCATCGCCATGATCGGATGGTAATGAGAGAGCATTGGAATGTCAACGGTAGCCCAGGTGGAGACAAAGTGGAGGACCTCTTCTCCGGGAGGAATAGGACAGTCACAGAACAAATATTTGACGAGTGGCGATACACAAGCCGTGGCCCACACACAATAGCCTCCGATGGTGCGTGTCATCCCGATGGCTAGTCAGCCCCTTTAGTAATTATCATAACCATAATCAACCCAGACGAGTACGTTCTCCTTGATTAATCTTACTGTTGACTCAGGTCCACTCAGTCTTACACGACCTTTAGCCCGTTATCAAAACCCTCGCAGTGGTCGGCTCATTAATCAAGAGGTACTAGGAATTCCTACCATCACACCTGGTAACAGTAAAGAATTAGCTTCTATATCATTTATTTATAATCCCTTTTATCTAAGTTTTCTACCGATAAGATCATCCAAGAAAAATAAATGAAATATGTGTTATGATTTTTTTTTTTCTTTACATTTATAATTCCAACTAGGGTAGTTTCTAAATATCCAAATATAAACTAAAATAAGATACTGTAAAAAGAAAATTAAAAGACTTATCATCTCCCAATGAAAGTTGGTAACGTATGGATATTATTTCACTTGGGGAGAGGAAGGGGGTGAGTGACGTGTAGTGTAGTTGCTAGGATAACAGCAGATTACCCTAGACCTTCTAAATCTCGCGAACTAGGAACTATACGTTCAAACGGCTGGTAACCCCAGGATTTTTTGAAGAGAGTAATATATCATTGGTTATGAAGTCTTTTTGAGGGGTATAAAAGGGTGATCCCAAGCCTGTGCGATGTCAGTAACTCGTTAAAGATCCCTACCCGAATTTAATGTGAATAGGGAAAATTTAGGACATATATTGTAGCATCATCCCGATTAGCCACTGTATCATAAAGTAATTTTGAATGAATAAATAAAGAAACAATTCACGCATTATACTGTCATAAGAGGCTAAACTGTATTGTAGGTAGGTAAGCAGTTATTATGTCAGATGGAGGCAGCGCTACACAGTGAGAGAAAAGATCCGTGAAAGTGAATTTGAATGAATTTGTGAAAGTGAGTGCTTGTGAGAGTTCATGAAAAAAAGCGGGACAGATAGAAGGGATAATTTATTCTAATAAAGTCGGAAATATCATTTTAAAAAAAATATATATAAAAATATACATATATACATTTAAAAAAAAAAATAAAACTATATGCTAATGTGATAAAGTTAATTTAAAACAAACAATTGTAATATATACTTCATGAAAACATGTTTTTTTATATGTATTAACTCTCCATTTTAAGCAATGGAACATTATTTATAATTAAAGTTATATAAAAACATTTTTTTTTTTTTTTTTTATATCTGAGGCGTTCCAGCAACTTCATTTATCAAAATCGGTTAATCAAAAGAGCCACTTTATACCATGAATTTTGCACCTTATCAAAACTATATTGATTAAACTCACTATATCATTGTAAAATTTATTGGGCTTTAATATCATGTGTGTGTATATATATATATATATATATATATATATATATATATTATATATAGTTAGTTAGTTAGAAAACTGAAGTTTTAAGAAAAAAATATATCTTACATAAAAAACCATGTAACATGTAACATTCCACTTTACATTCCAGCAGTGTAAAGTGACAAATAGGGCATAAAATTATGTGGTTATTTTGCATAACAATGTTAAATTTTAAAATATTTTTATCTAATGAAACTAAATATAATTATTAAAACTTTTTTCAACTCTTTATTTTTAAAATTTATTTAATAGTTCTTAAATTTATTTTAACAACTGAGATAAGTGAAAGTTGTGTGTTGCCTACACCAGATTTATTCTTTATAGAATAATCTTTATTTTTATTAGTTCCAATAACAAATGGCTGATAACTGTCATTATAGATAAAATATATATCAAATACACAGTTCAACATATAGTTTAATATTCAATCTGCTGCAGTATCTCAAATCAACAGTATCTAGCCAAACTTTTGATTTTTGATAAGGCACCATACTTCCTTTACTAGTCTAGTGCAAATTGAAACCATACCATTTGAATAATTCATAACTTAGATGGTAATCAAACAAAAGGGAAACTTCAAATATCCTTATTACCAACAATCTATCCACCTTCATAATAAGAAACTGATTAATAATAATAATTAAAAAAATAATGATAACAAAAGTAATGACAATCGATTTACTAATAAAATGTGTATAACCTAAAATGTGTACACTATTGCATTCCAGAAAAACATTTTTTTCAAATAAATTGAATTTTTTTATCATCTTCGAGCTGTAAGCCAGGAAGGATTAATGATTGCCTTAGTCAACCAAAAATTATTTTACCCGATGTCATTTCAACATCAACACAAAGATAAAAAAAATAAATAAATAAATAATGGACATGGAAAGATTATTGAGCTAAGGATTCAAATAAATGTCAACTCCATGAATGTTTTAATATGTAATAGGTGAATTCAAAACTGGTAAATATTACATTAATTTTATTCTATTAGAACTTAAAAATGAAATATGCTAATTAACTAAATTTTTTTTGTATTTATATTGTATTCAGCAAACTGGAAACACACACTTCAGGGTAAAATATTTAAGATTCTGACTAACAGCCAAAGACAAGATCTGAACTATCAGAACAGAAATTAAGAAACTATGGTTGGTAGAAAACATATACTAATAAAAAAAGATGACTAATCTTCCTCCTGAAAGTTTGAATAAAAATTTTCGCTATTGGATAATGCTATAATGATAAGCATAAATGTATTTATGACATATCCAATTAATAAATCCACAACATAAATTAATTAAGCAGTAATTGATTACGTTCAAACTTAATATGAAGAGATCCATCCAATAAAAAGGTCATTATATGGATCATTTTTGAAGTTGTAAAACAAATAATTAATATAAATATTTATACTGTTCCATAAAACGGTATTTTATTTGTCTTTATTATTAATAAATCAAACCTCATTTTCTTAATACACTAAGCATAAGTGTCTTGTTTCACACATGCATTATGATATCAGAATCTCTTTGGCCAAGACCTCTACGACACAATGACTGTGTAACAGACAAAAGAACTTTCACCAAGAAACAAATCTAAGACTATTATTCACTATTAATATCATTTAGCTAAAGTTCAATTACACTCTGGGTAAATGAATGTATAATAATCATATTTAAAAAAAATAAAATAATCATTGAGCCTTTTTATAATCATTAGTATTTCAATTATCATATGTAATTAAAAAAAAAATTATGATGAAATATATTTAATTATGGGAATTACTTAATATACTTCTCCAATGTTACATTTAATGTTAAAATTAAACTTATTATGATCATCAACTTATAATGACACAAATAGAAAAAGGAACTTATGATTCAGTCCGTTTAATCCAAAATTAGGAAAATAGAAAAATAACATAATATTAAAATGATCCTCTTTTATAGTTTTACATATTTTAATGATTATCCTACAAAATCATAATTTTTTTAAAAATTATGTTCACAATGGCATTATAAAATTAAAAAAGTTTTTAATCAAACTTGTTTTTAACAACTGTTCCATCATAAGGGATGTTTAATAATAAGAAAGATAAATAAATTCAATATTAATAAAAATGAAAAAAAGTAAGTAAAAAGTAAATTCAATAAATAACGATAACAAAAACATTTGAAATATCAAAGAAGACTAAATCTCTTTGCAATAAGTATTTCTACTTTCAAATAATCAAATTAAATAGATCATTATGGAAAAATAAATAGGGAAGTATTAATAGAAATTTAAATAAAAACTTATAAATAATTTAATAACTTTAGCTGTTTAAAAAAATAAAAATACTTTGAGAAAAAGAAAGATTTCAATCATAATCACTAATACCTTGAAAATATATACTCAGTTATTTTATGAGCATTAAGTTCATAATGATTTATGAAAATTTTATGTCAAAGTAAGATTACAATACTAATTTATTGCATTTACTTTTACATACTATAAAAAAATATATTTTGCAAACAAAAATTCGAACCGTTTAAATATTTCTTTACCTTAATATAAAACTAAAACATTTAAACAGGTGTCTTAGGGTTTAGCATGAAATATACAATGTTCGATCATGTAATGGAACTTTTCTTCTTGTCTTCCTTTATAATTTATTTTTATTGAAAAACATACTTAAAGCAATCTGGTGATTGAATTGGAAAACATATTTATAATTGTATGAAAAGAAATGGATTAATAGAAAAAATATAATGCTATCTATGAATATTATTTCCTTTTAGTGATAAAATATGATGTTTTTTATACAAGACATCTGTGTAACACTGATAAACAAGACATACTCGAATAAGATAACCATGCAACAGGTGAAAAAAGTAGAAAGTAGATTTCAATAATGTTGCACTGATAACAGTAAACATTGATCGATACTTTTAAGTTCTGAATAAGGCATTTCATTGACCTAGAAATAATGCGTGATTGAAACAGTTAGCATAATCAGAATAATCATGTTTATTCATGGTTTCAAACTATAATACAGAAACAATTGAATTTATTTCTTATTACTACAGCGTTATCAGAAAATGTAAACCCACATACCTCTGCCTTATCCAGACATTCTAGATGCTCATCAGAAAGATATTTGTTGTAAAGAGTACGAGCAAGAGTTCCTCTGGGTCGTAACATGATGTTGCATTTGGGAATGCACTGATTAATATCTTCAACAGTGACTCCACCCATTAATATCTGAGGGAAACATAAAATGTTAAGGCACTTCTACAACTTAAGATAGTATTGTTGGGTTGTTAAATCAAAATGGTTCATATGATAGGAATAGTTGACAGAATTTTGATCAGAAACAGATTTAATGTGTCAGCAAACTACAATATGCAGCAATGAAAAGTAATTGTTTCCAAAAACTCTTAATTGCAGTGATTATAAATGAAACGAATTGTAATTTTAATGTTCTTATCAAACAAAACAATAATTAATAATTAAAACATGACATTTTAGAAAACTAGTCCAATATTCTTTGTTGTTTATAACCTGTCAGTTGCAACCTCTTGACATATTTCACACCGAAAGGCATGAAATAAGCAATAAGTACACTTAGATATTACAATAAAATCACAGACAATTACTTTTCGTAAAGATGTATGTCAATATCACTAAGATACTATGTAATTAAAATTAAAATAAATACATTTTCAAAGGCTACCTCTAGGACGTGGAGAGCTACTGTTGCGCTCCCAGCGTTGGAATTTTGAACTTCTCTTTCAAAAAGTCTTTAATGATTAGATTAACTGAATATTTCAGTTAATCTCTCAGTCAATAATAATAGCATTGAAAAATAATCCATTACCTTCACATCGTTTTCTTACATTAGCCATTTTTCTATTTTATTAAGATAAGATGGATTTAGCAAGTGTGCAATGAAATAAGTAACAAAAGTCATGGCCGACTACGGCAAATTTGACCTTTTAAAACAGCGGGAAAATATTAAATATTGAGAATTTTTTTAATGATTCTTTGTATTATTTAGAACGATTATCTTTAATTTTTAAATATTTTTTTGGATCTTTATAAAAAGTAATAATGCTAATCCTACAAACTTAAAATAAAACATTTGAAAATTTTCAAAATTGTTGTATTTAAAAATATAAATATTATAATATAATTTATATATTCATAGATATAAAATTATTTTTTAACATACTTATTGAGTTTAAGACGCATATGTATACTAAAGTAATATTATAGTTGTATGTAGGAACTTAACTCTTTCATTTAGCTGTTATTATGTTGGTACTAAAAATCTTTTTAGTCTAACAGCTTCACTTAAAACTAGGTTCATAATTACAAGCCGGTCTCAAAAGGTATTATAACAAATTTGATTAACTAATTAACATGATACATGTTAAATATATACAATTAAAAGATTTTATATTTTTTAAAACTTATGTCATTAATTTTTATTTACTCAGTTACTAAAATAGTAACATTTTCAATATCTTCAAATGAGATTTGTCCATTTTGTGTTGTTCAGCATTGATTAAGTTAAGTAACTATATGACTTAAAATTATTAAAATTATAAACAGAAAGATACCTATCAACATTTTTATGACAGTTATTTACTTTTAATATAATTTTACTTATTTAATATTGTCTATTCTATTTCAGTGTTCCGAAATTGTTCGATCAATCAATATCTATCATCCTTTAAACAAGACTCAATACTTTTCGACTCATCATTTTCAAGGTATAATACTAATATATGATATTTTAAAGAATATTTTAATGGTCATATCATAAATTATTATTTATAATTACAATTAAATGAATACTACTGAATTTAATGAACTTCATTAAACAACATCCTTATAAAATAAGATTTGTTTTATCAGTATTTTGATCTTATTATACTAAAGAAAAAAATGTATTTATAAGTTTTTCATATGTATCAAGAAATAATTATTTCTCACTTCAATAATTAACTATGTGCCATTATGTTTTTAAAGCAAAAATCATAATTTATATTTTTTAATCTGATATTAGGAATTTAAATCAGAATAAGAATAATATATTCAAAGTATATTTAATATCATATTTGGCTTATTTTAATGAAACCGATTCAACACCAAAAAAACTTAATAAATTAGAAAAAAATGTAAAATAATTGAGTAATAGTTATCTATCAACATTTTAAATATACAATAAAATATTAATAAATTAATTATTGTTATTGAAATTACTCGAGATATGTTTTCATTACTTCATCTATTGTTTGTTAAATAATTTATGCAATTAAATTACTAAGTTACAGGCATTTTTTTTTCAATGGTCTCCTGTGCTTAAAGTGCTCAGATGCACTTTAAAAAAAATACATTTATTGATTTTAATATTATTATTAATATCCATATTATAAACATTTAAACTATTATTATCCATATTCTTATAAAAAATAATATTATATGATATATTATGATTAAATACTTACCAATATATATAGAAATTTCTTTGTTAGTGGTATTTATTTATTTACTGAGTGGCTTAGTTATGAATTTTTAAAAATTATCATGTTGTTACATTATGTTACAAAAATACATTATTACATGTACACATAATTTTAATTGATACATTTTACAAATTTTGTTGCATTTTCTTGAGTAATGGAATATTTTCACTCCCAGACTTTAAACTTTTTAACTCTAAAAAATTAATTAATTAAAAAAAAACAATGCATTGTTTTGATCTTTTTTTTTTCTTTTTTTTACTATTCTGGAAAAAGGCTTTTTTAATACCAGTCTGACTGATATCTAAACACAATCAGTATTTTAAAAGTTTTGTTTTGATTAATTTGCATTTTTATCTGCAGAAGGCACAATCTAAATTGTAGATCTGAATGGATCAGCTATTTTTTAGAGAACTTTTTCCTAATTTTATAATTAATTGATTCATAATTCAATACAATTTTTTAAAAAAAATTCCGAATAAAGATCTATCTAAAAATATCCACTAGAGAAGAGCAGTTTATCTTGGATAATATCAGAAAAAATAGATATGTTCTTTACATAAAATTTCAAAATTCATATCTTCTATCCATATAAATAATTACTTAGAACGATTGCTTTGCAATTTCACTAAGGAATTTTTCTGACCCAACATTTGCAGTGTTTAGTTATTTTAGGCTCTCCATTTTATTTCATTATTTTATCGATGCGAAAATTATTTTCACTATAAAGCAGTTTTCATAAGGAAATACATGTATTGGGTAAATTTTACATTTTTTTTTTCTACTTTATGTTTAATAACTAACATTCTAATGGTATTTACAGTCACATATTTACAATTTTTTGTGTTAACTAGATTTTTATAAATATATATATATATATATATATATATATATATATATATATATATATATATATATGTATGGTGTGTGTGTGTGTGTGTGTGTGTGTGTGTGTGTGGTTTGTGTGTGTGTATTTATGTGAGTGTATATAACAAATTTAAATTTTTAATTCATAAACCCCATTGAGATATTGGTATAAGTTAATTGCATTGGTCTCCTGTATAAGGAAATTTTCTGACCCAACATTTGCAGTGTTTAGTTACATTAGGCTCTCCATTTTATTTCATTATTTTATCGAAGCGAATATTATTTTCACTATAAAAGCAGTTTTCATAAGGAAATAAATGTATTGGGTAAATTTTACAATTTTTTTTCTACTTTATGGTTTAATAACTAAGATTCTAATGGTATTTCAACAAATATGACGATCGCTATACGTGATTATATGAGCATTATTTGGTAATTATTGTTAACAAAATTAATTTAATAATATTATCATAATTAGTTAAAAATATTATCACACTTAAAGGTTGAAAAAAAATGTTGCCGTTAGTTCCATTAAATGACAAGCATTTATTTGTTCTTACTTTCACTAACCTATATATGAAATATATAGTAAGATAAAGTATTGTGATCGTGGACAGTTTCGTCTTCCAGTTTTCTACGGAAATAGACGTTTTAGGGTCCAAATAACTAAGTCCCAAAAAAAGTTTGTGTGTGGTAAGTTTAGCAAGAAAACAAACACTCGTAAGAAACTGAAATTCCATATTTAAGTCGACTATACGCTTGAGATGTTACAGTAACTTTTTCAACGAAATCGGCTCACCAAAAGTGCTCCTTTATACCATTTTGCACCTTATTACGATTTTCTCAAAAACTGCCTTAAAGATATTGACTAAACTAGCTATTTCGATGTAAAATTTAATGGGCTTGAATATTATGAGATTTAATTATGATTGAAATAGTCTGATAGGGTTTAAATGCCGATATTTTAATTATTTTTCCTCTAAAGTACCTTTTATTTTATAGATCCTGAAGAACTGCCCATATTATTTTATTAGGACTGATAAAAAACGGCTAAATATAAACATTGAACGAATTTAATAACCAACTAATGAAGAAAAAAGCGACAATAGTTTTTTTTTTTTTTTTTTTTTTTTTTTTAAACATAAGAACAGCTACGTAGACATATGATATCTTACAACAATCAATTTATATTTTACTGACCGCCTCCCCGGACTAATTTCTTACTTTATTTATAAAAGTTAAAACAATATATAGTATTTGGTCATTTCTCAATACTTATTCTTTTGACCTAACGTCAGGAAATTATCTTTTTCTATTTTAACTTTTTTTTTTTTTCTACCCCTCCGTTTATTTATTACAAACAAATACATCATATAGAGCATAAGAACTAAGAAATATATATACATACTAACCAAATAATTCCTTTTACTACCCGTAATGATGGAGTTTAGTTGACCGTTAAGTAATAAGATGGGGTAAATGGTTGGGGGTGCGGTCATTAGAGAGAAACACACATTAAAACAGTGCTATTTTAATTATGTACTGATGTTTCGGCCTACATTGTAAGCCTTCATCAGGGCTAAAAGAAACAAGATTCAATTGTTCACATATTTCTTTAAACATTTAACCATTTTCTTGGTTTCTCTTTATCTTACTGAAATATTATCAACTTTTTTTCTTTTTTTTTTTTACATCATTTATTGAAATTTACAACTGTACTTCAAGGTACAACAAGTAAATGTGACTAAAGTTAATTGGCGTGAAACAAACTTGAAGAAGAACTACCCAATGGCAGCACTTCTGTAACTTTTCTACACTAGAAGGTCTCGAGGATTGTCAGGAATTGAAGAGGAAGAAAGTATTGAAACAAGAGGATTAGTGTGGGAATGGAGTTTGTCATGAAAGGAATGGTATCTAGATCGGGCTAAATCAGCAACATACGGAACGTTTAGGTCTTTATGGATAAGTTCGTTCGTGATAAAGTAAGGAGCATTGGGGATTTTACGAAGGATTTTGGATTGTAGGGATTGGATACGGGAAGAATTCGATGGTTTAGTAGAGCCCCAAAGCTCCACTCCGTAAGTCCATATCGGCCTTATGATAGTCACGTAGATGAGTCTTTTGTAGTTTAGTGGAAGATTAGAACGTTTGTCTAGTAAGTGTTGAAGAAGTCGAAAACGTCGTGCAGTTTCTTATCGTTTCAGTCTTGTGTGAGGGTTCCAAGTAAGGCGTTTGTCAAGGTGCAGTCCTAGATATCGGATCTGTTCAACCGGGACAAGAGAAGTATTATTGAAGGAGACAGTAGGGCAGGATGTCATAGGTTTACGACGAAGGGTAAAGGTAATTTGGTTGGATTTGTTGACATTAATTTTAATTCTCCAGTTCTGACACCATACCTCAAGGTCTCTGAGGTATTATCAACTTAATTTTGTTTACTTCCGTACTTTATAAAAGTCATCTTATCAACTATCTTTATAACTGTCATCCATACTTTATAACTGTCATTATCATTTTACATTTAATTTTATGTTTGTTCCCTTATTATATTACTGTCACAGATTATTATTATTATATACCTCACGTATTATTTAGTCTATAATTACATTGGTTGTTATCTTGTTTCTTTTAGCCCTGATGAAGGCCCACAACGTAGGCCGAAACGTCGGTACATAATTAAAATTACTAGCCGTATTTTAAGGTGTTATATTATAATGTAATAAAAATAAGACAAACCAATGCAGTTATATTTTATTTGTATTTGTTTTTATTATTGTGCGCTGGATGCGGTTGTTCTTTATTTGGGGTTAGGTCATTTCTTTCTTTAATTTCAACCACTAATTCACACCTTGAATTAAATTCTGGGTTTAAGATTCCTTCCAAAAAACTCATATTCCTAAATAGAATAACTTAATGTCGTGTTATCTATTACTTGTTCGATTACTTTGAAAAAGTTATGTCATACCCACATGCTTTTTTACAAATCTTGGCAATTTCGGCTATGAGCAGCAAGGAGTTATAAACCATAAAGATTCCAACGAGATCCAAATACGGGAAAGGCAAGGAGATAGGTCACTCACCGCCGGGGGCAGCCTTGCATAATAGTTTGAATGTGAACCACAAGGTCCCGATGGCGATCTGATCCTGCGATGAGCCATGTATAACTGTACTTCAGGCCAAGCAATACTTATCGGTAACAGAAGATAAAATATATTTCATTAGCGGAAATAAATATGTATTATAATTAGGTATGTAACTATGTTTTATTAATTTTCTAGATCGATAACTCATAATCTCGAAATTTCGACATATTTATAATTTCATCTTCATATCATATAACAAAATAATTTATCTTAGTCACCTCCCGAGTGTGTTGCGAGGAACAGTTGCAATAGATGGAGGGAGGTTTCTGTCGAAGAATAAATGATCTTTAATTATTTTTAGTATGTAATATTTTTAAGATACTATTTTTTCTAAAATCTTTAGCATTCCAACGGTATATGATACATCTATATTACTGTTCTTAAGTTCAAAGAACAGTTCATATCAGACGATATGGCCAATTTTATAAAATCTACAAAATCAAAGGTACTTTAGAGGAAGAAATTTTAAAATATTGGTATATAAGTCGTGTCAGACTATTTCAATCAGAATGAAACCTACATTATATTAAAGCCCGTCTAATTTTACATCGATATGGCGAGTTTAATCAAAATCGTTAAAGCCGTTTTTGAGAAAATCGTACATAGGTGCAAAATGCATAGAATTAAGTGGCTCTTCTGGATTAAAAAAAATTACTGTAACGTCGAGTTTTCGTTTTCGCGCTGGACTTAAACGTGTATTTCCGTTGAGAACTGAAATTCGAAAATTTTCACAATCGCAATACTTTTCCTTACTATATATTCTATATATAGGTAAGTGAAAGTAAAAATTCCATGTAATAGATTAAAATTGATATCCAGGAATAGTAAATTTTAAAATACTTTTTCTTGAACACAAATTATGATTTTACAAATTATAATTTAGTGCTATCCATTAATCTTATTTTATTTTGCGAAAACATTATTTATCCAGTGGATGAAGTAATACAAAACAATATATATTCTAAGAAATTGACTTTTCGTCTAAACGAAAAGCCATTTTTTTGTACTCTTCTTTTAATATATGTGAAAAGCGAATTTCTAAGTCGCTTCAATATAATTGTTCAAGTTTGAGGTATAAAATATAGATTGTTGTTCATATTGTTAATTCAAATTTAGGTTTAAACAATAGGGCGTCGTAAAGGTAGTACTCATCGTATACATTTGTCATATTTTAAATAACATCACAAAAAACACGTATGAACAGGGATTGACTTGCACTGGGAATCCCTTAAGAGAAAGAAAGAAAAAAGAAGTATGATATCTACACACACACACATGTATAATGATGTTTAGCTTTATTGGATGATGTGGAAAGCGCTTCGTCTTTGCAGCGCCTTAAGAAATTCAAAATAATTTTATTTTTTTTCACTGCATATCTATTACTCGAGTATAATTTTTTTTTTTCTTCATTAAGATTACTAATTGATGTAATGTATAATCAGGATTTCTTCTTTTCCCAGATATTTTCATCCACATATTTATCGTCTGTTTTTTTTTTTGTTTTTATCCATATAGACAATGGTGTCCAGGTACTGACACTTAATTGAATATTGAAAATATTTATTCATATCTTACGGATATGGTTATTATCCATATTGTAGGATATCGATACTTTAATTAACGACTTATTGATTAATTAAATACAGGTTTGTCTGAGTGGTAAAATCAAGGTGCGTGCTATGGCTGTTTTAAATAAATGCTTAGCAATTGGCTAAATAAGCAATAATTGAGCATTGCATGGTTAAATTCCGGTTTGGGATTTCGAAATTTCAATAAATGCATCGGTTATGATATCACGCCCACACCTTGCAGGAGTTTAATTTTATGGTGGGACGGAGTGGGGTGGGGGAGAGAGGAGGCAAATTATTTCAATCCCTGCGGCTGTCGTTAATAACGTAGTTAGTCGGAATTGAACACAGTGATCTAATGGTAATTTTTCTCTCGTCGTTTTCTATTTTCGAACGGCGTTTTCGTAAACTTTTAGGATGCTGTCAGAAAGGGAACAAAACCTTAATTAGAGGTATGAGAACCAATATGGAAAATGGTAGTTTGGTGCCTATGGTCCAAATTAAAGTAATAATTCCAAGACTAAAGAGACCTTGCGTAACGTGTAGAGCGCTCGGGGCGATCCTCGGTCGTGACGGCGAGAAAAAGAAAAACTCCAAGGTGCAATTAACCCCCGGGACAGGAACGCTCTCTGTAGATCAAACAATGTACTCGCTAATCGCTTCTATTTAGGCCCACTAATGTCTATCTCCGCCCTCAATGTTTGGGAAAGGCTTCAAAGTCTAAAGACTTCATCTCCTATCTTTTATTTTACCTCTTTCAGCTCTCTTCTGAAAAGCGAGGTGTGCGGTAGCTCTATGAAACTAGAAAGCATTTGTCTTTAATGTTCGGGCTTGGCATTGATTAATGGCTCGAACAGCAAATCATTAAAAGAAGGACAAAGTATAGTAATCATGTGATTCTAGCAATTATTGGTTACAGAAGAGTATAAAATTTCTCAAGACGTTACCTGTTGTGGGAGAAAATGTAAAAAAGATAACCCATGTTAATGATTAAAGATGGGTGAATATTCAAATTGAAAGTAATGAGTATTTTAACCAAATTATCGGACTGTTGAAGTACCGAGTTAGCATAGCATGCATACCAGCTATAGACAAGGAAGTACGATAAGAACTCAGCTTTTCACCTGAATACTTTCTATTTTTTCATGTTCTCAGGAATGCAAATTTTCTTGGCTTTGCCAGAATATTTACCTACCCGGACCAAAGTCAAGGGCTAGGCATAAAATACTATACTATGTTTAAGAATTTTCTGATGATACTGGCTGTACCTTGATTAACTGCTTTTTGTCCTTCTTCCAGAACCTTTTCGGGAAGTTATAAGTTTTTAGTTGCTAAAATGGTGTCATCTGGAATTAGAACATTGCCAGAGATAATTATCGGATATACCTTGATTTGTTCCAGCTTATAGACTTGACGTAGTTCCTGGCTCAAATCTTGATATTTTCTTATTTTCTCAGCAATAGTTTTGTCGATATTGTCATCATTCGGGACAGCAATATCGATGACATAGCCGCATTTTACATTTTGATCCATAACCACTATGTCCGAATTGTTGTTTGATATCCTGTGATCGGTAATAATGGAACGATCCCAGTATATTGTTTTTTTTTCACCTGACAGTACCTGTTTTGGTTCATATCGGTAATAAGGAACCTTGTCTGCTATCATTTGGTATAACAATGCCAGCGATTGGTGAATAATTTTTGCCAAGTTATTTTGCCTCATAAGTTATTCTCTCCCTGCCAATGCCTGACACCCATATGATACATGTTGGATAGACTCTATAGCCGTTTTACAAAGACGACGTCGTTCACTTATATTCTCTCCACAAATGTATTTCCTATACGCATTGGTTGAAATCACTTGATCTTGAATGGTCAAAATAAATCTTTCCGTTTCGGGAAACAAGTGACTTTTTTTAAGCCAGAAGGTAGAAGCTTCCCAATTCACTCCTGATTGGGACATAGAGTTTTGTATGAATTATTATTAACAGCTATATTTGAAAATACGTTTAAATTTCTATAAAATACACAAAATAACTTTCCCGTTGGCAGCACTGCAGCAGCTAAACTAAACTAAAAGGTCTTGAGTTCATCATATTTTCAGACGCCATGGAGGATTATCAGGAACTGAAAGTAGTGGATTATAGTTGGAGTGGATTTTGTCATGGAAGGAGTGATACCTGGTTAGCGGAAAAACATAGGGGATATAAAAGTCTATGTATGAGTTTAATCGTAACAAAGTAAGAAGGAACGTTTAAGATTTCACGAAAGAATGGATACGCGAAAAATCGTATTGTTTAATGCTCGACTCCGTATGTCAGATAGGCTTCATGATTGTCATATAGATGAGCCTTTTGTGATGAAGTGGAAGATTAAATAGTTTGTTCAGTAAGTGTTGAAGTAACCGAAAACAACGATTAGTTTCTTGTTGTTTCAGTCTTATGTGCTGATTCCTTGAAAGACGTTTGCCAAGCAAGAACCCTAGATAGAATTATTTAAGTGGTTTATTTTATAATTACAACAATCAGTTTTAATTTTGGACTTTATCCATTATAAGATTTATTTACGCTTTAAACATTTTTTTTATCATATTGTTGGTTTTGAAATGTATAGAATTATACGGCTCGGGTGGCGGTTAAACAAATAAATAAATAGGAAATAGTGGAAAACTATTCATTAACCAACTTTTCGATCCACGTTGTTTGTCTTTATCAGGGCTTCCGCGTTGATGTAAACGAGATGAATGAACTACGTCCGAAAAAGGAAAAAAAAAAAAAAAAATTTCTACGCATGTTCGATATTTTGAAGAAAATCTAGTTTAACTGGTGAGACGTTGTTCATTTTCTGGCAATACTAGCTGAATACATCGAGTTGCTCATAAAAAAACATTCTCATCAATCTTTATTGGACATATTGCATATACATTTTCCTTTATTTATTTTAACCTATTCTAATTTCTTAATTTATATTATTTGCAATTTTCTTTTAACATTATTTATTTCTCTTACAAATATTTTTTATTTTATCTCTCTTCAACTTCGTTTAAAATTAAAACCTTTGGTACGCACATAAAAATATCAAAGTTCTATGCCTAATTAATCATATCAATACATTTACTCTTTCATTGTCATGCAGGTGATGGTGGATGGCCCTCAGGGAGTCTAAAAGACTAAAAATATCATATCAGAATGAGTATTTATATCGATTCTTAGTCGACTAATTAAATGAAAAAGTAGCCAAACATTGAGGCACAAATATTGAAATAACTGAAATCGAATGATGTTAAGTACACCTTTCGGTCACTATTCATGCATTGAATCTGTTTCGTTGATGGTTTTCATTTAGGTGCTTGATTTTTTTTTTCTTTCTCGTAGTAACACTCATTTCAAGTACAGTAAATATATTTATGTGTCACAATAATGAATAGTCTCTATATTATAAGCAGTGGGACATTTATTTTTATTTTTTATGTTTATTTTTTATTTTTATTTTTATGGACTGTTTTCGAGCTAAAGATAAGGAAAGTTTTCGTACATACCAACTTCAATAAAGCAAACAGGCTTATTATATGATAGTATTTATAGGTTTTTAGTGTATAGTATAGGTTAGTTATTTAGTATATGTTGCATTTTTTTAAAAATAACAATGAAAACCCGTATGTACAAATTAGTGCGTTATTTCATTTTTTTTTTTTTTTTGCCTTTATTCAATAAATTTATTTTGTAAGTAATACCTAAGAGTAACTAAGAATTTTCTCTAATCTAATTGGAGATTTTTCTTCTACAAGAGCTAAAAGTTTTAGTTTAAAAACATAACTTTAGTTTGAATTTTTCTTTGTTTTGTGTTTTTTGCTGTTCTTCAAAAGTCTCTCAATGTTTTCCTTTTCTTCTGCCACTCCTCTTCGAGCAACGTTTTCAATGATCAGGTTTTCTAAAGTATGTTCTGATAATTTCCGATTTATTATATTTGGTCAAAAAAAAAAAAAATGTTTATCTGGTTCGGGTATCTGGTTCATCGATTAAAAACGTTTTTGCATGGTGATGGTTTTATTCTCTGTCTTCTACGTTCATGTATGCATTTATTAATACTTTTTACAGACATAGTGAACATTCCTTTATCCCCAAAATAATTCCATAGAATTAAAAGATATTTTCATTACGTTAACAATTACATTTATTGTTTTTTTTTAATTAAAACAAAATAAAATTTAAAATAACGAATTCCACGCTATGCTATGCATACCTCTATGAAAAAGTAAGATGGATGCCATGTCTGTGAAGTGTTAATTTAGAAGTAATATAAGCATTTTTCATTATTAATATTTATTAATTGTTCAATTATTCTTTGCGGATGATCGTGATTAACGTTTTGATTAATCGTTTGGTAAAGCGTCTCTCAGGCATCAGTAGGTTATCTGGGAAGCTGTTGGAATAAAGAAATAATTAACTGTTGTACGAGAAATTAAGTGCTTTTCCAATTAACAACAAATAAATCAACAATATTTAAGTAAATAATTAATATTCCGATTTATTCATGGAAATGCTAAATATAATTTTTAGCTAATGATAAAAAAATAATATTGGTATTAGCATATTAAATCTTGCGCAATTATTAAATAATAATTACAAATTTGTGCCGTTATCCGCAATATAAAATTTATATATTCCAAGTGAGTGTTGACTTGAATGTCAAGACTTGCAGGCCAATTAGTGCTGATTGACATGGTGTCTATGTCACAGGCTCTGTGTATGTCAGCCGACATCATTCTTTTTTTTTTTTTTTGTAGCTCATGTCATAGAACTTGTAATGGCTGTAAGATCTGTCATATATCAGTTGACAACGTTATTAAAAATGTAACCGATTTATAAATATCGTAATTTGAAGGTACTTTATAAATCATTATTTGACAGAATTATTGGAAAAATATATAACAATGTTATGTCTAATGTCTAGTACATAATATAATGTTATTTCAGACAACTTATATATTTAAGATGATCCATTAGATTATCTACTTACTTTTTTTTTTTTTGTGTGTGTGATGCGGTTATAGGCTTAACGTTAATGTATTTTTAATTTTTAAAATAAATCTAAAAACCAGAGCTTACGAATTAATAACCATGTCTGCAAGGTATATAATATCTATTTCAATCCATTAGTTTAGATATTGATTTTTGCTGTCAGTGGTTATTTGGATAATATAGCAAGTATAAATTTACAATTAGTGTACTTGAAATTATATTTTATTTCATTTGAAACATTTATTTTACACTTAATGTATTTGTCTGCAACAATCCCTTGAATTCATCACCACATTACCATGAACGGAATTAATACTTATTTAAGGAAATAAAGGAAATTTGGTTTTTATTTAATGATAAAATAATTATTAAAAAGAAAACTTTATTTATTTTTTTTATTCATATTTTATTGAATTTTACAACTGTATTAACATAAATACAATAAGTAAAACTGTTGAATTAGAATAAAGGGGGTGAAAGGCTTGTGAAGAAACTACCCAGCGGTAGAACTTCGATGTTTATTTAAGTAAGTAGATCCCGAGGCATCTTCTTTTCAATCGCCTAGGAGGGTTGTAAGGAGTATGTGAGGTTGATAGGTTGCGGACAAGAGGGTTTATATGGGCTGGGAGTTTGGAATTAAAAGTGGTATATATGGTACGAGAAAGGTCTGTAACAAATTGGATATTAAGGTCGTTATGGATTATTTTATTTGTGACGAAATAAGGAGCATTTAGGATTTTGCGAAGGATTTTGGACTTAATGATAAAATTATAAGAATAGAGTTTCCATTATTTCCTTATTAAATATTTTTTTCTCTTTTCTTCTTTATTCCATTGTAAACTTATGTAATAATTTGTCTTCAACCATTTTTATAACATCATATGAATTTTATTAATTATATGAGAGAAGTTGGTTGAGGGTGCAGTTAATTTAACACACAATTAAGAGTAAACTTAATTTATTGGTGCCAACGTTTCGGCCTAAATTATAGGCCTTCTTCAGGGAGGTTGTGTGAGCTGAAAGGCGTCAGTCAACAACATCATTCATCTTTATTAATTATACATTGATTGGAACTTGTAATTTTGCTCAGATCGTGAAAAATGTTTTCAAAGAAATTATAAATATACTTTTCCAAAAATATACTTATAGCCATTTACAACTTTAAAAATACACTTATTATTAAATACAACAAGTAGATGTGAGTAAAAATATAAAAAGCATATAGAGAAGCTTCCCATTGGTAGCACATTAAACATATTCTAAATTAAAAGGTTCCATCGGAGCAGAATTCAGAATCCTCGGAGGATTATTAGAAGTTGAAGAGGAAAAAAGGATTGGGACTAGCGGGCTAGAGTAGGAATGGATTTTGTCATAAAAGGAGTGGTAGGTATCTGGTTCAGACCAAATCAACAACACGCGGGATATTAAGGTCTTTATCTACGGTATTTACTAAGTAAGGAGCATTGAGGATTTTAGTTTGCAGGGATTGGATACGGGAAGAATTTAATGGCTTATTAAAAAAGCTCCAAAGCTCTACTCCGTAATTTCATATAGACCTTATCATATTCATGTAGATGAGTCTTTTGTAGGTAATTGAGACAATAAGACATTTCTCTTGTAAGTGTTGCAGGAAACACAGAGCTGCTCCTAGTTCTTTGAGTCGTTTAGAGGGTTCCAAGTAAGACGTTTGTCAAGTTGGAGTCCTACATATCAAATGTTTTCAACAAGGGCATCCGGAGTCTTATTGAAGAATACCGTAAAGCAGGATGAAATAAAAATACTTTAAATCAATAATATAGAGTGATCCTTGAGGTAGTCATCTATTTATATTTAATTGTGGATGTAATTAGTTGACCGTTGAGAATTACTGGAAGGAATTAGTCCGGGTGGCGGTCATTAAATGAAACAACTAAATAGTTTCAACTATTTTATTGTTTGCCAACGTTTCGACCCCCTTTTCTCGATTCTCCCACCATGCGCCCTGATGATGACCCACAAAGGGGGTCGAAACGTTGGCAAACAATAAAATAGTTGAAACTATTTAGTTGTTTCATTTAATGACCGCCACCCGGACTAATTCCTTCCAGCAATTTATATTTAATGTTTTAATATCCCTGTTCTAATTTATGTCTATACGTTTTGTATAATTGAGAACAATGAGAGTGGTAGAGAATATGGGACTAATACCACAATTTATATTGTAACCAGATTGGTTATTGTTATACCATAGATATCAAACAACCATCAACCATAGGTACTTACTGTATCCTATTGACGAACTGTAGAACATCTTTTCTGAGGTTCACCTCTCCATCCTTCCTTAATTTTCCTGGATGGCCATTCAAAATTTGTTTGGACAATCTTGACAAAGGTATTCCCTCTACGTGTCTAAGCCAAACTTTTTATTTTCTTACTAATGTCTGCTTCAAAGTAGAGATATTTTAGTTTTGTGTACGTTCTGATCCTATATACATCATTATCTTGAATAGGTCCAAATATTTTATGTAGATCCTATTCTCCCATACTATCAAAATTATTCGTTAGCAGTTGTCATATTTCAGCTTTCACAAGCTTGGAATTTCTATGAAAATGTTAGAATTTTTGTTTATGCTGTAAAGATATTACGAAATTAAAATAAAAAAATAAAATATTTGCTAAGCTATGTGGAACGTTCCCTTTTCTAATTTTATTATTTAAAAGCGTCTTGTAATTATGCAATTGCGTACTTTGGGAATAAGTTACATAAATCCGAATAAGTAATAATTATAACCCAACTATGATAAGATTAAAGTTAAATTAAAAATTCTATAAATAACATAACCAAATAAAAAAATTATAATAATTATTATAATGAATAATATGTTTACTTTAGTATATATTTTAGAGTTGATAACTTAGTATAATCACTTACTTCTTTTATTAGTGTATTGTCAGTCAGTTGGCATTTTGAGAAGTTTTTGGTTTATAAATTCTTGTATTATTAGAATATTCAGTTGTTTGTGCATGATAGTTATGATAGGGTCCATAATTATTGATGATTCTTATAGATTTATTTTGTAATACTTTTAATTTCTTTATGTGTTTTGCTTGCAATTTTAGTTCGTTTCTTAGTTGGGTTTTTCATTGTTCACCAACAATAAAAATATTGATATACTAATTAACTCTAGATAATATGTAGCACATCGTGAAGGATTATCCTATCATGTTAATAAATTATGCGATTGTGTATTCTATGCAAATAAAGCTTTTACATTCATAAAAAAAAAAAAAAAAAAATGATAAAGGCTTATTTTATTGGGTTTTAAAATAAATTTGTAGCGTTTTTTAGTATTTCAATTTAATCCTATCTGTGTTTATAGAATCTTGTTTAATTGGTCAATAATGTTAAGATGCATCTGTTTCAACCGAGATTCCTTTTCTTTTAGTGGTATTTTGTTTGCTCAAAATGTAGGAGAAAAATTAATTTTCTTCATTTAATTCTTTTTTATTTCCGAAAAGAAAATCCTCTGCACAAACGATTAATAAAATGTGCTAGGTGTATGGCTATTATGAGTTAAGAAAAAGCATGTCCGTAAGTGTTTAGCTCGGTTCAAACCGGATATTTTGACTAAGAAGACTTCCTTCAACTGTTCATGATGACCGAATTCCAAAAATTACTTAAACGATAGCTATATGTAATAGATCAAAATGGGCTGGCTATATATAATTGATTAAAATATTTAAAATAATCTGAAGTTTTTTTTTAAATCACCAGCAAAAAACACTACTAAAAAAACAGTATTTCACAGCCCAATATTATAGTATTCTTCTGTACTTGTACTATTAGGTATTTGGGGATGGGTTAGCTGAGAGATTCAACTCCAACTTGAAAACTCCAATCTTTTCACAAATGGAAAGAATTCATTGACCTATAGAAGTAATGTATCATGATGCGACGGAGGGTGTTTGCATTAGAGTTTCCAGGTTGCATGCCACCCCCTGGACGGGCTGGCTACCCGGAGATAGGCAGGACCTCAGAGCCGGTGATCTATTAACCAATCACCTCGCCTCTATTACCCGAGCTCAGCTGTTAATGCCTGTCCTCGCCCGGGGCTCTTCGTGAGCCGGGTACGCCACCTAGGAATATTAATGTTTATTAGATTTATGGTTTATACCGCTAGTATTCTGGTAATAAGTCAAAACAGTTGTCGGTCAAAAGCAGGTGAGCTGTATAACTAAGCTAATAGCGCTTACCCCGGGGCTTATTTTCAAATTCAGTCAGGTTAATTGTACAAAAATTAGTACTTGGGCCAGCAATTTGTTACTCGGTCGGGTGGGGTTTTGGAAGTAATTATTTTTTGAATTTTTAAGCTTGGCTCCTTCATCTTGTACCTCGCTATTCATCATGAGATACTTCGAACAGACTAATTTGCGTTCCAGTGTGTTTGATGGGAAACATGTCCATGCACATCAATTATCATAATCAAAATTAAATTGGGGGCTGTAATACTGCTACACCACTTTTATTTAAAAATGCACTACGTTTCCGACTATTACGCCATATAAATAATTTTTATTTTTAAAGCGTGTAGGTAATTACGCCAAGAAATCTAATCTCTGAATCTTGCAAGGAGAGGATCCCAATCGTGTCACAACGTTTTTATGATTTTTTGTAGGTGAAACTAGACATCAAACCATTAAACTCAGCAAAATATTAGGGACCAACGTTACCCAGGTGTCAATTATTTTCTTTTTTTTTTTAGGTAAATCAATTCTTTTTTAGATAGAAAATTATTTTATATTAATTATTAAAGTTATATTAGGTAGGCAATTTTTAGATAGGAAAGTTTTTAGGAAGCAAATTATTTTATTGTTTATTGTTTGTTTATTTAACGCCACTTTATGCAACTAAGGCTAATCGGACGATGCTACAGTGGGAGTCCTAAATTTTGCCTATCCAGGTTTCATTAGGATAGGGATCTTCAACGAGTAACTGACATCGCACAGGCTCGGGACTACCTTTTAACGTTCCCTCCGAAGAACGGTATAACTAAGGATTTTTTACTCCCATTAAAAAATCTTAGGATCACCTGCGGGTTTGGACTCGTGACCTTTGGCATAGAAGGCTGTTATGCTAGCCACCCTGCTACCGATGATCCCATAATTATCTTATGTCCATATTAAATAATCCATAAATTATTTTATGTAAGTTATAATGGACAATTTCAGTGATAGAAATAACGTTTTTATATCAGTATTACTAATTAAATTTGGGGGTCAATAGTTCAATATTAAATTGGAAGCTGTAACACTACTTCACCACTTTATTAAAAATTCACAAGTTTTCCTCTAATACGCCATCTTCAGGGGGGACAAAAAGTTGTATCTAAGAGGTGTGTAGGTAATCCACTACCAAGGAGAGGATCCTAAATGTGTCACACAGATTTTGATGATTTTTTTTAAGGTGAAAATAGACATTTAATGATTAGACGCTGCAATATAATAGGGGTCAAAGCTCCCCAGGAGTCGCGTAAAAAAATCAGAAAGTTTGCTCTCGAAAAACGCATTTTATTTAATATCTCTGGTTCTAGTGAATGTAGAAAAATAATTTTGGTGTAAAAATTACCCTTTATTAAAGCGGAGTAATTAAAAAAATTAGCCATTATATTATTTTAGTTTATGGTTGGTAACAATCTTAAAAATAGAAATAATCTCGTCAAAACAGTACTTTTAATAAGATTTGTTAAAAAATGTCCTCAGATTGATTCCTTTTTAGAAGTGAGGAACACAGTTTAAAAAAAATCTTATTAAAAGTACTGTTTTGACGAGATTATTTCTATTTTTAAGATTGTTACCAACCATAAACTAAAATAATATAATGGCTAATTTTTTTAATTACTCCGCTTTAATAAAGGGTAATTTTTACACCAAAATTATTTTTCTACATTCACTAGAACCAGAGATATTAAATAAAATGCGTTTTTCGAGAGCAAACTTTCTGATTTTTTTACGCGACTCCTGGGGAGCTTTGACCCCTATTATATTGCAGCGTCTAATCATTAAATGTCTATTTTCACCTTAAAAAAAATCATCAAAACGGTGTGACACATTTAATATCCTCTCCTTGATCGTGGAATTACCTACACACCTTTAAGATAAAAATTGTTGTTGTCCCTGAAAATAACGTACCGAAAAGTTGTGAATTTTTAATTAAGACGTGAAGTAGTGTTACAGCTTCCAATTTAATATTTAATTATCGATCTTCACATTTAATTATTAACACTCATATCAAATGTTATTTCTATGACTAAAATTTCCCATTAAAACTTATATAATTAATTTCCTCCCTAAGTAATTTCCTATATCAAAATTTTCTACCTAATATAATTTTAATCATTAATATAATATAAATTAATTTGGTAAGTGTCCTCACAATTTAAAAAAAAAAAAGTTTTCTTGTAGTATCAAGCAAATTTATTTTCTATTAAATAGCCAAACAATATAAACTATTCATCACAAAAATCTGTTGGGTCTATTCGCGTAACCCTGTTTTTCTTCTAATACTTAGAATTCGTTAGTGGTAATTAAAAAATATTAGAATATCGTAGAAGGTTTATGGATGGTTGGAATAAATTAATGTTGGAAATATAATTTTATATTATTACATTATACGAAAAATAAATGATTATTTAAAAATCAGATGCTGTTTCCATGGAATTGAAATATAAACTTTATATGCTTCGGTTTTCAAATAGGGACTTGAATGTTGTGTGGTACGAACACCATATTTTTTTATTTATTCGTTTAAAATTTATTGATTTATTCCGATAATATATGGCAGACAATGAAGATAAATGATTAGAAGTGCAAATTAATTCATGGTTCTGCAGACCATCGTTTACATGAAAACGAACCGATCATCAGCCCATTCCAGTTCTCTACAGAGATATAATAATTCATTTGTACTCATTCTGAAATGGATAAAAAAAAAATTAATAAAGTGCAAATGAATGCTAAATTATTCACAATGAATTTAGTTTACCATTAGGTTCTCTAACACCTTAGAATTATGAATTATTCAATGAACAAAATTCCTGTTTAAGAATCAAATTTTCAAAGAGTAATGGCTACGTATTTGTATCTATCACTTGACTTCGGCGATTTCTGCAAGCATTCGAAATATATTATAGCACTTTTACTTTTAAATCACTTCGAATTATTCATTATATTAAGAATATATTTTTTTTTTTTTTGGTTTCGTGATAACTATTTTCAATTATTTAGATCATAGAACGTTAATAATACAGACTTTCTAGATGAACGTCCGTCAAGATATCAATGACTGCTCCATTTAAATAATATTGTTTACTTGTTCGTTTAGTTTAGCTATTTATTTTTAAATTATTATTTAAGTAGCATTGTACTGGTATAAATCAGAAATATTTACGTTGTTACAACAGTTCTTAGAGGGGGTCACTTGTGGTGCTTTTATGCCCAAGGTCACTGGTTCAAATTCCGCAAATGGCTCGAGGATTTCTTTAGGGAGTACAAATATCTTTGGTTATGTTGACCATCAGAGGGGGCGTAAAATGATGGTTTCATACCTGCGTACGTCAAGCACTTGTTTACATGTTAATGTCATTTTCTGTTGAGTGGTGTTAGAATTCATGCCGAGATTCATCGATTATTGCCAGTTCAGACCTATATACGAGCTGTACTACGTTTGCTAACAGTCTAGTGAGTGATTTTTTTGCAATTTGTGTATCTCGTGCGTTTTTTCATCCTAATTTCAGATTTTATAGATTCCGAAAAAATAACTTCATCCAGACAGTATTGCTTAAAAAGCGACTAAATATACAAGTTGAACGAATTTGATTACCATTAAGGGAGAAAACAGCAAAAATATTTGCTTTGGTAAATCTCTTTTTCCGAAGGTAAGAATAGAAATACGGACTTAAAATAATGGAAAGGTAATGATTTAAATAAAAAAAAATGTTATCTTCTATAAAAAGTTGTACGAGGTAATGGAGTGTGATGAAAAGCGCATAAAACTAAGTAATTGTCCTATATAATAAGTTCGATTGTTAGATTATTTAAACTGAAACACATGTTTCTAACGCGATTCATGTAATTATTTTCAATTTTTATTTTACTTTATTTATAAATTATTATATTGATTTTTAGAACAAACGGAGATAAGTGAAAGTCCTATGTTTATTATACTAGATTTATTTTTCATTGTTATTATTTTAAAATTAAATATTTCTTAAATTTTGTATTCATTATATCGCCACCCATTGTGTTTGCCAGAAATGTAACACGGACGCCTGTTTTATTATACAAATAAAATCATACGATCGTAAAAATAAGTTAGTAATAAAATAAAATATTATCATTTTTTTTTTTATAAGTTTACTAAATCAATTCCTTCCAACTTACCAATAAGTATAAACTGTGGGATAAATAACGAGGCAAATCAGAGAAGTCCGTTCTCATCGATATTTCTTCGTTAATAGACAAGGTCTCTCACTCTTTGCCCCATCTAGTCTAGTCACGGAAGTGTCATGCAGGCCGTAGTGTTAATGATATTCCTTGAACTCTACACTTCGTTCCTGGTTTATTTTTTTAATTCTTAGGTAAATGACCGAGGAGCGGCGTGGTCTAGTGGATAGAGCGCTAGTCTGCTGTGCTCCGGGTCCTGGGTTCGAATCCCGGCTATGGCAGAATATTATTTATTCTGTTAATTCAGTCGAGGGGGCGGCCCTAGGGTATGGAGACCCTCCTGGGGCCGACCCAGCCTCTATAATGTGGGTACCCAAAATAATTGGGGAAAAACCTGGCGGCTGAGCGCGATTAAGGCCTTATCACCTCATTGCACTGCCTCGTTGGCCTAGAAACGGTACGAATCTCTATATGTACTGAGCCCAAGACCGTTGATGGGTTGTAGAGGTACAGGTTTTTTTTAGGTAAATGACCAGGCTTACGTTGGCTATGTCTTCGCCTGATGAACATAAAATCGAAATTCCCATTTGAGTAGTGGATAATGGAAATGGCTCGAATAACATAATTTATATTTTGTAAGGATTACTGAAAAATGTATATGGGTCAATAAATTTGAAAAATGTATGAGGGTCAATAAATTTGAAACCGTCTAATTTTGATCTATTCTACTCTTGATGTTATTTTTTTAACAATATGTTTGGTTATTAAGAATATGTCGTGTAAAGATTGATTTTCATTATCATTCTTGTTTTTATTTCGTTCTGAAATATGCAAAATTACTGGAGCTAATAATTTTTAAAGAACCCTTTTTTTCTTCTTTCTTTTTTTTAACAGCTCAGAGAATCTTTTAACTTGTGAACCAGCGGAGTCACCCATCACCAAATTTATGTTTTATATACTCATCATATAGATGTGTAATTTGTATTAGTCGTATTTATTCCATTTTGAGATATTACTATGCAAACATCGCGAAAACTGAATTTTCGCCAAGTTTGTGAATTCATATAAAAAAAAGTACTATGTTCTCAAGTTTGAAATTTTAACAGCAAGTAGCAAAATGACTAAACTATATAATAATAATAATAATAATAGGCTTAGCGAACCCGAAGGTTCGATGCCGATACCACCAAATTCCGCCTACACAGACTCGTCCAATGCTCACCATTCAAGCCCAAGCTCCCGAGATCAGCCTTAACGCAATCCTCCCATCTCCGCTTCGGCCTACCTTTCGGACGCCTACCAGTCGGATCAGCAAATACCAACTTTCTCGGAATCCGTTCGTCATCGAGCCCAACAACTTTACTCGCCCATTTGAGTCTCCGCGATGCAATCAGCTCAATTATATTCACAGGATGCAAGTTCCGCAATTCCGCGTTATGCAACCTTCTAAACTCCCCAGTGGCCTCATCTCTCTTTGGACCAAATATTCTACGCAATACTTTATTTTCGAAAACCTTAAGCCGCTGTTCATCCTTTAAAGTAAGCGGCCACGTTTCACATCCGTAAAGAACCGTTGGAAGAATAATAGTTTTATAAATTCTAATCTTTAAGTTTTTAGATAGAAGCCGCGAACTAAGTAACTTAGCAACTGAATAATAACACGCATTTCCCACCTTTAACCGGTACTTTATTTCTTCCTGGATTTCATTTTTTCTAGTTATAATTGAACCTAAATACTTGAATTTCTCTACGTGTTCAAAAGTATGACCTGATACATCAATATCTCCAAGATCGACACCGTTTCTGCTACTAATCATATACTTCGTTTTATCGGTATTTAATTCGAGTCCTATTTCTTTACCGGTTTTTATTAACACACTTGTATTTAGTTGTATGGTTTCCGTGTCTTCACCTAGCAGTACCAGATCATCGGCATACCCCAAAACCGGAATCTTGTCACCCATATTTAAGCCTTTCTCGGTACACATCACCTTTTCTATGACATATTCTAAAGCTATATTAAATAACACAGGTGAAAGGGAGTCACCCTGTTTTAAACCCGATCGCACCTCAAATCTCTCGGAGTAATTATGACCGATTCTAACTTTATGGAATGTTTCCGACAAACACATCTCTACTAGGTTTACTAACTTTCTAGGTATTCCCTGTTCAATCATGATGTTATATAGCTTCTGACGGTCTATTGAATCATAAGCCTTTTTAAAATCGATATAAAGTTGATGGACTACACCGTTGTATTCCATTTTTTTCTCTAATATTTGACGTAGGGAAAATATTTGGTCAATAGTCGAGCGATTCCGCCTAAAACCACATTGGTAATCTCCGATAATTTCCTCAGCGTATTCCGTGATTCGACTAGTTAGAATTGACGAGAATATTTTATAGCATACTGGGAGAAGAGAGATCCCACGATAGTTGTTACAATCCGACCTCGGTCCTTTTTTGTGAATCGGAATAAGTATTGATTCTTTCCATTCCTCGGGCATTTTTTCAGTTTCCCAGATCTTTTTAACTAAAAAATGTATTTTGGAAACGCCCGCTTCTCCACACGCCTTGATTAATTCACTCGTGATATTATCATTTCCTGCGGCCTTATAACGTTTTAATTTACCTATCGCCATTTCGACTTCCTCTTTACTCGGTGCGTCTATCCATGGTTCAGCGCTCTGATATTCAGAGAGAGGAGATTGATTATTATTTTCCGTATTTAATATGCCGTCAAAGTGTTGTTTAAATTTATTTAATATCTCAGAAGGATCCGCAATTATATTGTTATTTGCATCTTTAATCGCATTCAATAGAGGTTCAAATCTTTTACGCGATTTGTTTATACCTTTGTACATCTCTCTTACGTCATTTTCGTTTCTGTGTTTTTCTATTTCTATTATTTTGCCTTTAAGATACTCTCTTTTCTTATTTTTTAAGAGTTTTGAAGTTTCATTCTTTACTAACCGAAAATAAGCCACATTATTATCGCTTGGATTATTTAAGGAATTCAGTTTAGCGGTTTTTCTTTTTTCGCACATATTTTGACAATCCCTGTCGAACCAAGGTTTGTTCTTTTTATTTTCAATTTTTCCAAGACATAAATTACCGACCTCTTTAATATTATCCCTGATCCCTTCCCATAGTTTGTTTACATCTTTGTGTTCCTCGTCTGAAGATTCCAAAGCTTCGAACCGATTTTTTACTTCTATCGCGAATTGTTTTCTAATTTCGAGGTTGTTCAATTTAACTAAATCAAAATTCTCGGGACGAATATAGTTCGGTGTTCTCTTTTTTGTATTTAGTTTTTGTCGAAGTTTCGCGATTACTAATTCATGATCAGAACCGCATTCTGCACCCCGATACGATCTCACGTTAATTATGCTACTTTGCCATCTGTTTTGTATTAAAACATGATCGATTTGATTCCGTGTTTGTCCATCCGGCGATGTCCACATATACTTATGAATATCCTTATGTTTAAATGTAGTACTTTTGATTACTAGGTTTTTCGAAATGGCAAAGTTTATTAGTCGGCTCCCATTATCATTACTATATTCGTGCAAACTTTCTTTACCGATTGTAGGACGATATACTTCTTCCCTTCCAACCTTTGCGTTCGCGTCGTCTAGTATTATCTTAATGTAATTTCGTGGTAACTTATCGTAAACCGACTCTAGTTTATCATAAAATTCGCATTTTACTTCATCATCACTGTCTTCGGTGGGAGAATGAATGTTTATAAACGCGATTTTAAACCAACGCCCTCGAAATATAGCAACCGATATTCTTTCACTAAAGAACTGTACGTCCCGTAAAGCGGAAAGAAATCTATTCCTAATCAGAAACCCGGTACCTAGACAATAATTAACGCTCCCCCCGTACCAAATAGTATACTTTCCTTCTGTTAACGAACCCTCCCCTGGCCAGCGAACCTCTTGTAATGCAACGATATCTAAATGGTACCCCTTAACTTCATTCGCGACCGACTTTAACCCACCTGCCGTATTTAAACTTCTAACGTTCCACGTCCCTATTGTTAGATCTCTAATTTTCATCTTGCGCCATGATTCCCCTGAAGCAGTCCCCACCCGGAGACCCGAACGGGGGACTAGTTTACCTCCGGATAATGAGCGTTTTACCTCAGAGGAATCCATGACTTTTGGTGATATTTTGTGAACTAAAATATGTGAGTAGGGCGTTCGAACCTACGTCACACCCTCCAGCAAGCCTGGGGGGCCGCTCTCATTGTTGGTCAGCGAGTCCATCGGACTTAGCCGGGAGGAGCTTCCGAGGAAATTCCACCGACCATCCCCACATCCGCCACCCGTGGGACGCTCCCCATACGCGGTAATGAGATCCGCGCGAGGGACTAAACTATATACCTAAGCTAATTAAAGCTGTCTGTCTTTTCCTTTTTTTAACTTTAACTTGCTAAAAGTTTTGTCATTTAAATAATTTTCAAGATTATTTTTGACCACTTTCTTCAGTATTTAGGTAATTTGTGGTGATGTCAAAAATCGTAGCACATTCTTATTATATTATTAGTTTTTGATATATGCAATATTAGCAGAGTTAGAGAGTTTTTCCAGCCGATGTTTACAGCCGCGTTGCTGAATTAAAATGACTGCAAAACTAAAATAATTAGCCAGAAAATGCTTGATTCACATTGTAATATTCAGGAACGGAAAGAGAATGGTTAGTTAAAAAAATAAAATAAAAAATAATAGTATTAAAATTTTTTAGCGCCATAATCAAGGACGATTTTGAATGGATTGACCCATACCAAAATATAAAAACAAACAATAAATATCTCACAAAAGGATCAGTTGACTAACATCAACATAGCAATCATGAAATATGTGCATTGAACTCGAGCTGCATTGCATTTCTTTCTTTTCCTTTTGCAGCTAGATATCGACACCCCAAGATCATTTACTTCACCGGTTGGAAAGTAGTGACCGCCTGACCGGTTTCGTTATTGTCCATTAATCACGGATATAATTGCATACATCTCTTATCAGTGATCGGGTTTATTCAATTTTATTTATCACTGAACTCGTTAGGGTATAACTTCGGCTTGTCTTTCACATTGAATTGGCTAACTGTTATAGGTTACTGCTAGCTGTGTTATAAGTCTTTTTTTAATTTTAAGGGCAAAAAACTAATAATGTTTACTATCGTCCTCACGTCTATACAAAACTATTTACATATTAAATTTTGAAAATTATTATTTATTTACAATTGTTTTTCTCTAAATTGCTGTTTGCCATCTGAAAAAAAAAAAAAATTGAAATTAGCAAATATGTTAAATTCCGAAAATTAGGCTAATTAAAGGCATCTCCAGGCCACAGCCTCAAAAGTCAGTGTTAGGGTTCATGTTGTAAGTCAGTCTGTAATGAAAATTTTATAGTATTCTGTGGCTACGTCTGAAACTATGAGTATGTCCAAGTCCTTGAGCAGTAATTCATTGTTTACATAAAACCTCGCATCCACATTTTTTCGTAATATGTTCAATTGGGGAGACTGAATTATTTGGATGTTAGAGGTTTTGGCAGATTCCCATAGCTCTATCCCGAATTTCCAAGGATTTGAGAAGTACTTTGTAATATAGTAATTTTGGTGTTCAAGAATAACTTTGTTCGTTTATGAGGTAAACAGGATAATAGTCCAAATCGTCTGTTCGGCTGTTACCTCTTAAGTCTTATTTGAGTCCTCCATGTTATTCTTTTGTCTAAGTACAGTCCTAAATATCGTACTTCTTCTGATGTTGGAATCCTCGAAATATACTGCTGGAAATTCACTATGATTGTCCTTGGAAACGATAAATAATCTCTTAGATTGATTCTTTTTCACTTTCCATCTTTTAGCCCAACTGGATAAATCATCAGGGTGGTTTTGCAACATGAAATATTTTGAAATTTTTGAAAAAATAAACTGAATAAATAAAAAAAATTAATAAAACAATTTTATTTATGCAACGTTTTGATAATTACTTGTTCTCATAATCATGCCTGGGTACCGTGTGTTGGTCTAATGTCTTCATAAAATCCAATTTTTTTCTTCTCCACTGTTGATTTTTTTTTTTTCTGATTAACTCTTGATAATAGTACTGTTTGATTAGTTCTCGACTGTTGGTAACTTAAGTTTTCTACTGTTCTTAGGTTTCCGCCAATAAATAGACAATTAGATCAACACACGGTACTCAGGCATGAATATGAGAACAATAAATTCTCGAAACTTTGCAAAAATAAAATTGTTTATTTATTGACTGTAACCTAAGAACAGTAGAAAACTTAAATTATCAACAGTCGAGAACAAATCAAACAATATATCCCGTATATGTATGTATATTACTAAATATAATGTTTAGTAATAATTTGTAAATAGATATATCAGTTTCGTTATTTTACAAAATCTTCATGACTTATCATGTTCGAATTAATGTATTTTACTTATGATGTTGATTTATTCGATTAGTATGAAAGCCATTAATATGCTGCGTACAGTTAGTTTGATTGAAGGCGTGAGTAACGTATTTCATGAACTGGTTTGATTTTCGACAACCAGTAGATAGCTCCACTCATAGCAATATCATTAATATTTTACATTATTTCATATTAATATATCATGTGTTACTTTCATGGGATCGGCAGTAAATGCTTTCCTTGACCCTTTCAAATTGCTTTTTTGTTCCAGTTATTCGAAATCGGATGCTTTAGAGGTTCTCCAAAGTTCAAAGTTTTTTAATTGACTATAATCAGGGAAAAATGCTGAATTAAATAATTTATTTTTGCAATTATTAATAATTAGGATAAGGATATTTCAGTCTTAGTCTACTTCTTTTGATTCCTACTAGTTAATATTCTTACATTACGCTCTTACTTTTAATATTAGAAAATTTCTTTTCACAGAACATGTACTTAAAACAAACGAAAATATGTTGGTAAAAAGTCTCTCTTGCCTTGTAATGATGTAATACCTTAGTACAGTTAGGTAAATATCGTGCAAATCACATATTCTATCGCAAAGTAATAGATAAATGAAAGGTTAATCGAAACCAAAATTTCGTTACCGATCCCATCAATCCCTGCCTTCACATCTTCGTCAACCAAAATCCTAACATTAGCATTAAGGAAATACTTATTATGCTCTGGTACATTCCTTATCTGCTTACCGAATGGTACAACAATTATCGAAGGTTAGTTCGTGACATGGTTTCATTTTTAATAAAAAAATAACATGACTGTTGGAGTTGCGATCATGAAAAACAATCACATTTATAAGGGAAAACTTATCATATTTGTATGCCGAAGTTTGGCCTAATTTTTACGCTTGCTTCAGGCCTGAGAAAAGAACGTATAACAACCAAGAAAAAGAAAAAAAATATAATAATAAGTAAAATATGTAAACCAACAGTAATATAAGATGACTTTTGTTATGAAAATATTTGAAGATTATTGCAACAAACCAAATATTAAATAACAATCATAAAATATAATCGGTTGTTTTTCTTATCTATATATACTCTACGGTCAACAATTACCCTACAAAAAAAAATAAATAAATAAAATAGGAAAAATAAAATAACACGTTTCTTGTCATTACAGACAATATACGTAACCAGATAAAATACTTGATCCTCATATTCGTAATTTCTGCTATTAATAGGTATAAAGAATTTCCAAGTTACCAAGTGTAATTAACTTCACTCTTAGCTTTCTAATTGATGATATTATAAATTTGTATGTATACCTGTCTACTTGTTATTATTTCATATGTTTGATACATTTGATAAATTATTGAAGAGTATCCGGAATACTGGGTAAACTCCTTTAAGCAGATAGACAGAAGAGTGGAAGCTTGATAAAGGAGAAAAAGCTATTAGGCTAATGCCCGGGGGTAGGAAGCTATTGATTGTTAATGGCGTATGTGAAAAATTAAACTTATCCCTAATCCCTCCTGTCGCTCAATATACCCTTTTTCCATGAAAAATACCTTCACCTCTTGCTATGTTCTAATTTCATCCCACGTTTCCATCTTTTGATATAACGCAATAACTACAGGGAGAACAATTAAAAGTAGATATTTAAGTGTTGAGAAATAAAGAATTATACTTGTTTTAATATTTCATTTCTTTTGCGTTCGTTTTTCTTCACATTTTTTAAAAATAAATATGTATTTACATTATTCATAATAATTTTGAAATTATCCCCTGTTTGTTTATGAAGATCTTGTAACTATATGTTTTGTTTTCATGTTTGTCAAACAGGATGTAATTATTGTAGTTTAATTATATTGTCCAACTCAATTTTAAAAGAAATTGCTTATACAATAAACATGTTTCTATATACATTATCAATAATATACTAATGGCTACCTGAAAAGCTTTAAAATGTTTTTTTTTTTTTTTATATTTTTAATATTTTTTGAGATATATTACGATTTGTTTCAAAATTAACAGTAGTAATAGTGATATGAGACCACAAGGTTTAAAAAAATAAATAAATAAAAATAAAGTTTTTTTAAACACTTATCTGATTTTAAATTATGGAATGTGAGTATGAGGAAGTATAGTAATTAATACTAAAATTAGCCTGATTTTACCTTGGGGAAAGGACTTTTAGGAATATATGTACATATAATAGTGGGATCATTATTGACTGATAACACCCACAAAAAAAAAACTAATCTTAATCATAAAATTTGAAGAGTTCAACATTTTTATCAAAGAGCTATCTCTTCTTATTTAAAAAAGAAGAAATATTGATTACTATTGGACATATGTTTGATGATTTTTTTTCCTGAAACATCCACTTTAGGGTACGTTGAATAAATTATTTTTTTGTGAATGTTTCCTCCAATATTCCCTCATTCTTTCCAATGCTGCCCTTTTTCTGCCACTCTATGACTACTATTTTTCATTTTATTCTCAAATTTTAACAATCTTTTCAAAATTATACTATTTTAATCATCTTCTGCGTAGTATCTAATTTATTTTAATCAAGTTGAACTTGTCTGAACCTGTAACATTTTATTTTGTTTTCCAGTTCTTGAAAAGGCCGAAAATCTGTTTCGTTAAAGTTTCCTTCATTTTGAGGGTGTTACCGTAAAAACATAATCCTAATTTTACTCATTGAAACTGGAAATTTTTTTTTTTTTAGTAGAGGAATTGATTTGAGACAAAATGCACTTAATTGTTTTTAAATTTTCTTCCTAATATTTTCATTTTTCTTTTTCTTTCTCTTCTAAGCTGTCTTGTAATCCAGTATCTGTAAATGCAAATTATTCTGTTGCAGATAATGATTCCGGCTTTATAAAGGTTTTATAATTTCGAAATTTTGTGTTCCATGCTGATTAATAATTTAATAAAAAATAACTACAGAGATAGTTTCATGATTATTTAAAATTTAAATCCTTTTTCTTGATGTTTAAAATTGTTTAATTTCATTTATCATCTGTGTCAATCCACCTGAAAACGTCCAATTTTTATTAATTTTGCTGATCGACATTTTCGATTTTCGTGATTTTTGGACCAGTTATTTTTTATCCTTTCGCGAATATAAAACCACAGATGAAATATTTTTCTGGTCAATACTTTCAGTATTGCAACCGTTTTAAGTCAGCTCCGCTGGCAAAAACATGTGATGGGAAAATATTTCTAATTCCTGTAATTTTTTCGATATCAAATCAAAACAAAAATGAACAATAATATAAGGACATTCTTTGTATTTTTTGTTCCCACAACTCATTACCTAAATAGTGAAGAAAGTTGTTTAAAAAATTCTCGAAAATTAATAAAAAACGAGATTTTTAACGGGATAAAAGTATATAAATGAAAAGAGATTCACTCTGAATTAATTTTTCTTATATAGCTTAGTCATAGTCCTACTTCCTGTAAAAGTTCCGATCTTGAGAACATAATCCTTTTTTGTATATTAATTTTCATAATTAGCAATAATTCATTTTTCGCGATGTTTACACGGAAATATCTCAAAAGGGACAGAGTGAAAAAATATGAAACTAACAGAGATTACCTGCCTATACGATATGTTTAAATGATATAAATTCGGTTTTTGAGACTAAGCTGGCTTCGGAGTTATCCTTAAAAAATATTAATTCTGGTAATTTTACATATTTAAGAACCAAACAAAAACTTTAATGACGATGAGAGTATTTTATATTTTGGTCCTTACAACACATTACCTAAGTAGCTATGAAAATGGTTTTAAAAAATAACCATTGTTATTTTTTGTTTTGATTTGATATGTAAAAAATTACAGGAATCAGAAAGATTTTCCCATCGCACGTTTTTGCCCGCGGAGCTGACTTAAAACTATTGTAACAGTTTTGGCACGAAAAACAATTTATTTGTGATTTTATATTTACGAAATGATAGAGAATAAATGGTCCAAAAATCACGAAAATCAAAAATGTCGAGCCGCAAGGTCTGGAACATTTCGAATGGATTGGCCCATATGCCTTTTTTAAGAGGGCTTTAGATTTCGATACATCAGATTAGAATTTTAAATTGTAAACAATATGTCAAAATACCAATTTTTTGAAAGAATTTCCTTGAGTACTGTTAGAGAATTAACGTGGCAATAAGATAAAATCCATGCTATCAGATAAGTGCATTTGTAACCTTTTTGGGGAGGAGAAGGTGTATATCAAAGGGTTTCGTAGTTTCAACGATCGTGAATTTTTTTGATAATTTAGTGACAGAGATTTGCCTTCTTGTATATAATTCGGTCATATTCTCTCATTTAAACTACATTTTAAATTATAACTGTCATGTTAAAAACAGGCTCAGAGCTTCCCACGATGAAGAACCCCCTTGATTGTCCTTAGAGAGCTAAATTGCAATCGCTTACGACGATGAGGCTGATTGGAATAGGACCGTTTCATAACTTGAATATGCCATAATGATTTCCAAATAATTTAGTCAGGTTAGATTGATATATTAGTCATTGCGGGGCCTAGGCATTAGTTCCATTATGTTTACCCTTGGCTTGTGGTTTGTGGAGCAATTGTTGCGTGGAACGTGTCGTTCTTGATGAAATATTATCACTTCCTGTAAAACTATTATACTTGAAGGCTATTGTTATGTTTTAAAAATGATTTTATAAGAGTTACATTTATTTATAGATTGGAGGTATTGTATAATGTAATGAGTGGTCGATTTTATTCTGATATACGCTTGTGGTGTGTTCAGGAATAGGCGCTTGTAAAAATAATGAAAAATGCATGTGTAATGTCTTCAAAAGTTGTAGAATGATTTTTATGTTTTCACTTTGCTCTTAAACTACGGATGTCTTATTAGAGGCATAATATAGTTATTGATCCATTTGAGTGCACCCAGTAGTTGAAAATAGGTGGCTCCCCATGCTTTGAACTTATTAACCTGGGGTCACCTATAGCATAGTGGCTAGCATAACAGCTTTCTATGCCCTAGGTCACGGGTTCGGACCCGCAGGAGGGCCTAGAATTTTTTAATGGGTGTAAAAAAATTTTAGTTATGCCGTCCTTTGGAGATCGTAACAAGGTGCAAAATGCATGGTTTAAAGTGGCTCTTTTGAGCAGCTGATTGTGATAAAAAAATGTTGTCGTAACATCTCAGTCTTTTACGCTTCTTAAATATAAAATTTTAGTTTTATACGACTTATCGAATGAGTTCCGAGATCATCTTAGTTTACTTAGACACTGTGACCGATGTTTTAAATTAACCCTCAAATTTGGTTACAATATTTATTTTTTATTTAAAATGATACTATCACTAGTGATGATCCGTATAGGCCTAATGAACCTCAATTACTGGAAGTAGGTTATCGTTCTTCAAATTATATTATTAGGAAAAAAAACCTTCTTTTTTTTAAACGGTAAATACGTATAAAGTTCATCGTGATTCGAAATTTAATTTGTGAGATTTAATTTAACAAGAAATGTTGGATATGGAGGACAAGATGAGACAATGCCGGCACCGAGCATTCCTCGGAGGTGAGAGCGGAGGAATGCAGAACGACCAGTAAATTACCTCGCCAACAGTAATGGCGATCGATAAGGCATTGCTTATTGACAGCTTCGGGTACAAACTAGCCGTCTCAATAACTGAGGCTATCTACATTACTCAGTCTGCTCTATTCCTATTTACTGATTACACATTCATTAGGCAAACTCAGTTGTAACAAAATGACGACTTATCTCGGCTCATGGAAGGCTCCTAAATAATTTAGCTCAACTAGTCTCCGCAGCTGTTAATAAATAACTGGATAAATACTAACAGAAAAAAAAAGAGAGACAACGAATTCATTATGTGCGATTGATTATTCAATATTGTTGTTACAACGGATACTGACTTCCACGGTGGCGTGCCGTTAGTACCAGATAAGTCGCTTTTTCCAGATCTTCGCGCCTCACCCCCATAAAATGTGGTATAATAAATGATTAATTTAATAATCCCATAACATAATCATTGATGTCACCAAAATATATCAAACAAGCGTGAGAAAGAGATTTTTTATTTCCCTAAATTCATTGGATTACTTACAATAATAAACGGGAAGTGGGAATGGTTGACTGTGTGAATATATGGGGGAAGTTATTTGAGGGTGCAGTCAAATAAACACACAATTTTGTATAAACGTAATTTAATGATACCGACGTATCGGCCTTCTTCAGGACGATACTTAATTGTGTGTTTATTTGACTGCACCGTCAACTAACTTCTCCCATACAATATTTAACATTTAAAATTAAGTAAATCATCCACTTTCTTTTAGGTTTTAGTAAAACAATTTTTTTAATTTAGATGTCTCTGGAAGCGGCGTAGATAGAACCATAGTCTACTGTTCTCCGATTTACGAGTTCGAATATTATTTATTCTTTTATTTCAACTGTGGATTGTCCCTTTAGTCCGGAGAACCACCTGGGGGGCACAGCCAATCACTATAAAGTGGATACCCAAAATTTGAGGAAAACACTGGAAGATGAGCATAATCTCGGCCTGATCACTTTTCATTTGGTTTAGAAAATTTATGAATCTCAATTTATACTAAGCTCAAGATCTAAGTTGTTGCTGTTTTTTTTTTACCTTTATTTTTTTACCATTTGATTTATGTTATGGAGTAGCAGATATACATTAGTTAGAGTTTTTCGATTTAATATTGACATAACGTTTATGTAGAATGAAGAATAGTTAGAGTTTCAAACAAAAATTGAAAAAAAAAAATTAAATGGTTTTTAAGGAAGCTTTGGGAGATAAACGAACAACGTCCAAATTCTTTTATTCGGCTTTCATATGAAGTAATAAACAAACCAAAATATTTTGTTGTTTCACGGGCACTGTAGAACCTCAACAATTCATTTTCGTTAGTATGTTAAGTGAAAAATTGTGCGCTGAGTGAAACGTTTAAGTATATTAACAAAACAAAATAGTGCCATATGCAAACAGTATCAGAGTTGAAGAATAATGTGTATTTATTTAGTAGTATAAACCACACGGGACAACGTTAATAGTGATAAAATACTTCAATCAGGGATCACCAGTGGTATAGTGGCTAGCATAACAGCCTTATACTCCTTAGTTTGGGGTTTCATAACTGGCAGATGGCCCTAGGGAGTAAAAGATCCTTGGTTATACCTCCCTTCGGAGAGGACGTATAGAGGTGGTTCCAAGCCTGTGCGATATCAGGTGCTCGTTTAAAATACCTTTCTGAATTAAACCTGGATATCATGTTATCATCGTCTAAGCAGCCACAGTAGCATTTGAAAAGAAATAGTTACGATTTCGTGTCTCGCCTCTTATCTTAACACATTTCCCCCGCCCTCACCCCTTATAGCCTTCAAAGGCGAGGTACTGATGAATAAAGTCTTGAAAAAAAAAAAAACGTTTCTTTAATAAGTAAATCATAATTGTCCTATTTTAAGGTATTTCTGAAATGCCTAAAAGTGTTTGTTTAAGCATATTCTGGGTTGTATATTGCTAAGAAATCCGTCATCTGGTTATTACACTTAAGGTCCATCAACGCACCCCGGATTTTCGGCTAACCTTAAATGGAGTACGACGGATAAAATACTCCGGTGAAGAGCAGTTAGGAAACGCTCATTTTTAATAAAATCTGAAACTGAGGCCGGGGATATATAAATTAATGAGACAATATGAGGTGGGGATTACCCGAGAAGGCTACGTAATTGTTATATAAAGCTAATATTGTTAGAGCTAGCCTCCCCATAAATTGCTCCGTTATGACCCCGTGGCACTAACTTAAGGAAAACTTCCTCTCTCCGTTCTTGATGACTCTTTATGGACTTTTTTAAATCCAATTTAGCCCTCCTCCTCTCCCTGGGCTACTGGCATCCTTTAAAAAATATATTTACTGCGATCGGGAATGGAGCTTCTCTCCTCGTGGTGAACTTTGAATATATTTGCATTATTTCACAATTTAACTCTTAGCATGTATAATATTTGTGTTATAATACAAGCATATAAATCACGGTGCAGACATTTAGATTCGTGTGTTAATGATTAGCTCTATATAGCTCTGTTTCATTTAACCATAATGGTTTTAGTTGTACATTGTGGAGTTTTTGTTAATAATTGATTGTAATCTATAAAATTTGTCTAATGAGTTAAGACTTGTTTAGATGTTTTATTCTTGCTAGATATCTGTTCTCTGTAGCAGTTTCATGTTCTGGAAAATCGCAGAAATCTCAGTTTACAGGCATCTACAAAATGTTTCTATATTTTAATAAAATCTCCAATTCAACTTGAAAAATCAAACTCATCCTTGTAAATCCTCATAAATCATTTATACGATCATAACTTGCTTATGCTTCGTCTGAGTGGAGTTCCACCTGCCTATCTAACTATAAAAAGCTAGAGAGAAACCAAAATATATGTGTGAAAACAGTTTAAAATTATACAAAATTAACTATTACACACAATCATCCACAATGATTGCAGACTTGAAACACTCCTCAAAACCGAAACTCTAGTTTTAGCTCAAACCGAGACATATTTAAAAAAACAAAGGTCCCTTTAAACGTAACCGACATAAAAGGTTAAGTTAATACTAGGATAATCCGTATATTCTTACCAAAACATCTTCTTAGATTTCTTTAGAAAAAAATTATTGTCCTATTTTCTAATTGTCAACATCAATGAAATGTGCCAGTAACAAACTGCTTTATGAATTTTAATTTTTAAAAATCTTGGTTTGGAATATTGGAGTATGTAAAGATGTTACATTTGTATCCCTTTTTTCTCCTCCTAACTACCACTGGTCACTTTAGGAACCTTAGACAAAATTAAGAATAACGCAATAATTAATACTAAATATTTTTTAAACCATGTCATTATTTACAAAACATATATTTTTTAAGTTCGTCCTTGGTCGCGCGCTGTTATATTCTAGAAGAATTCAATCATAGGGTGAGGCCTTTACTCTCTAAATTTATTTTTGTGATTGGCCACCAGTTGGGTGACGGGTCTCACATGACAATGGGAGAGGCTGTTGAAAAAGTCCTCCTGAAACTGGGTTTCAAACTCAAAATATTTGGTGTGGGGGATTTGTGCGGAAGGATATCTGAACTAATATCAATGGATGGATGAACGAATAAATAAATACTTTATTTTACGAATAAATTATACACATAAAACAATAATATATTTTTGTTGACGATAACAGTAAGCCGTTTTTTCGAGTTGCACAACCTTTACTTTACTTTCAGTATTTGGTTTATAAATACATCTAGAATGCTTTTAAATTTTCGGGGATAAACTTCATATTATATTATATATATGACCAATTTAACTCGATTCATCTTATTCAATATAATTATCACTTCTCCCAGGTTTAATTCCTCCTTTCCCAAACATTCTTTTCTTAACTCTTTCAAAAATACTAGCAATTTTTTCTAATATCCTCCTGTAGGTTTAAATGCACATGACACAAACACCCTATTCTTTTCTACAGTTGGTAATTAAACCCTAGCATTTTCCTTTTAGCTCTGAATTTTAGAGACCTGTGATACAAACTACAGAAACTGTTTTGAATGTAGTGCTTTGACTGTCCTAGACCTGGTCTTGCTTAAAACATATGAAATTCAATATTCTTAGCTCTGGCCATCATTTCATTCTTATCACTTCGACTTTGTTTAGTAAAGTCTCTAAGGGTTTCTAGATTTATTTCCATTTCCACCTGATTGACAAATTTGTATCAGCTGCGCATAACATGAGTTTTCTTTTAATCTTCTTCTTTCCTCCTGCGAACCATGACCTGTGATGTATACTGTCTTTCATTCAGATTCCACTTTTCACAGCATCCTTCCAGGTCTGTTATCATTAGTTTTAAGAAAGCAGGTGATGATTCTATGAGTACTATATCGGCAAACATTATGGCTTTTATTTTGATTTTGATTTTATATCAATTTCAAACGATTCTAAGATAAAGGGACAAGAAGAAAGGATCCACGAAGAGCTAGGAGTAGTACATCCTCGCGTGAAGACGTAGGCCCGGAGGAGAGAAAAGGATTGGCCGACACAGACTAATGAAGAAGAGGAGACGCCATCCAAGTGATTAAGGAAATCCAAACAGCAGTGACGAGGTAATACCGAAATGAATTAAGGAGCGGCGTCCTAACGACTCCTGATGAGAGCTACCGGCATTAGTCTGGGCTGTCGGGGTGGGGGTTGGTCGTAGGCTTGTATCTCTTCTCGTTCAAACCACAGGGATACATAAGTTGTATCGTAATGAATAACTTGAAACATTAAAAGAAATTAAAGCTAAAGTAGATTTTTTTCGGGACTCTCATCCGAAGAAATTTAATTAAAAAATCTTATTGGAATTTTCTCGCGGAGTTACCCACGGGAACAAGTTGAAGACAAGAATAAATTTCAAAGGGCTACTTGTTGAGTTAAAGTTCCATTAAAAAGTTGATATAAACCTTTGCCGATTTTTACTTTTAAAAAATCAAGAAACATTTTTCGTGATGGTTTAACGCGTTGAAGCAACAAGAATCACACTGTCCTCCGGTTTCAGGGTTTGCCGTTCCGGCTACAGTGGGATAATTATTTATTCTATTATTTTAGCCTACAACTAAGACAGTGAGGTGATCCTGAGGTATGAAGAACCTTCTAGGGCATATTCAGCTATAAAGTGGGCACCCTAGCTTTGGGGTAAAAACCTAGTGAATGATCATGATCACAGACTATATCCCTCCTTACAAAACTGTTTGTTTATAAATCGTAAGAAATGTCTATATTTCTGTGACCCAAGAGCCCTCATGGGTTGTTGGAGGACAGACATTTTTATTTTGTATTTTAATTTACGAAAGCCTTCACCCAAATGTTTCTCTACAGTTAAGTTCCAAATAATCTCTTTTACAGGAGAAGTGTTTCGAACTGAGGATTTTTTTTTAAATACAGTTTTCTTAGTTCTCTATAGCTGCACTATATCCCACTACTATAATATACTTCTAGATATATTTTTAATTTTATTAAGCTTTGCGAAAAGTTTAAGTAGAGATTCCTCTTGGGATAGGTAGAAAATTGGCTTTTAGGTTTCTTGCGGAATTCATCGGCATTAAATAATACTTCAGAACAGAATTGTGAGATTAAACAGAATTGAGAGACCATAAATCAAACCAAGTATAGCCCTTACCAGCTACTTTAATATGATTATTTTTCCTTGTCAAAAACAAAATTATTTCTTGAAAGTTTACTAAAATAAAGTTGCACATGTGCTCTGCTGGAGTACTGTTACTCTCATTAGCAAGGAAAGCTTTTACTAGTATTATTGTTTACAATCATGAGGTAGAGGCTCCCGTTTAGGTCGGGTTTGTTGCGGAATTTAATTATTCTTATCAAGAGTTTCCTGAATAAAATTTATTAAATTATCTTTGTCTCTAGTTCATGAAAAAAGAACAACACGATAATTAAAAAAAAAAATCCTTTTGATGTAATAAAACAAAACATTACAAAAAAGAAATTGAAATAAATAAATAACGAAAACAATTTTGAAATTAAGTACGCTTTATTGAATAAACAAATCCCCTACTATCTTTGATAGTAAAATTAAATTAACATAGGCATATTAAAGTTAATAATTAATAAACAAAAATGTTACAGTCAAAAATCATTACACAATAACATTCCCTCCATTGCTATCTAAAATCATTATTTGTCCATGAGTGCTTATTGTTGCACCTAAGGTCGACTTTTTAAATATTTATTTTCTGTTATTTAAGTTAATACTAGCATCCTAGGACCCACTCTTTACACAGTCAATACAGCTGATACCCCAACCCAACACTTTCCTTTCTACCTGTGCTGATGACACCTGCATTTTATCAGTAGATAATGATCCAGTTATTGCCCCTCACACTCTTCAATCTCACCTCCGAGACCTTGAAATATGGCGCCAGAATTGGAAAATAAAAATTAATTCCAACAAATCCCACCATATAACATTTACCCTTCTTCGTAGACCTATTACTTCCTGCCCTACAGCATCCTTTAATGACACTCCGCTAGTTCCTGTTGAATAGATCCGGTACCAAGGACTCCATCTCGATTAACTTCTAACTTGGAATCCTCATACTAGATTAAAATGACAAGAAACTGCCCGACGTTTTCGACTACTTCAACACTTACTGGACAAACATTCAAACCTGCCGCTTAACTACAATAGACTCATTTATATGACCATCATAAAACAGACATGGACATACGGAGTAGAGCTGTGGGATTCTACTAAACCATCAAACTCTTCTCGTATCCAATCCTTCGGAAAATCCTCAATGATCCTTACTTTGTCTCGAATAAACTCGTCTATAAAGACCTTAATATTCCATATGTTGCTGACTTAGCCCGAATCAGGTACCATTCCTTCCATGACAAACTTCATTCCCACTCAAACCCTCTAGTTTCAATCCATGCCTCCTCTTCGATTCCTGATAATCCGCCCAGGCGTCTGAGAAGAAGATGGCCCCAAGACCTTCTAGCTTAGACTCTTCGGGTGCTGCCAATGGGTAGTGTCTCTACATGTATTTCATGTCATTTTCTTAAATTCACGTTTACTTGATGTATATCTTTGTACAGTTGTAAATATCAATACATAAAAAATATATATAATATATATATTAATTCGCTTATATAATTATACTTGTTCAAATTATTTTTAGTCATATTCTATTGTATTTATTTAAAGTATTGTATTTTCCAAGGTAACAACTAGTGGAAAATACTAAAAAAAATAATTTCATTTGTTAGTGTATCAAATGATATGTTATACAAATACAGTTTAATATTATAAAATATTTATTATATATTCGTTTACACTCAAGCAACGTACTTTGAATTTCATTATTTCCTTTAGTAGAAAAATAAATAATAACGTTCCGATAAAGAAAAAAAAAAGAAAAAATCAGATATCCTGTTTTGACATATGATCATGCATTCCATTAGGAATATGTATACATATATGCTGTTTTTAGAAGTTTCTATTTATAAATAATTCAGGGTGAAGAATATGCAGCTGTAGAGAAGTAATAGCATAAATTTACTCTCCGCCCGGGTTTCGAACCTTTTATGGTATATCAAAACAGGCCTCGTCACTTCCTTAAGAGGCATTTCTCGCGGTATATTCCTCGGGGCTATTTTCTCGTAATTAATTTCACTTATAAGAAGCTTCCTTTAAAGGTTCAGTAGAACTTGTATCAATACGCGCTAGGCAAATGGAACATTCGTGTAGAGCTGCAGCAGAAAAGTCCAGGCGTGGTGTGCGATTAAAGGAAAGATAAAAATTCCTAGAAATATATTTAATAGTTTGGGATGTAGTTTTTTGCTTTATTTTGTTGTTAAAAAGGAAATATTGGTTTAGTAAACGTTTAGCTATCGTTATTATTAGCGTAGTTGATATTAATATGATTATTTATGAGCATGATGTATAAGTTATTTTATATTAAAATGTCAAATTCTTACCACGAAGAAAGAGAAAAAAATTCAATGATGAATTTTACCTTCACTAAGCTAAGCTATATATGGAATATAAAGTAAGGGAAACTATTGCGATGGTGAAAATTTTCGAATTCCGGTTTTCAACGGAAATACACGTTTTAGGGTTTCCTGAGTCCAAATCTGCAAGTCCCGCAAAAAAGGTGTGTGTGTGGTAAGTACAGCGCGAAAACGAAAATTCCTCTGAAAAAGAAATTTCATATTTGAACATGAATGAACATCGAGATGTTACAGCAACTTTTTCATCAAAATCACCTAATCAGAAGAGCCGTAATTATAATATGTATTTAACACCTGTTTAAGAATTTATCAAAAACGGCTCTAATGATTTTGATTAAACTTTCTATATCGATGCAAATTTTTTTTTTTTTTTTATTATTATTTATTACGAGATAATACAATCTGCCACCTTCTGGGGCAATGAATAAGATGCAAAATTAGATAGCCTTAATATGTTGTTATTATTCTGATTGAAATTGTTCGACAGGGTTTAAATGCCGATATTTCAAAGTTCCTTCCTCTAAAGTACCTTTAATTTTGTAGATTTTATAAAAATAACCATATCGTATTGTTAACATTGATAAAAAACAGGTAAATGTATAAGTTGAAGGAAGTCGATATCCAACTAAAGGAGAAAACAGCAAACATATCTTTTTATGCAATTTTTATGTTCCTGAATTTAAAAACAGTAATATAGGTGTATAATATACCGTTGGAAAGCTAAAGGTTTTAGAAAAAATATTATCTTATACACAAGCTTGTAAAAGTTGATGGATAGTGATAAAAAGCGATAAACTAATTGATTATTTTAGATAATAATATAATAGATGTCGTGTGTTGCGCCCCCTAGATTTTTTTTAAATTATTACGAAACAATCTACTAATATTGTTGTATCTAATGTTTATTTTTTTTAACAATAAAGTATTATTAATCTACTATCCTGAAATCTGATAGTGTTACGAAGATTAGTTAGTCATAATAAATAAGTTGCTTTATCTCCTATACAGATTGGAGCCCGCGGCAGAACAACTCGTTTTAAGTTAGCCAATCAGAGGCATGTTTTCCCTCCAGCACACATCAGGAGGCTCCAGGATGTATATATGAGTTTTCTTTACTGGTCCAAACCTTTATTTAAACTCTGATACATTAATTTAAAAACCTGTTGGGCGCATCACACACAACATTTACTTACTTTTCTAAATATTTTTTTAAATTGTATAAAATATAAGAAAAAAAAATGTAAAAGTTCGAAAACATATTCTATCTTGTTTCTCGAGGGTCACCTGTGTTGTAGTGGTATAACAGCGTTCTTTAGCCAAGATTGGGAGTTCGAACCCGGCAGAATTTTCAGGATTTTTAAGGAAGTAAAAAATCCATGGTTATGCCGTCCTTCGAAGGTCACGTAAAATGGTCCTTCTGAGCCTGTGCGATTCAGGTACTCTTTAAAGATCCCTGTCTTAATTAAACCCAGATAGGCAAATTTTGGACACCCACTGTGGCATCGTCCTATACTAGCTACAGTATCTTAAAAGGTACTTTAAATGAATAAACAATATCTATTTAGCATAGAAACTATTTAAAAGCCAAATAATTTTTTAACACAATTCATTACGTATTTTATTATTTTTTTCGACGAATACTGTACATTTATTCTTATTCTGATTTTTCAATCATAAAAAAATATAATTGTTTTCTGTTTTATATCAATTCTTAAATGTTTTCATGCTTCGTATTTACCATTATTTTATCATTTCTATCAAGGAGGAATGATTAACTATTTCGAATCAACAAATCTAAAGGTACTGTTAAGAAACTTTTATTTATTTATTTATGTTTTTATAATTCCAATTCCGTTACGGCGAAGGGTTAAAATTCCTAGGATTAGTGGGATTGTAGGCCATTTCTTCTACTGCACAGATTACATTTTAAGAGAGACTTTTTGATATATTCTTAGCTTTTAAGAACCCTTTTTAAATTGGTATCTTAAGCCCTCTTAAAATATATTAACTAGAATAAAACTAAATTGTTGTACATTTTTTTTTAATTTTTGATTAATATAGCAGGTTCAGAAAAATCGTTAGTAAATCACAAAAAAAAATAAAAAATAATAATAAAATAAAAAAGAAAAGGATAAAATGCATGGTTTAAAGTGGCGATTCCGGTCTTAAAATGTCTTAAAAGTTGCGTATATTTGTCCTAAAAAATGAAATTTAGGATCGAAAGCCTTTTCGTTTTCGTGCTAGACTAACTACTCACAGATTGATTGACATTTTCGCACGACTTGGTCATAGACTGTCAGGGGATCCTAATAATACTTGCTGTAAACTCATAGACAAGACCTTTCTTATTATGGGACTTGAATATAAAAATATTACGGAGTATACACGTGACAACTAACTTCAGAAATTTAGGCACGTTGCGACACTGCTTCACGTATCCCAAGACGATCCTGACAGAACGCCCTTCGCAAATCCTCGACTTCTAATAATCTCCACCGTGACGATATATCAGCCCCGGATCACACCTGGGCTATCGTACGTGTCACCGATCTCGGGAGTACGGGGACCGCTCTGATTTAATAAATATGCTATGTTGTTCCGAAAACACTGTGATTTGTGGCGCTGGGTTCGGCTCATTGTCTATTCAAAACATGTTTGCGGTAGGTAGAACGTTGTATGGTATGTGTAAAAGTAATTGATTTTCTTTGCATCGGAAAGATTAGATTTCTATGATTTTTGATTTTTTTTTTTTTTTTTAATTATCATTGAAGTTAGTCCATATTAGTAAATTTCACTTTCTTTCTTTGGATGGTGAAACTTTTCTTTCAAAAACCCCTAATTGTCACCAAAGCTAGGCCACGTAATTAGTGTAAAAATCTGGTGCGGGAACCCACGACTTTCACAGCCGCCGTTAGCGATAAAAAATGAGTAAAACTGATAAAGAATTAATTAAATTAAATTCCGATAAAAACGTTTGTTTTCTTAAATAATCTATTATATGTTTATATACAACAATTAGTTATTTTTATCGGATTTTCATCACCCTTAATTAACCTTTATAATTCCGTACATAAGATAATATTCTTTCTAAAATATTTAGCTATCCAACGTTCTATGTGCAATTTTTCTTTTAAAAAAGACAAAAATTGCATACAAATATTTAGTTTTTTTTTATCGAATTCGCTCAACTTGCATATTTACCCGTTTTTAAGCAATGTTATTAAGTTGATGTGCCTTATTTTTAAATGTACTAATAAGGCACATCAACTTAATAACATTTCTTAATAACGGGTAAATATGCAAGTAATATGTAATATATGTATTAATATATAAATATGCCTTATTTTTAAATGTACTTGCCAACGGGCAATACGAGGCCTGAGCCGTGGACTGTATATACCATTGTTGCTGTATATACATGAAATGTTTGTGTATTTATTTTGTAAATAAAGTTGGAGGATAAGAAAAAAAAAATTAAATGTCCTACTCTAAAAAATTAAATGAACTATGAAGGAAGAAAATATCGGCATTTAAGCCCTGTCAGACCATTTCAATGAGAATGAAATCATATTAAAGCCCATTAAATCTTACACCTATATAGCGATTTTATTCCAAATCTTTAGAGCCGTTTTTAATAAAATCTTAAAAAGGTGCGAAATTCCTGATATAAACTGGCTCTTCTGGTCAGCCGATTTCGAAAAAAAAGTTGCTGTAACATCTCGGACGTATAGTTGTGTTTAAATATGAAATTTAAGTTTCGTTCGGCTCTTTAGATTTTGCGCTAGACTTACCACACACGGACACAATCAAATACACACACGTACAGACCTTTTTGCGGGACTAGGTCATTTGGACACAGGGAACCTTAAAACGTGTATTTCTGGTGAAAACTGGACTTCGAAAATTTTCACGATCGCAATACTTTCCATTACTACATATTCCATGTTATTGAAAGTAAAAAATTCTAAAATAGTAATGTAGGAAATTTGAAAATAAATTAATAATTCCTCATAAGATCATTTTGAGCGGTATAAATAATTATTCCTTCCATTCAGAGTCTCATAATTGAATTGAAATTTCACAATCGGTGTGCTTATGTTTGGAATAGCGGGTATTTTTTTTTAAAGAATAGAGGATTTTAATCAGAAAAGAGAATAATCAATTAAGAAGGTATTGGATTGCTTATGGCAGTAGAACGAACAAGATAAGGATGATCAAAAAATGTACATTATCATCTTCCGCCAAGTATCAACATCAAGGGATCTTCAGATATGGAAATATAATAAACCTTAAAAGAGGTCATCATGATGTAAAGTTGTTCTCAAAGACGTAAACTTGTTCCTCTTCGTTGTTTGATTCAAATATTGCTTAATGTTCTTAGGTGTAAACCTATTGTATAAATATTTAGTGAAATGGATTTCATTTAGTTTCGGTTGACAAACAGCCAATAATGATGGTTTACATTTGCAGTGACATTGTTTTTTATGAAACATTGAATTGACTTTCGGTCCTTGAGTTCTAAATTAAACCGAACAAGGAACTGGGAACTGAAAAATGACAACCGTGTGACACTCTGCCTTTTTACTGTAGCCATAAGGACCAACCTTGTGTAAAGAGGGCAAGTATAAAATAAAGGCATATAATTAGCAATAGTCGGCTTTAACTGCCTATTTAACGGGTGTTGTGATGCGAAGTGATTATTACTTGGGGCGTTGTGACGGCTGGGGCGCGGGGCTCGCATTGGATACGTTTCACATTTAACGCTTTAACGTTTCTTGTAGGTTACAGGTTCCTAACGGTCGTGTCTCTTCAGGTGCCTGTGAGAGTCTGAAATAGGAGTAGATTCACTTCAATATAATTATTTTTCATAGTCAAACACTCAGGGTGTTTCTTCCTACAGTGAGTGATAAGTAGTGTCTAAAGACTACTTTTCGGGACTAAAAAAAAAGTTCATATAAAACATTTTTCGATTCAACATAGAAAATTAAAGTGTTGCGTTTTATAGGAAACAATCACTCAAAAATTATTAAATTTTTATTCTCCAACTTCACCATCTTGTGGTACGATAGAATAAATTGTTTTCGCTGTACTAAATCCATCTCAATGTGGCTTTAAGGCGGACCTAGCCTACCTAGAGAAAGTTTATGGTTTCGAATCCCAGTCATGGTTGGACTTTTTCAAGCGTATAGTTAAAGGAGATGGATAAAAAATTGTTTTGGGTGTATATTTTTTCAAACATAGGTAAAAAGGTAGCCCTAATAAAGGCCTAAACTTCCAAATACATTAAAGTAAACCAATTCTTCTAAAGTTGTTACTGTTTTTCTGAGCCTATACTACAGCAATCCCTTTTATAATAATTTTTTACTTTTCTTGAAAACTTAATTTCTTATGTATGACAACCATAATATCTATTTTATATAATATGGTGTAGCTTGAACCCTAGGTAACCACCAACTTAGTCGAGGTCAGCTGAAAATACTTGTGTCCTATCTCCAAAGTATTGGCCTTAATCCACAAGGAATGGAATGATTTCGATACTCATTAGAACTAGATACTTTTTGTCTATAAATGTAATAAAGAGTTCGGTTTGCCAGATAAAGAGGTTTTTGTGAATTAAATTTAACCGTGTAACTTTGTTTATAATCATTAAAATATATTACATTTTTATTGTAGAACTTTAAGAAAATATACGAATAGACTTCCGATATGTTTTACTCAGAAAAGAAAGTTATAAAATTATGAAGGAAATTATAACTTTTAACGGTCATCATAATTTATAAAATTACATAGATTTGTAATAAGAGCGGCATGGGCTAATTGATAGAGCATTAGGCTACTGTTCTCCGGGTCACAGGTTCGAATCCCTGCTGAGGCAGAATTTTTATTTTTATTTCAGTTGTGAAGCGAGGCTGGGGTATGGAGACCCTCCTGGGGCACACCCAGCCACTATTAAGGGGGGACCCAGAAATTGGGGAAAACCTGACGGCTGATTGTGATTTAGGCCTAAAATCACCTCCTTGCACTGCCGTTGGCCATGAAAAAGTAGAAACCTGAAGACAATACTGAAACCGAGACCCTTCATGGGTTGTAGAGGTGCAGGATTTTGGTGCTATTCATTACTTCAAACAGTTTTTTTATTCGATATTTAGATTCAAGATATCTTAAGACGCGAAACTTAAAAATTTAGGGGACGAGGAGAAATTAATACCTTTGTTTTGTCCTTTTTTTTTTTTCAATGGTTCATTATTGAAATTTCTAAACAAATAAATATATATCTTTTAGTGGGGAAATGAGTATCTGATACTATTCGGCATATACTGCATTATATGACACTGAAACTTGACAAGAGCTTCATATAATTCAATTCTTGTGATTTTGTATCAAATCAACCATGTTATGAGATAATAGGGTACATATAAATTTGAATTTATTTTCAGAAAATCGGAAATTCGATAGACTTTGAATTTCAGGACTCAGAGAAACTTAAATCCTTTACAATATATTCTTAATCATGTAAACTATTATTTCTTAAAGAGACTTTGGTTCAGTCGTTATTAAGACCGTTATGTTTCTAAGCTGACACTGAGATGTTTTGGTTAAGATCGCAAGGTTTTTCCCCGAAGCTATTAGAGAGGTTGAAGGCATGATAAATATTGTATTAAAATAAAAAATAAATATTATATACCAAAGCCGATTGAAAACATTGAATCAACAATGTTTAACAATAGACTTTCATGAGCAAAATAATTAATAATGATTCTTGTTTTTCAAAAATAACAAGGGAATACTGAGAATAAAAAGGAGTATAAAAAACAACAACACTTAAAATAAAAAAATTGTGTGTTAATAACATTTACTTTGGCACCGTTAATCACCTGGTAATAAGACAGTGAAAGACCTCGTCAACTTTTGGTGAGGATAATTATAGCGACTTTAGACTAATTACCCTAAGTTATTATAGCATATTATAAGACTAATTAACTAAAATTATTGGTATCCTTTCTTTCTTCCCAGTTTTGACGAGGGGCAGTTTAGTATATTTCGCTCGCGTGCGGCTAATCACAGCCTGGTTCTCTTGTTGAGCTTTGTCGTCTAATCTATTATTACTGTCCCCCTATTGTCTTTTAATTCATCTCTTTGTTGTAGTTAGTTATAAATCAGATTCCCCGTAATTGGTCTAAATGATTAATATGGATATTTAAAATGGAATCCATATTAGAGTAATTAAGTAACACGATTTGTTAGGAACGAGCAGTAAGCTCTATAGACCGAAAATAATTCTCTTCGTTAAATTCAGGTTATGAACGATGAACCTAGATAAAACGCACCTACATATATTGGTTAAAGGCTATGGATGTATCGGATGGAATCATAAAAGCATCATAAAAAGGTCCTTTATACATCTATTTTAAGATTTATCATATTTGGCTAAATGGACAGACGGTATTGCAACCATTGCTTGGAAAGATTTGATGTGGAAAAAAAATGAATATGTTTGCATTATTTTAGGTGCTATAAAACTCGCAATAAAGCATAATTAAGTTAATTTATTTTGTGTTACTTGTAATTAGGCTAAAATTATAATAGCCAGGTAATTACTTTAATAGAAAATCCGTTTGAGTCCTCAAAACAAATTAACAATATATAAATCAGTCATCCGCCCGTTAATCACTTACGCCTCTCCAGCCTGGAGCTCATCCTGCTCGACTAACTTCCAAAAACTCGAGAGAATTCAAAACTTGTCAATGCGGATAATCAATAATTTCCCCCTGATACACGAATATATCATCAATGCTCCAAGACTTGCAAACTTCCTACAATCAAACAACTTGTCCATTCACAAACAGCTTCTTACTTCAGTAAAACTCCAGTCTCTAAAAACCCATTAATAAAAGAAATCGGTAATTATAATAAATTTTCACTAAAACGATATACTCATAAGAGAACTAAACATGTATTATTAAATTAACTTACTGTCTTATGTTATAAATTTTTTTATAATTTTTAATCATATTATGTATTTTCTATTAATTTTTGTATTTTCAATTATTTCAAGTATTTTCAATTATTTTATGTATTTTCAATTATTTCATGTATTCTCAATTATTTTAGTGTAGTTTTTTATGGTAGTTTTTTATATAATTTTTCCTACAATCGCAATGTAACCTCAATTTTACTTCACCATATGTTTGCCATTTAGGCTAATGTACTATAATCACAAAAAAACAAAAATATTTTCTGATTGTAAGGATCATTATCCAAAATCATTGTTAACATTTTGTCAAAATGTAAATATGTGAATAAAGTTTATTTTTTTATTTTTATAATAGCCAGGTAAAAAATATTCAAATAAATTAATTTAATCAGGCTTTATTTTGAGTTTTATTGCATCTAATTTAGATAATTTAAAATTCCTAAATAAAAATCGAAAATTAATTTTTACGCATTACTCAGATTTTATAATTTGTCATTTCGTTTTTTTTGCTATTGGAATGTTTTTAAAACAATATTAACAGAATGATTATCGAAAAAATATCATTTCTTTTGTTAAATTTTTCGTAATAATTACTTATAAATCTTTTTTGTGTAGTTAGGTCCGAGAAAGGCAACCATACACGTATAAGCAGAAAGTTCTCTACACATAGGTGTTTGATCATTTATTTACGTTTGGATGCTCTTATTTAGAATAAACTTATTAAATAGTCTACCGCGCCGAGGGTTGAGTTCGAATGCTAGACCCGGGAGGGCTTTCTCAAGCATAAAATGAAATGGGGATTTACTCAAAACCTCCTCCCGTGTGTGAGTATTGGAGGCCCTACAGCCAACATGGTGGCAACTCACAAAAATAGGGGTAGATGGCCCTACCCTATAACATATCATCGGGAATCGTAGGATAGAACCTAAGGAAACCAAGGACCTCCTGTCGTACCAACCAATGAATTTAATAAATGCTGAAAATCAGTTTATAAAATGATTTCAAGCATCCAGAGATACAAAAAAAAAAAAAAAAAAAAAACGTTTTTCATCTGATTTTTTCTATTGAAGGTTGTAATAATGTAAACTTAAATTATTCCGTAAAAGTATTTCTGTACAACAAATTAAATTTTTATTATAATTAGTTTCCCGTGTTTTAGGACATATATTCCAAACAAGGGATGATAAACCCGTAATATTTCTCTTCAGTATTTGAAGATTAAAGAAATGAAGAAAAACTGGAAATATATATACAATTTTTAAGAATATGAATGTTTCCAAAGGATAGGGTTTACTTCAGTTTCAGAATTATAGTTTTATTTTAAACGCTAACCATTTTATCAATAATCAAAGTATATTTTTAGCTGTACTTCCACAACCCATCAAGGGTCTTGGGCGCTGTAAATATAGAATCGTACTGCTGCGAGACCAACGGTTCCTTCAATGAGGTGATTCGGCCGAGATAACGCCAGTACCCAGGTTTCCCCCCATTTTTCAGTACCCACTACTTAGTGGCTGTGTGCCAGAAGTGTCTCTATACCATGGGATCGCTGCATGGCTGAAAAAACATAATTAATAATATTCTATTTCAGCCAGGATCCGAACCACGTCCCGGAGAACAGTAGACTAGTGCTCTATCCACTATACCACGCTTTAGGACATGTATTCCGCACAAGGGACCCAAACTCGCAATATTCCTCTACGATCTTTGAAGATTACTTACAAAAATAAAATAATAACGGCTAAGATTTTGTTTGTTTGTTTATTCATTTAACGTCAGTTTATTGTACTAAGTGGGAGCGGCGTGGTCTAGTGGATAGAGAACTAGTCTACTGAGCTCCGGGTCCTGGGTTCGAATCTTTGCTGTGGCGGAAAGTTATTTATTCTGTTTTTTCAGTCGGTGAAGGGGCGACCCTAGGGCATGGAGACCCTCCTGGGGCAGAGCCAGCCTCGATAAAGTAGGTATCCTAATTGGGAAAACAACCAAGCATGATCCCGGCCTAGTCACCTAGCCGTAGGCTAGAGACAGTACAAATCTCTATATGTTCTGTGCCCAAGACCCTGCATTGGTTATAGTGGTACAGGTTTTTTTATTTATTTTTTTTTTAATGCTACTATGGCTAATCGGACGATGCTACACTGGGAGTCCTAAATATTTTTTTATTAGGATGGTGATCTTAACGAGTACCTTATATCGAAAGGCCTGGACCACCTTTTTACCATTCTGATGGAAGACATAATCAATGATTTTATACTCATTTAAAAAAATCCAAGAGGCATCTGACGGGCTTGAACCCGCAGCTCTTAGCATAGAAAGCTGTTATGCTAGCCACTATGCTATAGATGATCCCCTCGTCAAGATTTTGAATCTGTTTCCAAAGTGTTTAGAACATACTTAATAATTAAAGTATATTGATGTATTATGCAAGCAGCTTTTATTCTTAATAGTTTCATGCTATCCTATTAATATAATCAACTATAAACAATAGAGCCCGAGACGGTGCATAATGAGGCTATGGATAGGAGAAAGCATAACAAGTTGCGCGGTGACTGACAGCTGAGGCCGGCAACAGATTACAGAACTTGGCCGTTTAAGGGGCTATTAATTTTAGAGTCGTGAAGCCGGAATTGAAAATAGTTAGTTAGCTGTTTAATTGTAGTGCCCTTTATGGCGTTAGCTCCTTAGAGATAATGGTTTAATTTATTCCAAATGGGTGTGCCTCGAGTACGAAGGGCTTCCCCATAGCTCACCTGGTCCTGGAAAAGTGTGGAGTCATTCCGACCTCAGAAGAGGTATAGTAAGCATCATTCCGACCTTAGTATTGTCGAAAACTTTATTTTTTCTGGATTGTATTAAGGTATCGAAGAGCAGTGATTTTAAAATATATTATCCCATTTCGTTTTTTCCCCAATATACTTAGGTTATAAATATGAATTCATTTGTAAATAAAAAATAAAACGCACTGCATATTCGTCATTAATTTTGAACAAAATGTGTTAGGTGACTCAACAGATTCGTATAAAGTACTAATCGTAAGAAGTAACCGAAACCTGTTTAATAATATTCTATCCTTGAAGTAGTCTTCCTATTCGGTGTGAAAACTCCAAAATGCTACTTCAATCAATGATTTTAATGTTTTTTAAACGTCTATGATAAAAAAGAATGTACTTTTTTTATTTTTTAGTCAGTTCGATATTTAATATAAAAATATTCATTCAATCCTACTGTCGAATCTTGGGGGCTAAACGGGATATAGACCTAATTATCTCAATATTATCCTTCAACAGCCTTTGTCCAAGAAACAGAACAGATCCTTAATATGCAGTGAACTACAACTAAAAAATCCTAACATATGTGGTTAAGGAGGAAAAAACCAACCTTTCATGGTTGAACCAAATTATTAAGACCCGTCACAAGTCTGCCAAACCTAATTGCAGTTTCCGATGCAGTTTACATACTCAATACAACTCTGAATTTTATTTTACATCTGGAGATTTAAAGGCTACTATCAATCTAAAAAATTTATTCGACGAAATAAATGAATTTTATTTTATTTAGTATTATTACCATTTTTACCCATCCTTATTTAGCCTTTGAAGGTTATACAAGGGTTTTCAGGCCAGAGGGTGAGGGCGGGGGTAAATGCCGAGTTAAAAGTTCCTCGGCACCGAGACGTCAGCTCGTAATTACTTGGTTTCTCCACGTACCGTTATATCATATATATAATAAGGGAAATTATCGTGAACATTTGGACTTCAAGTTTCAAACGTTTATGGGTCGCCAAAAGAACAAATCTTTCAAAAAGGTTTTTATGTGAATATTGTAGTTCGAAAATGAGAAGTCGTATGGAACTAAAATTCAATACGAAAGACAAATATAAGCCAAGGATGTTTCAGTGACTTTTTACCAAAATTAACTGGGCTGAAGTGCTAATTTGCAGCATACATTTTCAAACTTTTTACGATTATCTCAAAAGCGGCTCTAACGATTTGATCCAACTCGCTATATTGATTTGAAATTAAATGGGCTTTGAGTTAGTCACGTAGGTTCCATTTAAATTGAAATAGTGTCATCAAGTCAATTTTAATTTTCCTGTTTTTTTTTTGTTGTTTTTTTTTTGCGCAAATAAGGTTAGTATAGATATATACATCGCTGGAAAGCGAAATATTTTAGAAAAATTCTAACAAATGAACATGGTTGTAGAAGGTAATGCATTGAAAAAATTAACATTCGAACCTAAAAATAACTAATTCTAATAATAATAATATATTAATATAATCTATTCTAAAATAAATGTTTTCATTCAAAGAATAAAAATATATTTTTCTACTAAAAGTTTGATCTAAACCAGGTTGAAAAGAAACTGGATGAGAGAACTCATAAATTGAAGGCCAGAAAGGGGTGCTGCTGGGTACCTTTCTTCCTCTCGCCTAACATGACGGCTATGCTAAGTTTTCTCACGTTTGCTAATTTTCACGTCTCTTTAGACCACGATAATACGAAGATAAAAAAAAAAATATATATATTGTAGTTTTATATATGAGTTGTCTGTTGCGTATATTTCCATTTTCTTTGATATATTATTTGATGTATTATGAAAAACTAATTCTTGGAAAATTATTCTATGTTTATATACAGAATAATGCAGTTTCTTGGAGTTTTGTTTGACTTATTTAGGAATATGTAAACTCTTTTTTCTATGGAAAATCCCACAAAATATATTTATCAAAATTTGCAACATAGCGCTATGCTTTCTTGTTAGGTTTCTTTTTTTGTTCTCTCTGATTACTGTTCCATCAATAGGAAAGACTACTGTTCAGGAGAAATTTTTTTTTTCTAGATGGAAGGAGAAGGATTACAATTAGATAATTATAGTATCCCGACTGGATAGAGAGTACAGAAGCGGTAGGAGAAGGCTGCTTAGCATAACGTGAGGCTCGGTGAGAAGAGAGCCGAGGGCTAGGGGAGGCAATGACCAATGATATTTCCTCAGGGCTTAGGGTAGCACTACACGATTCCCATTTCTTATGTCTAGTCTTTATCTGTTTCTTATCACTCTCTACTCTTCCCTCCTTCTTGTATCGGCTATCTTTTACGCAACACCTCTGAATGCTCCTGGAAATGTTCATTATAAAAAAAAAACATTTGAAGCAACTTCCTTCAATTCATTTAATCTATCCCTCTTTATATAAAATGATAATATAATGTGGGAAAATGCAAGATTTCATAAGAGTTAATATGCGATAAAATAAGTTTTACAAGTTAATAAAAGTTTTTATTACAAATCTACGTTTTTTCCGCGTGAGGCAGGACTGTGTTAGCTGCTTACTTACGCTTCGTGGGGCGGGGAGATACTATTGCAAGTTCCAACGTGTTTAATGCACAGTTCCAGCGAGCTAAATGCGAGATTTTAACAGTTTTGACATACGCATATGACTTGAAGGGAGTAATTATGGAAATACTTAAAAAAAAAAAAAAAGATTCTCCTATTATTATTAATAATTAAAAATGATTCTTATATTATTATTATTATATATTATATTTGTATATCATATTATGGGAATAAAAATATGAAAAAAATCACGCACAGCTAAATAAAATTGCTGAAGAAGAGTAATCAAGTGAAATTAAACGACAAGAGTCCTTTGAGGGGGTTTTGAAAGTTATAAAATATTTCATAAATAAACCCTAATGCTTGTTAAATCCTACAACATATAATGCTCAAAATAAATTTAACTGATTTTCTAATAACAAGTGTCTCACCTGTGATGCACGTCGCCCCACGGTACAGTGAAGCGTGACCCAACGGTGGGTTTAATAACGTTTTAAACTTGTGAAAATATGTTATTTTTAATTTTATGATGACAGCGGTTACCAGTGTATGTGTTGCTACCGTACGATTCGTGCAGGTTATTTTCCATACAGTACTCAATTTTTTGAAAAAAATTCTGAACTCTCCGGATGAACTCTTCGCAAAAAGTAAAAAGCATTTAGGTTTTTTTTCGAATGATTTTGGACTGTAAGGATTGAATGCGTAAGGAATTTTATTTTTGAGTGGATCCCCATAGCTGAATCCAATATGTCGGTATTTTAGGTAATATCAATTTATGCAATAGGTTACAAGTTTGTCTAATAAATGTTGTAATCGGTATCTGCAAAAAGGTTCTTTTCTTTTCAGTCTAGTGTGCTGATTCAAAATGCAAAGTGCACTCGGAATATAAATTTTGAAAACGCTCTCAATCATAACACAATGGTTTATTATTTCAAATACTGGTTGCTCTGGACACTAAATATTTTGTCTGTTTAACAATTGTTATCATATTGTTTAGATATATATATATATATATATATATATATATATAAACAATATTAATACACTTTGGATTAAAATCAACTGTTCTTAGAACAATGCGTAGTCAGTAATTAAAACACTGATGAAAGGCAAACCGTTTTCGTATCAATTTCTAATGAACAAAATTAGTATTTAAATTAGGATAGTTTTTTTATTACTTATTTTAGCATTCTAAAAATGAATCATTTATCTAAATTCGACCATTGATATTATTATTACGACACTTATTACGAAGGGAAATTCCCAAGAGAGGGGTGATCTACTTCAACCTCTTGAGGTGATTTTAGTTGATATGGTTATTGTTATTGCGTATTTATTAAACTCCTTACAATTCGAGAAGTGTTTAACAGTACAGTTTTATGGGCTTCGTTTGTAAAGGCTGTAGATTACAACCGTTCAGTGGATTACGTAGTGGACTTATGTATCAGACCATTGCTAGGTATCAAAATCGCCCTCACAATAATACTATCCAGCCTGTGCAGTTCCTTTAGCTCAGCTGCTAGAGCTTAATACTTGACTTTATTATTTATTTTTTTTTTTTCTGCTCTGACTGAACTAGTGTTGTCATTACTCGGGACAGCTATATCAATTAGCTCAACATTTTTCGTATTACAGTCAATCATATTAATTTCAGGCATGTTATGGATGACTGTGTGATCAGTTATAAAAGATTGGTTCTAATACATTTTTTTAACTTCCCTTTAAATGAGGTTTTTAGGTTTGTATTAGGTATTAGGTAAGACACAGTTGTTATCACCTGCTCCTGAATAACAATCCAAAAGCCTTCCGTTTCGAGCAAGAGACTTTCTTTGACTGGTCAGTAGAGGATATACCTCTTAAGTAGTGGATAGCCTGTCGATTTCAGAAGTTGGTGGAAAAATCTCTCGTGTAGTGATTTGCTTTACTGTTCCAGCCAATCGCTTATTATTATTAGTATGATATATTGATACACCATAAAATAACAGAATAATCTCGTCATTCATAACTGATTTTTAGGAGACTGAACGTTACGCAGTTGAATCTCCGCATAATAACTAGTATGTTTATTTATTTTTTTAGATATTTTTCAATCAATTTTCTCATACTGCTAAATGATATTTACCCGCAAGATAGAGTCCCTAAGATCAGTGTTTCACTGCAATACGTCACCCTCGAACACGTAATGCTGGAGTTAGTCCATTCCTCGTCCTTAGAGTATGACAGGAATTCTTTATTTTACTGCTTTGAAATAGACTAAGGCAATACTTGAACTTTCAAGCCAGTCGTTAGCGCTAACTAATGAACATTTAGCTGCAGAGATAGATATTTCAATTTTATGCGATCACCCACTGTACACGAGGTATTCTCTCTCAATGCAGATGGCATTTAGAAACAGGATTGCTGCACCGTGTTTGCATTTTACCGCTGAGTGCGGCATTCTATCCAGTCGACGTTCGTAATTAAAATCTGTTGCATATTTATGAAATCAATTTTTTTTTTTTTTTTTCATTTCCAGTATCACTTGGCTCTGCGGGAAGCCTTAGTAAATGTGTTGCGGGAAGATCACGTCAGAAGATCTATATGTAGATAGGAAACATTTTTTTTTCCTGTACGACGTAACTAGAAATTCAGAAAATTATAATATTTTTAATCTGATGATCCGTTCTTAAAATGTAGAACCAAGGTCGAGATGTATAGTAATATTATGACTAGCAATGTTTGACCTTGGATGCACTTTATAATACTATCCACCTTTGATATAAAATTTTAATTAAAATTCATAATATACGTTTTTAATGTATAGAAGGTCATTGGAAAAAGGTTCAAGCTATACCTCTACAACCCAGTTAGGGTCTTGGGCTCAGTACATTTAGAGATTCGTACTGTTCCATAGCCAACCGTCGTGTAAGTAGGCGATTAGATTATGCCTTGATCACGCTCAGCCGCCAGGTTTTTCCAATAATTTATGTTACCCACTTTATAGAGGTGCTCCAGGAGGGTCTCCATACCACTGGGGCACTCCTTGGATGAAATAATAAAGAACAAATAATTCTTCCGATTAGCCATAGTAGCATAAAGTGACGTTAAATAAATAAACAAATAATTCTGATTCAGCCGGGGTGCGTACCCTGGATCCGAGAACAGTATATTAGTGGTCTATTAAAAAGGTGGGATTTCATTTTATAACTATTTCACATTTCGATTACTATTACTATTTATTTATGATTTGAAACGACAAGAAACTGCTAGAATATTACATTTACTTGACAAACGAACCTAAATCTCAATATTCTACAGAAAACATACTCGATATTACTATTATCAGGAATATTCGGACGTATAGAATTGAGCTTTGGGACTCCACTAAACCATTCATTCCTTCGTCATCAAATCCTCGCAAAACAAAATCCTTCGTGAATTCGTAAATGCTCTTTATTTTCTCACTACAATGGTCCTTAAGGACCTCAATGTCCCATTCGTTGCCTTTTATTCCAAACTACCTGCCCACACAAGTTCACTTATTCATAACCTCTTAACCTGGTATATTCCTGAAAAACCTCTAAGACGACAGAAAAGACGTACAGGGAACTGCTAAGGTAAAGAAAAATTGAAGTGCTACCAATAAGTTTTACTTTTGCAAGATTATTTCAATACTACAGTTGCATTTATTCATAATGACTTATTGTATTTTCCTTTATAAAGTTGTATAAATGTAAATATGTCTTTTTAGATATTTCGTTTATTGCTTTTATCTTAGATACTTTTAATGGACATCTTTTGTTATACTTTACCCATGATTAACGATAAATAAACTAATAAAGAGAGAGTGAATTATATTAATAATATAACTTATACGGTTAGAACTTATATATTCATTTATTACGTGTTAAAAAGTACATTTAGACGTTCAGGATTATACTATAAGGGTTTGTTTGTTTGTTAATTTAACGTCTCTTTATGCTGCTGTGGCTAATCGGACGATGCAGTCCTAAATTTTTCTCATCCAGGTTTAATAAGGATAGGAAAATCCTGGGGCCAATACTAAAGGGTGTTTCCATCTCTATTATTTTGTATTTTATATTATTTACTCTTAATATTCATGTAGTATTAATCTCAGTAGTAATCTCAGAGCTCTGCTACACACTATTTCGTACATTATTGTTATTATTTTATATACATACATACTTACATACACACACACACACACACACACACGCACACACACACACACATACACACACATATATAGTCTTAGAGTATCTCTGGTGGAATAAGGTGCTTAGTTGTGTCTCCTGTTATTTTGTTTATTTCAACAGAAAATTTTGGACGTTTTCAGTGAAATTTCTTCTTAACTATCGACCTACTGAATCAGGTAACATTATAATTAACTATAGTTGCTATTACATATAAATATAGCAATAAAAACTCGTAAAGTGTTTACGAAGTCAGAGTTATTGTGTAGTGGTAGTGGGGATAGTTCTGTTTACTTGAGCTAATACTAGCAGGCTTTACGTAAATACTCTCAGTTTATTATTATTATTACGTTTAATATTTTATTATTCTTTTACATAAAACTTATAGAAAAATTCAAAATGGTCAATTGTAAAATTTGCAACAAATCAGCCGGCCGAGACGACAAATTACGTTTGGCGTGTACGATTTGTCTAAACGTATTTCACACCAAATGTATTAAAATAGAATCCGCGGACCAAGAAGGTCATAAAAAATGGGTGTGCACTGACTGTGAGTCGTCATCACAGGCATCACCAGATACTGAGTCTAGTTCCGTGATGGACCTGCTGAGGGCGCTGACGGAAGAGATTAAAGGAATGAAGGCTAAACTTCAAGCAATAGATGAATTAAAAGATATCAGGGAAACGCTTGAAAAACATTCAGAATTATCTTTCGAAAATATGGAAAGATTGCAAAAAATTGAAGGTCTTCTAGAACATCAAAAAAATCAGGTTGAAAAACTGACACTGGAAAACCAAACATTGAAAAAAAAAATAGTCGATCTTGAAGGACGTGTAAATAGTGCTGAACAAAATCAGTTAAGCAATACAATAGAAATCAGAGGAATCCCTGAAAGACCGGGTGAGACCGTCGTGGGAACTGTACTAAGCGTCGGCGCGGGCCTGGGCGTCCAGCTCAGCCCTGGAGACCTGGACCACGCGGTACGCCTCAGGCCTAAGGAACCTGGGACCCCGGGGACCATCATTGCTCGCTTCATCAGACGGACGGTGAAAGAGGACTTGGTGAGACAGAGAAAAGTGAAAAGGGATTTTTCTACGCGCCACCTCGGATGGAATGAAAACGACAGTCATCGCGTCTACGTGAGCGAGGCAATGACAGCCACCAACAGGCACTTATACTTGCTGGCCAGGCAGAAAAAGGTTTCCGCCAATATTAAGTATGTGTGGTTTAGTGGGGGCCGGGTCAGGTGCCGGAAGTCAGATGGTTGCCCAGCGGTGATTATAAACAAACCCTCAGACTTAGATGAGTTTATCTGAAAATTCTTTTCAAGTTTCCAATATTTTGAAAGACTTTTATTTTATTCACTTAAGAAAGAATTATTATTTGTGTTTATTTTTTTTCGTTATTTAAAAGGCATATATTTTAGTTTGTTAATTTGGTCATTTTATATCTTTAATCTTCCTATCTTTGTAATATATATACTCCATTTTTTTCTTCTAATCGAATTACATACGTGTTATAAGTCTGCATTTTATTTTTTTTTAAATAACGTTTATTCTAAATTCACATTTTCTCATCCAAATTATCATTTTTTTATTACTATGCATATGTGTGTATGTGTGAGCATATATGTGTATATATTTTTATAATTGTAAATATTTTACTTTTTTATTTTGAATTCTTAGTATTTTTTTATTTTCTAATCAGTATAATTAATAACAATGTAGGTATCTATTTTTTTTTTAAATAGAAGAATGTCATTTTATTTTTTAATATTATTTTTTCATTATTTAAGAAATTCTGTTTAAAAATGGAAAATATTTTATTCTTTTCGATGGAAGATATTTTATTTATTTACTTTATATTGAAGATATATCTGTATATCTGGACCAATTCTCATTTTCATCTATTATTATATTTTATCAGTGGTTATTATCATTTAAAAGAAACTATGATATTTTTGTTAATATCAAATATTTTTCTCTTCTTACTGTTTCTTTTAATTGTTTTTATTTTATGTTTTCTTTTTTTATTATTATTTTTTGATTATTTGAGAAACTTTACTTTTAAATTAGAAAATACTTTATTATTATTATTTTTTTTGGAAGGAAGATATTTTATTTATTTACTTTATTTTGAAGATATATCTGTATATCTGGACCAAATTTCATTTCTATCTATTATTATGCTTCATCAGTGGTTATTCTCATTTAATAGAAACTGGGATATGTTTGTTAAATATCCAGTATTTTTTTTCTTCTCACTGTTTCTTTTAATGGTTTTTATTTATTTTTTTTTTCCTTTATTATATTATTTTTTATTGTTTGAGAAATTTTATTTTAAAATGGAAAATACTTTATTTTTTTTTGATAGAAGATATTGTATTTATTTACTTTATTTTGAAGATATATCTGTATAACTGGACCAAATTTCATTTCTATCTATTATTATGCTTCATCAGTGGTTATTCACATTTAATAGAAACTGGGATATGTTTGTTAAATATCCAGTATTATTTTCTTCTTAGTATTTCTTTTAATTGTTTTTATTTTATTATTTTATTTTCTCTCTCTCGACTGTTATATAACCTTCATTGGATTTATGTATATATATATATGTGTGAGTGTGTGTGTATATATGTATATGTATGTGTGTGTGTATATATATATATATATATATATATATATATATATATATATATATATATACGTGTATATATATGTATATATGTGTATATATGTATATGTATATGTGTGTATATATATATGTATATGTGTGTATATGTGTATATGTGTGTGTGTGTATATATATGTGTGTGTGTGCGTATATGTGTGTGTGTGTGTGTGTATATATATATATATATATATATATATATATATATATATATATATATACTTTGTATTGGCTTAAAAAACATATCTGTAATTTACAGTTCCACTTTTTCTCAATGTAAAATAGAGTGCTGGATGAAAAACTATTACATCCCTACCTTCAACCCTAATCCTCTTTTCAGTCTTTCCCCCTCAACCCTTACATTATGACTAATATCCTAACTTCCTGTCACATCAACGCACAATCTCTCCTAGCCCACTATGATGAATTCCAACTATATTTCCTTGAAAATTTTTATCACATAGTAGCCGTATCCGAAACATGGTTAAAACCATTTATCCCCTCCTCTCAGGTTTCCCTTCCAAATTACTCCTTCCTCAGACATGACCGATCTGATCGCAGGGGAGGTGGAGTCGGGCTGTATATTCATGATAGCCTGAAAGCCAAAATCCTATTAATATCTCCTCATAATCCCTTACCTCACATAGAATATACGTTTGTTGAAATTTCAACCATCTCCTCACCCTTGCTATACGCCGTTATCTACCGACCTCCCCGTGTTCCATTTGATGACCTCTTCCAATCCTCCCTTGTCCAACTGGTCTCAGCATATAACAATATAATTATTTCTGGTGACTTCAATACTAATATGTTATCTGAGTCCAGTGACAAATCCTTCCTTACAGATCTAATATACTCCCTCAATCTTTATCTTGTTCCTTACTATCCTACCCACCACACACAACACTCAGATACCTGGTTAGACCTCCATATTTCTGATTCTCCTACAAAAATTATTTCCTCCTCACAGCACCCCGTTCCGTTTCTTTCATCACACGACCTTATCCATATCGCATATAACCTACCTGTCAAATCCTTTACACCAAAAATTATATCATATCGTAATTTGGACCTTCTTTCCCAGGAATCCCTTCAACCTGATCTTGACTCCATCCACTGGGACTATCTATACTCCTACAACTCCATTGATCTTAAGGTCTCCTTTCTCACCTCAAACCTACGATCCATATTAGACACCCATGCTCCGTTAAAAACCAGAACCTTACGCCGTCCTACTGCGCCTTGGCTGACCCCAGAAATAAAGACAATGATGAAAAGAAGAGAAGCGGCAAGACGCAAATTTCGACGTACTCGTCAGCAAGATGATTATGCGTCTTTCAAGAGACTTCGAAACGAAACCCAATCCGCAGTACGACGTGCTAAATCTCTCCATATCCATTCTGTCCTTTCCGAAGCTCCCGATTCTAGATCTAAATGGAAAATTCTTCGTAAATTGTCCTTCCCTGAATCCAATAACCTTAGTTCTTTCCAAATCACGCCTGACGAACTCAATAATCATTACATTTCCTCAGCTTCTAATTCCTCAATAGCTCCTGACATTACTTACCGAAGGTTTAATCCTGACAGTTTCTTTTTTTCTCATGTTTCATACGACGAGCTGCTTGCTACAATCTCAAAATCCCATACCAATGACTATGGACCTGACAATATTCCTGTAAAATTAATAAATTCCAGCCTCCCATCCCTCATACCCATACTCTATCATATATATAATTTCTCTCTACAAAATTCAATTTTTCCTTCTTCCTGGAAAACTGCCCTCGTCCGACCACTAAATAAAGTTCCAAATCCTACCTCACCGCAAGATTTCCGTCCTATTTCTCTTCTCTCCAATCTTTCAAAACCGCTCGAACGCCTTGTTCAAACCCAACTCTCAAATTTCCTAGAAGAAAACTCCCTTCTTAGTCCTCTTCAATCCGGTTTTCGATCTGGTTATTCTACCCAATCCGCTCTCCTTAAAATAACACAAGACCTCCAAACTGCCATTGATCGCCAACAAATAACAATTCTTATCCTTCTCGATTTCTCAAAGGCGTTTGACACCGTTGACCATAGCATCCTTCTTACCAAACTCCAAAATCTTCCAGTATCCAACAGTGCTTTGCGCTGGTTTCAATCCTTTCTCTCCGATCGTTCTCAGTAAGTAGTAGTGCCAGACCAGCCCCCATCCTCAACCTTGCCCCTTTCCTGCGGTGTCCCACAGGGGTCGTCTCTATCTCCTACCCATATTTGCTATTTATATTAATGACCTACCGCTCCATATTAATCACGCTAAATACCACCTCTATGCAGACGATTTTCAAATTTACCTTTCCTTCCCACCTCCCGACCTATTACCAGCAACAAAAAGACTACAAGAGGACTTAGATCGAATAAGTCACTGGGCTATAGTCAACAAACTAAAACTAAATATTGAAAAAACAAAGGCCATTGTAATAGGATCCCATCACTTCTTGAAAACTGTTCCACATATCCCAACCCTCTTCCTAAATGGTAACCCTATAAAGTTTTATCCGACCGTCAGGAATCTGGGAGTAACCTTTGATCAAACCCTCTCTTTCAAGAACCATATTTCCGAAATTTCCCGCCGCACCTTTTACACCTTAAAGCGACTGAATTCCCTTCGTCACCTATTCCCGTATGAAACCCGGAAGCTCCTCGTTACCTCTCTAATATTCCCCCACTTCGACTACTGCTGTACCGTATACGGTTGTGTTTCTGGGGATCTCGAAGTAAAAATAAAACGCCTAATTAATTGCTTTGTTCGATTTATCTTCGGGGTCCCGAGATACACCTCCGTCTCCGAATTTTATAGCGAGTTGAAGTGGCTTTATCCTTCCAATCGTCGGAAGTATTTCCTTGCATCATTCCTATACCAAGTTATTCAATCTCGGCGTCCATCATACATTTTCAACCTTTTACAATTCAAATCCTCTGTCCATTCCCGCTGTACACGCTCTAGGCCTTCAGATTTATACACAACGGCCCACCAATCTGCACATTTTGATAGATCGTTCCTTATCCGATCCTCAATCCTATGGAATTCTATTCCTCTTTCTATCCGTCACTCCAACTCTCTTCCTGTATTCAAATCCCGCTTATTCATTCATCTCATGACCATCCAGTCAGAACAAAATTGTAATTGACTCTATTTTATTCTATTTTCAACATATTTGCATATGTCTGTTTTCTGTTAGTTCTAGTCAAATTGTTTATAAATAATTAATTTCTCTAAGACTCTTAAGTCCAATTTACATGTTATGTAGATGTTATTCTAAAGGGACTTGTCCCAGAATAATAAAGAATTTATTATTATTATTATTATTATATATATATATATATATATATATATATATATATATATATATATATATATATATATAAAGTTATCTATAGGTCGTAAGGTTTAGTCAATAAATAAGCTAATTTTATTTAGGCTTCGTTTCGAGGATTTATTGTTCTCATATTTATGCCCTATTAGTAGAAAGGATATATATATAAATATTCCTAGAAATCATAAAGTATATAGACCATTCTGAAACATTATAAGGAAATCCTGTTATAAAAATCAAAGAAATCAACAAATAAGCTCAATGACTAAAGTAATTAATGTTTAAATCTTGCAAAACGTATTCCTCTCTTTAGTTAGTGCAACACTTCTTAGAAATCTATTCATTCCTGGCTAATTAATAAATGCCAATGCAAACTATAAATAATATTTTTCATTTGATGACCTCAAGAATAATTCCAAGGCCGTAAGTTTCTTAAGTAATTGTTTAATACTATTTTGCGGTTATTGTTATATACTATAGTGATATAGCGATAGTTTTTATCCTGTCAATTCGTGGCACCACTTTGAATAATTAGATATTGATTGTTTGGTCAGTCTTGAGTTTTTAGCAAATATAACTCACTGACTGGCAGTTTCGCAAAGTTTAAGACTCATAAGTCCATCAATAAGTCCATCTGCAACAAAATTTACTAAATAATAAGTCTGCTATAGAATCTCACTGTAGTTGATGTTTTGGTTTTTTTCTTATGTTTGATTATAATAAAGGCTAATTTTCAAAACGCATTATTTTTAATTGTTAAAATAAATTTTTTTTTGCCTTAATATCCTGAGCTTACCATCAAACACGCTAAAGACATCTTCGTGCATAAAATTGTTATTGTTAATTAATAACTATATTATGACTTCTTCAGTTTTTTATATCATATGGTTGTGCAATTAATGGAGCTGAATAAATCAGAGCTCATTTTATCTATATCTCATTTTATATTTCTTGGATGGGTTGAGATATATTAAAACAAATTTTAGTCGGGGTCATCCGTGGTGTGGTGACTAACATAACATCGATCTATGCACAATGTCTTGTATTCAAACCTGAAAGGTGGCTCTAGGAATTTTTAAATGTATTTTCACATAATTAAATAATTAATGGTACTATTAATAAATATTATAAATAAAAAAATGAAGAATTTCGAGACATTTTATTTTTTACAATTTATATTCACAGTAATAGTGTTATTTGAATTGTTGAGTCAAAATTTTAAGATATTTTACCTTATTTCAGAATGGAGGCCAGCCATTACACCTTGCTTTAAACTTATTTTTTTTTATATGAAAAATATACACCGAGTAAATGTGATAGTTATATAACACAATGTAGCTTCCCGTTGGAAGCACTCTAAAAATATTCTAAAGTAGAAGGTCCTGGGGCCATCCCCTTTTCGGGCGCATCGGGGGATTATCAGGAATTGAAGAGGAAGAAAGGATTGCAACTAGTGGGTTAGAGTGAGAGTGGAGTTTGTCATGAAAGGATTGATACCTTGTCCGGGTCAAATCAGTAACATAGGTAGCATTAAGGTCTTTATGGATGAGTTTATTCGTGACAAAGCGTTGAGAATTTTACGAAGGATTTTGGATTGTAAGAATTGGATGCCCCATAGCACAACTTCGTAAGTCCAGATTGGTCTTATAATAGTCATGTTGATGAGCCTTTTGTAGTCAAGAGGAAGGTTTGGCCGTTGGTCTAGAAAGAGTTGAAGTAGCCTAAAACGGCGAGTAGTTTCTTGTCGTTTTAGTCGTGTATGAGGATTCCATGTTAGGTGTTTGCCAAAAAAGGAGTCCTAGGTATCGAATCTGTTCAACAGGAACTAGTTGAGTGTTATTAAAGGATACTGTTGGGTAAGAAGTCAAAGGTTTTCGACGAAGGGTAAAGATTATTTGATGGGATTTTTTGGAATTTATTTTTATTATCCAGTTCTGACACCATAGAGATATTGTTAATATCATTTTCATTAAATATCTAAATACTCAATTTTTTTTTTAATATTATACCAATGCTTTGACTGATTCTTTCATTAAAAATTCATTCTAAAATTTCAATAGTGAATACTTTCGTAATCTAGACTCAACAACTAATGAACTATTTTATATATTAAATACAACGGATGTATATTTTATTACAAATGAAATATTAATTCAAACAGAAGTAACAGAGTTGTGAGAATAAATAAACTAATGGGAGTGAAATCTTCTTAGTTATGCCGTCCTTCGAAAGGGACGTAAAAAGGTGGTCCCGAGCATGTGTCATGTGACGTACTCTTTAAAGATCCCTATCCTAATAAAACCTGGATAGACAAAATTTAGGGTTCCCACCGTAGCATCGTCCGATTAGCCATAGTAGCTTAAAGTGACGATAAATAGATAAACAAACAAATAAAATCTTGATGATTCTATATATTTGCAGTTATTATTTTATTTTTGTTAGCAATCTTCAATGATTGAAGAGTTTGGGAACCCTTGTGTTAAACATACGTCCTAAAGCAAGCGGAACTAATTATAATTATAAACGGAGCGGCGTGGTCTAGTGGATAGAGCACTAGTCTACTGTCCGGGCCCGTGGTTTGGATTCCGGCTGTGACAGAATATAATTTATTACGTTATTTCAGCCCTGAGGCGATCATAGAGTATAGAGATCCTTCTGAAGCACCCCCTACAAAGTGGGGTACCGAAAAATAGGGAAAAACCTAGGGACTGAGCGTGATCTCGGCCGAATCACCTCATTAGGACTCCCACTTTAGCATCGTCCGATTAGCCATAGTAGCACAAAGTGACGTTAATTGGACAAATAAACAAATTGATGATTGTATATTTTTCAATGTGTGTACTTATTCAATGGAAATATTAAGATACAATAAACTCTTAATTATTAACATATTTGTAAATGAGACTTAAGTGTGATAAAATTAATAATAATAATAATAATAATAACTCTTTATTTATTCTGGGACAAGTCCCTTCAGAATAACATAACAGGAAAAAAAAAAGGTGGACTTAAGACTAGAGTCTTAGAGTAAAATGACTAAAAAACAGAAAAGAATTAAACTAATAGCATGAACTAATAAAATAACTTAAAAGCTAAATTGTAATAAAAATGTACAAACCAGAAAAATAAAAGTATGTTAACATGAGAAACAAAAAATTATATTAAAAAAAAAATTTAATCAGATAAAAGAAATATATATACATATATATATAAACACACACACACACACACGTATATATATCCATATATACACACACACATACACACGTACATACATACACACATACACACGCACATACACACACCAGCATATGCATGTATGCACACAGTTTTTTAAAAGCAAAGGAAATTACTATTCTTCTTTAAACATATTTATAATTTGATCTTGCAACTTTGAAAAGATAATGATTTCAAATATTCTCCGTTGAATTTACCGTTGAAGATGATAATTAAATAAGTAAATCTGTTCTATTATTTATTAGTTAATTATTCTTGAAATTAGCATTTACTTGGGATTATTTAGAAATTGGATTGATAGAAAATGGCTAAATAGACAGGATTTGAATGTGGAGAGAGATTGGGAGTCACGGATATTAGGGGGAATGGAGTTCCATAGGGAGGCGGATCGTATTAAGAAAGATCTATCGAAAGCTGCGGATCGATGGGACGTTATATACAGATCTGAAGGCCGTGAGCGGGTGTAACGGGAACGAACGGAGGATTTGAATATAAGGAGATCTGAGATGTAAAACGGACACCGGGATTGGATAACTTGGTAGAGGAAGGATGCCAGGAAGTATTTACGGCGGTAGGAAGGGAAAAGCCACTTCAACTCTTCGTAAAAACGAGTTACAGAGGTGTCTCTGGATATCCCAAAGATGAAACGTATAAAGCAGTTAAACATTCGTTTTAGTTTTGCCTCGAGATCCCCAGAGACACCTCCATACACCGCACAGCAGTAGTCGAAGTGGGGAAATATTAAGGAACTTACCAAAAGCTTACGGGTTTCTATAGGAAGAAGGGGACGGAGGTAATTCAGAAGTTTTAAGGTGGAGAATGTACGACGGGAGATTTCGGAAACATGATTTTTCCAGGAAAGGGTTTGATCGAGGGTAACTCCGAGGTTTTTAACGGAAAGATGGAATTGTATTGGATTATTATTCAGAAACATAGTGGGAATCGGTGGAAGTGTCTTAAGGAGGGGATTGGAACCTATTACAATTGCCTTGGTCTTCTTAGTGTTCAAATTAAGCTTGTTGTCCGCTGCCCAAATGCTGATTCGATTCAGATCCTCTTGAAGCATTTCCGTGGCTTGTAATAGGTGGGAAGGAGGAAAGGATAGATAGATTTGGAAATCATCTGCATAGATATGGTATTGGGAGTGATTGATCTGGAGGGGAAGGTCATTAATATAAATTGCAAATAAAGAAGGGGATAATGATGATCCCTGAGGTACACCACAGGATAGAGGCAGGGTTCTGGAAGGAGGTTGACCTGGGGTCACTACATACTGTGAGCGGTTGGAGAGGAAGGATTTGAACCAGCGCAGAGCACTGTTCGATAGAGGAATATTTCGTAGTTTGGCCAGAAGGATGTTATGGTCTACAGTATCAAATGCTTTAGAGAAATCTAGAAGGATGAGGATGGTTAGTTTTTGGTGTTCTATAGCGGATTGGAGGTCTTGAGTTATTTTTAGTAGGGCGGATTGGGTTGAATAACCCGGTCGGAAGCCGGATTGGAAAGGGTTAATAAGGGAACGTTCCTCTAAAAAATTTGATAACTGGATTTGTGCTAGGCGTTCTAGGGGTTTGGATAAATTAGAAAGGAGAGAAATAGGACGGAAATCAGAAGGTGAGGTAGGATTTGGAACTTTGTTTAATGGACGAACTAAGGCAGTTTTCCAGGAATTAGGAAATATGGTATTTTGAAAAGAAAAATTGTAGATATGGTATAGCACTGGTATTAAAACGGGAAGACAAGCTTTTATCAGTTTTACGGGAATATTGTCGGGTCCATAATCATTGGTATGAGATTTAAAGATAGCTGTTTGTATTTCATCATAGGAGAGGTGGGAGAAAAAGAAGCTATCTGGATTGAAACTCTGATGGCCTATATCGGCGGCAGGAAAAGAAACAGGAGCAAAGGATATAAAGTGATTGTTGAGCTCGTCTGGAGAAACAGGGAGAGGAGTGTGGTTATTGGATTTTAGGATAGATAATTTTCGGATAATTTTCCATTTGGATTTGGAGTCAGGAGCATTGGAGAGTGAGTTATGGATGTGTAGGGATTTAGCTCGTCGAACCGCGTCCTGGGTTCTGTTGCGTAATTGTTTAAAGTATTCGTAATCAGACGGCATACGAGTGCGTCGAAATTTTCTTCTTGCTGCTTCTCTTTTTTTCATCATCTCCTTTAGGTCATGAGTTATCCAGGGCGCGGTTGGACGGCGAAACATTCGGGTTTTCAAAGGTGCATGAAGGTCTAGTAAGGTTTTGAGGTATGAGGTAAGAGTGGATATCATATGATCTAGAGGATTAGAGGAGTATATAGTGTCCCAATGGAGTGATTCAAGGTCGGTTTGAAGGGATTCGTAAGAGAGGAAGTCCAAACTACGATAGGAGACCACTTTGGGAGTGAAGGATTTCACGGGTAGGCTGTATGAGATCTGGATAAGATCGTGTGATGAAAGGAACGGAACTGGGTGCTGGGAGGATGAAAGGACTTTTAGAGGAGAGTCAGTAATGTGAAGGTCGAGCCAGGTGTCGGAAAATTGGGTATGATGGGTAGGAAGGTAAGGAACGAGATGAAGATTCATAGAATAGATTAGGTTAACTAGGAAAGATTTATCATAGGATTCCGCAAGCATATTGGTATTAAAATCTCCAGAGATGATAACATTAGTATAACTGGAGACCCATTGGACAAGGGAAGATTCAAACAGGTTATCGAATGGAACATGTGGAGGTCGGTATACCAGGATATATAGAAGAGGAGTTTTGTAGGATAAAATGTCCACGAATAGGTATTCAATGTGGGGATAGTCGGGAGATGGAGATTGAAGAAGGATTTTGGCCTTGAGACTGTCGTGTATATACAGCCCCACGCCACCACCCCTGCGATCAGATCTATCGTGGCGAAAGAAGGAATAATTGGTAAGGGATACTTGAGAGGAAGGAATGTAAGGTTTAAGCCAGGTTTCGGATACTGCTATAATATGATAAAAGTTATCTAGAAAATACTGTTGGAATTCATCATAGTGGGCAATAAGGGATTGTGCATTGATGTGACAGGATGTAAGGATATTAGTCATAACTAATGTAGGATATGGGACAGCAGTGAAAAGGTTGGTGATTAGGAAATAGGTTATAGCGAATTTTAAAGATATGTATAATTTCAAGAACAGTCGGTATGAAGTTATATAGTGTTAGATGAAATAAATAGGTCAAAAATCTATTGATAATTTGAATGAAATGATTGGTTTTTCCAACAGAAAATATTATTACTCGGACAAATAAAACATGTAGATAGCCGTAATTAGTGTGCATATAAATAAAAAGTACATTATTATTTAAATAGTCTAGATTGAAAATAACTATTATTGCTTTATAATAAAGAAAACTAATACTACTGATGTGCCTTATTATTACCAAAATTAATAACAAGAAAATATTCTGAGTGCGAAAAATGATAAGAAATATATTAAAAAAAATAGTCTTGTGGTGACTTGATCTCGTAATTCAGCTGAATACATCTAAGTCGGATGGTTTATTTATTATGATGGCCGGATGACCGTCAGCCTTCCTACACCTGACCCTGCCTCCGCTGAACCAAATGTATTTTATGTTGGCTGGTATTTTTTTCTGACGGGCTAGCCAGTAGAGGTGGCGATTGGTGGACGTCATCGCCTCGCTGACGTAGACTGGGTGAGTACTATTCTGTTCCCAGCCCAAATGACGGGTAGAGAAGTCTCTCTTCACTCTTCGTTGCCGCACCAGCTCGTCTCTCACAGTCCGGCGAACAAACCTAGCGATGATAGTGCCCGGTTTTCCCGCCTCTCTTGGTCTGAGACGCACCGCGTGGTCCAGATCTTCAGGGCTGAGCTGGATGCCCAGGCCCGCGCCGACACTGATAATAGTGCCCACCACAGTCTCCCCTGGCTTCTCCGGGATGCCTCTAATTTCGAGAGTATTATTTAGGCTATTTTGTTCGGCGTTATTTAAACGGCTTTCTAAGTCGGAAATTTTTACTTTTAAATTATTATTTTCAAGGGTTAATGATTCAACCTGAGCTTTTTGTTGCTCCAGAAGATTTTCTATTTTTAGTAATCTTTCATTATTTTGGTATGAAAGCTCCGACTGTTTATGCAGCGTTTCTTTAATATCCTTAAGTTCGTCAATCGCCTGAAGCCTGGCCTTCACTCCACGAACTTCCTCCGTCAGCGCCCTCAGTAGTTCAATCATAGAACTAGGCTCTACTGGTGATGTCCGTGTAGTTGTTTCACATTCAGGACAAACCCATTTTTTATATGCTTCCGATTCCGCTAAATCTATTTTTATACATTTCGTATGAAATATATTTAGACAAATACTGCAAGGAATTTTTAATTTGTCATCTCGGCCGACTGTTTTATTGCATATTTTACAATTAACCATTTTAATTAATTATATAATAAGATTTACGTAAATAAATATAGATACGTCCACAATAATAATAATAATGTCTGTTTTGCTCGGAGTCTGTTAGGATTAGTAGTAGTAAACAGATAATTCCCCACTATTGCCACACAACGGTTCTGTCTTATTAAACTGTTTTAAATGTTTTTCACTGCTTTTATATATATATATAATAGGTATAAAAACTTGTCTATAACGTTACCTGATTAATTTAATCTGTACTTATATAGAGTTTCACTGGAAACGCCTAAAATTTTCGATAGAAATAAGCAGAAGAACTAAACACAGGACTAAACAAACACCTTACAGCACCAGAGATACTCTAATAAATTATGTTGTATTATTAAGATATATATTTAACAAATGCTCCTCAATCACTAGTCTGAGAATCAGTGAACTCGCTGACATGAACAATTATAGCATACAGGACTGTTTATCCCTAATCTAACCAAGCTGTTATGACCAGAGTGGGAAGGTCGATATCCAAATCGGTGCCTAATTGAATTCCTCGACAACTGTGGTGTTTAGGAGAAGAGGATTTGTATTTATATTATGTATGTTATGAGTTTTTTGTTGTTTTTTTACTTTTTTTGTTATTATATAGTTAATAGCTTAACGGAATGCACTTAAGTTAGGTAAGACACATTACACCGCTAGTAGATCCGTGAGCATTAAACTCAGCTAATCCGCCATGGATTTCTAAGCAGTTAATCAGTGTAGCAATTATGTTTAGTAATTATGCAAGGAATGGTTATGTCCGTCACGGGCTAACTAATTAGATTTTACCAGATCCGAGGTTGGCGGGAAAGTAGGCCGCAGAGGCCCGCCAATACACACCTGACGCCACGTGTCCCATTGCGCAATCGCAATCACCGATCTCCAGCTAATTATGAATATTCATTAAAGGCAGGCCAGCGAGCGACGGCTCTCTTTAGCTATTCCCCGAAGTCCTATCATGCGCAATAAATGTTCTTGCGGCGGATATTACTCGCACGGAGGGCTGTGTTCTTCCTACGCGCGCGCAAGATAAGGCTGTTAACGCTGAAGTCTTATGGTGCTTAAGTTTATCGCTGCTTCCGAGCGCAGCGCATAAGCATACGTCTCAACTCTCTTATCTTCTGGGTCGGTAATGGATCCCCTTTGTAACAGTGGGCTTCTATCTACAGAGATACTTATATATCTTAATATTATGTTGTAAATAATTTATATTAAAAAGTAGACAACGTTATTATCTACATATTGAAATTTTTATATGGATATACAAGAACCGAATTTTTAAAATAATCCTTATTAATTTTTTCATCAAATTATCATACTAACAAATAAAAAAAATCCCATGTACGGTTTCGGATTCAGTTCATATAGAGATTCGTACTGTTTCTGGGCCAACGGCCGAGCAAGGAGTTGATATCACCGAGATTTCTTTCAGCCTCTAGGTTTTCCCCTTATTATTTGGATAATCACATTACAAAGGCTAGTTGTTACTATACCACAGGATATAAACCATGCCCTTCTATTGAATTAAAAGGATAAATAATTCTGCCAAAGCCGGAGTTCGAATACTGGAACCATAGAACAGTAGAACATTGCTCTATTATGTCAACTTTTATTTATATTATATTGCCATATTTTCAAAATTTTGATTTATTTAATTAATTTTACAATATCAAAATCATAAGAACTTTTTTTTCATTTTTGACATTTTAGGAATAATATATTTACCTTTTTCAGCAGCTATGCCATTTTTTGTCTTATTGTCCTACTAGTGTTGCCTTAGCCTTTGCTTAAGGTTTAAAATTAGAAATCGTATTTCTATTATTTTGTACGTTCTATTTGCTTGCGTAGATCAGGTTCAAGCCCGAACATATAGCAAATACTGTAAACCATTCTTCCATCATCAGAATATATATCATCAATTTACTTGATTCCTGTGGATTTTAGGAACTTTTTTTTTTTCATTCCCTCTTGTTTTATTATTTTACACAAAATACGAATAGAATAGAATAGAAATTGTATTTGTCTTTGAGGCTTCCCCATACAAATAGAGCCTAGCTTGGCTATAAATTACAATATTATGGTTTTAGAACTTTATATACATATCATTTAATATATATATATATATATATATATATATATATATATATATATATAAAATGATAGTGAAAATTCCCTAAAACAATGTGGCTTCCAAAAATAAATTACAGATTAAAGAATACACAGTTACTGGTGCTATAATATAAACAATAAATAAACAAACTATCACTTTGAAGATAAAATAAAAATATACACTGAATAGAAAATGTTCTAGGATAAAGAATTGAGCACTTTTTGAACTCCCATCATTTAATAGTACACTTTATGTAACTTATCTACACTATCGATATTCAATATAGTATGAATACTTTGGTTGTCAGAAGATTCTAAGATGAAGTGTTGAAGAAATTGTCGTCTACTTTCATTGTGTGCCGGGCAGTGAAGGAGAATGTGATGTAGACTGTTGTAGATAAATCGACTGCATACTACAAAGCTTTCTTGTGACTTGAACAAAAAATATGAGCTTTTTCTATAGATTCTAATATATTCTGGATTCGCAACCTTAATTGGCTGACACATCTCAATTTCTTTATATGTGAGGTACGTTTCAGGGTCTGGAGTATTGTAATTGCAAAGTATTCTATATAAAGGATAGTTAGTCTAATTTAGGGTGCTTTGCATGTCGGATGAGAGATAATGGTTATGTGCTTTTTCCAGTATGTCGTCTTTGTATCGAAGAAGTCCGTTTTTATAGTGAACAAAAAGCTCTTCTGCAAAGGCATTTAGCTCGGCTATTGCTCTAAATTGGGACACCCAATTGAAGTTTATACACAAAATACGATATGTACATATGTCACAGGATATTTTACCTTCTATTACCCAAAGGTATTCTAAGGAATATTCCGTTTTATACAAAGTTTACTCCCGCAAGGATATCCCCATATTTACGTAATGTATGATTTAGGTAACTCCGCTGACAATATTCAATGCGGCATTCATATTTATTAGTTTATCAGTTTAATTCACTGGACCATTAATATCTAGTTAATTACTTTGTAAATTTTATGATTTAAACAAAGTCAATAGTTTAGCCTACGGGCTTATGTTTGTTTGAGCCCTACTCTAAACAGTTAGACGGCAGGCTTAAATAAATGGATGTGTTAGAATTTATACATTCATAACATTCTTTTTTTTAAGGATATATTTGGATTAAAATGGAATTGTTGTGTAATTGATCTGCTACTTTAATAAAGACAATCGGATTATGTCATGAATACTTAATTATTTTCTAGCTCTTAAGAAACCTGAAGTGCAAGTATTTCGCATTAAGTATAACGCAGTAATATTTTTATTTATCATATCAGTATTTTATGTAAATGTACTGAATCATACATAATTAACTATTCGTTTGACACAAATTACTAATTACTTTTTCTAATAATGCCAATAAAAAAACAATGTCGGTTTCAATTTTCATTTCCATTCCGTATTAATTATTAATCATTTTTATGCTGATTAGTCATTAGCACCAGTTTTCCTCGTGTTGCGAAATATTTTAATAACTGTTTTTATTACTTCAAAGCCACGTTAATATTTATTAATTTTTTTTCTTTTATAAAAAGTGGTCACAATTTTTATTTTTTAGTTACACTATAAGTGCATAATATTCATCGGATTACTGATATATTTCATTTAATAATGCAGTTATTGGTATAAAATATCCGTCATTTCTTTATTTTTATTTGATACTATATTCACAGTAGAATGTAAAAAAAAAATATTCTGAGACTTAATTGAATAACAAGAATGGTACAAATGATGGTAGCATATCTGCCCAGAATGAATTCATTTAGTCTGAGTAACCAGCAAGCATTGAAAGTGGTTATGCGCTCATACTGTTTATGGAAACGCTTTTGGTTATATATACACATAGTACATAGCCCCTTTTAAAGTAAATAACAAGCAAGACCTTGGGTTAAGGTAATCCCACTCTTGAGCAAAAATCGCAATAAAATTACATTAAGAGTTTATCAGTGATGTAGTGGCTAGCATAATATCCTTCTGTGTCAAAGATCGCAGGTCCAAACCTGTCAGATGCCCCTTTGATTTTTTTAAGTGAGTATAAAATCGTCATACCGTCTGTCTGAATGATAAAATGTTGGTCTCCAGCCTGTGCGGTGTCAGGTAAACGTTAAAGCTCTCTCTCCTTAAGGCATCGTCCGATTAGTCAGAGTAGCATAAAGTGATATGAGTAAAAAAACAAATAGGATTAATATAAATATGAAGTAACTCATAAGCGTGATTTTAAATTAGTCGAGCCATTAATTAATATTTCCTTAGAGTGATATTTTGATCTCCCGGTAGCAACCAAGATGAAATAGAATGTTGTAACAGGAGTTGCACTTTACATTTTTTTAAATTGATCAATCGCCTTGATGATCGTTTAAGTGTTTCCAAACGGTTTCCATCGGAATTATTCATCGAGCAGTGGCTACAGATATCGGAGGCGGTCCTTGAACCTTCACCCTGCGGTTCTTAGGAATGACAAAGCCCCGACGAATTATCCTTCATAAACGGCTCTTAGCCAATCACAGAGCCGAGCTAACAAGGAAGGGATCCGATTGGCTCTCCTAATACCGTTCTAATTGACCAATCATCACCCTCTTAGGCGAGATTATGCCTACGTGCGAGCTGGACTGTGGTATCACCCTTAGCAACGTATTATCATCATTCTTTCCAGCCAGAATCATTTCATTCCTCTCCGCGTACCTGCCCTTAAGTGAAATCTTCCCAGGCGGTTTGATTTCCTCTTAGGGTGCTAATTCTAAATAAATATATTCTAAATTCAACTAATTAATTTTCATATAATTATTAGCTGGATATTGAATAAATAAATAACTTTATTTTCTTTCGGGGTAATGCCATACAAATAGAGCTAGCTACATAATAATATAAAATACAAAACATATTTTAATAAAAGAAGTAACAAGATACAAATTCAGTACGTTATAAGCTCTAGGTTACATTCAACAGTAATAAATTACAATAATACTTATAACAAAACAAATCAATAAATGAATAATATAATAATTATACACAATAAATATATTATTTTAAATATTACGGCAAAATACGATGCATAATAAAGGTAAAAATAATTGTATTCATTTACTGTAAATTGTCAAATTTAGCAACATTGCCTAGCATAATAATCAGAGTTTTTCAATTCTTAATATCATCGGTGGTAAACAGGTCGGTAAAAATTTGTACTGTTCATATAAGGAATATAATGAAAAGGGACTTTTCAGAATACAATTATATGTGTATAAATTACCAATATGCGCAAAAGGCTTACTGTAACAAAAAAAAATATTTATTTGTGACAACAACAATAAGGCTGCAAGTTTTGTTCTTACTATTGGGTTGATGCAAAATTAATGCAGGTTTCCTCTATTGCAATATCTTAATTCCAATTGTGTAAACAAAGCTAATCCTAACATTGATCATTATTATACCAAAACAAACCTTATCTAATACCCTCTCTTTCACCATGAATTTGTTTAGTAAAATCGTTTTGTTCAGTGTGTTCAAAGGTCTTGAATCGAAAATGTCAAAGTGCGATTTTCGTCAAATTTATTTTTACGAATTTAAATTAGGGCGCAGCGCTGCGCAAACGGCTCGTAATATTAATGAAGTGTGGGGTCAGGGGGCTATTAATGAGTGCACGGTGCAGCGTTGGTTCCAGAAGTTTCGCAGAGGAGATTTCGACCTCGAAGACAAGGAAGGTCGGGGCCGTCATCTTGCTCTGGACAACGACCAGCTGAGGTCAAAAGTGGAAGAAGACCCAACCAAAACCACACGAGAAATGGCGGCGGAACTCGGAACTCAAAAATTGCAACGTCTTTGCCCAGCATTGATGAATCGGAAGGGGCCGATCCTGCTCCACGATAACGCCAGACCACACGTTGCACAACCAACGCTTCGACGACTGCACGAGTTGGGCTACGAAGTTCTCCTACATCCGCCTTATTCACCTGACCTCTCTCCTACAGACTTCCACTTTTTCAGGCATCTGGACAACTTTTTGAGGGAGTAAAATTTTCAAAACCAGGACGACATTGAAAATTCTTTTCGTGATTTCATTGAGTCCAGGGATTCGGATTTTTTTTCTGGTGGAATAAGAAAGCTTGTTGAACGTTGGCAAAAGTGCATTGATTCAGATGGAAATTATTTTGATTAAATATATATGGTTAAAGTAAAGATATGGCGTATTTACAATACCTACTAAAAACCTGCATTAATTTTGCATCAACCCAATAAATGTTCTACCAACGGCTTATTAGCTGGATATTAACATCTATCTACGGGCATGCGCACATACGTATAGACAAGCTCATAAAACCGAATTGGTAATTTGGACAAGAATATCCTTTGCATTGTAGTTATGTCTTATATGTAAATTTAAAACATATGTTAATGTAGGACATATATTAAATTACCATACCATAAAAAGGACTTCAAGACTGTTTCTCTAGTAACAAAAACTTTGTTAATTGTATAGATTTTTGCTACCAAACCCAATCGGCAAAAAGCGTTCTGTAAAAATCTTTTCCATCATAATACACATATTACACACACACACACACACACACAGATATATATATATATATATATATATATATATATATATATATATATATATATGTATATATGTGTGTGTGTGTGTGTGTGTGTGTGTGTGTGTGTATATATATATTTTAAGACTGAGTAAATTGTTACTATAGGAGTTAAGTGTGTAGAAGTTTAGAAGTCAATGAAAAAAAAAATAATTAAAAAAGCACTAATAAGAACTTGTTTTGATTATTCGCCGAGAATTAAATCATTTTTTGTTGATAATATTTTTTTATTTATTTTGAATAATAATTTCTAAATAAAGAAAATTAAACCATTAAAATTCTAAAACAAAGAATACAAAATAATAAACGAGTATAAGATCTACGTATTTAGGAATTTTTAATATCATCTAATATTCTAAGAATTATGAAATGTAGATGTGTTCCTCAAAGCCTGTGCAGTACTAAACTCAAATAGAACTAATTATCAATAAATAAATTACTGTATGAACATAAATGAAATTTATAGCTGATTTAATCTACGTTGACGCAAATTTGTGCAGTTTTCTTATATTCTTAAATACTCGAGCCTTGTTGAGAATTACTGTATTAATAATCAGCCATTCAAGTATTTCACTGGGGCCTTTTCTTAAGATACATCTTGTTTTTGGTAGAACCTTATATTTTTTAATGAAAATCACTGTTTTACTGGTGGTTATATAATTGGAAATTCTCTTTATATTTTTGTATCCAGCTTCTGTGTTCCTATATAATTACTCTACTATATTCATCATTAGTGGATAGGGCATTAGGCCACTCCTCTCCAGGTCCTAGATTCGGCAGAATTATTTATTCTGTTATTTCAGACTTGGATCGATCCTGGGGCACACTGAGCCTCTATAAAATGGGAACCCAAAATTAGGGTAAAAACCTGGCGGCCATGCGTGATTTAGGTCTAATCACCTCCTTGGACGGTCTTTGGCCATGAAACAGTACGGATCACTATAAATACTAAACCTGACACTGTTCATGGGTTGTAGAGGTACAGGTTATATATATATATATATATATATATTTGCAGTTCCTCTTCAAGCACTCTCAACCAGTGATCAAAACTGTATCTTTTTAAATCATTCAGTGTGAATGACTTAGCCATCATATAATTTTAATGCAAGAAACAATATTTGGTACCCCACATGCCTTAGCATTGTTCTCCTGGCTCAAGTTCGAACCCCGGTTTTGCTTGCGGTTAATTATATTCCTACTATTTCGGCCGTGGGGTGCCCATTATGGAGACCCTTCTGATGCACACACAGCCTCTTTAAAGTGGGCAACAAGAAATTAGGAAAAATCAAGCAGCAGAGCGTGGTCTCCGCCCAATCGTTAATGGCTTAAATACAGTATGAATCTATGTAAATGTGCTGAATCCAAAACCCTAAATACAATCCATAAGTACAAGTAGAGTAAAAAAGAAACCTAGGTTCTTAAAATGCATGTTTACTTGTTGAGTATTTTTTTTTAATCCTTCATCTCGTGTTGAGACTTCTTTAATAGCAATAGCATTAATATTCATAATTAAATTTATGATAAATGAATATTTACATAAAATTATTCAAACATTCGTTATTAATTGATTTGAATTATTTACTTCCTCAATCAATTAAAGAAATATGGTAATGGGTTACACGTTTTATGAACATGATATTAAAAAATATATATATTATTACAAGCCATTTCTTAGAACCTCTTGTTTGTCTAAACTATTTAGCTGTTATGCATGCCTTAAAATATTATAAATATTGTTTAAAAACATGTAATATTGGTAACCCAAATCTGTTTTTATCAGCAACTACTTTATCAGTTTTGATATTTTTTATACGTTACTAGCTGATCCGGCAAACGTTTTTCTTTCTTATAAATTATTTCTAGAGTATATTTTGGTAGTTTGAATTTATTATAAATATGTGGGGATGGGATCTATAACAGAAAGAGGAATAGAAAGGTGTAGAAGACCACCGATAAAAAAAAAAAAAAAAAAAAATATTTAATTTTCTCAATTCGATATATTCTATTGTTGTTTGATCTCTTAAAAGTTTAACTTTATTTTATTTTAATAAGCAACATCTTCCATTCAACAACATAAATAATTTTGTTCTTTTTGAAATACGAACAGTATAATGCGAAAATCATTTGGATATTGCTCATACAAAAATACCAAAATCGCGATCAAAAATGCGAGATTGAAGGAAGGAAGGTGAAAATTTGGGGTTATATGCATTTTTTTATGCTAAATAAAAAAAAATTAAAAAAACAAAAATCTACATAGAGAAATCTGCATCGCCTAGGAATATGAAATATACTTGACTACATTTGCTCTTACCTACCAAATATACTTTTAAAAATTCATAAAAATCGGTCTAGCCGTTTCGGGGGAGTTCGACTACATACATCTTGACAAGATGTTTTATATATTAGATATATTGAAAAACATATAATTCCATAGTATTTTACGATATTTATATGTTTTCTATTGTTTATAAATTATCCAAACAAAACAACTATGGACCCTTTCAGAACCAGCAACACAATAAGTAAAGGTCAAATTGTCCTAAAGTCCTAACCTCGTTGCAATTCAATTTTTTTATTACATAAGAGTAGTGATGAAAGTTGTTCTATGCACCACCAACATGAACTTCATTGCAGTAAATTGTTTCAAGATTTGACCTTCTGACCTACAATAGTTTTGTAGTTAAATCTGTTCACAACTTAGAATTTTATTTAACATTTATCATTTCAAAAAGAAAAAAATACATAACCTTTTGATGTCAGCTCTTTTAACTCCTGAGTTACTTATGGCTAGAGACTGAATTTTCATGATTTTGCAAGTTCTATTTGCTTGTGTATATCAGCTTCAAACCCAAACCATCTACTAATCTCCGAATCATCAACTGGGGAATAATATATTACAATTTTATATTGGACTGAATTTCACATACATAGTTGCATTGCATATTTTACACTTTTAAGTTAAATTTTATTATTACAACTAATCAAATCAAATTTTCGTTAAAAAAAATACATACCTATACTAATAATTGTTTAAAATTGCCCAATAAGAGCACTCTAAAAAAAAATTAAAATTTTTACTATCATTACACAAAGTATACATCTTAATTTGAATTCTTCGGCTTTAACATATGGCTTAACCCTATGTATTTCTTAATATTTACATCTATATGCTTTTTTGCAAGATTAAGGTGTATGTTGTGTTTATAATATATATATAATATATATATGATTTTTTTTTTTTTTTGTCATATATTTTGGGGTTTTACTACACGATTCTACACGTTTCAAGGTTTTTACTGCACGTTTTTCGGTTTCTTTTAGCACGAAAATCCGGTCTCTACCATAACACCGGACCCGGTATAAAAAAAGAAAAATAGTGTTAATCAATTTTATTTTATTTAAATATTATTTATTCTTAACAACGTTTATCCTTTAAAATTTTCTCCAGTTTTTAAGGACCAATTAATCTCCTTAAATATCCTCAATTGAAGAACCATATTTTTCAAGAGGTATAGTGTTTTTATACAAAAAATGTTTCAAAAATACAATTTTCTCTACAAATTGTCGACTTTTAAACACTATTAAAGGTTTGAAGAAGGTTTTTACATTCATTTTTTTTCTGTAATTTGTAATAAATGTGATTTTATCCTATGTTTGTGTTATATATAGTGTATTTTTTTATATACTGCTTAAAATATTACAAAATAATTAAAAAAACTTTACTGAAAGTAATGGGCGAAACAAATCATAAATTCACTTTTTTGACGATTGGGGATTTCGTATGAGTCTGAAATCTTCAAGGTTTCGGGTAACTTGCAGGAAATACACGTATGCAAAGAAGCGATGGTAGATCTCGAAAACAACAAATTAGTTTTTTCTTTTGCAGCGGAAATTCGTATAAATTTATTCTTTTCTTTCTAATTATTTAAGGCATATTTCAGCTTAAATCAATATTTTTTTATTTATGTAGACAAAAATAATATCAAGGTCCTATAATAATATTAGTCCTTATAATAATAATATTATATAATAATAATAGGTCGAAAGGTCTTAATAATTGTTTAATAATTTTCGCCGTTATGAATTCTTAAAATTATCAGATAGTACTCGATGGCTTTGCTCATCGGTTTAAAGCACCATTTAGTATAATTATATATGGATTGTTGGACCTATCTCGACTTCCCCAGCAAATATGACTTAAAAGCTGCCTTGCCTAACGTGGCACTTATTATTTGGACTTGTTAATATATCGAATACGTTAACTGCTTTCAAATGAATAAAAAAATAAATTTTTTTCTATATTTCTATAATTCCATCTATAATATTCAATAATGTCACTTTTCATCTTGTGTATGTGTAATCTGGATTAGTTTCATGAGTTTTCGCTCAATATTTTTTGAGATATTACTTTCAAAACATCACAAAAATGGATTTTTGCCATATTTAAAAATATCGAAACATATGAAGAAAGAACACAATGCTTCCAAGGTCGAAATATTTACAGCAAGTAAGATACTACGAGTCTGTTTCCCTTTGTAAACATTCACCACGACATAAGTCTCGTTTTTTGTTGATTGTTTCAAACCACTTTGTTTACTATTTAGGTATTGTGAGGACATAAAAATTTAAAGCTCATCCTTATCTTATTATTAGTATTTGTAATTGTTTTATACCTATAAAATCAGTAGGGTTAGAAAGACGTTTCCAAAAACACATGAGTCGAAGCTGAGTTGATGTTTTTGTATAACTTAAAGTGTTAACCAGATTTTTTTTTTTTTTTATCCTCAATTTTGATTTTAGAGAAAATATATTCATAAGATTGTAAGGATTGACCTATATTTGATTTTGATAATTTAAAAAAAATATACTGCCTTTCATTGCTGTTAGTAATAAGAGCAGTGTAAATAAAAACTGTGAGATAGTTAAATAATCAACTAAATGTGAAAATATAAGATTTTTTTTCAAATGATAGTATGTAACAAAACAAGCAAAGTGACTAACACGCATCAATTTAAATTATTTTTTATGTCAAAAATTTGTGCTATTAAATTATTTTTTAATTTTCAAACTTTTTGTTAAGATCAAATGGAGTTTTAATGAGAAATAACATCAAACTTTTAATATCTATTTAAAGTAGGGATGGACATAAAAGTTGTACATACTGGAGATACATCACCAGATTTTTCAACTCTGGATCCCCACTGCGTTTAGTTAGCTGTTTACCCGATGATTCGGCTATTATTAAAGATTGTAGTCTGTCACAAGAATGCGGCGTTTGTTTAATTAATGTATTCTTTTTGGATAAAATACTGCTTTATATTTTACAAAAAAAAATACTACAGTCGAATCAAAATTTACAAGGAAGTGCAAATAATTCCGCCTCTGCTGAATATAGCCATGTTGGGTAAACAAATTCCCATTAACTATCTCATTAATATTCGTGAAAGCTTGTTTTAAATATTATCATAAACAGTTAAAGAAGTTCCAAGAGAACCTCATACAACTAGCTATTCTAATAATACTTATTTTTATGCATTAAAATACGTTCCATATTATCTATGAAGGTTGTCGTTAATGGAAAATGTTGCTATTATAATTTACAGCAGATAATTACGCTTCTAATACCTATTTGTAAATACATTTTTACTGGACGTTGATTTATTTGACTAACGATTACACAAGGCAAGAGAAGTCGTGATGTAGAAAGCAATTAAAAATATTATTTTACAGATTGTATCAAGTTCTCAGATTATATCAGGGTTTTGACATATTAAATGCAATTAACAAAAGAAAAAAAAATTGTTTTCACTGTTCGTTAAATAATAATGCTTGTTGTGAGAATATGTTTCCTTCGTAAGTATACCCTTTTAGTTCGGTAAAAAAAAAAAATCTTTTCTATTTTTTTAAAATTTTATTATAGAATATAATGCAATCTGCCTAATTATGAGCAATAAATATTAACCAGCAAGGGCTCTAAGATTGATATAAAGTGGCAGGCACTTCCGGTCGGATTTTAGAGAAAAAGTTGCAGTATTATTCGTGAAATACTTTATTTTAGAACGACACACATATGCTCACCATTTGGTAAGAACGGTATATGGTCACGGAGGGCCTTAAACTGCGCAACAAATTATCTACTTTTATTTTTTAATAGATAAATGAAAAGAAGAAAGAAAATCTTTTTGTAATAGTTATGATACAATTACCCGAGGAATTCATCTTAATTATTTTCTTAAGCAAGCTGGTATAAAAAATTATATTTAATGAATATGAACAATCACAAAATTTAACAATAAACATTTGCGTTGTCACAATGTGTTGATTTTCAAATAACGATAGCCGACCTAGAATTTCCAATTTAGAATTGGGGAGCCCGTGGCTGAGTGGCTAGCGCGCTAGTCTCTAATGCTACAGGTTCTGAGTTCGAATCCCAGTCCGGGCGGGGCTTTTATTTATAAGGATGTAAAAAAATGGGGATTCACTCACAACCTCTCCCCCGGGTATGTGAGACCCGTCAGCCAAAGGGTGGCCACTCACAAAATTAGTCGTAGGGATTGATGACTCTAAACTAAAAAAAAAATAATAGCATCGTGAAGCGTGAGTGAAAGCCTACACGGCCTGTCGCGCCACTGAAAGAAAACAAAGACCTTGAATTTCTTTATCAGCACATTTCATGTAATACTATAGCTAGTATTCTAATTATATTTGATTTTTTATACTAGATAATTAAAATGTGCTCAGAAAAAAAAGGAATAGTTTATATAAATATAAAATTTATAAAATGGTAACTTTTGAAATTTATTTTTTCATGAGAACTTATGCTTTTACTCTCATGTTCTTCTTAATAGCGCTAAAATCTACATATCAGTAAATTTTAAAAGGATCGAATTGTTTAATATAATATAAGATCTATTCATGTTCTATAATTTTTATTTTAACCACACACACTTCACAGCACGGATTTCATTAAACTAATAAACATATTTAATTCAATATACCAGTATATTAAGTTGTAATTGTAAAATTAACTAATAGGCTAAAACGTAACAGATGTGTTTTTTAGAAATTAATCATAGGTGTGATTTTAGGCGCTAATTTAATTTTGGCTATGTGATCAGAGATTTTTCCTTTTTTTCAAAATTGAAGTTAATCGGATAACCAAGCTTATAAATTAACGATGTTTTGCATTTAATTAGAAAAAATATAAAAAGTTAAGACTCAATCGAAAGAAGAACCGCTATCAAGTGACTGAGCGGTCTAGATAAAGCCAAGATTTATATCCCAGTTTGAGACTCGGTTAAACATCCACCTGCTCCAAATTAATTTTACTTAATTTCTAAATAAATCCAGGTCCGGTGGTAATAAAAATCAGGGCTGTTAAGGGGATGAATGGTAAATGAGGAAATTAAGACTTAAACATTTTAAGAAGAAATCTTCAGGGCAATCAGTATGTTAATGAACTTAATAATTGCTACACATTTATCCCGTTAACATAAGAAATAATAAAAAAAGACAGTAAAATATAAAAGGAGGCTAGAGCTTTTGAGTAGTATAATGTAAATGAACTCATTATAGCGAAGATAAAAAAATAAAAAGAATCTTTATATTGGCCACCCTCATTAATTTATATGGTTTAACCGGTTTTCTAGTTGTTTAAATCAAAAGATAAACTGTTCTTAAGACTCTCTTTTGGCTTAGAGGTCTTAGGCCAAAACACGTAAAGCGTGACGCATTAACTGCCCTCTTTGATGAACTATAATATATCTCCCAATTTAAATTTTATATTAGATTTTTTTATTAAAAAAAAAATATTAGTTTCTTTTTTCTCCCTACCGGGTGAATCTTTTGTACATCTGAGTCATTTATATGTAGATATTGATAGATTTATTTTTTCAAAACCTTTTCTTAAACCAATCACTGTGGTCAAGTTGTAAAATATTAAACCATACAAAATAAGTTTAATATAAAAAAAAAAGAAAGATAAATGTGGTGCGCGCAACACACGGCTTTGACTTACCTACGTTGCTAAAACTAATTTAAGAATTTTTAAATACTCTTAAAGATGACAAAATATCAAAGAATTAATTACATAAAGTTTCAATACAAACATGTGTTTTATTGAAAAAAAATCTATTATATTTTTATCCACAACAATCAGTTAGTTTTATCGGCTTTTCGTCACTCTCTATTAGCTTTTGCATTTCCGTGTATTAAATTATATTTCTTCAAGAATCTTTAGCTTTCCATTAGTATATTATACATCTATATAACTATTCTTGTGTTTAAAAATATTAAACCATACAAAATAAGTTTAATATAAAAAAAGAAAGAAAAATGTGGTGCGCGCAACACACGACTTTGACTTACCTACGTTGCTAAAACTAATTTAAGAATTTTTAAATACCCTTAAAGATGACAAAATATCAAAGAATTAATTACATAAAGTTTTAATACAAACATGTGTTTTATTGAAAAAAATCTATTATATTTTTATCCAGAACAATCAGTTAGTTTTATCGGCTTTTCATCACTCTCTATTAACTTTTGCATTTCCGTGTATTAAATAATATTTCTTCAAGAATCTTTAGCTTTCCAATAGTATATTACACATCTATATAACTATTCTTGTGTTCAAAAACACAAACGATCTATACAAAAATATTTTTGAAATTTTCTCCTTTAGTTGTTTATCAAATTCACTCTACTTGCATATTTAACCGTCATTTACAAATACTAACAAGATAATATGTTTTTTTTTTATCTACAAAATTGCACGTACATTAGAGGAAGAAAATTTAAAAAATCCGTATTTAAGCCTTGTCAGACTATTTCAATCAGAATGAAACATCTGCATAATATTAATGCCCATTAAATTTTACATCGATGTGGTGGGTTTAATCAAAATCGTTAGCTATCTATTGTTAACAATCTATTGTGAAGAATGAACACTGTATCCTTTCAAAGTTTGTAGTATACACACGTCTATGTAACCCACTATTTTGTCTCAAATTGGCATGAATGTGAGAACAATGTCTCGAAACGTATTAACATAAAAGAAATTAATTATTATTGACTGAACTTTGAAACCCGCAGATAACTTAACATACACACACAGACACCCGTGTGGTGTATATGTTTATGTATATGTACACACACGTATGTGTGTGTACATATACATATACATATTTAATACTATATTATATTTTTTAGAAGAAAATGAATCCGTGTAGTGATCAGGGTAAGAAAAAGACTACAGTTAAATTGTAATCTTCATGATATATATTTTTTTAATTTTTCTTATCGCACTTTGTAGGTTAAAATCTTCACTACTTCTGTTATTTAAACATATATATGTATAACGGATGTGTAAGATAAATCTTTTAAAAATTTTAATTTACTTTATTTGATATATTTTGTTGAAAAAATTAATAATAACCATATTTTTTTTCATTGTTTGAAACTTAATTTGGAATATAATGCAAAATGTATTTGGCGAATTTGCTTTATCACTATCATATGTTAGGAAGCTTTGGGTCACTAGCATTTAGATAAAATCACCAGAAAAGAAAAGGGATCATGATGAGATCATTAAAAAAAAAAAGGTCTGATTCTTTTTACACACTTCTTGCATATTTTCAGTTCATCTTTTAGTAATGAAGAAATTCCTTGTTCAATAAACACCATTTCGTGAAACAATCAGCAGTTTAAGATCAACTTTTGATAACAGGAAAAAAAAATAATATCTCACTTCTTAGTTGGTATGAAAAACATAGCAATGAGACGATCGAACGTGTGGAATCTCTCCGACCAATGTCACGACTTGGCAGAGAACTGCTAGATCTTGTGGTTTTTAGGAACAGTTTAGTTATGGGATCTAAGATGCATACAAGTTTTTACGGTACTCTTGCAAAGTTTCTTTTAGTCCTTTTTTTACCAGCGAGTCTTGCTAGACTTCCAGGCTACAGATTTGATTCGGTTCTGCTCTCCAGATGTCCTAGAGCTACTTCACTTCCAAACCAATGCCATACAAAACAGGAAAAGTATTTATTTTTTTATTTTTGAAACTGTCTTAGTTTCTCGGAAAACCAATCTACTGACGCCTTTCTTAAAAGTTGAGTTTGCCTGCTAAGTAATATGCTAGTTATAGTTTTAAAACCGCTCGTGTATAATTCTTTGTTTATGCTATTGTTGAAGCGATTAGCTAGGCTGTTAGTAAGAGTCAACTTGAAGTTTTAGTTTGTGCTCTTTTACAGATCGATATTTTTTTTTTTGTTTATACTGAAAGTCGTAAAACTCCGAAGTCATCAACACCTACGAATTCACGTAAATTAAATACATTTGGGGAAGAGGAGTTTTATTATAACATAAATAAAATAATAATAAACAAATACTAAATATAAAAATGATTAATGTAAGTGGAAATCGAATAATGTTATAAAAATACCAAATTTAAATGACAATGTGCTGATGATATTGCGTAAAGTTAATCAGTATAAATAGAACAGAACCGATATTTGTTTTTATTTAGTTACAATACAGAGGAAGTCATGATTTTTCAATGAACAATAATTTCCGTTAAAATTTTGTTAAACTCAAGATAGTTAACCAAAGTATCTGAATAGCAACAAAGCTGGAAATGCAAACTAAATAAAATAGTAATAGAGAAATACTGATTATAATAATGATTAATGTATATAAATATTGTATGAATGAGATCCTGTAGCACTATTATTATTGTCTATTATGACAATTTGTAATATATACGAATAAAAAAATAAATAAAAATTGTATGTAAAAATCGAATAATGTTGTAAAAATGCCAAATTTAAATGGCAATGAGAATAAGAAAAATTCAGACATAAAAGCTATAGGTGAGATATGAGCTGGTGTGCTTTTAAAACGACTATAAACATTACTATTGATGGTTCGTTGTCTTTTAGAATATTGCTCAAGTTTTGAGTCAGAATCATTCTGTTGATAATGTCTATGTAATGAGTACATTCCTCGAATATATTCGTTATCGTAAGGATGTAGCTGCAGTAGGTGCATTTTGACGGAGGTTGTTTTGTTATAAGATACGAATGAGTAAGCGCAGTGTGGCCAATTTTTAAACGCGCCAAGGCTACCTCAATGCGGCAGCTTCGGCAGGATGTGGATCACATCTTTACTGTTCCCTTGATCTGTTAAAGTTTACTAGGAGGGCTTTCGTCCCACATAATCTGCAATCTATTCCATACTTCCAGTTTTAGGGGTCGACTTAGTTCCGGAGGAGTAAGGACGGCGGTACCTCGACTTGGGAGCGTTAGTGCTTCTCTGACGGCCCGATCCGCGAGCTTATTCCCTACAATGCCTATGAGGCTCGGGATCCATATGAAGCTGACGGACTTCTCTTGGTCTACGAGTGACGAAAGATAGGACTGAATTTGTATGATGATTGAATGTTCCGAATGCGTCAATTCTAAAGCTTTTAGAGAGTTTAGGGAATCTAACAATATGACGATAGATTCATGGGTTATAGATATACAAAAGTGTAGTGCTGATACTATTGTGTGAAGTTCAGCAGTATAAATTGAACATGACAGATATTTATTTTTATTTAGTTATAATATAGAGGAAGTTTACCCCTACCTCGTCTTTGAAGGCTATACGGTGGTTTCTCGGGTCCGGGGGGTGAGGGCGGGGGATAAATGCTGAGATAAAAGCACCCCACAACCCCAGACTCGAACTTGTGATTATTTTGTTCCAAGTTTTTGGTTCTCTGTCTCTAGGCTACGCGTGTTGAAAGCAACGCGCGCTAACCTACTCAGCTACCTCGCCCCCATACCCTTAATTTCTGTTAGATGTTTATTAAACTGTTAGATTGTTTACCAAAGGTATCTGAATAGTAACAAAGCTCTTCAGTAGCTAGAAATTTAACCTTTACCTTCCCAGTGACTCCTACTCTTCACTCTTCTAGCTTTTCGCTTCTAGTATAAACAATTCCCAAGACTCAGAGAACAGCAATAACATACTTATATCTTCAATTTTAATTATCTATTGACTTAAAGAGACTTAAATATAAAGCAGATATAATCTCTAAAAGTAAAACTAAATTTACACAGTGGAATAATTTTTACAATTCCTGTGTTTTTCAGGAAAATGTGCTGTGATTACTTGAAATTGTTAAAATGATTCTTGAAATGATAATGATAGCAATTACGGGGCTCACCTCTGGCTGTATTATATGTATTAGTTACTAGATTTTATAGCATTCATCCTCCGTTTTGGGTTGTTAGAGATTCTATGCTAGAAAATAAAATAGATTATCAAAATGTTTAATGGTAATAAAATGGAATAAATTCCTCCAAAGTCGGTATACTCAAAATTCTATGGAAATCGGAAGCTTTTTCTCTGCAAATTGAAGTGTTTCTGCATACATTTTTAAGTATTCTATTTTGAAATTGTTGCAACTTCTTTGCTGTATAGGCGTAATAAAATCGAACATCGGAGGACTATATAGTACAAAAGTAAATCAGTATCCTAAGTCGTAAGCTCAAGTATGATGAGGTGAGGCGGTGTGTCAATTTAAAAGATTCAGCTGAGATGCTGTAAATACGTATTACGATAATAGACGAATAAGTATCGTTCCTTCAATGCGTGTATCAATTATCAAGAAGACCATTATGCTTTATTCTTTAATTTTTTTAACTTTATTATCAATTTTTAGAGGTAGAATTTTAATATGAGTAGACAAATTTTCATTAATCTCAATGTTGTTCAAACAAGAAATTTAAATCTAAAACTTTGGTATTTTCAATGCCTCATGGAGCCTTTGTGTTTTAACTCATTGCAATAAAGCTCCAAATAACATACTTCTTAACAATAATAATTTTTTTTTTTAAATTGGTCAGGAGTTTCATAGCATATAATCTTTGAATAAATAAAAATACATGTGATTTATTTTTTTAATATGGTTAATATGGTTCTCCAAGTTTTTTAAATTAAAATTTATTTCTATGATTTTTTTTCTACCTTAATTTTTTTCAAATAAAATACTAGTTTAGCCGTTTTTTTTTTTTTTTTTTTTTTTTTTTTTTTTTTTTTTTTTTTTTTTTTTTTTTTTTATTTTATCAACGACTATATTATAATCTTTCTAGTTATTCAATTAATTTTAAGCACGTGGTTTTTAATTTTTGACAATCTATCACTAGTTTCATCTGAAAAATGTTTTACTTTGACATTCTGATTCATGATATTTTACTAGTATCAATAGAAATAAAGATGCTTTATTTGGAAGATTTTCACTCTTCTTTTATTTACTGAAAATGTAGAAATACACAAAATGCTGAATTCATTAATTTCAACAATTATACTGTATATTAAATGGAATAAACAAACAGTCTATATTAGAAATAGAAAACCCGGCTATTTTTCAGTTAGAGATACACAAAACATTGATACTGTTTACAAATCATATGGAGACAATAGATAAACAAAAGTTAATCACCCCCGGTAAATACAACCCACTCTATACGTCCAATCATAACAATAGACATAAACCTCAAGCTTACTTATTATCAAACGCACCGTTTCCTGTCATAAAAATATTTGCACAATTAATACTCTCTGGAAATTACAATATTAAATTAACATTTAACAATATATACTACCAATTTAAACCCATGAAAACTGCACTCAATGTAACATCAATGAAAGGAGGACTTATTCCACATTTTCATTCGATGTCCCATATACGCACCGTACCGAACCCATTACATCCCTAGGGCTTTAAATATGAACATTACAAATTTTATCGCCCTGTTTACCACCGATGATATTGATGAATTAAAAAATATTTATTATTATGCCAGGCAATGTTGCCAAATCAGATCATTTATAATAAATGAATAAACATGTTTGTTAACTGTATCATATTATTTATCGTGTTTCGCCATATTATGTAAAACATATATTTATATATTTATTACATTGTAAACTACTATATTATTCATATATTGTATTTGAGTTATTTTGTTACAAGTTTTATTGTAATACAATGTACCTAGAGCTGATAACGTAGTGAATTAGTGTCTTGCTAACTCTTTTATTGAAGTATGTTTTTTTTATTCTATATTTGTTATGTAGCCAGCTCTATTTGTATGGGGGTTACCCCGAAAGCAAATAAAATTATTCATTCATTCATTCATACTAGTATCAATAGAAATAAAGATGCTTTATTTGGAAGGTTTTCACTCTCCTTTCATTTACTGAAAATGTTGAAATACACAAAATGCTGAATTCATTAATTTCTTTTAAAGCCATAAAAAGGTCTCCTTCATAGCTCTTTTGGCGTGACTAAATGCCAGAGCGAACTACATCCGATCTCTAATAGATCGATTATGCTATTACTCAATAAAAACTACGGATCTAAGCGGCACAGGAACAAAGGAATTGTGTTAATTTTATTTACGGGAAAAAACAATATCTTTTCGGTTGGTTGAAAAGTTTTACATTAGGGGTACTCACTTGTTTGCTATAGCAATCTATTTGTGTTATTTTGCTAAACCCGCCGAGTTTCTACATTTATTTCCTGTATAAAATTGATGGGTTTAGCACAATAGCACAAATAGCATGCTATAACAAACGTAGTGAGTACCCCTATTAATTCATAATTAATATTGGCCATGCAGGTGTCATCAGAATCACATTCAAACTTAAATTAAAATAAATCTTATTCTCGGACTATTACTCCCCTTAAAATAATAATAAATTTATTGGCATTCGTCAGGTCTATTCAAGACTTCATGAAGGAATATGCTTTGAAGCAATGACTTTGTTTTATCTATAACTTCAAATCTTATGTACGTGGGAAGATATATGGTTCAAAAGGTAGGTGGAATTGCCGATTATTGAGAAAAAGTCTATGATAAGGCTTTACGAATAGAAGTAGTCAAGGGATTCTACAAAAAAGTAGCACGACTGACAGATTTTTGACGGAGGCAGTATTCTTCACTGACTGGACTATTAAAACATAATTTTCTATAATTCAATATGATTAAATTATATCAACATATTCTAAACAAGGAAGAGCTCATTTAATTATTAAGTTTGATTTTGGGCTGAATAATTCTTCCATTAATACTCATTCTTTTATTTCATGACGTTTCGGGATATTCTCCCATATTCAGAAGTCTACAAAAATTTTATTAAGCAATTTACCATCACATTAAAAATCACTATAATGAAGTGAATGGTTTAAAAAAATTTATAATTTAGGTGTCAATTGATAACAGAAATTTTAAAACTATTAAATAACAAATTTTAAAATCATAAGGAGGCATTAAAAGCAAAAATTTAACAATGTTACATAGTACTTAGTTAAATAAATAAATAAATATTATAAAGTTACCTCGTTATATATTCTGTAATCCCTACATTTTCACTTATCACACATTGAGCCAGGTAAAAAAGTAAAAACGAAGTCAATAACTAAATACATCAGATCTGAGCAAGAGTATTGCTCAGATCTTTGTCCTCAACTGGATTAAGGATTAGACCAATTTTTAACTTGTATATGGTTATTATTATTTCATATTGTGAAATTCTTTAAAACATTTATTTTTAATTATTTATATTATATTTTTAATTTTTTAATTAATAGCGCATTAAGCAATAGCGCTTACAGATACGGAATACTTAAAAGAAATAAAAACCACCACTTATAAAATTTCTACCCAAGAAAATTAATAAATAATATCTGGTATATACTGAGTTTAAATATAAATCTCTTGATAAGAACCCTGACAATAGTATTGGTAACAAAATACAGCAAACAGTTAGAATAATTAAAGATATTGGTAGGGTGAGTGAGAAAAATAATAAACAGAAAACCATTACAGATTTTTATAAGATGAAAAAACAACAGATGTTAATAATCAAAATATTAAAGATGCTGAAATAAATAAGAGCATAAACATCAAACAATTTTTCAAAATGCAATATATACCACATCTTACTAGTGAAATAGTTTTAAAATTTCTGTTATCAATTGACACCTAAATTATAAAATTTTTTAAACCATTCACTTCATTATAGTGATTTTTAATGTGATTGTAAATTGCTTAATAAAATTTTTGTAGACTTCTGAAGATGGGAGAATATCCCAAAACGTCATGAAATAAAAGAATGAGTATTAATGGAAGAATTATTCAGCCCAAAATCAACCTTAATAATTAATATGATTAAAGTAATTTATATTTTAACTAACATTTGTACAATCAATATATAAGGAGACCTATTGATATCATGTAATTTTGTGAACTGTGTTTTTACACTCTCATAACTTATTGTTGAACTTAGGTAGCAGAACCACAGTTCGGTGCTTATGGAAAAAAACATTATTACTCATATTTTGCTCTTAGAATTCATATCTGCAATAATGATTACTAGTAAATTAGACATATAAAAGAAAATGGGAATTAAAATGAAACTGAAGGCTAAACCTATACCAATAAATGTGCAAGCATGAAGATGTTTATAATTGCATGCGTGTGTGTTTGGTGTTTGTTATATGTTTGTAAATTATATTACAAAGTTATGGAAGAGATAATAGAGCTAAATAAATAAATAAAGTTGAAAGTAAAAGAAACTTTCTCACCATTTAAATCCATACATACAAACAATTAAACTTTTTTTTTTCATATTTTTTTATCATGGCCATTCCCACCACTCCGCTAACATCAGTAGGAGGCCGAAAAGGTGGTGGATAAGAGAACTCTTGTCTTTTACCTTCAGATTAAATAGTTATATACAAACTATCGTTTTTGTGCAAGACTGACAATACACACACACACAAACAGAAAACTTGTTTTCGGGATTTTGTCATTTTGACTCAATACTCAATTCTTTTCCGTACTGTATATTTCATTTATATTTAGGTGCATGCAATAAAACAAATATTTTTAAACACATTAATTATTCTGGAAGCTTATAAGGTCTTTTAAACTTTAATCAGTTTTTAAATGTATTTTCAGAACATACTCTTTCACGAGTTTTAAGTCGTGCTAATATTTTATTTAAAACGTTGACCTATTAAACATTAATATCACTTTTAGTTGAACTTAGGTAGCAGAACCACAGTTCGGTGCTTATGGAAAAAAACATTATTACTCATATTTTGCTCTTAGAATTCATATCTGCAATAATGATTACTAGTAAATTAGACATATAAAAGAAAATGGGAATTAAAATGAAACTGAAGGCTAAACCTATACCAATAAATGTGCAAGCATGAAGATGTTTATAATTGCATGCGTGTGTGTTTGGTGTTTGTTATATGTTTGTAAATTATATTACAAAGTTATGGAAGAGATAATAGAGCTAAATAAATAAATAAAGTTGAAAGTAAAAGAAACTTTCTCACCATTTAAATCCATACATACAAACAATTAAACTTTTTTTTTTCATATTTTTTTATCATGGCCATTCCCACCACTCCGCTAACATCAGTAGGAGGCCGAAAAGGTGGTGGATAAGAGAACTCTTGTCTTTTACCTTCAGATTAAATAGTTATATACAAACTATCGTTTTTGTGCAAGACTGACAATACACACACACACAAACAGAAAACTTGTTTTCGGGATTTTGTCATTTTGACTCAATACTCAATTCTTTTCCGTACTGTATATTTCATTTATATTTAGGTGCATGCAATAAAACAAATATTTTTAAACACATTAATTATTCTGGAAGCTTATAAGGTCTTTTAAACTTTAATCAGTTTTTAAATGTATTTTCAGAACATACTCTTTCACGAGTTTTAAGTCGTGCTAATATTTTATTTAAAACGTTGACCTATTAAACATTAATATCACTTTTATTTGTTGCTGAAATATTTCTAACTCTGATGATTCTCCCTCAAGTTCATGAATGCCGAGGAAACAGGGATGAAGAACTTATCTGGAAGCTCCCTCGGCAAACAGGGTGGAGCTATATTTTCCTTTTAAATTTCCACCCTTATCAAATTTCACGCTAAGTTACGTTTTATGTTCAATTCAGAGTTGACGCGGCCCCCTCCCCACCCCCCAGTAATGGGGTAATCTGGAAGGGATTGTGCCCCGGGCTGCTGGAGGGGTGAAAATGTAAGGCTTTACTCAGGGCTTTTAAAATCGCCATCTCCCCACCAAGTCCTCTCTGTCTTTCGTATTATATTCGTTTATAGAACTTTTAACCTAATTAACACTAAAAAAATACTTGGTACTTCAGTTGCCTCCGTTGTTAAAATAATTTTAAGAACTTTTAAATTAAGTTGGAAAACGTTAAATTGAGTAGAAAAAATCTGGCACGGCCAACACAAAAACTTTTACTTACCTTTTAAATAAACCTAGGCTTAAAAAAAGTCAGCTATAATTGTCACCAGTTATCCCGTCTGTATTGATTTTTCCATAAGGAATAATTATATTTTTCCCCACATTTCATTCGCATAATAAGTGAAATTTCTACCAATAGTCTGAAAAATCCAGAAAATAATTCACATAATCTAAAACAGATAAAAATCTTGAGAAAAAAATCCGGTGCGGGAAATACACGACTTTCACCTACCTCGGTTGTTAAAATTCATTTAAAAACTATTAAACAATTTAAAGTTGAAAAAAAAAATAATTAAAGAATTTTTTTTTTTTTTTTATTTGTTATCCGCCTCTACCCTAAAGGTTCAATTAATTAAAGAATTATATTATGCTTCTTTGAACAATATTTTTTAGATGAAATAATATTGCATTCTAAATTGTTATATACAATTATAATTTAAGTTTATAGCTTATTTTACGTTCTACAAATTTGTATATAACATAAAAAAAAAGCTAAAAATATTTAGCTTTACAACGGTATAATATACATCGGTATTACTGTATAAAAATGCAAATTCCTTTTCTCCTTGATTGATTATCAAATTAAATCAACTTACAAACTTAGCCGTTTTTTATCGAAGCTAATAAGATAATATGGTTGATTTATTCGCCATTTATACAAGAGTTCTGACACTGGTCAGATCCTCCACACACGTACTGTAAAACATTACTATTGCTCTGTACTGTGGCGATTGCTCCCAACTCGGCCTCCAGTGATGCGGCTGAGAGAGAGGCACTGGGCTGGCATCCCTTTAGCAGATTGTATATGGTTATGATTGTTTGTATGATGGTTATTTATTAGCCAACTTTGTATTTATTTCAATTATAGGTTGTTTTGATTTGATTTGTCTTTTTTTTTTTTTTTTTTTGTATTTATATAAATTTCTTTATTTTATATTTTATGTAATTTGACTTTATTATTGTTTTCTGTATATATTGGATGAATGTGGTCTCATATTGCTAGTACTACTGTTCATTTGAAACAAATTGTAATATATTTCAATAAATATTTTAATCATTTAAAAATGCTGTAAAGAAATAAAATTTAAAATACCGGCATTTATGCCCTGGCAGACTATTTCAATCAGAATGAAACCTGAATGACGATAAATCTCATTAAACTTTACATCTATATATCCCATTAAATTTTACATCTTTATATCCCATTAAATTTTACGTCATCCCTGTACAATTTTCATCCCTACCAGACAGTTTAAATCAAAATAAAACCTGCATAATATCAGAACATATCAAGTATTACACCGATATAACGCACTTAATATAAATCGTTAAAGCCGTTTTCGAGAAAATCCTGAAAAAATGCCTGGTATTAAGTATAACTATCCTTATGTTCAAAAAAACTTCTTTTTTTTTAATGTTTGCACTTTTTTCCGTTATTCAGCAATCAAATTCATTTAACTTGTACATTTAGCTGTTTTTTATCAATGCTAATAATTAAGTGGTATGGATAAGCTTTTGAAATTTAAGAAATTAAAGGTGCTTAAGAGGAAAAAAAAAACAATCCAGTAAAGCCCTGGCAGACTATTTCAATCAGAATGAAACCTAAATGACCACAAATTCCATTACATTTTACATCGATATATATCTCATTAAATTTTACATCGAGTTTAATTAAAATCGTTATATCCTTTTTCGAGAAAATTGTTAAAGGTGCAAAGTGCATAGTATAGAGTGGTTTGTCGATTCTAATGAAAATGTCACTGTAACAACCGGGCTTATATTTCTCATAAAGATGAAATTTCTGTTTCGTACGACTTTTTGTTTGCTGGCTTACCACTCACCACGCAGACCTTTTTTCGGGATTTTATCATTTGACTCAGGGGATCTGAAAACATGTTTTTTTCTAGTGAAAACTCGAATTTGAAACTTTTCACGATTCCAATACCTTCCCTTACTATATTTTTCAATTTTAAGAGAAAGTAAAAAATAATATCTTTACTAATAAATTATTATTACTCAAAAGAATTAGATGACATGAGCGCTGCATCTCAAGTCCGTTATATAAGTCCTATTATGCAAATATACTATTATCTTACGTAAGGAAAAACGAGAAACATTTTGCGTGGGTCGAAAAATCGATATTATTATATTCAAAAATAAGTCTACTGATTAAGCCCCGAATACTGAGAACTAACCGAGGCACGTTTAGCTCAGCGTGATGCTAGCATGCACTGATATATATTTCGAAATATTCATAAATTGCTATGTGTAACAAAAATATATCTATTACATATTTTACTTCAAAGTCTTATAAAATTATTTTCACACACTACACTATCTATAATTTACTAGGCCAACTATATAAGCGGACATTAAACATCTCCTCTCACATGATCAGAATATTTAGAGCGTCTCTTGAGAAAATCGTAAAATCATAAAATAAAACGAGGTCTAATGTATATATCAGTTATAGTACTGGATACACATAGGTTAAGTATGTAAATATTTATTTATTGTAAATAAAGTCGGAGGATAAGAAAAAAAATCTGGTATGGGCAACAAACGACTTTCACTTACCTCCGTTTTTAAAATCCATTAATGAATTTTCAAATACAGTTGGAGATAGAAATGAATGAAACCATTAAAGAATTAATTAAATTGAATTTCTATAGAAACACATGTTTCATCAAAAAATCTATTATATTATTATCTAAAATAATCAGTTAGTTTTATCGGCTTTTCATCACTCTTTATTAACTTTTACAAGCTTGTGTATAAGATAAATTTTTTTTTTAAATCTTTAACTTTCAAACGGTACATTACACATTTATATACATACTGTTCTTATGTTCAAAAACAAAAAAATGCATTAAAAAAATATTATTTCTGTTTTTTATCAGTGTTAACAAGATAATATGGTTATTTTTATAAAATATACAAAATTAAAGGTACTTTAGAAGAAGAAAATTTAAAATATCGACATTTAAGCCCTGTAATACTATTTCAATTAGAATGCATCCTACATGATATTAAAGCCCATTAAATTTTACACCGATATAATATGGAGTTTAATCAAAACCGTTAGTGTCGTTTTTTGAGAAAATCGTAAAAAGGTGCAAAATTCGTGGTATAAAGTACATCTTCCGGTCAGCTGATTTTGATGAAAAAGATTTTGTAACATCTCGGCCGTATAGTTGTCATAAATATGAAATTTCATTTCCAAAGGACATGTCGTTTTTGCCCGGGAGTTACCACACACACACACACACACTGACTTTTTTTCGGTACTTGGTTATTTGAAATCAGGAGACCCTAAACGTGTGTTTCCGTTGAACATAAAATAAAGTAGCACTATTGGTTTGTTAATTTCATTTCACTTTGACACTCGATGTGTATATCTATCTAAGATAGTTAATTTCATTTTCGTGCGATTTCACGTTCAATTTACCTCCTAACCTAGTCACATTATTTTTTGGCTGAACGAACGATTTGAAGTATTATCCAGGCTACTTGACAAACTATCAAAATTATCTATACTCATACAAATAGTCATCAGATCCTTATAGAAGTACAGTTTAAAGATATGGGGCTCTGCCATAATCTCCAACATCCAAAGAATTCAATCTTTTTCTAATCCATAGCTTAACAAAAAACCTTAGATTCACCATTCTATTTCACAAACGAATTACCATTCTATGCCACAGTTTCAGATACAACTGCAGAATATTATAAAAATTTCTACGACAGTTTGACTTACAACATAAACCCATCGGTCTAAACACTTTAACACTGGCCTAGAAATTCACTGAATTAACCATTTCGAAGATTTTTTCAGATGACAACTAACAATTTTGTCAAAACAATTATTATTAGTAAATTAATAAATAAATATTATTTGGACTCTAAGAACTCTTATATGAAACGTGTATTTCTGCTGATAAACCGAATTTAAACATGTTCACGATCTCCCCACCTTCCTTTACTATATAAATTATTTATGAAAATTAAATTAAAATAATAATATGTAACATATCTTATACAAAACTAGAAACAGATTTCGTTTTGCATTATAATTAATCAATTTCAATTATTGTATTTGAGAATGATGAAAGAATAGTTGACTCTGTGTAGATATTGAGAAGAAGTTTATTCGGAGTGCAGTGATCAAAATACTTCAAATTTTTTGTGCCAACGTTTCGGCCTAAACTTTAGACCATAGTCAGGGTGATTGAAGGACGGAGATCACAACAATGTTGTATGTAAACAAAACTTTAGACCAAAAAGTTGGCACAATAAATAAATAAATTAAAGTTTTACTTAATGACTGATGACTGCACTCCGAACTAACTTAACCTCAAACGTTATATGTTTAGATTAATTGATTTATTAATACATTTACACGCATATTTAGTAATTATATTTTATTAATCGTTTTTCAGTGTTCAGTCTGATTTTCTAAATTTGGTGAATACTGTCTGTAGATGAATGTTTTAATTTAAGTTATGGTAAACTAGAACTCTACGAGGGTCAATCAAATTGTATTTATTCATTTGGTAAAGTATATATTTTTCCCCTTAATAACTTATGTCATTGTCTTGAAGTTCAAAGATCTGAGGAGTCATTCAACCGACGGACGGGAAACGGCACTGAACGAGGTAGAAAATTTTTCATAACCTTCCCTCATTATCGAGGAGGCAGTGCTGATAGGAGCGGGAGGGGGGAGTTAGGGATGATTGGAAAGGAGAGAGCCGACGATATGAGGGAGACGAGGATATGAAAGAGAGAAAAAAGCGAGGTATAAAATCGTGACATCAGCCCGCAGCCATTACCGAGATATCTATAATAGAAACCCATCATATTTTCAATAACTGGCTCGAGGATTGGGTTCCCAGGGGTGAAACTGCTCTCAACGAACTAGGGTTTTCGACACAGCACCACACGACCGGGACACAAGGGTATTATCTGGGCTGCTAGGGCACTACAATCAACACTTTTGGAACGCTTAGGTACGGCACTTAGGGATCCTCCACTCATCAACCAGTTCGAAATCCGAGGAAATATCTCGCCTCCAATCGCTACGCAAACAGTAATGTTCCAGCTTTTTGAACCTTTCACTACAGTACTACCTGCTTTTACTGGTGAATATACAACCCATATAGTCACATACTCATATATATATATATATATATATATATATATATATATATATATATATTATATATATATATATATATATATATATGTACACACACACACAAAAAAAAACACATACATACATACACATATATATATATATATGTATATATATATATATATATATATATATATATATATGTATATATATGTATATATATATATGTACATATATATATATATATATATATATATATATATATATATATATATATATATATATATATATATATATATGTACACACACACACACAAAAAAAAACACATACATACATACACATATATATATATATATATATATATATATATATATATATATATATTTAATTAAAATTATTTAATAATTAATGCTACTGAAAAATAAATAATATATAATACATATATCTTTCCCCTCCTTTTCCTTTATGGTAACCCTAAAAAAAGAGTTTATAATATACATGCCCTATACCTTTTAAAACCATACTACAAATATTCTTTGTGTTACGTATATATATATATATATATATATATATATATATATGGTTATTCATGTTATAAAGTTCACATAATTGAAAATTAAAATAAATATTTAAAAACCAGGAAATCGAAATAAAAAATCAGCACATAGGTACACGCTTATATAATTTTTAGTATTTTTTTTATTTTTGCCCGTTCTGATTAAATCATTTTCTCCCACCTCAGTTTTTCTTTCCTCTGTCCATTTTCCAATTTTCCAGGATGTCCATATTTTGGTTCTTCTTCCCCGCAACAAGAGACATTATAATTTTCTTGATTTTGCCAAATTAATCCCTATCTTGCTAATCTACCTCTTTGATAATCACTTTTCATTTGTTTGATCTGAATAACCTTTTATGTATTCTCTCTCTCTCTCTCTCTCTCTCTCCCTCTCTCTCTCTCTCTCTCTCTCTCTCTCTCTCTCTATATATATATATATATATATATATTATATATATATATGTAGGAGTAATTGTTTTGTTTTTAAAATTATTTAATTAAAAATTTAGATCGTTTACGAAACAGCTTGATACGATAGATATAAAAAAATATTTTTTTTTTGGTACCATGCCATTTTATGTTAAATGTTTCGACAAAAGTGCATTAAATCTTATGATATTAGTATAAGAGATTCTTCTTACAGAAAAAATTCAAAATGATGTACAAAGGGTTCTATTCCAAACTATGGCTATGTATTTATATAAAGTTCCTTTAGAAAATCAAAATCAAAAAGGAAAGTTCAAAAACCTAAAAGCAAAACTTTCTTTTAGTATATAATGATCACTTGAAATGTTTAAATATTTTTTATTATATAGTTCTCTAAAAAAATTATTTTATATATCTTTTTTCAAGATCATTCGGTGTTTTAGTTTATTTGAGGTTTTTTCTTCTGGATTTTTCAACCTCTCTGTAGGAACTTTAGTTATTATGTGGGTAAAATGTTAGAAAAAAGATAATTATTCCTTAAGAAAAAAATCAAAACAAATGTAATAGCTGGTGATAATTATAGCTGGTTGTATACAATTAATGATATAAAATTAATTTAATTTTTATGATGAACAAACTTAGTCACTATCAACCGGTCTCTTTTAACTAGTATAATAATACAATAGAAGTGGGAATTTATAAAACGTTTTTTATTGTTTGTTTGGATTTATTTTCTTATATTAAATAACTTGATTATTCCCTTTGTGCAATTTTCAAGACCAGAAGCGTTTAGGTAGATTAAATATGGCGGTGATTCAGTTTTATTATAACCATATGAGGTAGAAAGGAAATAATCTCACAGTGGATTGCACTTTTCCTAGCGCTTTCATTTCCTGTTTTCAAGGGAAGTTGAGGAGTATGAAAATATATTCAAGAACTCTCTCTTCTATTCGGTAGGCAGTGGATCTACACTGGCCATATTTGAATAAAAGTTACCAACCTTTAAAAGCTTTTCAGAATTCATTCCAGACGGTGGAGCCGGACTAGGAACGGCTAAGACCGATACCGTGTCCTCCGGTCATTTTTCTCCAAGCACTCCAGAGGAAGGTATAGTGCGGGCCCAGCCATGCGGAGGGACCTACGCTCACCCGAATTCCGCACGGGCACGGATTTTCTTCCACATCGGATTTTCCATCTTTCTCTGGAATCTCTTTTATTACTGTCTCATACTGGAATACGCAGTAATGGCTTCTATTCCTTTTTCTAAAACATTTTCCGATTGATGGAATTCCATTGCCACTGAAAATGTAATCTGCAGGAAGGGGACTAGCTTGAGAACTTCGGCCCGAGCTATGGAATCCCAACGTTAAGTGTTATCAACAGAAGCATTATTCATTGAGTACGAACTGTTGGCTAGATTAAAAAAAAAGTTTAAGAATAAAAGTCATAGATTTCCAGCTAAAATATATATTCATGTTTAAAAAATTTTCGTATTTATTCCTAAATGGGAAAACAATAGATCATCTGTAATCTAATCTACTATATCAACTGATAAAACATACTTTTAAATAAATTCAATACATATATTTTTATACCATCACCCCCCATTTCTAATTATAACAAGTAAATAAGGGATTAAATATTGGTACAGGGGTGACTTATTTCATTTAAACCGAGCTCCTAAACGTCTTCGTTAGGTCTTAGCGACAAATGTATATAACAAAAATGTTCTCAAATACATTTCTAAACAGGAAACTATCGTAACATTTTCGATCCTAGCAACACCAACAGAGCCAGAGCGCGTTAAATGTTTTACATTTTTGAGAGTGAAAATAAAAATTTTACATAATATAGACTGCTTACCTATCACATATTAAACACGTCAACGTCAAAAAAACAAAAAAAATGACTGATAAGTTTTCGCACCTTACTTCTCGAAATTGTGTTAGAGGGTTGAAAATTTGTGTTTGAGTTAAGATAGTGTCTAGATAAAGATTATTTTTTTTTTAGATAAGGTTTTCAAACGTTAAAAAACTCCACTTCTACTGAGCTATTGGATAGAGCACTAGTTTACTGTTCTACCGGTTCCAGGTTCGAAACCCGGATGTAAAAGAATATAATTTTTTTCTTAAATTTCAGCCATGGGGCGACTATAAGTAATTGGGTCCAAGACCCTTCAGGAGGTGTAGATGTATAGGCTTTTTTATTTTTATAATAATTATATGTAACATCGATTTTTAGTGGTGGGGTGCATATTTTACCTTTTTCTTCCATGCCAACGGCGGCTAAAATTTTAAATATTATTTAATTAATTCATTTTCCCAAATTCTTGAAGGTGATTTCCTCGAGAAGAGGAAACAGGAATCGCTAGACTTTTAAATTGAAATTGAAATGTATTTCAGATCGGAGATCTATATTAAGGTAGATAGAGCGGAAGGGGTGATGGAGGAGCAGGTGGCAAGTAGACTGGGGCCATTTGGAGGTCTAATGAGGCCTGGAGCACCGCAGCGTCCCGGCCTAGTTAAAGAGTACGCTGAGGGTACGGCTCACGTAGGCTGAACCCGCCCATCATCGCCTCATGGATGCGGTCAGCAGCATTACCAAATGAGTTCAAAGCCTCATCCCTAACCCAGATGATAATATCAAGTTTAATCCAGGCAGGCCGCAACGAGTCCTTGGTCTCGAAGAAGAACAATGAGGTGGAGGAAATGGGATCGGAGGTCGAAGGACTACCTTTAATGGATGGGATTCCTCATCCCGACCAAGGACGATCCGATCCCGGTAAAGGAGATCCTTTCAAAATATATCTATCTACCACAATTAGGTTGAGCAACCCTCAGGATCCTGAGCATGTTCTCTATTGCGTTTCGGCTACCTGACGTCTTGTATATTATGTGTTTCAGCTTGCACAACAGGCGACCCTCGCACCTTTGGGTACAGATTCTCACTGAGCTGGAACCTCTTTGAATGTAATACATCGTGTTCTTCTCATGGTTATTGCACATTTTATGTCAGACTGTCGTCAATAAAATGACATACAACTCAGTAGAAACTATAGCGATCCTTAATAAGTTAAATGAAACATACAAGGATGAACCAAGAAGGCCCTTTCGATAACGAAAGAAAATACTTTAAAGGTCAAGAAGAAGGAGAAAAGTTTATCTAAAGATACATACAATTTCATTCCTTTTAAAATTTTATTACTCTGAATCAACTACTTGCTACTAACTACTTCATAAACAAGGTGCGAACTCAGGAAAATTTGACTTTACCCAAATAAATCCTAAAAATCTACTTTCACTCTTTGGCTAGAATAGTCATAGTCAATGGCCTGCCCTTATATTTAACTCAATAATGTTCACGATGCCACAGACACACAATACGAATCTTGGTCTAAAATTTGAGGGGAAGGATGATGTGGGACTTGAGCTAAATCTCAGGCATACTGCATAGTGGAGCGATTCATTGAAACTACATAAGAACATTAACAAGACGCTCCAAAGAGGATTACAATAAAAGAATTATCCGGCATAGTAGCGCGGCAGGAAAAGCGAAAAAAACGACAAACTCTCAGTCTCATTTATTAGTCTTTTACCAGATTTCCATCTTCCCCATAGAACGAATTTTTAATTTATTCGTGGAGGAATCGCTATATTTATTTGTTTCTCTTAAGATAGGATCCGTTAATAGACTTTTTTCCTTAAATTTGACTGCTTTTTGCTTGAAATATATCGCTACTTATGTTTGTTGTTTGTTTATTTATTTAATGTCACTTTATGCTACTAAGGCTAATCGGATGATGCTGCAATGGGAGTCCTAAATTTTGCCTTTCCATGGTTTTATTAGGAGAGGGATCTTTAACGAGTACCAGACATCGCACAGGCTCGGGACCACCTTTCAACGTCCCCTCCGAAGGACGGCATAACTAAGGGGGTTTTACTCCCATTAAAAAAGTAGGTTTATATTCCTTCCCACCAAAAAAGTTTAGCACAGTAAAACCTTAAAGAATCAACGTTTCGGGGGCCTTTCCCATCATCAGGACTCACTAAAATACATCAATAATTAATAACTAAGATCAAGATACACTATTTAATTAATAACTTAAAAATATTAACAACATTCAAATAATAATATTACATAAAAAAATTATTTTTTTATTTACCTGAGTTGTCTAAAAGTTAAAAATCCATTTTCTAAAAGTTAAAAATATTGTCAAAATTGTCTTTAAAAAATAAATTATAAGGAACAGGGAACAACAATCATCCCACCTCAGATATTCATTGGTCCCTTACGGATTAGAGTCATCCTATTTACTGTAAAGGTACACTGAAATGTTATTTAAATAGGTCAACAATGCAAGTGTTACAATTTTAACTTTTCTATTGCATCTGCATTGTGAGAACTTAGGTGTTTTGAATCGGTTTTATAATTTATTGTGTTTTTTATATTTTTGTTTATTTATATAGATTCTATTATTTTTCTATTAAAAATATTTTATCCATTTCCAAAATATTAGGTTTTTCAAAATCGAAATTATGGTTAAGTTGAATACTGTGTTGTGCCAATGCTGTGGTGTTTATATTTTTGCAATTATTGCTGTGCTGTTTTACTCTTGTTGTAATTTTTTTTTTTTTTGAGGTTTCTCCTATGTATACCTTAAATCTGTTTTTATTATAAACATAACTGAGGTTAGATTCCTTCCTTTGCTTCTGTGTTTCTTCAGCTACATAGTGACAAATAATTCATAATAGGCCAAAAAAAAAAAAATCATAATAAATTCAAACATTACAACATGTTTTATCTTTTATAAAATTTACAAATCAAATGTTAGAACATTATTTTGGGTTGTCAGGTCGGAAGCTGAAACTATATAATACCTGCAATTGAAGATCAAGTTGTCAGGGCATAAAATGACTCTTTCATCACTCTCCTTAAGCAACCGAAAATTGGATTCAGTTCGGTTTGAAAAGTAGGATAATTTGACCTTTGTTAGTTCTTTTGTTATATTTCAAAAATAACAATATAACAATGAATATAAGATTTGAGGAATGTCTTTTCAACCTGATGAAACATCTAAACATGTCAGTTCAACTCATTGGTATAGTAATTGTATTTATAGAGAATATTTCTTTTGAATATTCCCTTGAATATGGCTTCTGGGTGTAAGCACTCAAAGATGAGATTTTTCTTTTCTCCTGAAGATGGCATTTTAACTGAAACGTTTTGCATCAACATTTAATAAAAGATTGCTGAAGTTATTTATCAGCCTCCAATTTTATTCATAGAATTTGACCTTCACCTTAAAAAATATACACCTAATAAAAATATTTTTAATAATTTGAAGAAAATACCTCTTTGGAGGGGTAAAGGGAGGAGTTAACTAACCTTTTTGAACTCTGGAAATTGTGAACAAGATTGTAGATGTTATTGAACTTATCTCAAAAACTGTCACGTATGAACGTAGCCCGACGGATTACAAAAATTGTTTTTACATTTATTCTTGAGAATTTAAATGTTCTACATGTAATATTAACAACAAAAATTTATATTCGTAATTCATCACCTGACGTTTTTATTCATATGCATTTTGACATTCTTAATCGCTTAAAACTTTTATAAAGTCATTCAATGTGATATTTAAACTTAATTAAACTGTTATCATGTTTTAATTTTTTTTATTTCGCCACTTCCAGCACTAAATTATACTTAAACTTATATGCAATTAACATACAATCTACTGGTATTAGATCCGTCCGCTGCTACACTTTCTATGCAGCTCGGACGTTAATAACTTTAAATAAGATTTTTAATTCGTTCCCCTTAATTTGAGCTCTTAATGCGAAGCTGATTTGGAACGGGATAGAACAAGCACTGTTATAGATTAAATTTCTGATTGGAGAAAGGAACTGTTATAATTTTCGGTCTAATGGAGTTTTGGCCAGAAATTACAAGTCAGCTGGACTGATAGATTACGGAGAGAGTAATTTGGTTTGTTTCATAACTTACTTTCCTCCGGGCATTTTGTAAAACGCATTGCCAACTAAAGTATTATCATCAAAGATTTATTGTTGTAAAAGTACTGCTCACATGATTTACACTATTCAATAATTATTTTGATAGTATCATACTTCGGAGCTATCGATAAAAGCCTAAAATTGGGAATCTTTCATTTTCCATATTGCAGGGTTTTTTCTCGAAGCATATTAGGAAAGAATAATTATTTTGTTGCTTTTTAGATATAATTTTATATTAATGTATATTAAAAAATCTGGTTCGCACAGCACATGACTTTTACTTACCTCCGTTGTTTGAATAAATTTAATAATTGAATTGCTCGCCGTTTTAGACTACTTCAACACTTAGTAGACAAACCGTCAAACCTCCAATGAGAAGCTTCTCTAAATGTATTTCATGCCATTGTATTATATAACTATCACATTTACTTGATGTATTTTTTTAAAATAAAGTTGTAAATATCAATAAAAATGTTTAAAAATGGCAATTTATTTTATTTAAAACTTTGAGGTATTACATTATTTGCTTTATTTTAATTATAACATGTTTAAATTATTTTTCTATATCAATTTATATTGTAACAAGTTTTTAATTTTCCCTCTCTGTTTCGTCCGCCCGCTGTCTTGAAGTTTGAACTTAATCCTATATAAGTGAATGTACAGTGTCGCTGCCTATGATGAGTGCCAATGAGATAGAGAGACCCTCCAATTTTAAGCCATTCCCGTAGGAAGCCTCATCCCGAATACATGGATGGAAGAACAGTACCGAAATAACCAGGAGCTGTTTGAGGCTATTCTTTATTTATATTTTTTTTCTCGTTATATTATTTCATACCCATTCGGAGACAGCGTTGGTGTTATGATAGAATTTTCTACCGTATTACATAAATCTTGTATGCCGCTTCCTAAAGAAAATAAGCTATAGAACTTGAATAATTTTATTTATAATGAAGGACCTGAACCCTAAACCACGAAACCCTGTCACAATATATAAAAATATCCCCTCATGATGGGAATAGAAAATAGATCTTTCTATAGAAATATTTGATTCCCTTCTTCTTCTTATTTTTTTCAGGAGTGCGTTGTAGTTTTTTTTCTTCTGTAAAATGATCGGGAGCCCCAAGATTTTTCATCCAAAGCCATTTACCTCGGTCCCCCATATGCAGATAAGGGTGTGTTAAGAGTTGACTCGAACCCTGCGTTGCCATGGAAATGGCAGGGGTGATTGTCCAACGGACCAATGAGATTTGAGAAAGTTTCAAAGAGGGGTTGAAAACGAGGGGGTGGCGACATTAAGATTTGAGAGGACGCTTGTTTCAATAGTGGCTAGGGTAAGTTGGAGGGGAAGGGGAATCTGCCTTTTCTGCCTATTCGTTTCAGATTGCAGCTTTGTTCCCTAGCTAAATCCAAATCAATCCTGTTTTAAATTATACTTCAGAAGTTGAGTGAATAATACAATTGTATGGTTTATTTCAATAATAGTTGATATATTACTATAATGGTAGTGATTTATTTAAAAATTATAACAAATACCTAATGGCCAACCAATCTGACATCAAAAATAAAAAAATCATGACTGTAAACGATCCCAGTTTGTTGTGCGGTATGGTGTAACCAGACTCGTATACTAAACAAAGATTTCATTTTAAATATTTGAATTTTTTCGTGTTATGTCTTTGATTTACATCTTTAGCATGACGTTTTTATTTTTTTTTTTTTTTTGTAAAATACATGAAAATTAAAAATAATATTACAGTACGAAAAGCGATCTTGATTCAAGAAAAAATTAATATGTTTCAACAGTCATTTGGGTTCCCCTTGAAATATTTAATGACGTACAATATTTTTTTGGTTTAAAATATAAAGAAAAATTTAAGAATCATTAAGTAAAATATTAGGGCACGTTTTACATAGCTATTAAATATCTCCATACATAAAATTTATTTAAAAATTTTGTAGTTTCATTATGTGTAGTTTCCAATAAATGGTATACCAGATATTAATATCTCCCAAAAATTAATTAATCTTATACGTTTTATACTGCCCTCCAACACTTCTACCACTCACTATAAGCTACACAATATTTAGCTTTCCACAGCTTTATTTTACATTCATATTACTTTTTTTAAATTCTGTAAGAATATCCCTATCCGATTATGACCTTTTGACATAGCATATCATTTAATTACACACTGATATATGATGTTTGGGGGTCACTTATGGTGTAGTGGCTAACATAACAGCCTTCGATGCCCAAGATCGCAGTTTCGAACCTGGCAAGTGACCCTTGGATTTTTTACTCCTATTACGCCGTTCTTCGGAGGGTACGTAAAATGGTTGTCCCAAGCCTGTGCGATGTGAGGTACTCGTTAGAGATCTCTACCTTAAAAAAAAACCTGAATAGATAAAATTTAGAACTCGCTTTGTAGCATCGTCCATCGTGGATAATCACAGGAGCACAAAAGTGACATTAAAAAAAAAAAAAAAAAAATATATATATATATATAATAAAATAATATAAAAAAATATATTTGGGGATAAGGCACGAATTACGCACATTCGAAATCGTACTTAGAATCGCAATTATGTAATTTATATTTCTTACAAGTACAGCTACGTTAAAGTACAAACAGAATTTTAAAATATTATAATAAAGATATGCTTTTACATTTTTTTTTTTTTTTAGTAAGGCATATATGTTAGCCATTTTCTTTTTCAAAACTTCGAAGCAATCACTTTAGATGCCTTACATCTAAAGACGTCTAAAAGTCAATAGGTTTAAACTATTGAGATTTAAATTGGTGAGGGGTGATATTTTATTTTTAATAATCTCCAATAATAAGAAGTATTTATAAAAGTTAGTTTCATCTGGAAATCGAAAAGGGTTTGTCCTTTACTTTAAAAGTATTGTTTACTGTCGCTAACCTTAGATACCTAGGAAAAAAGGCAATATATATGTATAGTATCTGGTTTAGGCCAAATCAACAATATAAAGAACGTTATTGCATTGAGGAATGTAAAGGCAGAAATTAAATACTTTGTAAGATTTGCTTGAATTAGGGTCTCTATCAATGATAACATTATTAAAGAAATAACATTATCGTAAAAAGAGTAGTGGACACAATAATTAAAGGAATAAGGGTTTTAGGTGTTATTTTTAGTATAAACAATGTTTCATCCATTTTAATGGATTAATAAATGGTTTAGAACAATGATAATGAACGTGCTTAGCGATGTAGGACGTCTACAATAAAATGAATAAATATGATTTAAATTTAGTTTAATCTTAACTATAAAAAAATAAATAAAAATTGATTTATTATCCAACAGTTAAATAATTCCAGCTTTACTCATTTAAAAATATATAAAGATTAATAAATTGGTTGTGAATAAATCAAGCTGGACAGGTTGCAATAATCAAGTTCCTCGGAGGGTAAGGAGGTCCTGGACAAAGCCAAGTCCTTTCTCCAGTCTCGATAATTTATTCATCTAATTCTGTTAGATAATGGAGAGAGAGCTTAAACGGTTCCGCTGTAATATCTTAATCTGGGAACTAGGAAATTAGAAACGTCTAACAATTTAGCGAATATTGCTGCAATAAACGACAAAGGTCAATGCCACCCCTCATTTTATTTTTATTACAGGTACCCATTAATGGCTCCTAATGAATTATTTATTGTAGTTTACGCATTCGTGGAGGAAGGTGTTGATTAGTTGGTGTCCGATAGTCGTTTAGCTCACATGGAAGTCATAGGTGTCTCAGCAAAGGTCGGGGAACAACTATTGGCGAAATCGGAAATAGATTACAATTCTACGACTTGGCCCAGTTTTTTTCTTGTGTCATAGTTTTCAAATACAATGCAGTAGTACTATCAAATACCTAAGACACCAACCTACCAGTAAAATACTATACTTATAAGTAATAACCATTTAAGCCTCTACCAGCGATGTAGCTGCGAAAGTTGCGCTGGAATCTCCTTGGTCCCTAAATGGCCAATCACCACTGCTGTTTAAACAAAAATTTTGGTATTCATAAATCAATACGGCGGACAGACGGATTTTGGTTTATCATTTTTAATAAGGAACCTTCGTAATCGACCAAAAGATACACAAAAAAATTACCGCTCTCTCAAAATTTGAAGGCTAATGTTTCAGGATACGTAGAAACCGAAAAGGGAATAAAAAAATACGTTAGTTTGCAGTCCGCAACTTTTCTCCGAAATCACTGGGAAAAAGTACGAGGGCTCATGGTGATGATCCCAACACCTAAATGTTGACATTAGCCGATTAGTTTTAAAAAGTGATTTAATTCAATAACTAAGTTTAAAAAAAAATATTAGAGTTTTTTAACGAAGGAAGCGCAAATAATAATTTTAAAAAAGAATTAGGAAAACCGAGAAAAAAAAAAATCATTGAAATCGGTTTAGAAATAGCAGAGATGTATCGTTTTAAAGTTATTAGTGGCGATGGACCATTTTCCCTTGAATTATTTATTGCTTTTCATATTGGTTAACTCTCAATAAATCTATACTAATATTATAAAGTTGGAGAGTTTGTTTGTTTGAAGGCGCTAATCTCAAAAACTACTGGTTCGAATTGAAAAATTCTTTTTGTGCTAGATAGTCGATAAATGGACTATAGTATATCACGCTGCGACGAATAGTTATAGAATATCACGCTGCGACAAATAGGAGTGAAGAATCAGTGAAAAATGTGGAATAAACGGGGAAAATTAACCTCGCATCCCAAATGATTTACCTTTTAATTTTAAAATAATTCAATTTCCCGTAAAAGTCATATTTTGCCGTAACAATTAATAAATCACAGAGGCAAACAATTAAGAACGTAAAATCAATTTAAGTCAAGACTGCTTCTCACACGGCCAACTATATGTCTTCTTGTCAAGATCGGATTGCGGAGAAAATCAGTATGTTCTTCTGCTACAAGAAAATAACACTAAAAATATCATTTGTAATGTATGTTTGTGGCTATTGCGCCCTAGTTCGGTCTCCACTGATTCACACCAGTGACGCGGCTGAGGGCGAGGGTCTAGGATCTTTTGGATTCCGCTTTTTCCTCCACAAGTGGGGGGAAAAGCCCAGTCTGGGGTCCCTCTATAGCACTTGTATATTTTGTATATAGTTATGTTTGTTTGAATGATGTTTGTTTATTTGCAAACTTTTATTTATCTCAATTATAGGTTAATGTTTTGTTTTGTTTTGTTTTTATATTTATTATTATTTAATTCTATATATATCATTTATTTGTATTTATCTCAGTTATAGGTTGTTGTTTGTTTTCTTATTTTGTATATATATTATATTTTATTTATTTGACTTTATCATTGTATATATTGTGTGAATGGGTTCATATATCACTATTACTAATGTTCATATAGAAACAAATTGTAATATATCTCAATAAAAAAAAAAAAAAAAAAAAAAAAAAAAATATTCATTTACGTAGAAGTACTTTAAAATATGTTCTTTAAAAAACTTCTTAATCGCGGTCATAATTACATAAATTGACGCAGAAGAAGTCGCGGGCAATAGCTAGTAGCTTTATAAACAGTTATGCCTTAATATAGTTATTTGGAAATAATAAACCATTTTGTAATCATTTGCAGCGTTTTTTTTATTCTTAATTAGGTTTCTGCGTATCTTGAAATATCATGCATCAAATATTGAGGGAGGGAGAAGGAATTTTTTGTTGGACTACAAAGGTTCAATATTAAAAATAATAAACTAAAATAGAAAGTAAAAAAAAAAAAAAAAGAAGGTTGCACTTGAACAAATTAAACTAACCAGATTTCTCAGGTAATATTCCCTAATATAGACTGAGACATTTAAGACCTTGGAAGGATCAAGATTTGATTAATTAAGATTTTATAATCAAGAAACGAGCGACCATTTGAGCATTCCGACCGGACGAAACCCCCTAAATCAGCCTCAATGGTCCAGCTGTGCCCAGTTTCAATCTCCCCCTTCCTTGTCGTTAACTTATTAAAGGCTTTATTAGCGCTAAGTCCTCCGCTCCCAATAAGTCTTCATTAGCGTCCGAATTTTTTAGTCATTTACAATCCGGAAACCGTAAAAAAGCCGATCCTTAATGTTTTTTTTCCTCTCTCTCCATCTTCAAAGGAAGAGAGAAATAAATATTGAAATTAGGAGGGAAAATTTAATTAAAAAGCGGCTGTAGCCGAACGAAGGACGATGATTGAGAGATGAAGGAAATTTCGATGTTTGCAATTAGTCTAAGAATTCTTAAATCAAATAACATCGATGTTTGTATAACTAGATAGTCAAACAGAAAGCATAATCAAGCTGAAATTTTGTTTTTAATATCAATAAAAAAATATTTCTTTCTTCTGATCAATTAATTTGATCATGATTAAGTAATAATAATTATTTTAATTTATTATTTAAATACTAAAAAGGATCCCAACTTTGCCGAGACCAAGATTCCTTTTTAGGAGTGTACAGTTTTTAAGAAACCTTATTAAAAGTACTGTTTTGATGAAATTATTTATACTTATAGGGTTATTACCAAGCATAAAACTTAAATATTTTAATTGCTTATTTTATTGACTGTTTTCCTTTGAAATAGAGTAATGTTGACACCAAACTTCTTTTTCTACCTTCACTAGAACCAGATATATTAAAGATTTTTTTATTTTATTTATTTATAGCAATTTACAACTGTACCAAAGAATACAATAAGTAAATATGTATAATGAGAATAAAAAGTCATGAAAATGTCTTGAGAAAGAACTACTCAGTGGTAGCACTTCTCTAACTATTTTAAGACAGTAGGTCCCGAAGCCATCTTCTTTTCATTCGCCATGGAGGGTTATCAGGGATATCTGAGGAAAATAAATTACGGACAAGTGGGTTTGTAAGAGCAGAGAGTTTAGAATCAAAAGTGGAGTATCTATCACAAGCTATGTCTGCAACAAATGGGATGTTTAGGTCATTATGGAGGAGTTGATTTGTGACAAAATAAGGAGCATTTAGGATTTTGCGAAGGATTTTGGATTGTAAGGACTGGATGCGGGAGGAATTAGATGGTTTCGTAGAGCCCCAAAGGTCGATTCCATATGTCCGAATAGGTCTGATAATTGTAATGTAGATGAGTCTTTAGTATTATACTGGAAGTTTTGAACGTTTGTCTAGTAAGTGTTGTAGTAATCGAAATCTTCGAGCAGTTTCTTGTCGTTTCAGTCTTGTGTGAGGATTCTAAGTAAGGCGCTTGTCAAGATAGAGACCTAGGTATCGGATTTGTTCAACAGAAGTAAGGGTAATGTTATTAAAGGATACTGGGAGGCAGGAAGTGATCGGTTTGCGACGAAGGGTAAAGGTGATTTGGTGGGATTTGTTGGGGTTTATTTTAATCCTCCAATTTTGGCACCATCCTTCAATGGCTGTGAGGTGGGACTGAATGGTTTGGGATTCAGTTTGATGGTTGTTGGATCATTATGGACGGATAAGACACACGTGTCATCAACATAAATATTGAGGACAGTGCGAGGACGGAGTGGAATGTCAGCTGTATACGAGTATAGGAAATAGAGGATAGGACCTAAGATACTACCTTGAGGCACTCCAGCAGATAGGGAAAATGTGGATGAGTAGGAAAAGTTATGGTTACCTTAAAGGTTCTGCCAGTAAGGTAGGAACGCATTAATATATTAAATAAAATGTGTAAATAAAACTTTCCATTTTTTTACGCGACACCTGGGGAGCGTTGGCTCCTGATATTTTGTATAGGTTGTGTAGTTGTATTGATGTATTGATTGATGTAAATTGTAGGTTTAATTTCTAGTTCTACCTAAAAAAGACGTTCATAAAAATTAGTATGACACATTTGGGATCCTCTCCTTGATAGCATGACACATTACTTTCATTTACCTCCGTTGTTAAATTATGTTTAAGAAAAAGAAGAAATAAACTTAGAGTTAAAAATGTTTCAAATCTTTAGCTATTCAACGGAATTATTTTTTCTTTTTCTTCAATGCATATTATGGAGTGGCTCTTCTGGTTCGAAAATTTTGTTGAAAAAGTTGCTGTTGCATCTCAGCAAACATGTAGATATAATAGTAACATACACACTTCTAAAATGTGAAATATCAGTTTTATTTCAGCTAGAACTACCGCATTAGAAGTTTAATATAAATATTTTCATGATCGCGATAATTTTCCTTAATATTTAATGTACTGATTTTACAGACAATGTAAAATCTCATATACCTAATAACTAACTTCTTTGATTATGTTTGCATTCGAATCGAGAATGTATGCTACATTAATAACTTTATTTTATGTTATGGAATGAAATATTTTAGTATGCTTTAGAATGAAATTAAATATTACCTCTTGCAAAGAGCTGCAATGTGACAAAGGAATTCTGTTTTTATTTATTTAATTAAATCTAATGATTGATTAGAATACAAAAATGTCAAAATATTCATATTTATAATGAAATCAACGGGTGGAGTTGTATTTTTTTAAAAAGGAGAGCCTTATGTAGATAAAAATATATAACACTGTAAGCAATCCTTAGCGTTTTAACCTGACTCATAAACCTTCCGATGGCTTATGAAATGGAGCCTTAAATGTTTAGTATTTGAAATGTTATATTTTTATTTGCCATCAAATCAAAATATTAATATTATAAAAAAATTGTCCATAGTACCTTTTCGGAAAGCAGCTTGTAATCTATAGATTTTGGATGTTCGAAACCGCCATTGTATTATGTATCTTATAATATGAAAAAAATTTGGTTTTCCAAAATCTATTCATCTGGTTTTACTATATAAACAAAACAGGTTATTCTACACCGAAAATCTTTCTCAACCAGAAACAATTAAACAGTCAGATTCCATGAATATATTCAAGATCGAGGAAGGCATTTAAAGATTATTGAATCATATATTCCGAATACGTGTCGAGAGGGTATCATTTCCATGATAATGCGGCGCCACAAGGTGAAATTATACAAAATGATTAGCTAAACGGAATCTATAGAAGGAAGGGGGGTATTCCCAAGAATGTCCATTAAGAGGACTAAGAGGCCATTGGGAAGAGAGCTCAAAGAAGTGGAGGAATGCTAATGCCATAAGACTATAAGGGTGTGAACAAAGAAGAGATAGGTAAATCTCCAGGGTCGTGCCTAAGAAACAGAACACAAAGGTGATTACATGTAATTACAGCTAGTTACCACGGTACCTATTGTGTGTGTCCTGCACTCTGGAATCCAACACCGTCTCTTTTCATAGCAACTATTTAATGCTCCTAGCCTTTCCACTTTCTATTCCGGTTCTCCTCTTATGCTTTATCGTTTGTGATCGCCACATCTGCACAATATGGCAACGACATCGCCGTGTCCGGATGTCTAGTCCTTGAGAAACTTCTAATGTCGCTTTAGTGGTGGATTGAGCAGTGTTTCCGAAATGCTTTGGGTAACACGCTGTCATGACTCTGGTCGTGATTCTAATATGGGGAATAAATTCCTTGCTTGAAGTATTGGTCCTACAGTATACATAACTTTATTATAGGGAAAGTATAGCACGCCACAATGACAGTACTTTGAGTAGGGACCTAAATGACTCATGATGTTTATTTGTTTTTTTAAAGTAAAAATAATCAAGAGAAAAAAGTTTACTACTTTTGGATGAATCACCCTAACAGTAGAGGTATAAGGAAATTGTGGTTTGTTTATGGCATTAACGTCACTTGTATGCTACTGTGGCAGCATCCTAAATTTCCTTCTTACATTGGTGATTTCCCTATAAGTATGGTCCATGTTTATTGATTTTGAGCATATTTACTAGTTGTATCATTTAATAAAGGAAAAAAAAAAGTCTAAATTGTATCAAGCACATTTTCAGTAACGCATGATAAAAAGTAATATATCAGTATTTGTTTGATTGTTTATTTATTTAAAGTCACTTTATTATAGTCTGGCTAATTGGACTATGCTACAGTAGGAGTGTTAAATTTTATCTTTTCAGGATTAATTGAGATAGGGATCTTTACCGAGTACCTGACATCGCATTGGGTCAGGATCACTATTGCCCTACGAAGGACGGCATGACTGTCCCGTTTACTGCCTTACAAAAATTTAGTACTGTCTACGAATTTCCACAATTAAATACTCACAGATCAACCAATTTAATACATTTATCTTTTTTTCTGTTTTTCGTTCATTAGATTATTTTTCAATTTATTTTTGTATCGTTTTGAGATACAACCAAATACAACCGATTGAAACATTGAGGGTGAAAGCGGTCAGACAATAAAAATAAATCATTATCAGTCGCTAACGCTCGTTACTGAACCACTGCAATGTTAATTACATGAAAAACTGTGTAGCTGAGGTGCAATAACTTGAAAGGATACCTTCCCAATGTTGTTACTCAAAGGTTTTTTTTTTTTAAACCGTCGAAGTTGAGGTTGCTTCAAAGCAACACTGGGTGCTTAGGGGTTAAATGCCAATATTATAAATTTTCTCCTCTACAGTACCCTTAACTTTTAGATTTGAAAACAATGCCCACATTGATAAAAACAGCTAAATATGAAATTTGAACGAATTGGAAAACCAGCTAAAAAAGAAAAGAGTATGTTTTTTTAGTAATTTTTTTCACGAACAAATGAATAGTAACATAGATGTATAAAATACGGTTCGAAAACCAATAAAATTATATGCAAAGTTGTATAAGTAATGAAAACCACTTCGAATTAAGGGATTTTTGTAATGATATAATAGATTTTTTAATGAAACACCTTTTCCATCGAAACTCCATGTAATTCTTTAACCTTTTTTTCATCTCTAACTTTATTTCAAAGTTCTTAAATTGATTTTAACAACCATGGTAAGCGAAAGTCCTGTGTTGCGTTGACCAGATTATTATCTATTGAAATGAATATATTCAATTTACATCCCTTTACAACGCTAAATCCAAAAGAAAAAGTGAACAAATTGTTTACAGTTAGGTACGTTTTAACTTTTTTTACTTGCGTTGACTTTTTGAAAACTGTGCCCAGACCCATATATGAAAATAGTTGAGGTTTTCGGCGGGCTGGAGAACAAAATGGACCCTGAAGATACCGCGGGGTGCTAAAGGGTTGTAGAAGAAGTGGAAGGCGCCTGCGCGGCCACACCCTAACAGCTCTCATTTGGCCCCTGTTAATTACACGTTGGACCTGCGCCCTGTCTTAGCCCCCTCTGTCTCTTCATTAAGCTCTCCTCTCTCCGGGCCGCTTTAATGGGGCTCATCCACATCTTCTCTCCTCTGGGTCTTAGGCTGCGGAGGACCGAAACAGAGTTTGCTGATGGTGGACTTTGATAATCACAACGCAGTCTGTTTATTTTACAGTTAATTATTCGAGTTTAACATGAAATAGCGGTTGTTGACAATGGACAATGCCATTGAAATCACCTAATCTAAATTGATTCTGACGCTCCCACCTGGTAATAATTATGATTACCTTACGAGTTTTTCCATATTCCATACCAGAAAAAGACCAGTACAAGGAAGGCCTTTGGCGAAGAGGTAGCTTCCGTCAGTGGGTATTACTGATTCAAAATCCCGTTTAGCCGTATAGACCAAGAAGGGATGTGAATAAATTAATTTGAAAAAATATTCCTTTTGAGGAAAGAATTCAAAACTATGGATAAAACATTTTTTAGGTTCATAGTTCTTATTTAGGTGAATAAAAGGTTTTGGATAATATTACCTACTCTCATTATCTTTTGGAAATTAAGTAGAAAAAAAAATTAATCATGTATATGCATTTTTTGTCCTTAATACACATCATACATAATACATCTGTAAATATTTTATTTAGATAAGAATATGAGCCAGGCGCACAGTTAGCCTATATATAATAAGTGGGTAACAAAATTGAACGGGAAATCCAGCAATAGAGTTTAATCATGCCAAAATCTCGTTCTCGCGAAACCGAAAGATTCTAACTATAATCAGAATCACGTATCCTTCAAAAACTTTAATTTTACTGTAAACGTTTGTAGCATTTTTCATTTTTTAAGGTGTATTTTTTGTCAGTCAAGTCATCGTTTGTAATAAGGTTTTTGATATTTCTAATTACGTATATTATTTTTAATTAATTTTTAGGTTCTATTAGGCTCGTGAACCATTTATTTGAAAAAAATTTTATTTTATATTTTTAAGGACACTTCAAAATATCTTTTGAAATATCTTTTATTCAATATCTTTAAGTTATAGCTAATAGAAATGGTGAGAAAACAATACTAAATTAATTTAAAGGCGGTATATTTTTTAAAAACGCCAATTTAAAAAAAATGACCTATTTCTTTTTTTAAGCTACATTTAATGTTGAATATTTCAGATAGGGAACATATGGCACAATTTTAGTGATTGTGTTTGAACCACGGCCTACTCTAAAACCGATTGAGACTCGGTCACCAATATGAATTATACGTTTTTATCAGTATAAACAGTTTTTTTTTTTATGATTTCCTGTAAATCAGATATTCAACTTTACTAGATTTTAAATAGATTTGCGAATAAAATATTCAGGCCCATAGTTCTAAGTTAGAGTTGCAACTAGATACAAGTTTTTATAAGATAATATTTCTTATTGTGGTAATAATGCAGAATCAAATTGAAAGAAAAACACGATAACCAATTATTTCAATTTTTTGCTCTTAAAAACTTATTTTTATACCTTCGTTCTATTTAGGCATAAATAGGCTAAGGTAATATATTTTATTTTATTTCAATTAATTTAATTTGTTTGTCCAGTATTGACCTATTTTTTTTTTATCTTCATGTTTTTTTATTCAAACTGGCAGAAGTTTTCTAATAATTAACAAATATGCTAAAACTTCATCAGTAGACACGATACGCATTGGGAAGAAAAGTGCCTGTCAACCCCCACTTCTAGGCTTTAATTTAACAGAGGAAATCTCTATCCTGTTTCTTTCAGCCTTCTTCTAACTGGTATTTCAGCCATTGAGATGTCGTTTGAAAGTCTACTAAGTGAAGAAAAAGTCAGATGAAAAAAAGAATAATAAAATAGAAAATATTAAGTGTAGTAAACTGATAAATAAAATTATATAAGTAAATAAAAGTATAAAGGGATCGTAAATAAATTTAACATTAAATATGAACATTTCAAAGTTTTAAATCATATTATGTAATAATAAGCAGTAATAAAGTAATATAAAGATAATATATTGTATAAAAAATAAAGTTTTAATTAGTAATAGTAGTAGTGTTAGAACTTGTTCCAAAATTATAAATTTGAAGTTGATGCCAGGGGCATGACATGCCTATTCTAAAACCAATTGAGACTCAGTCACTAATTGGAATTATATGTTTCTATCAGTATAAACTGCATAAGTTTCATTATTTCCTGCGAATCAGATATTCAAATTAGCTTGATTATAAATAGATTAACGAGCACAAATATGGCATTATTAGCGACTACGCTATTGTAGCATTTTCAGTTAACCAGGCTTTGGGTCGTTATTCCGAAACCCAATTATCTCCCCGAAGTACCTTGGATTTCCACGCTTCGTTATCTCGATAGAATCACATAACGAAATTTATCAAATAGCCTTCAAAAAGTAGCGAGTGATAAATATGGAAGGGCAAATAAATGGGTAGAATACATGAATAACTTGAACTGTTGAATACATATTTACGAGTGATCTGTACCATTGTCAAAATTCAAATTTAAATTTCCTTTCGATTTCCGGTCTCCTAATACGTCGGTCAGTTGTCCTTGTAGTTACGTTCGTAGAACATGAAATATTTTTTTAAAGATGAATGCTTGGATAAGGTGAAAACATTTTCAGTGTTCAAAAGTTAATTCAAATTTCCACTATTCTATCTAAGGCTGATTTGTGCAGTATCTTAGCAACATAATTGACTCTGTACTGAATTTACTTTGGAGATTATGAGATTAAGTGGTGAACATATAAAAAAGAACATTCTATCCTAAGAAGTAACACTGATTCAGGATATGAAAAAAAAAAATAGGTATTCTGTGAAATTCTCTAAAGGAGGGTGAAATCATTTTTACGTTGCTCACTGGCCATTCACAATTGTTATTATGGTTGGTACAATTTCAAAATCAAAACAGGTTTTTCCAAAGCAATTTATAACATAATTACTTAGTAAAAAAAAACTAACACGGTCGATGCTTTCAGAATGATGTTTAGATGAACAATTCAATCCTTCCTTTTAACCATAGTATGAATAGACAATTAAAGTGATGATCTAACTAAACTATTAGAAATGGCGAACATATTCCCTCCATACGTAGGCAGTTCCTCGGATCATATCCTTGTTTGTTTGTTTATTTATTTAACGTCACTTTATGCTACTATGGCTAATCGGACGATGCTACAGTGGGAGTCCTAAATTTTGCCTATCCAGGTTTTATTAGGATAGGGATCTTTAACGAGTACCTGACATCGCACAGGCTCGGGACCACCTTTTAACATCCCCTCCGAAGGACGGCGTAACTAAAGATTTTTTACTCCCATTAAAAAATCCTAGGACCACCTTGAGGGTTTGAACCCGTGACCTTTAGCATGGGAGGCTGTTACGCTAGCCACCCAGCTATTTACAAGTGATCCCTGATCATATCCTTGTCAAATAATTGACTCCTAACACCCCCCATACATCTACAGTATCCTACGATTTAAATCCTCAGTGCACTCGTTTGAGACTAAATCACACCACTCTAAATTCCTACTCACAAAACATAAGCTCTAGATCATTCCTTTTTTTGTCCGCTCTACAGGTCTCTGGAATTGAGACGTTGATTTCAAAAAGGTACTATATCCATTCTAGGAAATTTTACAGGAGGCGCGAAAATCTCTAATTATTATATTATTAAATTAGCTAATTTGATTCTTTTCGCATTAAAATCCAGAATTGTTTTTTTAGTATATTAATAACATCATATTAAAGATATGAAATGAAATGTTTTGGTATAATTTGGAACTAAATTAAATGTGTAATTATTTCCTTTAGAAAATAATTATATTTCTAAATTGCGTTTATAAAGGGCTTGGGTGTTCATTAGATAAAATCAAATAAGAAATTTAGATATAACTAATTGATGAGAATACAAATATGTAAAAAAATCAATTTAAAAAAAATGTCCTTTAGTACTTTTTGGAAATCAACGTCTCAATTCTACGAGTTATTTCCTAATACTTTTTCTCTTCTCACATTCCAATCCCATCTTTATCAACAAATTATGGCATCCAAAACACACCAAATATGAAATTTCAGTTAAATAATTATTTTACTACTTCTACTTTTAATGTAAGATACATCTTTTTTTTATCACTGTGGAATAATTCAATTATTTTAATGTTTTATAAAAAAATAAATAAAAATAATTATTTTTTATTTAAAATTTGTTCAACTTTATTATCTTTTAGGATTTTGTCTTCCTGTTGTTGATTTTTTATATTCCATATTTTCACACACCCACATACTACAATATATTAAAGTGTGTATTTACTGTACAACATTTTTATTCTTAAGGGACATAGTTATATTATTATTTTACATTAAGATCTATATTAGCCGTCACTTCTGACATAGATTGAATGATTAGAACATTTTTTCAGGTATTGTGGATAAATAAATGTGGCACAATCACTGAACAATAAATTGTCAAAAACAATATTTTTATTTAAGTTAAATAAGTAAAATGTTAAAATATAAAATTAGCGTAAATTTTAGGAATAGTATTTTGCAGTTGATGGAATGAACACATACTTAATAATGATATATACTTCTGTAATGTATTTTTTTTATTGAATAATAAATTATTTTTGCCTTGTTACCTATATATATATATATATATATATATTATTATTATTATTATTATTATTATATCCAATGTTATTACAAATCTTTTTCACATGATCAACACAGTTATATACTCTAACTTGTTTGGTATTTGTTGCAGGTTAGTGATGCATGAGGGACATAGTTTAAGCTATTTCAGGTATGGAATAAAATGTTATTTATTGTGGTTATACATTTTTTCTCCGTGTTAATTAACACTTGTACTCAAACTACTTACCACATGCAGACATATCACACTTGCGCGAACACTTCGGATGAACACTCGGTAAATTCGGACATGAAAATATATCCGTACATTTCCTTAATATATATATCATACATAGGTAAGTGAAAACAAAAACTAAAAAATAATATTTACAGGTTTTAAATTTAACAAAATCACCACTAGAAGGGATCGCCATTTGCCTTTACTTTCCAAAGTCCTGGAGTAAATATGAAATATATAGTAAGAGAAGTGTTGCGATCGTGCGAACTTTCGAATTCGAGTTTTCACGTAAAACAAACGTTTCAAGGAGACCCAAGTTTTAGCCCAAATGACCAAGTCCCGCAAAAAGGTTTGTGTAAGATTCCGCGTGTGAGAGTGTGGTAAGTCAAGCTCAGAAACAATAAGTATTACAAAACTGGAATTTCGTTTTTAGGAACGAATATGCATGCCTAAGATGTTACAGTAACTTTTTCATTGAAATCGGTAACCAGAACCTTTTTTTGATTTTCTAAAAACGCCTGTAAGGGTTTAATTAAACTCGCTATATCGATGTAAAATATAATTAGTTTTTATATCATGTATTGTTCATTCAGATTGGAACAGTCTTGCAGGGCTTAAATGTTGATATTTTAAACTTTCTTCCTCTAATTTTGTAGGTCAGAAAAAAATGAACATATTATCTTTTTCGTATTAATAAAAAAACATCTAAATGTACATATTTAACGAATTAGATAACCAACTAAAGGAGAAAAGAGCAAAAATATTTTTTGTGTAATTTTTTTCCTGAACACAAGAATAGTAATATAGATGTATTTTACCATTTAAAAACATAAAGGTTTTAGAAAAAATGTCCTATGCCGATACCATTCATCTTTGCTTTGAAGATTCTACCATGGTCCAAGTCGTAGGGAATAGAGATCTGTATGTACAGTCTTAATTGTTTAAGAAGATAATAGTTTCTATATTTATTTATAAAAAAACTAGCTGAATCGGCAAATGTACTGCCATATTAATTATTTGTAGTGAATATTTCGTTTTCTTAATAAAAATTAACGAATGTATTGTAAGTGTGTGGGGTTGGGAAGTTAGGTCAGGGAGAGGAATGGAACACGGTAGACGATGACCACCTATATAAAAAAAGAAAAAAAAAATCCATTTATTTTCTCAAGTTAATGTATTTCATATGTGTCAGCTACGAACCGGCGTCATCACATACCGTTGGAAATTTAAAGAATTTAGAACAAATTTGTAAAATGTAATGTCAAGTTACAAATTGTGCATAAACTTAGATGATTGTTGAACATAACACTATTATACCGTTATATTATTTAATTTAAAACGTATATGTTCAATGATCTGAAGTTTATTCTTTAAACCTTTTTGAACTCTCGCTATATTTAAAGGTTCTTAAATTGATTTTAACCACCGAGTTATGCCAAAGTTGTGTCCTGAAGAATGGTCCATTTTGTAATTGATAAATAAAGGCATAGAAGCCCTTGAAAGGTTAATAGTGCATGCAGCGCATATATCAATCCTCCTTAGAATACTTTCGGGTAATAGAAGGACAAATATCTTTGACATGTGTACATATCATATTTGTATTTTTATTTTCTGTAAAAATAAAACCAGAGGGTATGAAAAAAAAAGTCGTGTGTTGCGCACTGCAGATTTTTTTATTGGTAGCGGCTTGGTCTATTGGAGAGAGTACTTGACCACTGTCCATCATGAGAATTTGGTCCGATACTATCAAATTCGATCACTTATGTTGTCATATAGATCTTGTTACGGCATGGATTATTTATAAAACTGTTTTGGATATTTAGAGGAGTTTGTCTGTTAAGCGTTATATCCATTATTATGTTTTTGTTTTCAAGATCATAGAGCAATAAATGTCCCGATCAAACGTAACTTATGATAATTGCTTAACACTTTTTAACTTTTTGTTTCCAGTCGTATTTTACGTCATTACAAAACAAAAAATAATAACAAGATTCCGAGCCTTAAGCGGATAAGAGCCGACCGGACGCGTGCCATCAGAAGACACTTTTACTGCCGGCTCCAGATGCAGAGATAGCACCTGGAGAATGTTTCCAGGGTTCCATAAAACTCGATGAATAATAAGGTGGGGGTATACCGGTCTGCGGCTGAAATATCGATATCGGTCTCGGAAATTAGCGGGTGGAGAGGTGGAGGGGAGCAATATATTATCTTTATTTCCATTTATATTGGGAAGGTTGTGGAAGCCAGATTGGATGGGAAAGGTCGCTCTATTTCCATCCTCTATTCCCATCCTTTCTTTGTCTTCTATTTTCCTTTCCGCTAATGCTCCTTTACCTCACACATCCTGCCAATCTCCTCTTAATGTCACCTCATGGCTCTGATAGTCGTGGTTTCGACAGATCAATATTCCCCCTTTAGATGTCACGATATTCTCAATAATCCTAACAACAAAACAGAAAACATCAATTGTAATTATTAATATAATTTGTTTAGGTTTGATCATCAATGCATTATTATTATATACATTTAGGTAATGCAACACGTACCTTACAGTTTTGAATAACAGCGATTGCATATAGAATAGAATAGAAAAAAAAAATTTATTCTGGGACTGGGTCCCTTAAGAATAGCAAATTGTACATTAAAATATAAAATAATATAATAAGTCTGGTCAACAGACAAAATTAACATAGTTATTATTTAAAATAAGAAATAATATACAAATAAAAAATAAAATCTTCCGAAAACGATGGCGTTGAACAGAATGAAAAATAAATGAATTGACAAACAATATATATATGTATACAGTTAAACAGTAGGCTTTTTACTTATTTTCTTCATTCGAAATTCAATACTTAAAATTGCAATAGCATAATTATTGAGCGTCCGTTTGGGATGATAGGAAGTACAGAAAAAGTTAGGATTTGAATGAGGATAGAAAAGCAGCATGGCGGATATGGGTAGTTAGAGAATTCCAGAGGGTAGTAGAGCGGATAATAAAGGAACGGTCAAAAGTTTTAGTTTTGTGGGTAGGAACGTAAAGGTCAGAATGGCGTGATCTTGTTTCAAGAGAGTGGATTTAAATTTGTTTAGACTGAGGATTTAAATTTAAGGAGACTATTTATATAGGGTGGGTGATGGGAGTTAATCCAACCCATTGGTATGGTCCTAGGAAATATTTTCTGCGGATGGGGAGAGGAGGGGAAGGAGCCACTTTAACTCGAGACAAATCTTATAGAAATGTTCATGATTCGCTTCAGTCTATCCCCAAGCATAGTCATATACCACACAAACATAGACAAAGTGGGAGGAAACAAGTGAGGATACAAGGAGCTTGCGAGTGGATAGTGGAAGTAGATGACGGGAGCGATAATATAGGTAACATAGATATGTCCATGAATTTATTTTAATCCTATCTATGTTAATTTTTTTAATCCACGTTTATTATTTACTTATTAATTTACAATTAGATATCTTCTAAAAATTTCAGTTTACAATTTTCATGATACATAGAATCGAAAAATTTAATAAAAAGTATTTCTTCAGTCTGACGTACTAATTACCAACACAAAAATTGAGATTAATACTTTTTTGGTGTTTTTTTTTTTATAATCAGGGAATTGTTAAAATAATTATTTTAAATTCAAGACTATTAAAGATCCTACAAGAGATGTGGGCTTTTTATCTTAGTTCTTCTTTCTTTAGTATACGAGGCATGTTTTTTAAGTAAGTACCGTTTTGGAATTAAAAAAAAAAACATGCAAAGATATCGCAGTAATTTTATTATTACATAAAAGCCTGTACCTTAATCTACTTTTCTACATAATGTCCATGAATTTTGAGGCACTTGTCATAACGCGGTACCAGTTTTTGAATACCCTCCTCAAAAAATTCTGCAGCCTGACTTGTTAAACGACGTTGACGAAACATCGGTGGCCTACGCCACACCAGAATCAAAACAACAATCCATGGAATGGCGACATTCATCATCACCCAAAAGAGTGAAGTTTAAGCAAACAATTTCTGCCCGGAAAATCATGTGCACAGTTTTTTTGGGACGGAAAAGGAGTATTGCTAGTGGAGTTTCTGCCTCGTAATGAGACAATCAATGCTACCAATTTTTCCTGCACTTGAAGAAACACTGGGCGGTCGGCGTCTTCAAGACGATAACGAAGTCAAAACATTTGTGATGCAGTGGTTAACACGTCAGGCGGCAGACTTTTTTGAGGAGGGTATTCAAAAACTAGTGCCACGTAATGACAAGTGGCTCAAAATTCATGGAAATTATGTAGAAAAGCAGATTAAGGTACAGGCTTTCATGTAAAAATAAAATTATTGCGATATCTTTGCACGTCTTTTTTTAATTCCAAAACGGTGCTTACTTAAAAAAACATCGTATTAATGAAAATCTACAATTTTTTTTTTTTTTACATTCCAAATAATCTGAGTATATTAACATATTTTCTAATTTGCTTTCTCGATATACTTTGTCTTACTAGTCGGTTCAGCGTCTAATCCTTTTTCGGAATTCGTTCATCAGTTTAATGTTAGCGCTCACGTTTCAAGTCTGCATAGAATCGTTGAGAGAATAATAGTTTCATAAGTTACAACCTACCGTTTCTAGATAGAAATTATAAGCTGAGCAATTTCGCAAATGAATAATTACACGCATTTCTAGCCTTTAACCACGAGTTTATTTCCTCCTGGATTTCGTTTTTTGTAGTTATCATAGAACCTTAATACTTAAATTTCTATGCGTGTTTCAACGTATTTCCTGATATGTTTATCATATATTTCGTCTGAACTAAAATCTGCGAAATAAGATTCTTCTGTGAATAAGTGAGATTTTTCTAAAATGATGTCCGTGTGGAGATATTCGAACCCAGAGTGCTAAAAAAGTAAGGATGATTAGAAACAACTTATTACAGATACATAACAATTAGAAAATAATAAACCATTATTTAATAATTTTATTTGTTGAAATTTACAAGTCAATTGAATACATCAAGTAGATGTAAGGAAAACATTAAATAATGACATGATATACTTGTGGAGAACTACCTATTGGCTACATTAAAAAATATAATAATTTTAAATATTTTTGTTTACATTCCGAATGCCCTCGCGTGTAGGATATCCAAAAAAATATGATAATACTTTAAAGATATTCGACAAAAAGGCTTGTATTCATTATATAACACTTTATTTCTAAAATATAAAATACTCTTAAATATATATATATATATATATATATATTATATAATATATATATATATATAACACTTTGCAAGGGACATTTTTGTAAGATTTGCCGGTACTTCTATTCAAAATCAATGTGCGTCAAATAATTTGGATTTTTATGCATGATGAGTGTAAAATTTTTTTATAATGAATATTGAAATGTATTCATTAAATTAAGTAAAGCATTTAGATTTTATAGATAGTCACTACTTGGTTCGATCCCGGTTGTGGCAGAATATTATTTATTTTGTTATTTCAGGTGGAAGTGAGTGACCCTAGGGAATGGAGACCCTCCAGGACCAGTCCCAGCCTATATAAAGTGGGTACCCAAAAAATGGGAGAAAACCTGGCCTGGCGGATAAGTGTCATCTTAGCATTAATCACCTCATTGCACTTCTCTGGCCTAGAAACAGTACAAATCTGTATATGCACTCTATTTCTAATGATGGTGGAATACCATGGAGTAGTGATGGGCAAATACTCAAAAAATTTGAGTACTGATTACTGTAATCAAATGACGCTCGCTGCTGATTACAAAATGTACTCAGCTTTCCTCCTGATTACTTTCTATTTTCCTCTGTAATAAAAATTTTTGTACATTTGAGTACTTGATTACTTTTTTATATGAGGTGGCCAGAATAGAGTATATTACATACATCTATTAAGTTAATTTATATTAATAATTTCTTTAAGCCATCTTTTTTTTAAATATTTTTCATTTTAGGCTAGATGGCTGCGTCCCCAAAGGTTCGTTACCGATTATACTATTAATTTTAATCGCGCTCGCTCAAGAATAGGTTTATTTTAACCTTTTCGTATTTATTCGATATTAGGCTAGGTGGCAGCGTCCCCAAACGTTCGTTACCGATTATACTATTAATTTTGATCGCGCTCGCTCAAGAATAGGTTTATTTTAACTTTTTCGTATTTATTCGATATCAGGCTAGGTGGCAGAGTCCCCAAAGGTTCGTTACCGATTACACTATTAATTTTGATCGCGCTCGCTCAAGAATAGGTTTATTTTGACTTTTTCGTATTTATTCGATACCAGGCTAGGTGGCAGCGTCCCCAAAGGTTCGTTACCGATTATACTATTAATTTTGATCGCGCTCGTTCAAGAATAGGTTTATTTTAACTTTTTCGTATTTATTCGATATCAGGCTAGGTGGCAGCGTCCCCAAAGGTTCGTTACCGATTATACTATTAATTTTGATCGCGCTCGTTCAAGAATAGGTTTATTTTAACTTTTTCGTATTTATTCGATATCAGGCTAGGTGGCTGCGTCCCCAAAGGTTCGTTACCGATTACACTATTAATTTTGATCGCGCTCGCTCAAGAATAGGTTTATTTTGACTTTTTCGTATTTATTCGATACCAGGCTAGGTGGCAGCGTCCCCAAAGGTTCGTTAACCGATTATACTATTAATTTTGATCGCGCTCGTTCAAGAATAGGTTTATTTTAACTTTTTCGTATTTATTCGATATCAGGCTAGGTGGCAGCGTCCCCAAAGGTTCGTTACCGATTATACTATTAATTTTGATCGCGCTCGTTCTAGAATAGGTTTATTTTAACTTTTTTCGTATTTATTCGATATCAGGCTAGGTGGCAGCGTCCCCAAAGGTTCGTTACCGATTACACTATTAATTTTGATCGCGCTCGTTCTAGAATAGGTTTATTTTAACTTTTTCGTATTTATTCGATATCAGGCTAGGTGGCAGCGTCCCCAAAGGTTCGTTACCGATTACACTATTAATTTTGATCGCGCTCGCTCAAGAATAGGTTTATTTTAACTTTTTGGTATTTATTCTATACCAGGCTCGCTAGCTGGGTTCCCAAAGGTTCGTTACGGATTATACAATTAATTTTAACCGCGCTCGCTCAAGAATAGGTTTATTTAAACTTTTTCGTTTTTATTCGGTACCAGGCTCGGTAGCTGGGTTCCCAAAGGTTCGTTACGGATTATACAATTAATTTTAACCGCGCTCGCTCAATAATAGGTTTATTTAAACTTTTTCGTTTTTATTCGGTACCAGGCTCGGTAGCTGGGTTCCCAAAGGTTCGTTACGGATTATACAATTAATTTTAACCGCGCTCGCTCAATAATAGGTTTATTTAAACTTTTTCGTTTTTATTCGGTACCAGGCTCGGTAGCTGGGTTCCAACGGTTCTTATACATACTATACTTTTAATTTTAAAATTCTAACATTTCTGTATTTTATTTTTCGGTGGTTTGACTAATAAACGTTTTATTGATTTTACGTGCGTCGTCAAAAACATTTATTTGTTTTAATTTTTTTGTAGTTTTTTTTAATGTTAATTTGTTATATGTGTATATGTGTTTTAGAGGGTTTGGTAAGTGAATGTGTTATTGTTTTTTTAGTCAGTTGGTCTAGTGTATGTTTATTTTAATTTTTTTTTAAATTTTTTATTTATCGGTATAATATAGTTATATTTTTGGTTAGTATGTTAGTGATTGATAATAATCAGTTTAACATCAGAATTTTTATTGATAACAAATTTTCAAACACAATCTACTCTACAGCAACTCACTGAAATCAATTATACCAATAACCAAATCCTTTAAAAAGTAAATATATTTTCCTCTAAATATAAACTTCTACTTAAGCGAGCGCGATTAAAATTAATAGGATAATCGGTAACAAACCCTTGGCAACGAAGCTAACTAGCCTGGTATTGAATAAATACGAACAAGTTAAATTAACCTATTCTTGAGCGAGCGCGATTAAAATTAAAAGTATAATCTGTAACGAACCTTTGGGGACGCTGCCACCTAGCCTGATATCGAATAAATACGAAAAAGTTAAAATAAACCTATTCTTGAACGAGCGCGATCAAAATTAATAGTATAATCGGTAACGAACCTTTGGGGACGCTGCCACCTAGCCTGGTATCGAATAAATACGAAAAGGTTGAAATAAACCTATTCTTGAACGAGCGCGATTAAAATTAATAGTATAATCTGTAACGAACCTTTGGGGACGCTGCCACCTAGCCTGATATCGAATAAATACGAAAAAGTTAAAATAAACCTATTCTTGAAAGAGCGCGATCAAAATTAATAGTATAATCGGTAACGAACCTTTGGGGACGCTGCCACCTAGCCTGGTATCGAATAAATACGAAAAGGTTGAAATAAACCTATTCTTGAACGAGCGCGATTAAAATTAATAGTGTAATCGGTAACGAACTTTTGGGGACGCAGCGACCTAGCCTGATATCGAATAAATACGAAAAAGTTAAAATAAACCTATTCTTGAGCGAGCGCGATCAAAATTAATAGTGTAATCGGTAACGAACCTTTGGGGACGCTGCCACCTAGCCTGATATCGAATAAATACGAAAAAGTTAAAATAAACCTATTCTAGAACGAGCGCGATCAAAATTAATAGTATAATCGGTAACGAACCTTTGGGGACGCTGCCACCTAGCCTGATATCGAATAAATACGAAAAAGTTAAAATAAACCTATTCTTGAACGAGCGCGATCAAAATTAATAGTATAATCGGTAACGAACCTTTGGGGACGCTGCCACCTAGCCTGGTATCGAATAAATACGAAAAGGTTGAAATAAACCTATTCTTGAACGAGCGCTATTAAAATTAATAGTATAATCGGTAACGAACCTTTGGGGACGCAGCCACCTAGCCTGATATCGAATAAATACGAAAAAGTTAAAATAAACCTATTCTTGAGCGAGCGCGATCAAAATTAATAGTATAATCGGTAACGAACCTTTGGGGACGCTGCCACCTAGCCTGATATCGAATAAATACGAAAAGGTTGAAATAAACCTATTCTTGAACGAGCGCGATTAAAATTAATAGTGTAATCGTAACGAACTTTTGGGGACGCAGCGACCTAGCCTGATATCGAATAAATACGAAAAAGTTAAAATAAACCTATTCTTGAGCGAGCGCGATCAAAATTAATAGTATAATCGGTAACGAACCTTTGGGGACGCTGCCACCTAGCCTGATATCGAAAAAATACGAAACGTTAAAATAAACCTATTCTTGAACGAGCGCGATTAAAATTAATAGTATAATCGGTAACGAACCTTTGGGGACGCTGCCACCTAGCCTGATATCGAATAAATACGAAAAAGTTATAATAAACCCATATTTGAGCGAGCGCGATTAAAATTAATAGTATAATCGGTAACGAACCTTTGGGGACACAGCCATCTAGCCTAAAATGAAAAATATTTTAAAAAAATATGGCTTAAAGAAATTATTAATATAAATTAACTTAATAGATGTATGTAATATACTCTATTCTGGCCACCTCATATAAAAAAGTAATCAAGTACTCAAATGTACGAAAATTTTTATTACAGAGGAAAATAGAAAGTAATCAGGAGGAAAGCTGAGTAGATTTTGTAATCAGCAGCGAGCGTCATTTGATTACAGTAATCAGTACTCAAATTTTTTGAGTATTTGCCCATCACTACCATGGAGCATCACGTTTTTTAAGTAAATATTAGCTATAAACCCTTAGGGAAAATTTTTTTCTCACAATATTGTTCCAAGTAGCTTTTGTACTTGCACTCTCATACGATTTGTATTTGTAATCACTACAATCTACTATCAATATATCAATTAAATTTATTATTTCGGTTGATGTGCTGTTCATATTGTCAAATTTCATTGCTAAGCCATGTCAATAATGTGCAAGCCATACTGACATCAGTCGCTAATGTCAAATCCTTTTTACAAGACATTTCTCATACGTTGCACATTTCTGAACAGGATAACGACATTTACAAGAGCAACTTCTCCTATCCATAAGCTCTACGGACAAGCCCCACACTCCGGCGTTACGAAATTCGTATCTGAGAATTAGATCATCACCCACGCCTTGTCGCTCGGGACTGACTCATTCGATTCGAGTGGGCGAGCTTCCAAAGCCAAATTGATTTATTTCCTTCCCTGCTCGATTTTCGGGATGTATGTGTCCTCATTGGTGCTCCTAAAATAGTAGCCGCGTCTTATTAATTTTGATTTAAGGTGTTGTACCCTAGCGTTGTCAGCCATCCCTTTAGAAGAATTTGAAAATTATTGTCCCAGAAGAGGAAGCCATAGATAAAGTGAAAAGTAGAGGGATGCTAATAATATTGTAACTACCTTCCATAATTTCAATGCCCCCTATCGATATTTCAGTCAAATTGTTGTGCTTTATTGTGCTCAGTATATTTTTTGTTCTCCTTGTATTCTTTGTATGATTTCTACAAAGTGCCTTTTTATAATATCCGCGGAAAAATAAATGATGTTATTTTTTTCTTATAGAACATTTTAAATTTTCCTAGTATCTGTAAACCTTGGGATTTTTTTTGTGTTAAGGAACATCTGGTTCCACAAATTTCAAGCTGAAACAGAAATGTTTTGACGGAGTCTCTTCTTTATGCCTAATCTTCAAACGAAAAATTGGTGTAAATCTTTGAAGTTATGTGTCAATTAGGTTTTCTGGTTCTTTATGTATGTTTTTAAGTTAAAGAAGTGGTTTATGAACAGTAATTTATATGTTTTATATTATAATAAATTTTCCTTTACCATTTGCTTTTGTTTATAGAACTGATATACATTGAATTAATCAACACACGGTAGATTTTTTTTTATTTAATTAAATTTATATACTAAAGTTAAGACGCATACATCAGAATTATAAATACTTTTCGGTCGTTATATAAACGTACGTATTAATTGCTTCAAATTAAATTCAGAACTCTTCTGTTTTTTGCCCATTTCTTCAACCGATCAATCAGTGCATCCTGTTGCTCTTTTTGTACAGCTTAGGTTCTCAACTATACCACGCCATCCTTCTTTGTCAAGTCCTAAACTACAATGATAAAGTAGATGGATCTCTATGATTAGTGAATGTGTTTAACACATACGATCATATCCGATTTGTTTTAAAATCAATAGAATTTGGCCTACGCAAACTTGACTAAAATCGTTTAAAATAATTACAATCGAAAATTATTACATTCTAAAAATAATATGCGATTCTACAGCCCTCGATTGATTTTAGTTTCAGATCAATATCAAAGGACTGTTTCCCAATTGTTGAAGTAGTATAGTTTAATAAGAATTCAGAGGATACTGAAACTAGATATTTTCGATTAAGAAATGAAAGATAAATATTCTATTATGGCTATATTCTATTTCTTCTTTGTTCTTCCCTCAAATGGCGATGTCTGAAGGTAGAACTGTAAACTCGATGGTCCTCTTGTGGTCCACCAGATCATCATAAAGCTTAGTCGCCAACTCGGTAGGTTTTTGCCAGATCCGCTTTCTGATGTTTTCTAGCTGAGGCCACGTCTGCAGGATGTGCTCTGCAGTCTGGTCACCAGTTCTACATCCGCAGAGGGAGCTTCTGAACTTGCAATCGAAATTCACTAAACATTTTGCAATGTTCTTCGGACTGGTGGAAGAAAACCCAAGAACAACTAACGGTTCGAAACTTAACCTTAGCAAATCGACCGGCGATGAACACCTAATGAAAATTTGGAAGGTAATAAGCTTCAAAATTGGATTTAACTCTCATAAACTACCGAAAAAAAAAAATTTCAAAGGGAACTACACTAACAAAGTTTTTTTGACACATACCATGCCAATAATGCCCCAACACTTCATAAATACAGAAAAAGATGATTTGGTTTATTTGAACCAATATAGCTCGTAAACGGTAGGTCATAGCGACAAAAGTTTTATATAACAAAAAATATTTACCACTAAATTTCTGACAAAGAATCATTTGTCTAATTTCTGTTCCAAGCAATACCAACAGAGGTAGAACGTGTCAAACTGAGGGTGAAGGAAAAGCTTTACACAATGAAAGTTACATACCCCTAGCTGAAAGCCAAAACTAACTAACTTGAATAACCAATATAGCTTGCATAAAGTATGTAGTTCTAATACCCTCGAGCTATAAGATAACGAATGGCCACATCTAGGATATCAATTAACTGTCAGAAAAGAAAACTAAGACCAATTAAAATGTTAAACGGAAGGATACACCCGGGGAGAGACAATGAGCCAACAGGTACGGGAGCGATTAACAGGGAAGACATGGATGACTACCAATGTCGGGCTGGGGGCAGCATAGTCGGCATTCCACAACCCCTGCCTATGCAGATCGCCCACCTCTCATTTGCATAAATACCTGTTGAGCCCTTAATTAAAACCGATACCTGGGTATTATACCCGGGTCTTCGCCTCTATTTAAGACTTTAAATATTACTACTCAATAAAGGAATTGGTTCGTTTTGAGTTGTATAGAATTAGAATACCGGCCACATTCCTAGCGATGGTAGTTCCTGTTTGATTCTTCTTCGGTATCTTCATTTTTCATAAAGGTTTTCGTGCAAATGTTTGAAATCGATACTTAAAAACATAAAAATCGAATAATTTTTTTAATCTAGAATTTAACGATTTTTACTGAGCGTGATTTCTATTTTTGAATTAATTTTTGACCACTAACGATAATAATCATTTTTGACGATTACTTTATAAAATTACTAAGTGGCTGAGGGATATACCAACAATTAGAAATTGAACATTTTTATTTCCAAAATACATTATTCATTATGGAATCACAAAAGAATAAACATAAATCATTATTATTTACGAAATACTTCATCACTTAGTGAGTGAGCATTTTTTTTTTCACCAATCAATAAACTCCAAAGATCGATTTTATTATTTATATCGGAGTTCTACCGATTAATCATATTTACTTGCTGTATTGAATCAATACTACAGTTGTAAATTTCTTTAACTAAAAAATATATGAATTAAGTATAATTTTAAAATAAAACATATTTATTTATATATATTTTTTGAGGGGAAAATAAGGATCGATTTCAAACCCCACTTGAAGCTTGTAGGTATATCTATTTGTCAGATGTACATAGGATCATAATCTCTCTACGCTCAACTACTGGTCGTAGTTGTCAAACGACTAGTTGAGCGTAGAGAGATTTTAAAGGAATTTATTTTGACTGACACTCAAGTCTTAGCTTTATTGAAATCGCAGGAAGAATACACTACTTACACCTCAACAACAGCGTAAAGCTTCCCTTAAAAACCAATTTCAGAAATAGTAAGTATCTCTATGTACTGAGCCCAAGACCCTTTATATACACAATATATATATATATATATATATATATATATATATATATATATATATATATAATATATATATATATATCTGAAAGTAAAATGTACCTTTCAAAAAAAAATATATATATATCTAGTACTTACTTTCCTTATTCAACATGAAAAGGGAAATCGTGTCTGCTAAGGACTGAATTTTTCATTGGCGTTTAAGATGCTTTCGATCAGAGAAACCCGCGTATACCCATATGTTCTCGGACACACCTTGGAGGAAGACCATAGACCCCGGAGGAACTAGAGATAATGAAGAGGCCGGAGTAAAAGGAAGTGCCGCTGGAGAACCCATTAGCTCCAGGCGATCTAATCCCACTCCACAATAAAAGAACCCTTAAATGGATTTATTGCCTAATTTAAAATTTCGGATCAGCCTAAATCAGTGACCGTGACTTATCCCGACGCCTAATTTCATTAGAGGTGGCCCCCCTCACGGGAATAAATAAGCTCCGAGGTTATGAATATTTAGCTCTCCCCGGGTTTCTAATGACGGACTAGATAAATCTCCGACTCTGCTAAACAAATACTATCCCCTTATTTATAACTTATTTGTCTTCTCTAGTACGGTCGGAATAAATCCGGGGATTAGATGGCTCGGGAGACTCCGGGAGCGGCACCTGTTTCCACGGCCGTCATTATATTACAATTATAAATTATATTTCTCGAATTTAGTGGTTAATATTTAACTCTATCCGCCTTTGAAGGCCGTGTAAGGCGGCGTGTCGGATCTGCAGCCGAAGCACCGCCCGGGCGAGAAGCCATTACAGCTGATTCTAAATTCAAAACTAATTAGCCTAGCAAGGAGAGAGATTTACGACCCTCTTGGTAATGTACCCCTTTCCGTTGATTACAGCAGTTGAGGTTCCTGATAATATATTCCTATTCGAGTGAGAGGAATCGGAAATCTATTAAATGGTGTCATGACTCATGCAACATTAGGCGTTATTATATTTACGAATTTATTTAGATACTCGAGACTCGCCCTTGCTTAGCACGGGTACAATTTAAATGTGGTGTCATTTAATTATGAAAACGTTCATTTTGACCAATTAAAAGTTTATCACTTTAGGTTTATGAGTTCAGCACAACGAAAAATGCACTTAGAAGATAATATGCAAGAAAATATTATATTAATTTTATTTTTTTGATTTAGATATTTGATAATATTACGTAATGCGTCCGAGTCAGTTGGCATTATTACTCTTCCATTGAGGTTAGATTTTAGTGTAAACTTTTTTTTCCAGCTTCTTTTATAAGATCTTCGCAAAATTGTGCAAAATTATTAACCGATTTTACATGAATTGGTGATGGTTTAGAAGTAAGTGGTACTGCTATAGTGGTATGAGCTTCCTCTTTTACATTTAAAACATTGAACGGGTTTATAGATTCAAAACATTTTTGCCTGTTTAACCACAGGGGTAATAGTTCTTGGTGAGAATGATTTTCATCTAGATACCTAAGTCCATTCTCGAAGTGTTGTACTTGGACATTCGGTGGAGTCAGACGTGATAGTAAGCGTTGGGAATATAGGTTTGTTTTCGCTTTTAACTTCCTTAGCTTGTATTGATGTTTGGCTGATATTTTTGACTGACTTTGAAGTTAGTTGTACTTTTAGCTTTAAATTGGTTTTAGAAACTGACTTCGGAGTTAGTTTTACTTTAGGGTTTAGATTTGTTTTTGAAATAAACATAATTATGTTGTAGTAATTAACTCAGTAGTAACTAACAGTCATGTTAGGTTAACGCTAACGAAATAGCGTTAATTTATAACGGAAGATTGAAATAATCAAAGCTATTTGTAATTACCTTGAAATATATTATTATGTATTCCTTTTTCCTTAAGAGCTTCAAAGGTAAGGTATACTAACACAATTAATAGAGAATAATTTTTTTTAGAAGTTAGAAGAACACTAAGCACACAGCTGGATATCATTTTATAACTTCTATTTTTAATTATCAGCAGAAACCTGAAACGTAATTTGGTCCAAAAAATTAAAATGGTTCAGTTTATTTCTTTTTAATGTTAAATGGTTCCTATTTTATTCGATCTACAACTGTTTCATATTTCAATTGAATGTTTCAAATACATTTTTAACGTTCAATTTAGTTTCAAAGATTTAAAAAAATTTTTTTTGTAATATGTTATTTCAACCGTGGTGCGACCTGGAGCACATCCATCCTCTGTAATGTGGGTAACCAAAAATGGGGAAAGACCCTGGCGACTTGTACTACAGCAAACCTGGGGTAGTAGAGGCAAAGGTTTATCTATTTCGAGATATGTTTTCAACAAATTGTTCATTAAGATCGTCATTATGGATAATATGATTTATGACAAAGTCAGGAGCATTTAAGATTTTGTGAATTCTGGATTGTTAGGGTTGGATGTGTGAGGAATTACATGGCTTAGTACAGCCCAACCCAAAACTCTACCCAATATGGCCAGATGGGCCTGATATTGGTAACACAAATGAGCTATTTCCTATAGAGTGGAAATTTTGAACGTTTTCCAAGTAAGTTTTACAAATGGGTATCTATGAGCAATTTTTAGTTGTTGAAAATAATTATTAAAAATTTTCCTTTTCTCGCTGCTATCACCGAGACATTCTTATTTAAAATATTTTTTGGAGCACTACTAATGATATTTTATCTTACTATATACTTACATTTACTTGATGTATTTATTTGAATACAGTTGTAAATTTTAATAAATATATTTATTTATAAATCGGACTTTTAGGCTTTGAATATTTGTAAAAATATTAAAATAAACAAACTTACAAAACAAGTTACAGCTGACGTCTTTAAAAAATTGTAGGTCGATGAAAAAAAAAACTGTTGACCACAATACTATGAGAAACTTGACACTAATGCAACTGAATACTATTGTTGGTTAACTATCGATCCTCCAATTAATTTATATCTTAGTTCAAATATATACTGAATTTTCATAGAGTTGTTTGTTATACGATTATATTAGAGATAATACGCTGAACTGTAGGAAAGGTGAGGGTGGATGAACCGATACAAGATGAAGATGTTGGAGCTGACATCCTCATCGATAAAGATCGCTGGGTGGTGATTGTTTCCAGATGAACTCATCCTAATTGCTGCTAGACAATGACTCAGGCCTAATTCCTTTGTATTCTGATCTCCAATAATTACTTACTTAGTGCCACTCTTGGCAGATTATTAAATACAGTACCCGGCTCCTCACTATCTCAGCGATTAAATTTTAAAGTCAGCTAGCTGTATGTTGGCATATGTATATTAAGATTCCAATAGCATCTATCTCTCTTGGTTCCATTTCCATTCCTTAGTTCATCCATAAATAATTATGGAATTAATGTGTCTGAGATACAGTGGGTTGTGGATTGATTTTACGTTGATAGGTTTTATGTTCATTTGAATAATATCATTAGAATCAGGTTATTTCTTTACATTGCATTTAAATTCATCAAAGATTTATTTTTTATTTTTTGTTGCTTTCTACAGCCGTACCGAAATACTAAACGCTTCATGACCTTTCATAGAAGACGATTACAGCTTTCAAAGAAGTCTGATATAATTTTTTACCCCTACACATGGCTAAGCCTTGCAGCTCCTTTGGTATGGAAGAAGAAGAAGGGGAATCAAAATCAGACCAGTATTAGTAGCGGAGGTATATCATATTTAGCATTGGGCACATATTTTATTCGTATTATTTTCGACAATATTTAAATAAAATAAAATTATGAACCACGTTGCATTTTATAACGATTTGGGACCTTATAATTGAGTAAAATTGAATATACTGTGCACAGGATTCATTCTTCTATATTAAATCCAGACATAAACGGCTTACAGATTTTTGAGGAGACGCCTAAAATCTCTTTTAAAAGTAAAATTAAATAACAACCTGTACCATGAACAGAAAAGAATACCTGAAAGAAACACCCGAAGGATCTTTGGTACAGTACATTTACAGATTTGTACTGTCTCACGGACAACGGACCGGATAAGGAGATGATTAAGCCACCAGGTTTTCCCCCCGATTTTTAGTACCTACTTTATTGAGGCTGGGTGTGCCCCAGGAGGGTCTCCATTCCCCAGCTTGGGTTCGAACCCGGAACTCAGAGAATAGTTGATTAGTGCTCTATCCACTAGATCATGCCGCTCTCTTGAAATCGTTTATAAAGAATTATCTACTTGATTGCTTGATATTTAATAATATAATTGATTGATATTTAATAATAATATAATTTATTGATATTTAATAATATATTTATATAATTGCTTGATAAAGTTATGTGGAAAATACACCTTGTTTTTACCGTAGCTCAGAAAGTTTAAATTTTGTATCAATGTTCTTTGGAAATACTATTCAGTTGTCTAAAAATATGCGAGTATATATGTAATAATATATAATATAAACCTTTGCCATCATTAGAATAGATTTCTATGTGTGTTGATATACATTTTTTTGTCTGGAATATGTATAATATTATTTCCTGCTTTTAAAGATTAAGCCTTTTTTGGAACGCCTAACCTAGTAATTTTCGTTTGGTACTTAAGGACAAAAATGTAAGTCGTGAGGGTGGATCCGCTTAGTACTATTCCCGATAGCAAATAATTTAGGGTGTTGTATTTCCCTAAGAACCGTGTACATGTTTGCCGAATAACAGTTTGCTATTGAGACTAGAGTGACCCACATCGTTAGCCCTAGTGCCTGCGTGACAGTGGCTAAGGGGCCATCTCCCAGGTGTCGTGAACATTATGGGTGCCTTCCTCCCATTGGTCCATTACCAATTCTCAATATCCATTCTCCAACATAATTTGTCGAGGTATTATGGTATAATTGATTAAATATTTTAATGAAATATACAGTTTTTCACTTATTTTTGTATTACTTCTTCATTAATTTTTTTTATTACTGTTCATCATTTTCAATTGAGACGTTGATTTCCAAAAGGTACTAAAGGACATTTTTTACGAAATTGATTTTTTACCATATTTGTATTCTCATCATTTAGTTTTATCTAAATATTCTATTTGATGTTATCTAATGAATTCTCAAGTCCTTAAAAAACGTGATTTAGAGATCCGGTCATTTTCTAAAAGTACTAATTACGCATTTATTTTCGGTCCAAATCATTAAAAAAAAAATATTTCATAACTTTAATGTGATGTTATTATTATAGTAAAAAAATAATTCTAAATTTTAAGGCAAAAAGACCCAAATTAGCTAGTTTAATAATGCAGTAATGAGAGATTTTCGCGCTTCCTGTAAAATTTCCTAGAATGGATATAGTACCTTTTGGAAATCAACGTCTCAATTAACCTTACTAATCAGCCAAGGAGAGAAAACTGGCATTTTGTGTTTCGCCCTGAATAGGAAAAACAATAGATTCTGGCTATGTATATCTGTAACCTAAACTAATGTATTAACTGAGAAAAAAACCTTAGCTGTTTTACTGTACTACTACTATTTGATACTATTGCCAATTGTAAGCTAATTATAAGGCCTAATATGGAAATAGACATTGGTACATTGGTGACTTTTTTTATTCAAACTAATGTAGCTCCTAAGCTAGTACCTACAGACAACTGTAATAAAAAATATTATTTAGTAAACTTTCGATTAAGAAACTGTCATCACATTTTATATCCATACAACAGCAACAGAGCAAGAGCATGTCAAAAAGACGACAACACTAAAAAAAATCTGTTGCGGACAACACACGACTTTCACTTACCTCGATTTTTAAAATCAATGAAAGAATTTTCAAATACAGTTAGAGATACAAATACGTGAAACTATTAAGGAATTAATCAAATTGAATTTATAAAGAAACATGTGTTTTATTAAAAAAACTATTATATTATTATCTAAAATAATCAGTTAGTTTTATCTTCTTCTCATCACTCTCTATTAACTTCTAAAAGCTTGTGTATGATATTTTAGATGATATTTTTTCTAAAATCTTTAGCTTTCCAACGGTATATCACACATGTATATTACTGCTCTTATGTTCAAAAACGAAAAATTGCATTAAAAAAATATTTTTTCTGTTTTCTCCTTTAGTTGGGTATCGAATTTATTCAATTTATATATTTACTTGTTTTTTATCAGCGTTACATGATAATATAGTTATTTTTATAGAATCTACAAAATTAAAGGTACTTTAGGGGAAGAAAATTTAAAATATCGGCATTTAAGCCCTGTCAGGCCATTTTTATCCAAATAAAACCTACATGATATTAAAGCCCATTAAGTTTTACATCGATATAGCGAGTTTAATCAAAATCGTCGGAACCGTTTTCGAGAAAATCGAAAAAAGGTGCAAAATGCATTGTATAAAGTGCCTCTTCTGGGAAGCTCATTTTGATGAAAAAGGTTTTGTCACGTCTCGGGCGTATAGTTGTCTTAAATATGAAATTTCAGTTTCATAGGACTTACCGTTTCCGCTCGGGAGTTACCACACACACACAGACCTTTTTGCGGGACTTGGTTATTTGGACTCAGGGGACCCTAAGACGTGTATTTCCGTTGAAAACTAGAATTCAAAAATTTTCACGATCGCAATACTTTCCCTTATTACTATATATAGTAAGTGAAAGTAAAAATGTTGTCGAAGCGTGACTTATTACATCAGAACCAATATAACATCTAAACGGTATATCTTACACAGGAACTATCGTAAATTTTTCGATCGAGCAATGCCAACAGAAATAGAGCGTATCAAACTTATTGAAAACAAAAAGCAAAAAAAACATTACACAATAAATGTACTGACTCTAGCCAAAAGACAAATCCACGTAAAAAAAAAAAAAAAAAAAATCAACTTAAGATGTGTACAGGATGGAAAAAATTACTTACAATTTCAATCTACATAAACCTTTCTTTTTAACGAAAATTCTGCGCATGACCATGAGTAGTCGAATCATAGAACGAACAATTTGTCAATGTTTATTCACAATAGACTTGAGTGAATAATTTAACTTTTAATTACGATAAATTGGCACTAAGAATAACAAGAGATTATTGTGATAATTTAAGGAATGGAAAACAAACAAAAAAGAACTCGAAATATCATCTTTAAATACCTATATTTTTTTTTTCTTTTTTTTTTTTTTTAATTTGTTATCCGCCTCTACCATACAGGTTCATTGGCGTCATCATATTAAATCATACTCTGTTGTAGTACCCTACAATCTTTAGATATTCAAACAGTTTGGAAATATGTTTTTCTTCGTCGCCGAGTATTTGGTTAAGTGTGAGTGACAATCCAATAGCTTTTCTCAAGTTTTTGTATTTTTTGCATTCTAATAACAAATGGTTCACACTCTGTATGACGTTGTCACATTTCGTGCAAGTGGGTGCTTCTTAACGTTTTAGGAGGTACCCATGGGTAAATTGGCAATGACCAATTCTCAATCTGCGCAGTAGGATTTCTTCCTTCCTAGACTTTCTGGAGCTAGTTTCCCATTTACTGCAATCAGATTTCACTGCTCCTAACTTTGTCTGCCCTCTTTTCCACTTTTCCGTCCAATCCGCTAGCAACCCTATTTATAAACAATTAGAATAATTACTTTTAATATATAAAAAGGGCTGTAATATATATTTAAAGCGTTAATTTTATGATAAAATATGCATTTTTTTAACTTAATAAAAGAAAATTTCGGATTTTTTTAAATTATTTTTTTTGCAATCTCGATAAAAAATGTTTTTATTGTAGACATGTTATATTTTAGAACGACGACGATATTCTTACAGATTTATCAAATCATTTTTTTTATTTTGATGATAACCAGAAATATTTTTGTTTTCTAGGAAATAGTAGGCAAAAGTAGAATGCTGATTGATTGCTTTAAACCATTACTTTTTCTTTTACTTCAGATTTTAATAATGAAAGGTTGAAATACAATGCTAGAATTATTCACTGAACTTATAAATTAGTATTTGTAAGAACACCTTACTATTTTAAAATTATCTTTCCTGCTTTTAATTAGTTCTCTAGCGACTATAATTATAATCTCGTTTGCCTTGACTGCAGCTCTACTATGATTTATAACTGAATGCAATTATATGTTATTAAAAAATACAAAATGTGTTGAAACTTTAATTTTCCTAACTGTTTCAGTAGTCTTAATTAAGGTAATCGGATAGTTTTTGAGGTTTTGCCTTAACCCAAGTATATGTTCAAATAAAACAAGAATGGACGTTACTACAAAGATACATTGAAAACTAACAACAGTTAAAATCATTATAACAGGTCATGACACTCTTGACAAAGATTACAGCAAACGTATTCAAAACATATAGAAAACGGGCATACTGAGAGCTGAACAGGAGAGAGCTGAAAAGGAACTGATTAAGCGATCATGTGTGAAACCCTATAAAATTTCATGCTAGGAAAAGGTGCTGCTTGAGAATCACTGAGGTGCCTATGTATACTCATGTATATCGCATCAGCATATTTTGGCGATAAGATTAATGAGTGTGGGCAATAAGTTAGGTTAAAATAATAAAAATTTGAAGGTTCGAATACGGTAGATGACCCTGGGTTTTTGAGAGGCAGTATAAAATCCTTTGGTTTCCCGTCATTCGGAGAAAACGTAAGCTGGTGATACCGGGCCTGTTCGATGAAAGGTCCTCGTTAAAGATATCTATCCTAATTAAACCTGGATAGGCATAATTTATGACTACCTGGGTAGCTTCATCCGATTAGCCTCAGCAACATGAAAGTAACGTTAAATAAATTAAACAAACAAAAATAGTAGGTATTCCTGGGACATTTCACTGGCTTCGACATACCGGAAGTTTTACTTTTGATAATCGTTTTTAAGGTACATTGAAGGATGGAACAACATATTGAAAGGAATGAGTTTTGCAGTATTTTCCTTATTTATAACTGACATTGCATTTTTTTCATGTAATAATTCAAAATTGCTTGGATACGTTGGGACGTTTATTGCTGGGACCGAAGAAGGGACTAATCCCTGCGAGACCTCAATTGACTGCGGTGGTCTCAAGTGTTTACGAGCGGACTCGCGTGTAGGAGGATCACGAACTGCTCCAAGACGCACGTGTGGCCCGTGGGTGTGCGAAATTACTTTCCAATTACTTGCTAATTACTTTCCCGATAGGAGCTGACAGAGAGCGGTGCAAGACCCCGCGGGCCATACGTCAAAAAGTAATTGGCCGAGAGGCTCGCTTCATTATCACCATCCCTTCTTCATTAACACTTCTTCTCGGCTCTATCTTGGATTAACATTCTTCCTTGATTTACACTCTCCTCCCATGGATGAAAAAATAAATAAGAAAATAAAATAGAAAAAGAATCAGGTAAATAAAAAAAAAAAAAAAGGAGAAGAACCGTCGTTTACTTTCCAAGAGCGGACAGATTTAATTCCTGAAGGCCGGCTCACTCCCGTTTTATATGGTTCTTCCAGATGTTAATGAGGCTGTAAAAGTTAAGCCTCTCGGTGGAAGGCCCAGACCGGATGATAAAAGTGATCTTATATCAAAACTAAAAGGCCCACGGTTCAGGCCCTCTCTCTCTTATAATTTATAGATTTTGTTTATCATAACAGTGTCACTTTTCGGCGGGTCTCACGACTCAGCACGGATATCTCCTCCGGCTAAATTAATATTAGCCGAGTTTCAAAACAATCTTAAATTATAGGATTTGATAAGAAATATTTTAATGAGAAATGTGAAGAGAAAAACACGTTCACAACTCTTTTTCAGAATCTGAGAATGGTCTAACTATCAGGTTCACTCAGCTTTGAGATAAAAATAATTAAGAAGAATGAATAATTGATAGATAATCGTGGATAGAACACTGGTCTACTGTTCTTCCGGTCCTGGGTTTCAGTGAATTTACCATAGAATATGAAGACCTTCTTGGAACAGACCCAGCCTCTATAAAGCGAATATCCAATAATTAGGAAAACCTGGTGGATGAGTGTGATCCCAACCTAATCACCTCATTACCAGCCGTCAAGCTAGGAACAGTACGAACCTACCTACATATGCACTGAGTTCTAGAAGCTTCATAAATGGTAGAGGTAAATTTTTTTTTCCTTTCTTTTTTTTTAAAGGATACAATTTGCGGCCGTTGGGTCTAAAATAGACTAAAAGCCATTAGGTTGGAGGGTAAAGAGTAGGTATCTTTAAGAAGGAAAAGAAGAAAATGTGCTATTATAAAAATCGATAACTATTTTCATTAAGAAGGAATTTATTCTCGGTAGCAATCAGTAAAATATTTTTAACTATTTATCGTGGCAGGTCATTATTAGATCATTTAGAATAATATGGTGATGAGTGTAATGTAAGTTGCCTATGGGTGTAGAAGTAATAGTTTGTTAAGATGTAATTGTTTGCTGTGTGTGTAAAGAGCCTGCAAATTTGAAGCCTGGCGTTGTGGCTGTGTTGGAGGTGATGTATCTCTTTATTTTTCCTGTATTTTTTTGGATCGTAATGAATATCTTTACTTGTCCTTGATGATTCTGAAGAAAATTAGATTGGGTAGCACCTCGTTTCAAAATCGCAGGTAAAATATACTACCTACACCTCAGCAACAAAAGCCAGCTTCATCTTATTAATTTATTACCTCTACAACTCTGGGTGACTTACACTCTACGCATCACCATACTACAAATTTCGAAAAGCCCTGATGATGACCTACAATTTGGGTCGAAACGATGGCAGGAAAATAAGTGGTTAAAAGTATTTCATTGTTTTTCTTTCACCCGAACTAATCCTTCTGAATCTCTATACGGTCTAAAACTGATATTCATTAATTTAATTCTATCATCTAAAATAATTCATGAACTCATAGTCAAATTCATAGTGTTTAACAACGAAATGTGAATTGTAACAAACCTCATTAATAGCTGAAAATGCAAACCTGTACCTCCTGGACGACTCTACCATCCTAGCTAATCACTTCTAAAATAAAGCACGACTCAGAGTTGAAGAATCGGACTATGAAGAGGCAGTCTCAAAATCTACATTTAAATGTTAATAATTTTTATGGATCAATTTATATAGTTATTTAATACATGCTTTAGTACCCTTAAATCAGTCATTATTTATATTTTTTTCTCGGAGAAAATAATAAATAATTAATTAAAAATAAATCATTATTTATTTATACTGTAGGAGGAATTTCTCTATCCAGTCTACCCCTATGTATCTATCATCTTTGGGTATTACGACATTCTACCTATTCTGTCTCCAAACAAACTTTTTATTTAAATAATTTTACAACAGTAATTTATGCAAAGAAGGTAGTATATTAATAATGAGCCAATTTCAATACCTAAGATACTTTCAGGATGGTCTGCTGAAGAAAATTCCTAAATATGCAGTTTCCTGTTTTTGTTTTTTTATTAATTGTAGAACTCAATAAACGTTATAGTGATAACATTGTATCTCATAAAAAATAGTCAGTAATATTCTTCAAGTTATCGTATAAGTACTCTTGGATTCCTATTGCAATAAAAAAAATTGTAAAATATAAATTTATGTAAATTAATCTATAATCTAATCGAATTAATCTATCAATTAAACAGCATTGTGTAATACGAGTGTAGGAATTATTTTACCAAATAAAAAAATATTAATTCTGAAATCATAATTAAACATAAATAAAAATAAAAAAACACCTGCACTTTTACAATCTAAGAGGTTCTTGAAGGAGATCGAAGGGTCTAGAGCTCGTAGTGTTTTTAGACCAAATGCCGTGCAAGATCAGTCTCCAAGTTTTCTTCGCAATTTTTGGGTACCCATTTTATAGAGGCTGGCTATGACCAAGAAGGGTATCAACATCCCAGGATTGCCAATGACTGAAATAAAAGAAAAATAATTATTCTGCTATAACCAAGGTTCAAACTCGAAGAGCATTCATTACCTTAGTGATCTACTAGATGACACTGCTTCATTTGAAACAAATTCTATAAATATAAGCTGAAAGCTCAGTTCCTCCTTACGCCCCGCATGTAATAAATAGTTCAACAGGGTTCCCAAGGTCAACCTAATATTAGAAAAGCAGTATTCTACTGGACCTACATGTTTGCAGATCTAAAACTCATGTTTCAGTTTGTAACTTAACGTGTCATGTTTTGTTAATATGCCCTTTCATATCCCTCCTATGACCTCCTTTCTTCAGTCGACCAAGTGATGAAAAAATAGAACATGATAACGAAGACGATCACTACTCACAATTTTTAGCATCTAGCGATTCATTACATTTTATGTTTCTACTTCTTGAAACATGAATCGTTGGTATCAATATAAATTCAGGTCATTGGATATTACTTCCGGAAGAGTCAGGTCGAACCCTCAGACCGTGATAAGCTATTAGCCGAAGAGATGCTCTCAGTTCTGGAGAACTGCCGATGAGAGGAACCCCCTTACCGCCCTGGACAATTTAAAAAGGAGCTCTGATCACGTCCTGCAGACCGCAGCCATTACACAGATCCAGAATAATATTTCTATCTGCTCCACAACAACTGTTTAGATAATTGGATCTATGAGGAGTTCTCACGTCTTAGTGGTGCGGATCTCCTGGTAATTGTGGGGAGTCAGTTAGGGGTCAGTCGGGGCTAATCTCGAAACTCAAAAGAAAAAAATTTACTAGACCACAGAGCTCTCATGTACTTCCATCTTGTTTTGTTTTCTATCATCCTCCCCCTTGTTTTCTAGTTCACTGCTTCGGGTCGATAACTGTGAAAAAATTCATTTTCCATCTCCCTAAGTAGTCAGTCAGGTAACTCGTTACGAGTGTAGTATTGTTAATATGGCTTGGAATGAGATACTCAGGGCAGGTGAGGTGCTACAGAAAAAAACGACGTACCCTAAACTGTAGTTACGTTTTTTGTGTTCCGATGTGGTAACTTGTGATGTTTCTTAAGTTATGCCTGAACTGATTAAGTAAAGTCTTTTTTTTTTTTAACTTATTTATTTTCAGCCTATTAGTCACTAATATTTTTCTTTCATTTTTATAAAACTATTACAACGTTTCTTGGTAACCATTATCAAGTTTCCGTCAGGTATATCTTATACTCATATTATCTATTGTTCATTTTTTGGAAACTTTTCAACATATTCATGTTCTTACTAAAAAATTCAGTTACATCTGCTCATACGTGGTACTTCTGAAACACTATTTTTATTCATATTTCAAGTTGGATTTACCTCTTCTCCTGGAGTATAAAAAAGCATAGTGATTATTAGTTAATTTTCCAAGAACGAGTTACTTAGAGCTATTCTTCATGTCCGACATAATTTTATATTTTTACTGTCTGCCAATTACTGATTATATTTTTATATTTATAAAAATTCTGTTTCATGTACTGATTTATGGTAATTCTGGGAGACTCCTTTGCTGCAAATACACCACTTATTGGATATTCACACCAAAGAAAAATAATTACGTAGGTTTAGATTATTTAAGGTGAAGGTCTAAGTCTATATAATATTTTGTTTGTCTTGAAATATCTTTGATACCCAATACATAACATCAAAAGCATTTAATTTTTTTTAATAAAAGGTTTTTAAAATTGATGTTAATAGAACACTGGAATACATATTATTTTTTGTATTGGCTTTTCCGAAATTTTATTTTTTTTTTATGTTGAAAAATATCTTGTTGTTTGCGGGCCTTAATGCTAATTAATAAATAATTTAATATTTATTAATGCACTCGTTTTTCTATCATCCAATTATACATTATTCGTTCTGGAAAAAACAGCATTTTTATTATAAAAATACATTATCCTTTAATCTAATATAAAATTGTTGAACTTTGGCTTTTGTTAATTATTTTTAATGGTGGAGTATTTAAAATTTTTAAAAATGATTTATATAATTTTATATAAGAAAAAGAAGAAGGAGAAAAAAAAAACTTTATTCTGGGACTTAAGAAGGCCCTTAAGAATAACATGAAATTTAACATAGTAAAATATTCACATCTGGCCTTGTTTAAAATTAATGGGGAAAAAAGAAAATAGATATATACTTATATTAACTTAAAGGAAAACACTTCCTCCGATAGGTTCCTCCAATATCCCCTTCTTGAACAAATCCTAATAACATATCTGCCCAGACTCAAAGTTTGACTGATCAAGGAATCTTGAGTCGTTGAATTTTCCCGTTTCGTAAGTTTTCTATCCAGGATCGAACCACTGACTTCGAAAAGAGCGGAAAGTGTTTGAATTATTAATTTATAGTCTAGAAAGTACGTAGCTTCTGCACAAAGTAAGGTTTTTAGAAGACCCTTACATTTATTAATCGTTCAGTCATAAAATGATATATAGCTTCTTTATATTCGATTTAGTAAATATAAATTAAAAATATTGCAAATTAATCGGTATTAAAAAGTAATTATTGTACTTTTTAAGTATAAAATAATTATATATTTTTTACTATCACTGATTAATTTTATTGTTTAATTGCTATTTTTACTAGTCCATCCATCAACTATAATATTTTCTTTTAATATTAGAACTAAAATAATTTCAATATGATTTAAAATACCTTTAACATGATTTGCTTATCTATCCTTTTTATTTTTTAATCTCTCCGCATTTAATATTCTATGGAAAGAGTCACAAGATATAAATGAGAAAAAAAAATCCTGTGATTGGACCGATAAATTTTATAGGCTCTTAAAATGTCAATTCTCAGTTCGAGGTATATTTTTAAGAATGCTTAAATCTATCGAATATAAATTGCTGTTTACTCTAATTCATTGACCTTTTTTTATGATTATGCTTAGTCATTGAAATTCCAGTGGTATTGAAAAAAAAAAAAGGAAAAAAAAATTCCTAAGAGTCCAGTGGTACACGCGTGTTAATGATAAAATGTCGGATTTCAATTTTACCGATTTTCAATGTCTAATTCTAATAGTATATGTTATCTATAGAATGTTCTCTCTGATCCAAACCAGATATCGAAAGAATTTTTTTATTTTAATTCCAGGAATGTTCGGTTTTTTAATTCAATAAACTTTATTGCCAACTTCTCATATTACAACTCCCCGAGGGTGAACAACCTGAAATGTTAATTTGACGGACGTTAAAGTTTTTTTCGTTCTGCAGTACGATCAACCACGTTCGAATATTCAAAAGAATCTATAAATATTTGGGCATTGATTGTCTCTGATTGAGACTAGTTTAAACTTCAGGGTAATCTTGTTTCATCTTTTTATTTTTGTTTTTGATCTTAATTTACAACTGTATTAAACAAAAACAACAAGCACATGTGTAGTAAGAATGTATGTCACGAAAAAAGCTTAAGAAAGAACAACTTATTGATAGCACTTGAATAACAATTTTAAGTAACTAGGTCCCGAGACAACGTTCTTTTCAATCGCCTCAGGAATATCCATGAAAGATGGGTTACAGAAAAATGGGTTTGTGTGGAAAGAGATTTTGGAATGAAAGAGGTATACGTATTTCGGGCGAGGTCTGCGACAAATGGGATGTTAGCGCTATTATAGATGATTTGCTTTATAAAAAAATAAGGGACATTCAGGATTTTGGATTGTAAGGATTGAATGCAGGAGTTATTAGAAGATTTAGTAGAGCCCCAAAGCTCAATTCTAATAGATCAAAATAGGTCTGATAATAGCGACGTATATGAGCGTATTGTAATATACTGGAAGTTTTGAAGGTTTGCCAAGTAATCTGTATTCAAGAGTATCTTGACGTTTCAGTCTTGTGTTAGGATTTTTTTTTCTATTGCTAAAAATTAAAAACATTAGATACGAAAGCAGAATATGAGGGTAGTCACATATCTAGGTTCTTCTTTACTCCTGAAGATATCTTTCTTTACATTATGAAGTATGAATGCACAACACCTAGGGGGAGAGTGGGGGAATTACGAACATTAAAGGAAAATGAAAATTATACAAAACCAGATAAAGTTAGGAATGCCATTTATTACTTAAAGTTTACTTAACTAATCAACCTTCCGTTCTGGTAAGCAACATATATAAATATTCAATTTAAAATCTAATATTAATAAGAAAACAAAACTATTGGGTTCGGGATTACCCCAAGCACGTCGGGTAATTACGAATGGTGTGTGGGGTAATAGCTCTTTCTAAGTTTTTCTTTTGGTATTTAATTTGTGGAATCTGAAAAAAATTGCAGTAGATATAAAAAAGTTCTAATCAATGCTGAAAGTAGATAAACATACAAACAAACTTTTACAAGTGTATTTCATCTAAATTAATCGTTATTTAATCTAAATTCATTTATTCATCATTGTGAATTATAATTTTACTGTTTAGGGGTTATTACAAGCAGTCGGGATAACCCAAATAAAATCGTCCGTCGTTACCCAACAGACACAGTAACACAAAACTTTTAGGTTAGAATCGCTTAACGTGTTAGAAGTCCTTAAAAACATTATTGAATTAGACGTTAATTCAAAAAAAATTACAGAATTCTTTGTTGACCTACAAATTTTATATATCTATTAATTTTACTAAAAAAAAGATCTGAAATTGTTGAAAAAACAAAAAATTAACATACCTTGTACACCGAGCGCACACTCCTGGTTCGACACTACGTTCAGGGTTGACTTACGATTGCATCACTCGGAATATCATCTATTTTTTCTAACTTAGCCAAATGGACGTATCCGCGATTACCCCGCATTCGTGATTCCCCCACTCTTCCCCTAAACTGCAAAACCATGTGGCGGAATATTATTTATACGGGGGGGCGATCCTGGGGTATAGATACTCTCCTGGGGCACACCCAGCCTCTATAAAGTGGGTACCAAAAATGGGGAAAAACCTGGCGGGCTGAGCGTGATCTCGGCCGAATCACCTCATTGCACGGCCGTTAGTCTAGAAACAGTACGAATCTCTACATATACTGAAACCCAAAACTATTCATGGGTTGTAGTGGTACAGGTTTTATTTTTATTTATTTATTTTTTTTAAACTTTTATTTTTTTTTTTCTCGACTCTTAAGACATGTATCTTAGAGTTTAGCTTATTACAAACAGAAACTCCTGAAAGTGTTGCTAAAAATTACCCCTCGGATATGGAATTACAGTTGGAGGTGTTGAGACTTCCGGAGCACGATTCCCCAAGAGGATCTGATAAGGCTTAACACGCGAGAGCTCCATCACAGCGGTCGATCTAATACTGCTATGGGGGAGGTCTGTCCGATTAAGGCCCTCTCTTTGGGCTATGGTCAATAAGTACCCAGGAGTTTAAGTTAACTATCTGTAAGAAAACTTGCGCTTTGCTCTTATTCAAGCTCAGATATGAAATGAGATTGGCAATAATGGTGGAAGGAAAAACTGAGAAGAAACTATCCGAGAATAAAGGATTATTCTATTAGAAGCGTCATGTAACATATCTCAAGAGTTTACTTTCATATGGATATGTGTGGAGAACCAGATATAGTTTAATTCATTAAGGCCGTGAGAATTCAGTGGCTTGGCCATGTGGAAAGAATGACAAAATATTAACTATCAAAAAAGCTGCTATATCAATTGCTGGAAGCAAGTTGAATGCTAAGAAGACACACCTCAAAATGCTTAAGGATGTGGCGGCAGACATACGCCGGGTGTGAGGAGATGTGAGATACTTGTAGCTTTCAGAGACGAGTGGACGAGGATAATGTCAGGGACCAAAGTCCTACAAGGCTGTAGAGCCAAAGTATATTTAAATGATAGTTTAATTTGACTTACTGTTTAAGAATAGAAAATTTTGTAATCCTTCAACGGATTACACCTTGTGTTTTCAACGGAAATACACATTTTTGAACCTCCTTAGTCCAAATTACCAGGTATCAAAATAGTTTGCGAGAGGATTGTGTAGATTCGGGTTTGATAAAATTCATTGCATAACTGCATAATTAAACGGTATGTAATGCAATGTAGGTTCGAAATAGATTGTAGTAGTCCGACAGGGCCTAACTGTGTTTTTTTTTTTTTTTTAACCTGTCTCTTTAAAGTATCTTTAATTTGGTTTATTTGAAATGATCAGCCGCCTCTGACAACAAGTAATAGTGGAAGATGGCATTGCAGGTGGAAAAGAATCAACTGGAGATATCGGTGATGTCTTTAGTCAAAGGTGGTTCCTTGTGTCTTTGGATTGGTTGGATTTATTAGAAGTGTTATTTAGGAATATGAAGAATCATTTCAATTGAAACCTCTCTCGTAATTTTATTGACTTGGGATCTTGGGCAGTTAACATCAGATCAACGCATAATTCTAGTTTTTCAACATTTCTTTTTAAACAAAACCCTAGCTCGGATGAGATTAAATAATACGAAAAATAACAGTATGCAGAAAAGAGAGGTCCATACGAAAAATAAAGTCAATAATTTTTTTATTATTATTTTAAGTTATTGCTAACGTAATCTTATTTTTATTTCGAATATATGTCTTTGATTTAGAGAAAAACTACATTTAACAAGTACGTATATGGGGTTACCTAGTGGTCGGTATAACAGCCTTCTATGCCCAAGGTCATGGGTCCAAATCCTGAGATGGTCCTAGGTTTTTAATCGGAATAAAAATCCCTTGATTATGTCTTCCTCCGGATGGAACATAACATGGCGAACCCAACCCTTTGCGATGTTCGATACTCGTAAAAAGTACCTATCCTAATCAAACCTGGATAGGCAAAATTTACTCACAGGATTAGCCATTGTAGCATAACGCGACGTTAAATGAATAAAACGAACAGCAACAATAACTCATTTATTTTATTATTGATTAATTTTTGTTAACTGCATTGGATCCTTTTTAGTATATATGTATACACTGGACATATACATTGGAGACTTACTTCCTTCCTTTGTGTTATAGTTTCCCTGAAAATTCTGATTTTCTCGACCAACTTGTCTAATCTTAGTTACTATTAATTTTATATTTATTAGCTTGAGGTGGGCTAACCCCAATTTTATTGTTGTTTATCACTAAAATCAATAAATTCCTAGAAGAAGACGACACCTCAAGCCGTGGTGTAGGAAGGGCGTGAGAGACGGAATGGCCTCAGGGATGAGATGCCTATCAGATCCCACGCAGATATTGTGGGCACCGATACAGGGGCAATTAGTCCAATTACAGGGGAGCCTTTGTCTGTAGCTATCCCTCATTAATAACTTATTATCGGTTCTTTCTGCATAATCTCTGTCCGCGGGGGTATCTAGGCCTCACATCTTCGCCTGGAGTCGGGGGAGTATTGTCCTTCGTCGAAATTAAGAAACGACGTAAATGATAGTCCCCGAAAAGAGACATGTAGGACATTATGGATATTTGGGAATTGGTACACTCCAGCATGTATAATCAATGACGGCATGAGAATTTGGATGCGCTTCGAGATAATGATAGGTTGTAGGGATCGTATAATCAACCTGTATTCAAAAAATAAACTTAGTGCATTAGCAATATTGGCTTTGGAATTACCTAAACCCCTAATAGCTATTACTTACGTGTGAGGGAAAGTATGAGGATCGTGAAAATTCTGGAATATTATGTTCAAATCATTAAATCTAGGTAGTCTGTAGTTGGTTAGGGAAGCACCATTGTAAAATGTAGCATAAGACCGAAAACACATATTTATGATACATCTAATTACACTCCTGATTCAGATATATTAAAGTATTCTTTCTGAATGAAGTTTCATTTAGCTTATTTAGAATAATTAACCGTCTCTCATTAATATTGTTTATTAAATATGCATGAATATAAACTATTTTTTACGTTGAGCAGCAGGAAAGACAAGGCGAGATTGTGTCCGGAACAATAGAATCAGAGAGCAACTCGAGGTACCACCATTCAAGACGATAATGGAAAACAGGCAATTAAAATGGTTTGGTCATGTCTGCCGCATGGATGAAATAAGGGAACCCAGAAGGACACTGGAAGCAAGACCTGCAGGAAGAAGACCACGTGGCCGACCTAGAATTTCCTATCAGGATATGGTCCAGAGGATTGGGAGTAACAGGGGCTAGACCCTTGTAGAAATGAAACGACTCAGCGGAGACCGGGATAACTGGCAGCGCTGGATCGAGGCCCCTGTACGCCAATAATGGCTCGAAGAGGAAGATAAAGAAGAAGAAGAAGAATATAAACTAACAAAAGGATTTTATATTTAATTGAAGGAAAGATATTTTTCGAGGTTTTTAAAAAAAATAAGTACATAGATAAAATGAAAATAACTATTTTAGGACTAATAGGCCCCTATGAATTTATAAATTTCAGCATTGAAATGTAATGCATTTGGTCGTTTGTTAATTTAACGTAATATTGTACTAATGTGGCTAATCGGACGATGCAACAGTGGGAGTTCTAAATTTTACCTATCTATATTTATTACGATTGGGGACTTTGAAGAGTTCCAGACACCGCACAGGTTCAACAGGTTTTACATCATTTAAAAAATCCTGATGCCGTCTGCCAAGTTTGAACCCTGGACCTTGAGTGTAGAAGGCTAGTCACTACACCATATATTACCCCATCAAGGATCAGATTTGGTTGCAAAGACTAGTTTTCATCTATTTAAAATTTTTAAGATGTTGGAAAAATTGATGATTACGCAGGTTGTGAAATAATTAATGTGTGAAAGATGTTATCTACTTATTTGTTCTTTAATAGTATATTTTAAGCTGTGCTGTGCTATTCAAATCAATGTGAAATTATTCTCTTTGAATTGCGTTATGTGGTAATTTAATTCTGATAAATTGTTTATTTAAATCAAATTGTGTATCATGGACCTCTGTCATTATTGACATATCCAGTTTAGATACTGCTTGGACTTTAGGTTCCTATTATGATTAAAACATAATTATTAAAAATATTAGGTAATAGAGATATAGAAAGATATGATATAGGTATCCATTATGAATTTTCTTTTAGACGAGGCAATCGAGGGATGATATCCTGATGGAATATTCAAGGAAGGATGGATCTTATAATCCATCACTTGGTACCAAGCAACCATCAGCCATGTAATTGCCGCCTTTTGTGCCTTTTTTGCGGGCTTCATATGACAAATTTAATGCGATTGTATAAGTATACCCTCGCTTTGACTGATCAGTCTTCACCATATTCAAAAGAATATGAAAATATATTCTAGTAGATAATCAGAAAATATATCTGGCGTAAAAAATAAATATAATTTCTGACCATGGCAACGATTTTATTTTTTACAATCAATATATTATATGTGCTAAGTACTTTAAATATGAGTTGTAACAAAACAGAAAGCTGTTATATTAATATAAATATTGTCAATATACAGCACATTTGTTATTACAGAGAACTTTGGTAGGTGGAATAGAAAATATGAAGTTGATAAAATGTGTTAAACGTAGACTCATACAGTGCATTCAGTCTTAATTGTTGATAATAGTCTCAGTTATTTCTAAGAAAAATTATTCGCCATAAGGGACATTGTTTGATACACTTATAGTATGTATAATGAAAGACGAAACTGAGAACATTGACATTTCTTAGTCGCTTGATGTATATCCGAACTATTTTTCTTAACCTGTAAATTCAATTGCACCATACAATAATGGTGATGTTGAACTGTTGGAGATTTTTTTTTTTCTTCTCCGTAATTCAGTTGCAATCTTAAGTTTACCCATACTGACTATTGGTTTCAGCAATATCTTTATAGGAACTGTGTTTCAGTTGACATTTTTCTCATAAATAAATAAAGATGGTTCTCGAGCCTGTGCGATGTCAGGTACTCTTTAAAAATTTTATTTTCTAAGTTAACCTGGATAGGCAAAATTAGGACGATTACCAAAAGTAGCATAAAGTGACGTTAAATAAACAAACAAAAACAAAACCATTCTCTTTTTCATTAATTGTTTAACTGTCCAAATGGTATGTAAATAATTATTTCATATTCATGAACAGATGTTCAATTGTTTAATTGTATAAAGATTTTGTTTTGTACAGTTGTAGGTTATTAACATGTAATTTAATTTATTTTTAATGTAATAAATATGTTTAAAACGAACTTACAGATATAATCCAAAGGTGTGTTGAATTCAGTTTTAGCATAATCAACTTCAGAAAGTATTTTAGAGTAATTTTCTTGAGAAAAAGAAAAAACAATTTTCCTCTAGTTTACACGCATTGATTCATTTATCTGTTCAACATTCACCATAAGTGCATAATGAATTTCGACTTTTACCGTGTAAGTCAAAAATATGGATAATATAGTCAATATTTCTGACATACAACGAGTGGCTATGTGAATGTCGACATTCTCCAATTTCGGTCTTTTCAACTTAATAATAGGCCTAGAGAAGGCAAAGTTTTGATGCGAAATATTGCTTACATAAATTCGTTCCAAGATCACCGTCTAAGCTCCCGAGATCAGACTTATCACAATCCTCCGACCTTTTTGGGAATTCTTTTTTCACTGGACTTGACAACCGTAAAGGCCCATTGCAATTTATGTCTATTATTTTGAAATAGTCTTTTTAATAAATCTAATATAATTTAATACATTTTTTATTATGTATATTATTTATTGATTGGGCAGTATGTGTATTAGTTGGTAAAGCAGTTATTTATCTACCGTTAAGTTTTCGACGTTCCTAACGTAGAATTTACTTAACGTGATTCTGTCTCAAGATAAATTCGTTCGTTTAGGATATTTAAGTATTGGTTGTTGTTTTCTAAGACGCTAATTGCTGATTTATTATTGGATGCTTTGTGGTAAATATAATCGACCATCAGCCACCAATAATTCTGTACTATTTGAGTTGTGAACTGTTAAACTTTGAGTATCTCGTGTTCATGAAGCATTATTTTTTAGTTTGATATTTTCTAAATCTCAAAAGACAAAACTAAATTATTTTTATTATATCGGTCCGTGGTCCTAAGAAGTCTTGTAATTTCTAGTAGAAAAATAAAGCCTGACATTTGCGTTTAACAAATCAAAAGAAAAAAAAAATAGTTATTCATCATTATATTTTAAAACCGCGAATACTACTTAAGAGATAATAACCCTATAATAGCTAAGGAAATAGGATATTTATTAAAGTGACTAAAATGGAATTTTAAAAGGCAATTTAGATTCGAACGGTGGTTTGATTGTACTGGAAATAAAAAAATAAAAAACCTTAATGAGAAAGCGATCGTGGACATAGGCTTATTGGCCGAGGGGTGACTTGAACACCTCTGTAACATGGCATAACTAATTTAAGACCGTCCTTACATAATTAAGACGGGAATAGTATCTTTTCCATCACGGTATACGGTTAAGCATATTTATATATGAAGGCCACACCACTCATATACTTATGTATGGATTTTAGTAGTACTAATATTAATTATTATTGATTCATTTGTTTTTTGGGTGATTCCATATGCAAATGGATATATCTTCAGCATACATCAATAACATTTTTATAAATAAATAAATTAAAAAACAAAATAATTATATAATATATAATTATAATAATAAAATAATGAATAATAATGATAATGATCATAACGTTGTAATTTAAAAAGTCTATTACCACGGTTTCACGCAAATTTTATAATTCAGAATAAAACTATACTTGAATATTAAAAAGTTAGCTAGCGGAATAAGAATGTGGAAAACTGCCCACACGTGCATCAGGAAAAAGTAAATACAATCACAAATATGAAAAACCCCGTTTTGCAAAAATTTAACCTGCCTTATCGTTATGGGAGGGAAGTTTATGGAGAGGAAATAAAGAAAGTTTTCTCCTGAACAGCCGAACCCGCTTTCATGAAAAAAAAAAAAAAACTGTATGTTAGGGGTTTTCCAAAATTGTTTACTATTTTTTTTTTTTAAATTTCCACGAAAATGTTAAGGCTATGTCGGTTTGGTACACATACGATTTATTGATAATTTATTTTACTGAATTGTTCTGCGATATATATATATATATATATATATATATATATATATATATATATATATATATATATATATATATATATATATAATTTCATCGATACTACTTTAAAATTGTTAACCTTATGAAACCATTCATCATAAGTTTATTTCCATTAATTTTGATGTGTTAGTTTCTCACATTTTTCTTCCTCCAAGCGCTTATACACCAAATTTTCATAACATTTTTTTTATTGCTTGGATTCTCAAATATTTTTATACCAATAAATTAAAAAAATAAAATATTATAAATATTAAAATATTAAAAATAAAATTATTTTTAGATATTTATAAAGAAAGAAAAAAAAAAAAAAAAAAATATATATATATATATATATATATATATATATATATATATATATATATATATATATATATATATATATTAAACATCATTTATTTTTTTATATTTAATCATAGAAAATTGAATATTAAAAAATAAATTAAAATGATTTATTGGTATAGTGAGTTATGTTGACTAATGTAGCTTCAATAATCGATGCATGTTTATACATTGCTTAGTACAAACATGGATAAATATAGTCGTTATACTTATGAAATTGTTGTGGGAGACAGAATGCTCCCAAGCAGTGTTGTATGATGAATTTTTGAATATTTAAAAGTCATTTAAATCAATATATGAAAAGGGTTCTTAATATTTAATATCTTATTTTATTTTGAGAGAGTTTATTTGAAACATATTCAAACAAAGAACTGTTATATTTCCATAGTGAGCTCTGTGGTTATTGGTTCTCAGCGGAACCCCCAAGATAATAGAGATTTTCAGAAACTATCAGCTCAACCGCAGGCCGAAAAGTTGGGAAACCCCCTCACATTTAATGTCAAGATGAGAAAGTAATAAGAATCGGAGCTGTAGAGTTGTCATTTCCGTCGCAATTCCAAGCAATACTCTGAGAGCCGTAATCGAAAATGTGCTCGGATATGGAATCAAATTATATCTGTACTCTGTTTGGCCACTTTCTAGGCTTTCAATTATATTGTATATTTAGTGAAGTAGGGCATTGGGTTTACATGAAACAATTCAATACATATATATTGCTATGTTTTTGATTGGCTGCTTTCCTAAGGGAGTGGTACATTCATAACAGTATTAATCAATATAATTAATGTATTTATATACTATACTTTTTGGAAACATTCTATTTCCTTTCCAAAGGTTTCAAGTTTACCAATTCCCAGTAGGTGGCAAGCAGGAGAAGATTAAATTAACCAGATTTTAATGAATGACGTTATTTAAATTAACTCAAACATATACAATATATTAAAACAATGTCTGAGAATACTGTCACAGTTTACCTTGCCAATCAATATTTTTTTTTTTTAATAATAATATTGCTTTATTGGGAAATAATACAATCTGCCACTATCTTGGGCAATAAGTACTCAATATTAAAATAAAGAAATACTTTTAAAATTCTTAGCTGTCTGGCAAAGGTGGAATCAGTCTTAGACGCCTCTTCTAGGCTTCATCCTCCAGCTGCTCTCTGACCCACGTCAGACCTCTCCTCTTCTTGTGGATGGAACTCGACTCTTCTCCCGCTGGACTTCACTGGACTTGGCAGGGCTCTAGAGGAGTGCCCCAAGTTAAAAAAAACTCTTATCTGCCAATAGCTAGGGTCTAGGAAGATCCTGGAGTATCGCGGGTAGAGACCAGACCAATGAGGAAACCTAGGGGGCAGGTTGGCTAGGAAACTAACATAACAATATATATATATATATATATATATATATATATATATATATATATATATATATATATATATATTGAATTGTTTCATGTTAATAGGATAATTACTGTATAATATACATACATAAAAATATACTTGATAAAAGATAATATACACGTATTCATCAATATATAATAACACCTTAGGCTTAACTAGTTATCAGTTTGTCACATTTTTTTTAATTAACTATTTTCTAAAAATTTATTTGAAGAAATTAATAAGCACTCAAATTGCCTCATTATTCATTATTATAAAAGTATTTTAAAGCTATTCAATAAAACAGAGTATATGAGTATGTTAGAGAAAATTATGACTGAAACAAATTTTAGTAAATAATTCTAAAATTCATTATCTAAAATATTTAAATATTACACGTCATTCCACTTTGTTTGAAGCATAATTTTCAAAAAGTATCTTTTCAAGAAATTCTACAGTAAGCTCAAAAATCTCTAATTACTTTCTTTTTGAAACAATTTATTAGATCTTATTTATTAGGGTGTCATTTATTAGGGTATTCAATAGAGTAGTTATTTATTTATGAGGGTACAAAAATTGAGAAATTTTAATTCTTTCAAGATCTAATCGACAATGTTTCAGGGTACTTCCCTTATCTCATGATATTCTGTACTTTCTTCAATATTATTTTTCAGTAATTTGTTCAATTGTTCTCTGTATCGTTTACTTATCGTCTTCACATGTTTATAGTTATTGGATATTTTTCTTATACAAATTAATGATATTATATTTTAACGGAATGATAAAAAAAAAATGTTGTGCCACTACAACCCAAGAAGAGTCTTAGGCTCAGTACATATAGAGATTCGTACTGTTTCTAGTGCAATGAGGTGATTCGGCCGAGATCACGCTTAGCCGCCAGGTTTTTTCCCCATTTTTAGTTGCCCCATTTATAGAGGCTGGGTCAGCCCCAAGAGGGTCTCCATACCCCAGGATGGCTGAAATAACAGAATAAATAATATTCCGCCACAGCCGGGATTCGAGCCCAGGATCCGGAGCACAGTAGAATAGCGCTCTATCCACTAGACCACGCGCAGTGGGACCAAATGGCCAAAAAGCGCAAACAAATTCATTATCTCAAAAACGAATTGTCATAAAAACCTGGTCTCATTCGACTCAGAATAAAAAATTACATCAAGTTTAAAGGTCTTTATTGAAATTTTGAAGAAAATAAGATAGTTAAAATTAAAGCCTATTGGCAAGATAAAAATTTCGGAAATTTTCGAAATAGGTTGTACTTATGAAAACCAGTTCCAACAAGTATTTTGAATGTATATTGAAATTAAATAATACTTACAAATAAAAATTTAAGAAAGTTTAAAAGACTGGAGAATTTCGTAAATAATTAAACTAGAGATTCAAATTCAAAGCTTGCTCAAATTGAAAAAAAGCTTACGATTTCAAACTCAAGGAAATTATATTAACAGTTGCTTAGCTGTATGACTGATTTCTAGATGCTTTTTCTTTGGTTCGGGTCTCATGTCAGTGATTTCGTCGGAGAAATACATTGTTTTTACCACCCCACAAGCACTCCACAAATCGCGGTATTTAATTTCGATAGAGCTTATGGCTAGAAAACGTTAACAACTAGACTGAACCGGAATTTAAAGTATTTTGACGTGGGAACATGTATTTATCTGTTGGGCTCAAACATATATAGCCAATTGGGTAAAACAAAGGGGTACTCAAACCCTTACTTTTTTGCGGTGTTATGACCGGAAAGGCAGATAAAGGCAGATGATTTTTGTTCTGATCTATATTTTAACACGTCTATTTTGAGAAAAAAACCTTCCCTATCCCGGAGGAAGCCGGAGCTTTTTTTGTTGCACTACCTTTTCAAAATGTTTACGGTAGTTCGTAACTTTGGTCTGGCTACGTGATCAAAAAAATTTTTTTGGACCGTTTCGGCTTATGTGTGACATATTTAAACATCCTCGAACAGGAATAAAACATTAGATTTATTTTAATATTTCTCCCAGTTATATAGCAAACTCTGAAAGTTAGGTGTAATTAAAGCGAAACTTCCACTATCTTGACTTTAAGCTTCAATAAATTGGGCTAAACATTAGTCTGGATGAAATTTGTGCTATATTTAGATGCAGTGGCTAGTTTACTTGCCCCACTATGCCACGCCGCTCTCGCCAACGGAATAATAATTATTATCTGAGGAAGATGGTTGGGGGTGCGGTCATAAAATAGAAACACGCATTTAAAACAAGTGCTATTTTAATTATGTGTCGACGTTTCGGCCTACATTGTTGGCCTTCATCAGGGTTGACTCTGAGACGGTGTCTACACACTTCTTTAGACACCGTCTCAGAGTCAACCCTAATAAAGGCCCACAATGTAGGCCAAATCGTCGGCACATAATTAAAATAGCACTTGTTTTAAATACTTAATTCTATTTTATGACCGCACCCCCAACCATCTTCCTCGTCTAATTTCTCAACGGTCACAAAAACTCCATCATTAATTATTATTATCAATTATCATAGAACATTCGGGGGTTTTGCTTTTTTGCTTTATTAATTATCCTTACTCAAGAATGAAACTACAAGAAAGAGCTAGTGAATACCGAAACATATACTCTACAAACGCTGCAAAACTTCCAGGCTATTACAAAAATATCTTTTAAATCACTATTATGAGATCTATTTTGGACATTTGGAACCGTAGTACACTAATATTTTATAATGAAGAAGAGAAATGTATACCAAAAGTATAAAGGTTTCTTCAAGAGCAAGAGAAGACTTATTAACCCTAAATATCTGACTACCCCATCTTATGAATAATTTTTTGAACTAAGAATTATCTTTTCCGACTCAAAGGTAACCCGAATTGCTTTCGTATCTAATGTTTTATATATTATATCGACAGGAAAGCAATATCCTCACACGAGACTGAAACGACAAGAAACTACTCCTGGATATCTACACTTACTCAACAAACGTTCTAAACTTCCAGTCTATTACAAAAAGCTCATTTATGCTAATATTATCAGACCTATTATATGCATTTGCAATTGAGATTCGTTGCTCTACTAAACCATCTAATGTCTTCCACATTCAATCCTTAAAATCCGAATTCCTGAAAGCACCTTACTGCTTCACAAATCAAATCACCCTTATTATCCTACTTGTCCGACCTCTCCGGAAATACTTCTTTATATTATCCACTCATTTCGAGTAAATTTTGTAATATACATCATGTTCGACACTTAATCTTTTATCATTCGTATGAAAGACAAAAATATGAAATAAAAGATCCTGTTTTATAAATAGACACTACAGAAAATATTAAGCAACGAGAAACATTTACACTTAAGACAGCAAAAACTTTAAGCTGGTTGATAAAAAAAAAAAAAAATTAACTTCAGTTTTAAAGTTTCGATTTCCTATTCGTTCCGATATTTTGATTTGACACAGAATGGGAATTCTCAATATAGCAATACTTACGGAAAATAGGCATCGATAGTTACTCTTTTATTCGATATTGGTATTATATTTTGGACAGTTATTCACTGTATCAGCTCCGTGAAGGTTGTGTTAGTTTATTGTGAATCGTGTGAAACGCCTTATCTGTAAGACCCTTAATGTATATAGTCAAATAACACTGAAAATCGATTGTAAGATTTATGTTTTATATATACGTACCTATGTATAATTGTATTATTATTATTCATTCTTGATTTTTTTTATATAGCACATTGTGTAACTTTTATGATACTTTAAATACTGTATAGCTAAGATTGATTATCATTCGATTTCGATTATGGCTGTTTCACTGAGTAGCATTACGTTTACATTCAGAACTACTTGAACATGAAGATTTTTAATTGTCGTGATGATAGAATTTAATTTAAATAAGGCAAAAGTATTTATTTTACCTTTCCATTAATACCTGATAAAAACATTGTAAATATTAAATTAATATTTTTTCGTTAATTCATTTAACATTGTATGAATGTTATCATGTAGCAATATTATTATTGTCCATTGCGACAAACTGTAATATATCCGAATAAATAAATATATTATCTAAAAAAAAAATCATTTAACGTCACTTTATGCTACTGTGGCAAATCGGGCAATGCCACAGTCAAATATTAGAATAGGAATCTTTAACGAATACATAACGTCGCACAGCATTGGGACAACCATTTTTTTACAACCCCTCTAAAGTAATGCATAACCAAGTATTTTTGTACTCTTTAAACAGCCTAAAGTATAATAAAGGCTTTTATGCTAGCCACTCCACCTCAGGTATCAGTATTAAATACTAGATTTAACTTCGATTAAATGTTTGTTTAATATCTTATAATATAAATTATCTTTTTATAGAATATATTTTGAACCATAGATTGAAGTTTGTTTTTACAAATAAAATCCTTCTGATTAGATGTCATTAGCCACATATATGTTTTCGTTAACATTTTTTTTTCATAGGTATACGCAGTCGTTAGAGAGAGGGCAAGTTGAATAATATGAGGGGGCATGTGAGTTCGAAAAATCAGTTGTTTTTTTTCAAACACTGTGTACATGGGAGCGCACCGAATAACGGCTGTGACAGATACTCGGATACCCTCGTGGGGCAGACCCAGCCTCTATAACGTGGGTACCCAAAAATGGAGAAAAACCCTGGCGGCTGAGTGGGATCGAGGCTTGATCACCTCATTGCATGCCTGTTGGCCTAGAAACATTACAAATCTCTATATGTACTGAGCCCAAGACCCTTCATAGGTTGCAAAAAAGCAGGTTTTTTTTTCTTTCTCCTCTATAACTCATCTTTTTTCCTATTACAATACTATGTATTATCACTTACTTTCAATTTTTCTAAAGAATCTTTTGAGATGGGCTATGTTACCTTTTCTCTCCATATCGTTTAAACTAAATTAAAATATAAGTCATGGCAACGTAAGAGTAATTGTTTGAAAAATCTTGTTTTTCTAAGTGATCCTTTTCTAAAATTTAAAGATGGTGATCAGGATAGCGGTAAAAAAAAAAAAACAAAAAAAAAAAACATTAAATTAAGATTGTTTCATTATTTTTTGTTGACAGCCATTCTGAATATATTTCTTCTTAATCTCCTAATGGTCAATTACTGACCTACATTATTTTCTAAGAACTTATTATAATATTAAAAAATATTCACACCTTATTTATTTTTTTCTATTTGAAATTCTTTTTATTTTATATTTTCAATCATAGTTTAAAGAAAAGCTTTATCAAATTAAGGAAGCAGAAGTGCAATGGTAATAAGTCTTCTTAGGCCTGATCCGGAAAGAAGTCTCGTAATGGATCAAGTTAATCAAGCATATCAATAGTTAAGTAGATCATTAGTTAAAATAAACATCTAATAATTAGATTACAATTACTTCGATAATATAAGATAACTGGCATGAAATAAAAATATGGCATTCAGGTTCATTAGCTCATTCCAAAATAAGATTTATCTCGATGAAGCACATGGAGGATGAGGACTGGAGTCGAGTTAAATTAATACTGGAACCAATGGGGATCGAGAAAAGGCAATTAATGGCGGTGATATGGTGTCGTATACCGAACGCGGTGGAATCCATACTTCCAGCGACTGGACAAGATCCTGGAGAAAGAAGTCGCATTCCCAGGTGTCAAGTTAGCCAGCTAGCCCTTACCGATCCGGCGGCCCTGCTTTTTATAAAAGTGAAATTATTGAAGAAGCTCACATACAGGCCGCTCGCATATTTCATTTCTTAGCCCTCACGAATCCCTTTTATTTCTTATTTCACATCTTTTACACTTGGCTCTCGAACCGCTGATGACACAGGGAGTCGTCGGAGTACCATCGTTTTTGTACTAATGGTCGCTGGATTTATTGTATCTTTTACAGCTTAAGATTGTCAAGGATCGAGTAAAAAATATTTGAATTTCAATTATTAAAAGAAAACGCTATTCCTCCGATTCAACCGTTTAAGGATCAATGATTATCTGACAAAACTATCCAAAGAAACTTTGTTCTTATATTTAATAGTTCTGATTTATATTATTATTATTTAAGTGTTATCCTCATTAATTATCAAATCAGTCAATAGCAATGGAAGTGATACCATAGTGAATTAAAACAAAAAAAAAAGTTCAAGATTTACCGTGGTATTTTAAATACCGAGAAAAACGTTATACACGTTATTACACAATGGTTTATCATTTTTAAACTAGTATATGATGAATGGTCACAGAATAAATATGGCATTCATAAAAGAATGAATAGACAAATCGGAAAAACTAAACTTTGCCATTAGAACCATGTACAGCAAGTAAAAAAGGTCCTCCAATTCGAAAATAAGGCAGTACAGCAGCAAGACTAGTGATACTGTATGGTATCTGTTTGGTCCAGGTATCAGCCTTCTAATAATGGATAAAGTCATGAAGATTGAGAGGAAAATTCTGAAGAGGATTCACGAATCTTAACTAACACAAGAGGGGTTAAGGCGAAAATCCGACGATGAAATGTACAGAAATTAGAAAATCTCGAAACCGTCGTCAGGACCAGGAAACTGAGGCTCTATGGCTACATGATTAGAATAAACAATAAAAGGCTAAACAAAAAATTTCGAACAAGTTATCAGTTATCAGAGTATAGGAGGATAGAAAAACAAATGAAAAAAAGAGGTTGATAAGAGAAGGATATAGATCTTTTCGGAAAAAAAAAAAAAAATAATTTTGGGTTCTTTCAAGAAGGAAAGAGAGACGAAGGAGAAAATGCACTAAATAAGAGAGAGAGAAACAATTAGGAAAGATGAGGGGATATTTTAATAGAAGGGAGGCAGAGAGAGTGAAGATGTTTAAATGATATCCACGTGGTCATTCCTTGCCGATTCGTGTAAAAAAAAAAAAAAAAAAAAAAAAAAAAAATATATATATATATATATATATATATATATATATATATATATATATATATATATTATATATGAATAAAGTAAATAAGTTCATTCGCACCATTTTTCTAAATTAAACTATCCTCGAAATAATCTTCAGGACCATTACAGGATTTACAGTTCCCCATTTCTCAAACAAATGCAAACCATTATCCATAACAGATTGTGCAGAGAATAATTAATGACAACAAAGTAAAAAACATTATATAAATGCTAATGAACTTCATAGCTTATAGCTAATAACTTCTGAGTATTGTTTTTTGAATGAACTGACATAAATAGATTGAATATAACCTTCTTTTATTTTAGCCAGTGCCAATAGAAACTTAGCTGCGCGATATTGGTCTAAAATTGTTTTCCGAAGATCATGATGCGATTCTCGATAGTGCGATATTAGGGTATGGTTTACACCTTCCTCGGAGGTGTAAGTTCCTCCTAAGCGGTACCTCCTCACGCCTGATTTCTGTAAGTTGTCAACAGTTAGATGCCGGGCCTCTCATTTCGAACGGTGGCTCTGAGTTAATTCTCTTTGAATCATATGCTGGAAAAGTCCCGCGTTAAATTGAGATTTTGGCTTGATAAACTAGCGCGCAAGCCACAAAGCCAGAGGCTCCTTCGATCATTTATTCATATATATATATATATATATATATATTAATTTGGTAAAATGTTCTTTCTTTATCACATAATTTCAATTGCTTAAACATTTGCACTATCATGGAAAGAAGAGAATGATCCGAATATTTATTCATAATAAGTATACTCTTCAATATTAGTAATTGATATTAAAATAAATATGTTTTATAAATCACTGATCTCACTATCTCCCCAGAAAGTCACTTAACGGCCAGGTTTTAGTCTCAACCCAGAGTATTCAGATATTTGCATTCCAAAAGGACGTGACATTTATAAATACGTACCAAAGTTTAGTAACTGAAATCAATGCTCTTTTATGTGAACCTTAATGCATTCGTTATGGCTAGTATATTTTTAACCCTATAATTTTGCGTAGATCTATTTACCTAATGATCGTAAACTTGACCGTGCATTGTATATGATGTCAAGGTATTATATTGCAAGTTCATAGCTAGAAAGTAATAAATTGTATTATTGTAACGACCATGTACACAAATTACTTCCTTATCTGAACTAATTTTTATGAATCATTGAGGAAATATCGTAAATCCACCGCAACAGAGACCTTGGACAAATGATGAAGTGTCCTTATAAAAATAGCCACTAGAATTCATACACCAATTGAAGAAAAGAATGTATAATACAAGCATTGCCCAATCGATTAATTTAAATTGTAGTTGAACTTACTATTATCGTAACGTATAATAGTTTAAGTACGATAGTATTTTCACGTTAATAGAAATAAAAGGGGAGGAATATTAAAGGGCTTTTGACTCTAGCGTTTTAAAATAATATTCTTAGCAAAAACTTTATTCATTATTAAACAAACAATTTTTTTTTAATTTGTTTTTTTATTTATTTATTTGAACACCCTTCCTTGCATAATATGCAACACGGGTTGTGACAACGTCTAGTCGCCAGTTATAGCAAGAAGTTGACGTTGCCAACAATATTTCTTGTTTATCCGCCTCTACCCTTATACGACAGTATAATATTATTATCTAAAACAATTTGTCTAAATTTTATCTGGTTTCCCTCATTGTGCGTTACATTCTAGAACTTTGTATATTATCTAACAGTATTTGTAAAATATTTAGCTTATTAACATTATGTTATATTGTACATCTGTACTATTTAATGTGTCGAAAATTATTTTCAATAATATTTCTGCTCATTTATCCTTCAATCGCTTTCAAAATTCTTTCATATTGTGTATTAATTCATTTTTTATCGATGCTAACACCATTTCATATTTGTCTTGAATATACGAAATTCGGCATTTAAGAACTGTCATCCTACTTTAACCATAATTAAAGCTAAATGATATTCAAGCTCATTATATTTTACATGAATATAGCGAGTTTAATTAAAATAGTTTAACAAAAACTAGATACACACAGATCATTTAATGGGACTTAAACATTTGGACTCAGAGCGTGTATCTACGTTGGAAACTAAAATTTAAAATCTTTTATGATCGCAATACTTTCCCTTTCTATGTAGTTAATATATAATGAAATGAAAAGTAATTTTATTCTTGGACGAGTAGTCCCCTAAGAATAACAAGAAAAGTACAATATAAATAATAATTGTCTGGTCGTTTAAGACTTCAGTTTAACAATAAAAGACAAGTTCTGTGAACAATGAATAGTTATCATCTATAGCTTTTAAATATTACATATGTTGGGAAGATTGATGCGTTAGAAGATGGAGAAATAGTTGGTGTTTAAAAGTGGATAGTGATAAGTATCTATTTACGAATGGATACAGGCAAGGAATTCCAAAATATGGTAGCACGAATAATAAAGGATTTTTTGAAGGAAGCTGATCTGTGAGAAGGTATATACAAGTTTATAGGTTGGGATCTAGTGTTTACTGAATGGACAGAGGAACAAGTGGTAAGCATATCAAGAATATAAGGAGGTTTTTTTGTATGGAAAAATCGGAAGAGACATACCCCAAGGAGGTACTGCCGACGGAAAGAGGGATAGAGCCAATTCAACTCCTTATACCTTCTAGAAACATGGGAGCGCCTGTGGATTCCACATGAGAATCTAATAAAACAATTCATAAGTCTTTTGAGTCTCATATCGAATTTCTCAGACAGTCCGCCATATACGAGGTAACCGTAGTCAAACTGGGGAAAATGAGCGAAGAGACGAGTAGCATGTGGGTTTTTGGTGGTATAGAGTCACGAAATCTTAGAAATTGTTTTAGGATAGCGATGGATTTTCGGGTGATTTGAGAAATATGATTACTCCAAGATAGGTTCTGATCAATAATAACTCCAAGATTTCTTACAGAGGTGTGGAAGTGGATAGGTATGTTATTGAGGTAAAGGAATGGATAATATGGAAGCGAATTTACAAGGTTCTTGGAACCGATGAGAATGGCTTTGGTTTTTCCGGCATTCAACTTCAAATCATTTGTCGTAGCCCATGCATTGATGTTGTCAATATCTTGTTGTAGTTTTTGGATTGCCTTTAGCATTTCGGAAGGATGGAAAGAAAGATAGGTTTGCAGATCATCTGCATATAGGTGGTATTGTGAGTGGCGGATGCAGTCAGGGAGATCATTAATATAGATAGGAAAAAGAGTTGGTGAGAGTGAGGATCCCTGAGGAACACCACGTATTAAGGTGATGGAGGAAGAGGAAGTTTCATTTGGTATGATGACAGTTTGAGATCGATAGAATAAAAAAGAAACAAACCATTTTAGAACGCTGTTTGATATTTGTAGGTTTTGGAGTTTGGAAAGAAGGATGTTATGATTAATGAATCAAATGCTTTTGAGAAATCGAAGAGGATCAAAATAGTAGTTTTTTTTTGGTCTATTGAGGATTGCAGGTCTTGGGTAAAATAATAATATATAGGTATGTAAAATAAAAACAATTCGACATTTTCATGAAAAAATATATGTATAGTCAACTGTAGAAACTATTATAGGTGGAATAGTCAGGAATCAGTCATTTTTTGAATTTTTTTTAATTTTGCCAACGTTTCGGCTCAAGCTTGTGTGCCATCATCAGGGCTACAAACATCGGAACAAAAGAGATACATATTAATATGATAATGAAAATTTTTCTTTTGAATGTAGTGACAATGATAACATTTGATCAAATTCAAAAGAAAAATTGTCATTATCATATTAATATGTATCTCTTTTGTTCTGATGTTTGTAGCCCTGATGATGGCTCACAAGCTTGAGCCGAAACGTTGGCAAAATTTCAAAAAATGACTGATTCCTGACTATTCCACCTATAATGATAAAATATATAAATTAATTGTATTTAGGATGTACAGTCGACAGTTGTAATTTTCATATATATAAATAATCGGAAGTCAGTCTATAAATATTTTAATTTTGCCGACGTTTTCGCTCAAACATTCTGAGACATCATCAGGGCTGCAAACATCGTAACAACTAAAGAGATACATATTAATATAATAAAGATACATATAATAATTTACATTCATAATTTTTCATTGTCATACTGTACTGATATGTATCTCTTTTGTTGTTCTGATGTTTGCAGCACTGATGCCTCACAAGTTTGAGCCGAAACGTCGGCAAAATTAAAATATTTGTAGGCTGACTTCCGATTATTTATACCTATGATAAATAAATAAATTGGTTCAATAATAAATGATTTTAGCGTTTTATGTAAAATTTCCTTAGAATAACCTGGTTTGTTTGGAAATCATCGTCTCGTTTTGTGACCTAATCAGATGTCTGGTGATTCAATTTCAGATAGTAAGATATTAATGAACTAAAATTTTAATATGGTAAATCGGCATTTAAAAAAAAAATATTCAAACAATTACAGAAATACATACACTGTTGATACCGTGTATTGGTTTTAGCAGAACAATAAAAAATAATCATGAAAGAAACACAGACTTTTCTCGCTTCGGAGCGATGTGATGTTTTATTTATGACGTACGAGGAAATTACAGTGTAAGGGGTGGTGTTAACCAAGGTGGTATTCTTAATCCCACTCTGTTTCCCGCATTTCGGATCCTATTATTATAACTTTATCTGGCTACCGTTCCCAGTTTCGTTTATTCAAACAGGCGCTGTACTGAATAGCCAATGGCGTTTTAATTTTCTCTTATCGTGCCCATCGTGAAACAATCAAATATTGAAAGTAAGAGTTAGTCGAGTAAGTTTCATGAGAATTGCTAGCTCTCAACAAACCAATCTTTTTAAACCTGCTATCAGTGTAAATTTCTGCAGAAAAACGAGATTGATAATCTTGAAGAATATATTACTTTATATTTCTCCCCAAGAAAGTAATAAAAAAAAGGAAACTTTGATTTTATCATTCCAATTCCAAATTTCATATAAAAACTTCATGTTCATTTGTTTTTAAAAGAAGATACCAAGTATAATCCTATGCTTGTTTATTTATTTAACGTCACTTTATGCTACTGTGGCTGATCGGACGATGTTAGAGTGGGAATCCTAAATTTTGCCTTTAGGATTTAATCAGGATAGGGATCTTTAATAAGTACCTGACATTGCACAGGCTTGGGACCACCTTTTTTACGTCCCTTCCGAAGGATACGATATAACTAAGGATTTCTTACTCCCCATTAAAAAATCCTAGGACCACCTGTGGGTTCGAACCAATGACCTTTACCATAAAAGGCTGATAGGCTAACCACCATGCTACAGGTGATCCCTAATCGTATGTTAATACATGCCGAAGAAATAAAAATCCATTTATATTAATTTTAGTTTTTGTTCATCAGTTTATGCTGTCTTAGGGGTAACTTTAAAAGGTTTAAGTTAATTGTATTATTTTACATCTATAATATATATATATATTTTTAAATTTGTATCAGTTGAACGACATATTGCAAACATATTTGTCCTCCTTTTTATTTGACAAATTTAAGACTCCCACTGTGGCATCGTCCGATCATCAGTTATTAAATTATTGAAATTATTGACAGTGAAAATTTTAATTATAATATTAATTGCAATGTTAAATCAAACTCTAAGGTACGAAATCAGGCATCAATAATTGTTAAGAGACAATTTTCGTTAATATAAATATTTATTATTCATGCCTTAACATTTGCATATACTTATTATTTTTTTCATTAAGTAAATATAAAGTTGGAAAACTTTATTCCAATATGCAAGGTATGTACCATTCATGCGTGACTTAAATGTATTAAACAGTTAAATTCAAAAAAATTGAAATATTAATAACAATACTTGAAATTTAATAATTTATAAGAAAATATTAAAGAGGAAATTCATTTTCTTAATTAAGGAATTCCAAAAAAAAAAAAAAAAAATTGCTTTAGGACATCTGGAAAAAACATACCGCTGTACGTCACCTACTTATTCAACAGCACTTATTCCTATAAAATAATTAATGAGCTGATCTAAAAAAAACTAACATGTAATTACTCAATACTACAGAGACGAAGTTTTTAGGCCACAAGTGTTCAGGAATGCTTCGCATATTATTCAAGAGTTCAATAATTCATAATATATGACGTAATAGACCTTATCAATATCTACTAGCTGAATATATAATTGTTTTTACTTTTTTGCTGTTCATGATTTCTTAGAAAATGGTTTATAAATGACTTTCATAGATCAGTTAATGTGGTAGTTCAATAACGCCAAGACAAATTACATTTGATGTTTTCGAAAGGCTAATAAACTCTAAATGTATTCAAATTCGTGAGTTCGTTTGGACTAATTTAAATTAGGCGTAAACTATACGCTGTAATCTCCTGTATCCAAAGAATATAGTCTATACATGACCCATCTAAATCTATGTTTTAAGACATAAATGTATATATATATATATATATATATATATATATATATATATATATATATATATATATATATATATATATATTATATTTTATTACATTCTTTATTATACATCGTTATTAAAATTTATCTCTACAGTTATTTTATTAAGTCATTCTGATTGTTTAATACTTTTGCTTGTAGTTATTTTATTCAACTCTTTAATGTCACCTTTTTATTTCCTATTTAAATAAGCATTCAATAACTTCCTTTTTTAAAAAAAAAAAAGTTATTGATTGCTTATTTAAATAGGAAATATTGAATGAAGCTTCCTAAAAAATTATAAAAGAAAAGAAACATTTTATTTTCTTTAATATTATACTAAAATGACTTGTCCTAGAATAAATGAAGAATAAGTATTATTATTATTTTCATTATATGCCTGGAATGTTAAAGCAAAACATTAAATGACAAAAGTGTCATTTAATACAAAAGAATTTCCAATTTTTTCGATGAAAGGTCTAATAATGATGATTTAATTAAACTAAAAGCAATCCAAGCCCTTTAAATAAATAAATAAAAAAGTATTTAATCCATAATAAAAAGAGTTCACAATTTTTCATTATCTGTATAAAATTTCAAATTATGAATATAAAATTTTAATTGCAATTAAAAATTGAATATTTTGTATATTTACACATCGATCGAAATTAGCATTCATCGTGTTATCACATGGACTATTTATTATTTTGTACAGTTTGTACCTATAGAGCAGATTTATAAGTTTTAAAAATAATTCATCTGATGATTTTTTATTCATCATAATTATAAAACGTAATCATATTTCAATAAATCATGAACAATCTCAATCGGTAAAAAGTGCGCTACACTGATTTTTAAGTATGCTATGTTATTAAATATTATTAATCATGATGGAGAAGTTGGTGGGGTGTGAGCTAGTAGAAAAAAAAAATCACTCTAATAAGAAAATCATACTATATTTGTGTGTCGGCGTTTCGGCCTAAACTTTATATTTTCGTCAGGACTATGAAACAACAAGATAAAAACTTATATACTAAACTAATAACTTTCATTTCATGTATATGTTTTTAATGTATAACGTTTTTCAAAATTGTAACGTTTATGCATTTAAAACATCTGTTCCTTTTTATTAATTTAATATAGTTTGATTTTTACATTTGTCCACTTCGTTCATGAGAGCGTAGTTTGTCACTGCATGTTTTTGTTATGCTAGGTTTTGTCATTATTAAAGATTTTTTTTCACTTATCTTAACACCACTTATTTATTTCTCATTTTGCGCCTTTACTATCCAATTTTGTGTTCCAGACTCCTCACATATGATTTCATTTTAATGTAATATTACTATAAAATTGTTCATTTTACTTCTTGGTATTACTGTTGTTCATTTTAGAATAATAATACGCTATTATAGACCACATTCTACTCATTACATACCAACTTTTCATGAATTTAATTTGTTGTTTAGTTATTTACCGCAATCTTGAAATTGCGTAAATAAATATTTTAAATGCCCAATTTCGTATAATATTACTTTTTATTTGTATACCGTATTAATGTCATCACATAGTTATACTGTTGACTTACTTATTTTTTATTTTATTTTTTTTGTATGTTGTTATCTTCTTTTTTTTCTCATCCTTGATGAAAGCCTGAAATTTAGGACGAAACTTCTTTACACAAATACAATAAGGTATTATTTTTAGTGTAATTCTTTTGATAATCACACCGCTAACCAATTTCATTATGTATACTCTCATTCATTCATTCCGTTGGCGCGACAGGCCTTGGAGGCCCTTGGCCGCGCAGTATGGTTTATATTCCACACCGCGATACTCGATGACATTTTATAGGGTGGTGTCATCTCTCCCTACGTCTATTTTTGTGGGTGGCTATCAATTAGCTGACGGGTCCCACATACCCGGGGGAGATAGTGAGTGAATCCCCATTTATTTGTATGCTTGAAAAATGTCCTCCTGGGACTGAGATTCGAACTCACAACTTCAGCGTGGCAGGCTAGCGCGCTAACCATTCAGCCACGGGCTCCCCTCTACTATATATATATATATATATATATATATATATATATATATATATATATATTCTCTACTATTATTAATTACCCAATCTTTAATATTTATTTTGGAGCATGGAAAAGGTAAATGGTAAGATTAAAAAAAAAATTATTAGTTTTTGAGCTGGGTTCACAACATATTCGTTATTGGAAGACTTAGTTATTTGGAAACACAGGACCTTGAAACGTGTATTTCGATTGAAATGTTTCCTTTTAACTATTAATGGGTTATGAATATAAAAAAAATCGATCTATACTTTGTTATAAATCTAAATTGATAGGTATTTTGAGAACTTACTGTCAATGATTTTGAGAACTTACTGTCAATGATTCAAACCTTGTACAAAGTTTAAATATTCAGGAATTCCCGGAACGGCTAATCGTGCAGGAACACCTCTCGCCCGGAACACAAGTCGAAGCGAGCCGGACAACAAGAACAAGAGTGGGAGGGCGGTATGTTTAATGTATTGTATTGTATAATGCATGTATAATTGTGAGGCCACGGTAGCCGACAAAAAAGCCAACTCAAAAGGGAGGAAAAAACCGGCGAAAAAAAACGCCTCAGTTCCACAGAGACGTTTATTTATTTTTTCCGATTCTTTTAATGAGCCTAAGTTGGGCTGGTTATCGATGTAAATTATAACTCAGCATTGTTTCTGATCCACGGCGAAGGGATTCCAAAAGGCGCGTCATTATTCCAATTGTACATTTTCCAGGGCCTGGAATTATCGGACAATTATAAGCTGGTAGGGGCTGGCCGCATCGCACGGCAGGGCTACTCCAATCTTCTTTTTCTTGATAGATGCAAATGAGCTCCGAATATCTCATTCCTTTCTATGTGATTTGTACAATACTCCATTCGAGTTTCTTACTAGTCTCAACTTCTCTGAGGAACAGTAATAAATTACAATAAAATTAATTATTTGGAAGAAACATATATTGATGATAAATAGATGGTTTTTAAATCTTCCTCAAAAGTTTATTTTTACAATAGTAGTTATTAGGAGTCATTGACAGCCGTGTATGAGTTAAAAATATTTACATTTTATTTAAAATTTTATCCATAATCAAATATATTAATGTCATAAAGATTTAACAATCCACACTACTTTAATATTCTAATTTAAATTTACTAATATTAATTTACTACTAAAATTTAACTACCCATCACAACCCATCTATCACCTGTGGATTGTAATAGGTGGTTCTGATTGTTAATTTTTTTATAAATTTTAATGACTTTTAGATAATTTACTATTGACAAAATTTCGAATAAAATGGATATATTTTAACTCATACACGGCTTTCAGTGAGCCCTGAAGATGGGAAAGGTTACCGAAACGTTGACTCATAATTACCGCTCATAATTACTCATACCGCGTGCAGATACCGTTTGTTACAAAATTCACTATACAAACGATCAAAACTTCCACCTCCTTCAACACGTGAAATTACACGGGCGCTTAAAAAAATAAAATAAAGTGAAAACGAAATTGAGACCAACTGCACAGGGTTTTAACAGTTAAATTTGTATTCGGAAATTTGATAAAAAGACTATATAATTTTTTTTTATTAAGATAACTGACTTAAAAAGGAGGTTTATATAACGTAAACATTTCAGCCTATTTACATAAACTATTTTCTAAGCCCCAAAAAAATACCTTTAAAAATATAGATTAATTACCGGATGACTTAAAATTGTTTTTAGAAAATAATATGAAATGAAAAAAAAAATAAAGGGGAAATAATTATAATAATGCGTTTTTGTCATTTGATACACATCCTGTTTAATATGTTACATTACCCAAAATTTTTTTATAAATAACGATTATCAAATAACTACTAATATATTTTTAACTTCCTATGAAATGCAATACTAGAGAATTTCACATATAAGACGTTAAAAAGCATTTGATACTGTGTGGCACTCCGGACTCATATACAAATTAATCTCATATAATTTTCCGCCATACCTGATTCACATTTTTCACTCATATTTATCAAATAGACAGTTTTATATTTAAGTTGGTAAATCTACTTCCGATACTCTCAATATCTCGGTGGGTCTTCCCCAAGGCTCTTGCTTATCTCCAATTCTATTTAATTTGTTCATTTCCGACCTACCGACCAACCCATTTGTGACGAGGACCTTATATGCCGATGACACTGCATTGTATACTTCATCATATCGTATTGATACTGTTGTAATTCGCTAACAACAATACTTTAAACAATTTAACAAATATTGCAACAAATGGAAATTGAAAATTAATCCCACCAAATCTGAAGCAATCCTCTTCACTAAACGTCGCTCAAAAAGAAACCACCAAATTAAGTGAAATTCAGCTTTCATCCCATGGTCAAAATCTGTACAGTACTTAGGGCTAACTTTAGACAAATCACTTACTTTCACCGACCACATCAACAGAAAAATTGACAAGGCGAAAAAAATAATATACAAAATGTTTCCTTTAATAGAAAATCCCGTTTGAGTACTCAAAACAAATTAACTATATATAAATCAGTCATCCGCCCGTTAATCACATACGGCTCTCCAGTCTGGAGCTCATCCTGCTCGACTAACTTCCATAAACTCGAGAGAATTCAAAACTTGTCAATGCGGATAATTAATAATTTCCCCCGATACACGAAAATATCATCAATGCTCCAAGACTTGCAGCTTCATACAATCAAACAACTTGTCCATTCACAAACAGCTTCTTACTTCAGTAAAACTCCAGTCTCTAAAAACCCATTAATAAAAGAAATCGGTAATAACAATAAATTTTCACTAAAACGATATACTCATAAGAGAACAAAACATGTATTATTAAATTAACTTGCTTTCTTATGTTATAAATTTATAAATTTTATAATTTTCAATCATATTATGTATTTTCTATTAATTTATGTATTTTCAATTATTTCATGTATTTTCAATTATTTTATGGCTGCTAATATGTTCGATTGTTTTGTTTATTTATTTAACGTCACTTTATGCTACTATGGCTAATCGGACGATGCTACAGTGGGAGTCCTAAATTTTGCCTATCCAGGTTTTATTAGGATAGGGATCTTTAACGAGTACCTGACATCGCACAGGCTCGGGACCACCTTTTAACGTCCCCTCCGAAGGACGGCGTAACTAAGGATTTTTTATGTATTCAATTATTTTATGTATTTTCAATTATTTCATGTATCTTTAAATATTTTATGTATTCTCAATTATTTTATGTGTAGTTTTTATGCGTAGGTTTTTGTATAATTTTTCCTACAATCGCAATGTAACCTCAATTTTACTTCACCATATGTTTACCATTTAGGCTAATGTACTATAATCACAAAAAAACAAAAATATTTTCTGATTGTAAGGATGACTCATCCAAAATCATTGTTAATATTTTGTCAGAATGTAAATATGTGAATAAAGTTTATTTTTATTTTTTTTAATTTTTTTTATAAGACGTTGGTTATCAAAAGGTACTATAAAGGACATTTGTTTTACGAAATCGATATGTTGACATATTTAGACACTCAATTCAGAAATGTGATTATCTCCAAAATTTCCTAATTACACATTTATTTTCATTCTAAATCATGGTAAATAATAGTAAAGCATTCCTTTCTATAAAATAAATATAATATAATTATTTTTTTAAATTTAAATTTTAATGTGTAAATAATCTAATTAATTGGTTTGATTAATGTATTAAATTAATTTAAATTAATTATATTTATTCATTTATAAATTTATGATATATTTTTGTATTTCCTGTTCAAATTTTTAAAATGGATTAAGTCCTCTTTGGAAATCAAAGTCTTATATGTTCATCGTCATTAGTTCTGCGCTGCCAACTCAACCTAATCAAGGCGAGGTTACAAAATAACCGAACATATTTCTTTTCTTTTTTTCATTCAGAATGAGCACATAAGAAGGGAAAATCGATAGTTAATTATCGAAATAGCCCCGACCCGAAAGAGTAAGGTGTAACCAAATAAATCTATAGAAATGTGAACAAACATTGACACAAAGGTTGAAAGGATGGTCATTACTGCGCCAGTACTGGGGCTATTAAACCGATTAGTCGCTTCGTTGATTCTCATTAAATATGCTTTCACGCTGATGAGTTTTAACAATTAAGAGTCAAAACTTGTTAATGTTAACGTTGATGTGTCAATAGGTTATCTTTCAACTTCCTTCCTGGCACTTAGTTTCCAGCTAAAAATAATGAAAAGCCTTTATCTGTAATCATAGGTCATGTTTGTGGAGAAATTTCATTAGAATAAACTAGATTGTCGTTTCAGGATGTATACTCTGGAGTATGTTTCCGTCAATATGGAGTCTGTCTCCGAATATAGGCCGTGTTCTTCGGGGTTAATAATAATTATAGGTTAGGCCATTGTAAACTTTAAATTAACAAACGTGGATTAGTTAATTACCGTTTAACAGATCTTTCGTAGCACCAACCTTGATTAGTCTTTACACGTGGTTAAGTAATCGTGGTTAGCTAATTCACCTTGAGACCTAGATAAAATACTTTGCCAATGTTAACGTGTTACGATTACTAAGGTTACTGCTACGGTCAAGACAATGACGGGTGGACCACGCCTGGAGGGGCCTAGATGAGGCTAGAGACTTCTGGACCTGGACAGTCCTCGAAGTGCCTGGAAAGGCCCACCGCCTTACCTGCGCCCGGGTCTAGAAGATTCGGCGGTGGTACAAATAGCGGTCCCCTGAGCCTGGGTGAGTCAGTCTTAATCCGGCTCAACAAGCATCTGGGATGTATCAGTGAACAGTGACAGTGAACAACTCGTGACAGTGTGACAGTGTAGTGAAACTGTGTGTCAATATTGTGATAATCGGTCGGTGGGAAATTAGAAGACTGTAGTTTATATATAATTTATAGTTGTAAGTCTTAGAATAAGTCTAGCCGATTGTAAGTAGTTTATTCGTTAGGAATACCTCATTTTATATGTATACTGTTTAGTAGTTAAGCTAGTAATTCCATTATTATTGTTAATATAGTGGTTAGTAATCCCTTTGTATTTGTGTTTTCTGTATTCAATAAACATCTGTAATTTGTAAACTGGAGTAGTTCATTTCGCACACCCCGTAGCCCGTAACGCCGTGAAAACGTAAAGACGCCGTGGGAGGACTACATGACTCTCTTCGAGACAGCGGCTTCGATCCACGGGTGGTCAAAGGAGACGCAAGCATCAGCGTTGTGCCTAGCCTTGCGTGGAGACGCCTTAGGAGTGCTACAGGGGATGCCCATGTCGGAGCGGTGCAACTACGGTGAGCTGATGAAAAGACTGGAGATGCGTTTCGGCCATCGCCACATGGACCAACTATACCGTTCCCAGTTAAAGAACAGGGTCCAGAAGACCAACGAGACGCTGCAGGAATTTGAAGCAGATATCGCCCGGCTAGTGAGGAATGCCTACCCAACGGTCACCGACGACGTCTACGAGAGCTTGGCTATCGACAAATTCCTGGATGGACTTCGAGACCCGGAAACCCAACAGGCAGTGGAACTCGCACGCCCTAAAACTTTGGGCGATGCATTGTCGCAGGCCATGGAATTCGAGGCTGTCAGGCAGTCAGTCCGTGGACATGCACGAGTTCGAGCGGCAGAAGCGGAGCCTAACGCGGCCCCCACCATCGAGGACATAGTAGCAAAGGTTTTAGAAGCCCTCAGGACCCGCAAAAAGGAGATTCGCTGTTGGAGCTGCGGTCAACTTGGACACCCCAGAAGCAAGTGTCCTACCAGGAAGCCGGAAAAGCCACAGGAAAACTAAGGAGGGTTGATGGGAAGGGGCAACTGTCAACCCGTAGCATCAAAGGCCCCAGGGTCGCCGTGAGAATCGCGACAATAGGGAGCAAGACAAATAGTTTTTATGTGGATGGAATGGTGAACGGGCAGCTGCGGAGTTTTCTGCTGGATACCGGCGCAACCATGACAATACTGAACCCGAAGGCAGTTAACGCTAAGAAGATATCACCTACCACTTGGGCGTTACGGACAGCCACAGGACAGCCAGCCGAGGTCTACGGGGAGACAGTTGCCACTTTCTTCATCGGGGGCCAACGTCTAGAGCACCGCGTTCTCGTGGCGAAAATAGACGAGGAAGTCATCTTCGGCATGGACTTGATGATCAAATACGGGATCAAGCTGGACATGTCGAGAGGTGTGATGACGCTGGGAGACGAAGAGGTCATCCTTCGGCAGGGAAAGGACCTCTATGCACGAGTACTCCTACTAGAAGACACCACTTTACCTGCACGGAGTCAAATTCTGACGCATGGGACGATCAATGGACGACTACCGGAGGGTCAATGTCTTCTACTTGAACCTGGGAAGCACGAGGAGCAGGAAGTCGGACGCGGTGTTCTGGTTGCAAGGTCCCTCATCAAGGTCGGACATACCACCCCAATCCGACTGATGAATCTGAACAGCTTCCCGGTGACACTAAAGAGAGGAACACCAGTAGGAGAATGTACGGCCGCTACCTCAGTAGTCCGACAGCTACAACGCAACCCCACCGAGCAACGAGGACTACCCGAAGAATTAAAAGGATTCGTGGAGGAATCATGCAGAGAACTTTCACCTGAACAGAGCGAAATCGTGAAGAGATTGATTACCCGATGGCAGGACATTTTCGAGATCAGCTCAGGACCACGGGGTAGAACGAACATCGTCCAGCACAAAATTAGGATCCGAGGAGATTCTTAAGGATATGGCGAATAATGGTGTCATCGAACCCTCGAGTAGCCCATGGATGTCTCCTGTCGTACTGGTGAAAAAGAAAGATGGGACGACAAGATTCTGCGTAGATTACCGTCTTTTGAACAACGCCACGAAGAAGGACAGTTACCCACTCCCAAGGATTGACGACACGCTGGACACACTAGAGGGTTGCAAACTATTTTCTACCTTGGATCTCCGCAGTGGATATTGGCAGGTTGGATTGGCACCGGAAGATAAGGAGAAGACGGCATTTTCAATCGGCACTGGCCTCTGGCAATTTACGGTAATGCCATTCGGGCTTTGCAATGCACCTGCAACGTTCGAGAGGCTGATGGAAAGCGTCTTAAGAGGCCTTTCTTGGGAGATATGCCTGGTTTACTTGGACGACATCATTGTACTGGGAAAATCCTTCACTCACCATCTGGAGAATCTGGAGCGGGTCTTCGAACGGCTGCGTGCAGCTAATCTAAAACTGAACCCGAAGAAGTGCAATCTCTTCCGAAGGCAAGTCAACTACCTGGGGCATGTTGTATCAGACAACGGAGTTGCTGTTGACCCAGAGAAGATTACAGCGATCACCAATTGGCCAGCACCTCGAGATAAGCACCAAGTGAGAAGTTTCCTCGGGCTCTGCACCTACTACAGGAGGTACGTGAAAGGATTCGCCAACATCGCAAAACCTCTTACCAGGCTCACTGAGGAAAAACGGACTTTCCTTTGGGATCGCGAGTGTCAGGCTTCATTTGAGGAGTTAAAGAAGAAATTGAGTAGTGCGCCTATTCTAAGCTATCCACGTCCCGAGGGCAAGTTCATTCTTGACACAGATGCCAGCAACACTGCTATTGGAAGCGTCCTTTCCCAACTCCAAGACGGGGAAGAAAAGGTTATTGGGTACTTCAGCAAAGCACTGTCAGCTCCAGAACGCAACTACTGTGTCACAAGGAAAGAGCTTCTGGCAGTGGTTAAGTCCATAGAGCACTTTCATAAATACCTGTATGGAAGAAGATTTCTACTGAGAACGGACCACGCAGCTCTAATGTGGCTGCTGCGATTCAAGTCACCGGAGGGACAAGTTGCACGGTGGGTCGAGCGCCTTCAGGAATATGACTTCGAATCTGCTCATCGTTCTGGAACGAGTCACCGGAATGCGGATGCGCTCTCAAGGAGACCCTGTGACGGAGAATGCAAGCATTGTTCTCGACAAGAAGAAAAGCAAGCAACAGTGTTGCGGACTACGGTCGTTACCGACGGTTGGCAGGACACACAACTGGCAAAGGAACAGGACGAGGACCCGGACTTGAAACAAATAAGGGAATGGAAGCTATCAGGCCAAAGGAGACCAAGCTGGCAGGATGTTGCTCCAATGTCGAAAAATATAAAAACCTATTGGGCTCAATGGAACTCCATTCTACTGGACAAAGGTCTGCTGAAACGAGCATTGGAGAACACAGAGGGAGATCAGCGGAGACTACAGCTCATCGTACCAAAGATTAAAGTGCCCGAAGTACTGAGGGAATTACATGATGGAGCATCTGGTGGCCACCTTGGAGTTCACCGGACATTAGAAAAGGTTCGTGAACGCTTTTACTGGGCAAACCTCAAGGACGATGTGTTAGATTGGTGCCGGCGGTGTGCAACTTGTGCCGCCTCTAATGGACCGATAAGGAAAAAGAAGGCACCTATGAAGAAATACAACGTAGGAGCACCATTCGAGAGAATAGCGGTAGACATCGCTGGCCCTTTTCTTGTGACAGATAATGGCAACCGATATATTCTCGTGGCCATGGATTATTTTTCAAAGTGGGTGGAAGCTTACGCCCTTCCGAATCAGGAGGCCGCTACGGTTGCAGATGTTCTCGTGAAGCAGCTCGTCAGTCGGTTTGGGGTGCCCATGGAACTTCACGCTGACCAAGGAAGAAACTTTGAGTCGGCAGTCTTCACCAGGATGTGCGAGGCTCTAGGAATAGGGAAGACCAGAACGACGCCTCTTCACCCTCAGTCCGATGGCATGGTAGAGCGCATGAACAGGACGATGGGTCGATATTTGGCCAAGGTAGTTTCTGACCATCAGCGAGACTGGGACCAATATCTTCATCTGTTCCTGCTAGCCTATCGTATTTCAGTCAATGAAACGACAGGGCAGACCCCCGCCAATGTCGTGTTCAGTAGAGAACTACGCTTGCCTTGCGATCTGAAATTCGGTTTCAAGCCTGATGAGGAGGTCGCCGGAGAAGACTACGTCACGAACCTACGGAAGCGAATGAACACTATTCACGAGAAGGTTCGCACAAACATCCAGGGAGCAAGTGACAGAATGAAGGAGCGTTACGACATCAAGGCAGAGAAAGGTGGCTTCCAACCTGGAGACTTGGTCTGGCTACACGATCCTCGAAGAAGGCAAGGCCAAGAGTTGGGAAGACTTTTCATCAAGAGCATGAAGGCCGGCACCTGTTTTACTTGGTCACCAAGAGTTCATCAGAGCAGAAGCCGACATACGAGACACTGCGCCGGAGTCTTGACGACCTGCGGAGAAAGCTTCTGGAACTGCGTGTCACCAAGCTCGCCATCCCGAAGTTGGGTTGTGGATACGATGGCCTGGAGTGGAGGATTGTCAGGAACATTGTAGAAGAGACGTTCGCCAACTCTGGAGTCATCATAATGGTATGCACGTTCAACCCCTGGAAAGACAAAACACCTACATCGGAGGAAGATCAGCATCGCTCAGCTTCTGCAATCTGTGCTCTGGGGCAGAGCACGTCTAAGGAGGGGGTAGTGCTACGGTCAAGACAATGACGGGTGGACCACGCCTGGAGGGGCCTAGATGAGGCTAGAGACTTCTGGACCTGGACAGTCCTCGAAGTGCCTGGAAAGGCCCACCGCCTTACCTGCGCCCGGGTCTAGAAGATTCGGCGGTGGTACAAATAGCGGTCCCCTGAGCCTGGGTGAGTCAGTCTTAATCCGGCTCAACAAGCATCTGGGATGTATCAGTGAACAGTGACAGTGAACAACTCGTGACAGTGTGACAGTGTAGTGAAACTGTGTGTCAATATTGTGATAATCGGTCGGTGGGAAATTAGAAGACTGTAGTTTATATATAATTTATAGTTGTAAGTCTTAGAATAAGTCTAGCCGATTGTAAGTAGTTTATTCGTTAGGAATACCTCATTTTATATGTATACTGTTTAGTAGTTAAGCTAGTAATTCCATTATTATTGTTAATATAGTGGTTAGTAATCCCTTTGTATTTGTGTTTTCTGTATTCAATAAACATCTGTAATTTGTAAACTGGAGTAGTTCATTTCGCACACCCCGTAGCCCGTAACATTACTTTTAACTGACAATCGATGATGAAGACTGACATGTTTCCATTTCAACTAACATAAAATGAATATATATTGTAATAAACATATTTTTAAATAACTTTATTTTCTTAATAATAACAGCACAGAAATAGTAATATACCATTGGAAAGCTAATGATTGTTTTATCTTACACACAAAGTTGTATAATATAATAGAGATTGATAAAAAGCAGATAACTCTAGGTAATTGTTGCTTATAACAAATTGAACTGTTAGATTATTTAATCGAAAGCATATGTTTTATACCGAAAAGCAACTTAATTTGAAAGTTCTTATATTGAATTAAATCGATTCTTCACTTGTAAAAGTTTATATGAAATGTGCTATTTTACGAAAGTTATAAAAAAAAAATCTAAAAATTAACAATCCGATTTATTTTCTAAAACATCCAATTTGTATACTTTCCAACTGTATATATATATATATATATATATATATATTTTATATATATATATATATATATATATGGGTGTGTGTGTGTTTCAAGTTCATTATTCTTGTTAACCTATTTTTAAAATACTCTCTATTTTAGGCATCAAGTTGCAGTTATTACATTTAATTTAAAAATCATTATATCTAAGAAAGCTATTTAAGATAACATTTATAAATCTGCTGGTATATGTTAAAAGAAATATATATATTGAGAGGGTAGAGGATTGACAATCCAGCTTAAGAATGTTTGCTTTGACAGGAGTTAGTGGAGCGGGTAGGTATAAAGACGGAAGGTATCGGAGTTGCCCTATACTCCAGGCTGGCTAACAGTGTTTTCACAACCGGCTTCCGAAAATTATTGAACCGCCTACCCGTTTATTCTGTCAAAACACTGCTCCCTACCGCCTCATGGAAATTCGAAAATCAGGCTTAGGTTGGCATCACATCCCATGGAAAATCTAGTCTAGCTAGTGATCAAGAAGGCCATATAACGTTAAAAGTGAGTTTAAAGAATTATATCTATAAGAATAATTAAAAAGAATAAGTATAATGATTTAATTCTTACCAATACCAATTAATCCCTTTAGAGCATTCTCTAAGCTTGTTTAATCCCACTAGTCTTTTTCAAGGAAACCTTCATTTTAGTCTTTTGTTTTAAATAAGGAGCATGATTGTGTCCTCCAAAAATCGCTTGAAAAAATCCATAACCCCTAAAGCAACCTGTGAAATTATTAAATATGTAGGGAAAGGTAACCTTGAAGAGCGCATTGCGCGGCGTTGATTTGCAAAAAATTAGCAGTGGAGTAAGACGTTGGAAGGAAGAAGAGCTTCGAAGGGCTATAAATGGATTTTCATATGGTCCTACAGAGAGCTCTGGAGTCAAATCCGTTCACAAGTATTCGCGACTTTTTCAGGGAGTGTGGAGTGTTGAAAGGTACTGTTAGTTGCTATCTACTTCCCATAGGGAAGCTGGAAAAAAGCTGTAGACTGGTCCCTCAAGTAATCAGTAAGTACTCCTTAGCAATCAGCTAAAAGGTTTAAAGTTAAAAATATATATGTATGTATCGAAAAATCCTTCTGATTTGAGATTTTATCGAAAGATAGTATCCTGTGATGAAAAGTGGGTGTACTAAATCGCGATCAATCTGATTTTCAGTTTGCTGCAAGGGAGCAAACAAAAAATCCATTATTTGCGTTTTTTGGAATTTTTAAGATGTTATTCCTCTCGGATTTCCTACTCATGGAATTACTTACTCTTTGAATTTTTAACTTTATTACGAAAGATTGTACGCGAAGGTCTTCTCATTTTCCCCGGTCTAACCTAAGAAATGTTTTAAGAACTTCGTGGGTTCAAACTTCTTCCTCATCCAATATGTAATCGGATTTTTTTTGTTTCGATTCATAGCTCATTTTCTTCAAGGGTAAAAAATGGCTAATTTTGCAGACGTTGTTTAACTAGAAAACTAGCAAATTGTTTTATAGTATCGCTTAATGAATCCCTCCAATGTTGGTATTTATATTCAAAATTGTATGGACATTAAGAGCTTTTTCATTCTCATAAGAACTGTCCTGTATATTTTCTGCACATCCCATCCTGACACAGTTGTAATTTCTTGGCAGTGTCACACTAGGAATGCTGAAGTGAACAGCAGTTTGCCGCTGCAAATAAGAATCTTAAGTATGGCGAAGTCAGTATTCTTGCAAATTTATAAGATTTGGTTCTAACAGCAGACAGTTTTTTTCTGAAGTGACGAGCAAATGTTAAGTGTCTGTTGAACTTGATTCTTAACTATAAAAGCTTCCTTAAGATCGATATATTTACATGTTCACCGTAATTATACTTCATTTATAAAACCATGTATTAATATAATTTTTTCAATATATTCAATTATGATATTGGTCCATTATTTTGTTAACGCTTTTGACTATACTCATCGATCACTATAAATGTGCCATTTAAGTTCGGAATGGCGTGATCTTGAGGTTTAAATTTAAGGAGACTATGGATATAGGGAGGATGATGGGAGTTAATGGTTTGGTAAATGTATGATCCTAGAAAGTATCTCCTGCGAGTATGTGGAAGTAGCCACTTTAACTCGCTGTATAAGTGGGTAACATGTGACTTTTTAGATGTACTGAAGACAAATCTTATAGAGATGTTCATGATTCGCTTCAGTCTGTCCTCAAGCATAGTCGAAAGGTCATCATCCACCACACAGCCATGGTCATATTGGAGGAAAACAAGTGAGGATACAAGTAGCTTGCTAGTGGATAGTATTGGGTTGTTTCACATGAAATGTCCGTTTTTATAGTTTCTGAAATATATAAAGGATATTGCAGGTCCTTTTTAGTATACCTCCAAATATGAACTTGGAAACACGCGATTTTCGAGTAATATTTTTGAACGAGTTTAAACTTGGTCATTCAGCAGCTGAGGCCGCTAGAAATATTTGCAAGGCGTATGGGGAAGGGAGTGTTAATGAACGGACTATTCGCCGTTGGTTTGCTAAGTTTTCAACTGGGGATACCGACTTGGAAAACTTGTACTGAGGAAGACCTCCGTCCGTAATAGACAACGATGTCCTCAAACATATAGTAGAAGGAAACCTCTACCAAACAGTTAAAGGACTCTCAGCACAACTAAATGCAAGTGCATCTACCGTTTCCAGACATTTAAAGTGTATTGGGAAAGTAAAAAAGCTCGAAACATGGTTACCTCATGATCTCACTGAGCGGCAGCAAGACCCCATGTTTCAAAACATACTGTGCAAAAATTGAAAGAACTGGGCTACGAAGTTCTTCCGCACCCACCATAATCTCCCGACATGTCTCTAACAGATTGCCACCTGTTCAGGAATTTAGACAACTTCATCAAAGGAAAACTTTTTGAAAATGACGATCAAGTCAATAGTGCGTTTTCAGATTTTGTTTCACTTCAAAGCTCAGAGTTTTTCAGTTCGGGATAAAAAAGTTGGTGTCACGTTGGGAAAAATGTGTAGAAAAAGAAAGTAAACACTTCGAATAAAATTATCTTGTTTTCATATCGTATTTTTAATAAAAATCCTTTACCTTGAAAACGGAAATTTTATGTGGCACAACCCAATAGAAGTAGATGACGGAAACGATGGAATATATGTAATTTATGTCATATTACACTTTATATGGCCTATTCAGTTCCTAATATCTTATCACAGTTACGTGTCTGTCTATGTTACGTTACGAGTCGTTGCAATATTGGAACCTAAATAATTTTCTCTTTTATTATCATTAAGGATATCTTTTTGAATCAATTTTATAAAATATAATTATTACTGCAATGAACTATTTCAGCTTCTCAATGCGCTTAAGAACTGATCAATTTGTTTTCTTTACCAACGTTTCACCAGACAAGATGCCGGCTTCGGTCCTACGTAGGAATCCATAAAGTGAGAGAAAAAAGTAAACACCCTTAATTGATATATTTCTTCAAAACTTCTGGATCTTTAAAATATAATGATATGGATATTTTTTGGAATGTATTAATTGTTTTTGTTTTTTTTAATATGATATGGATTTATGGAATATTTAAGTGAGGTCCAGCGTAGATAATACTCCTCTCTACAGTATTATCAGTCTGTTAATCAGACAATTACCTATTATTATAACTACCTCAGGACTTAATAAGTTTTCCATGTTAAAATATTTTTTAGAGTCTCATTACCCAGCGGGTCGATTAATATTCATGTGAATCATTTGAGGTCTAATGAGATGACGTAGGGCAAGCTTCCCTGGACCAATTATATCTCCTCCCGGGGCTATAATGAGCAGAGGAAAAAATGAGCTCCGAACAATATGAATATAGAAGAGCCATAACATCCCGAACTTGGTCCAAATTATTTCAAGAAATATGGTCTCTGCCCTTGAGGTTATATTTGTTTTACTTATCAGTATTTTTGTCTGAAACCAAAACACGCAAAATCTAATTAAACATTAATAGTTTAATTGTTTTCATTTAAATTAGGTTGGCATCGTTCACAACTTCTATCTCGCTTTACTTTTTCATTCGATAAATAGGTGTGGTCCTGAAGAAGCAGGAGGTGGTCGCGACCCTATAAAAAAAAATAATAATAAAAAATAAGACAAAAATCCAAAAAAATAAAACAAGGTATTATGATATAATATATAGTTGGAAACCGTCTTACCTTCCAACTAAGCGCTTAAGTTTTAAATTTATATGTATACAGACAATGTTTAAAAAAAAAAAAAATTACATTTTCAACCCACATGTGCCCCTCTTACGTTTTTCAACCCTCTAACAAAAATCTGCAAAAACTCTTGTTAAAAAGTACTAAAATATTAATTTAAATGGGAGACTAAGTTCTTCTTTTGTAGTTGTTAAATGGGACTGGTACTACGCATTTTCAGAGCTACATGACTATTTCCTAATCGTAGATGAACTTGTTAAAAAAATAATGGGGTGGCAACACAATAAAAAATGATAGACTTTTACGTAGGATAAGAATGTATCGAATTTGATATTGGTTTTAAGATCTCGCGAGGCCAAACGTATGCAATTTTTTTTTTTACAAAATGTAATTAAATGGGTTTGTGGTAAGGCTAGAATATAAAAGAAAAGTATTTAGTTGGTGTCATTTCTCCTGAAACGTAAAGCTTAGAATCTGCTAAACTATACGGATGTTAAACTAACTTGGTAACTCACTTTGAAGGATGAACAACGCCTCACGGTTTTCGAGAATAATGTTTACGAAAAAATGATGGACGGAAATGGATGAGGCCAAATGAAAATATGGAATTACAGAGCTTGTATCTACAGTCTTTGTCATAGAAATTGCATAATTCAATGAAAATAAATAATCAAAAATTAAACAAGTTTTTAAAAAATACTGATAACCAAAGAAATAATACTTTATATTGAAAATTAAAGGAAAGCAAATAAAAATCAATGAAAAAAATATAGACGTTTAATTTTAATCATTGTGAATATAATTAGCTGACCATTTATTTACACATCTATTTTAGTTCCTTTATATGTTTTAATTTGACACCTCTAGCCAAATAAGTTTAAAAATAGTGTATTTAATCTTATTGTAAATTGTATTTCTTTTGTATCTTTTTAGCCCTGATGATGATCCACAATGGGGGTCGAAACGCTGTCATAAAATAAATGGTTGAAACTACCTAATTGTTTCATTCACTGACCGGACTTATTCCTCCCATTAAAGAAGTTTCAGTTCCATAGTAAAATTAATTATAATATTATTTTTTAATACTATGACCATTGTTGCTTTTGTCACCGATATTTTTCGTGAAAATTGTTCTACTTCCAATACTAACCAAGAACTATATAAGGTTATTTTATATTATTATTATTTTTTTTTTTGTAATTTCTTATTTCATTAAGCGTATGATATAAATTAGTAGGTCAAAACCCTAAACTATTCGATTGAATAAAATTCATTAACATAAAAAATTAAAATATAGGAAATGCAGTTTATATGACCACGACTGTATTTACTATTAATGAAGTTGTAGAATCGCTGCGGCTCAAATAGGAATCGAAAGTTGGTAGGCTTGGTAAAGAACGAATTGGTAAAAAGTTAATATGCGCAGAACTAACAGGTACCCGTCCTAGAGTCAGGCCGAGGCGTATGTGGGAGAATTGTGTCAAGTCGGATTTCGGGGACTTGGCTTGGACGATAGCCAATGGATTGAGCTATGTAGGGGAAGGTTTGTGGTATCGGCATCGGGGTTCACTAAGTATAGTGTTGTTTATCAGGATTGACTCACCGACAATTTGTAGAAGCAATTATTACAACATAATTACAAATTCTCGTTTTAAAACAGAGAAGGTGATATAGAGTGGGGAAGGGGGAGGAGGGGGGGAGAGGGAATGCAACAAGATAAAGGATTTTTTTATTGATTCTAACTTCTAAACTTTAAACATATACTTCATACCAGGAGGCAAGCGAACCCAGCACCAGATTTAATTTATTTATATACATGAGCAACTTCTCATTACGCATCACTTATCATTTCCTCAGATAAAAAGACTCAATACCAAAAAGAAAAACTCAATTCAATTCATGGGTATTTTGCATTTGATTTGATAAAATTAAATTTGACAATGTTAGATTTATAAATAATTTAGTATATAATTATTTTGTATCAGGTAAACAGGGTTTAACTCTCAAAAGGTCCCAGATGTGAATTACCTAATGATAAAGGTCCTACTTCAAAAAAAGAAGCCGGTACATTTTTTTTTTCTAATATCATTTTGATTTTAGGAAATATTCGTGTTCTCGTTTCAGGAACAATAAGATATAAAAATTAAAATAAAAACAACTATACTAAAGAGTGATTTGAATCGGCGACCTCAAGAGATCTCCAGGACGAAGATATTCCATGGAAAGATTATTATCTGGAGAATTAATTCGAAGGTTCTCTTCCATTTTAGAATTTCTTTTCGGCGCCGGTTCTTAAATTAACTACCTCGGTAGGATGAGAAATACCTAGGGACCGCATTATCACCTCATCCAATCGCTTTATCAGTTCCTTAATTTACGTCCCCTTTGTTTTCTTTCGAGTCTACTTTTGTTTCTTTGATCCTTTATTATTAATAAAGTTATGTGAGCCATAACAAAGAGAGATAGGTTGCATCTATCTGAAGGGAATTCAAATTTATAAAGTATTGTTAATTCAGTCTATAATTATTTTCCTTTTCTGATTTTTTTTTTTTTTTTTTTTTTTTTTTTTTTTTTTTTTTTTTTTTAACGCGGTATTTTTATGTTTCCGTTTCATTCAAAGAATCTTTGAAATTGAGAATCACAGAAATATCTTTTTCTTACGAAAGAAAAGAAACTACACAGTTTCCTAGTATACGACTAACATGTGTATGGATATGCAAATTTAAAAGCCAACTTTCTAGCCAAAGGTCTATAGTTTTTTTTTTTTTTTTTTAAATAATATAAGGCAATAATAATCTCTCTATCTACATATTTAAAAATAAATCGCCTTTTCGTTGGTCATCGCATCACACGTGAACGGATTGAATGATTTCACCAAGTTGTGCTTAAGACAGGACATGGTCTGTCGGTTCAGCTAGTAATAAATAAATTGTAAAACGTGGGGTCACCCGTGGTGTAGTGGCTAGCGTAACAGCCTTCTATGTTCAAGGATGCAGGTTCGAAGCCGGCAGATGGCCCTCTTATTTTTCAAAGGGAGTCAAAAATCTTCCGTTATGCCATCTTCAGAAGGGGACGTAAAATGGTGATACCGATCCTGTGCGATGGTTGGTACTCGGTCGGTATTTAGACTCCCGATGTAGCCATCGCCCGATTAGTCACAACATATATGTATATATATGTCTTACCGAGACACCAATAAAGTAAATAAAATTAAAAAAAATAAAACCTATTTATATATACATAAACAAACGAAAAAAATCGGCTATAAAATAATAGAGCTGAACAATTTCCAATAAAATAAAATAAATAATTTATTCTATAACTCTAGGATTTTTGAAAAAAATGAATGATTTTGTCTTACATTGAAAGTGGGATAGTCTATTTACAATTTTACATTTACTGTGCGTCTCTTTGGAATGCTAGAAGGTGTTGGAAAAGATGTGATTTGAATGAGAAAAGCGAAGAAGCATGACGAATATGATTAGGTAGGGAGTTCCAGAGGGATGCAAAGCGGATATAGAAGGAATTATCAAAAGATTTAGTTCAGCGGGTAGGAATGTAAAGATCAGAATGGGATGATCTGAATAGAATTGAGGATTTGAATAGAAGTATACTGTGAATGTATGGAGGATGTTGAGAGTTAATGACTTGGTAGAGGTATGTTCCGAGGAAATATTGTCTACGTATAGGAGGTAGGAACCACTTCAATTCACTGTGGCGATCAATGGGTCACTGGTGACTTCTGGAAGGTACCGAAGATGAATCGGAAACAGATAATTTTGGAGTGTCAAACAAAAAAATAAACATTAGTTTTGCCAACCTCTTTGTCTACCTATTGGTCTATTTTGGTTTGACCTTGCGAAACGTTTCTGATCCTTATGCGTATAATAATTAACAACTACCTGTCAAAAAAGATAAATATACAAAAAAAAATTATATTTGTTAGGAAATGACATTTATTTATTGCTCTCTAACCCAAATTACAAAAAATATAGTTGGTGCATCAGTGATAAAATGAAATAATGCTGTGATATTCTCTACCACTTTATTTAAACCTCTCAAAGCTTTAAATCCTTATAAACTTTTAGTTGGGTGTTGTTTGATATGGGCTCCATACCAGGAAACTACAAGAAAACTATTACCTGAGAAGGGTATATAGAGGGGAAAAATAAATTTATAAACTTTAAGAAAGTTAGAGTTGAAAAAATATTAAAGAATTTCATTGACTATCGATGGGAATAAGTGTTTCAGATTATAAATCTAACAATAAAATAATTATATACAATCCATTTTTCCAGTTACTTTTGTCCATTTTTCATCACCTTATACAACTTTGTATATGAGTTCATCCTTTCTAAAATCTTTAGCTTACTAAAGCATTGTTAAACATCTAATACTATTCTTATGTCCAAAACAAAAAGTTCGCCAAAAACATATCTCGGCTCTTTTCTCCTTTGCTTAACAATTTTTTTCATCTTGTATAATGTACATATTTTTTATCAATGACATGGTTAATGTTAAATAAATACAATTTTGATTAAAATTTAGAGCCATTTTTAAGAAAATCATAAAATTTGCTTTATGGTACAAATTGGCTCTCCTGGTTCTGCTGCTTCGTTGAAAAAGTTACTGTAAAATTCCAGTCGCACACGCTTCTAGAATATTAAATTTCAGTCCAAATATTTTGGGCTACAACTCATTGATTTTGAGCATATATACCACATACAGAGATACACTCACAGACGAATGAATGAATGAATGAATGCAAAATAATTTTTATTCTGGAACATTTCGTTCGCTAAGAATAATATACAATGAACAGAGGAAGTCCTATTCGTCTGGCTTCTTTTATAATTGTAAGTCAAGTAATTTATATAAGGTTAATATGAATAAAAGATATAAAAACAAAACAAATGGATAACAACATCAAATGAATTTAGTTCAGTATTACCAGAGTCTAGATTTATTACATGCGTTCGGAAAATTGATTTTAGAGGAGGTGGTTAAATATTTGGTGTTTGAATGTGATTAGAGATGATACTTTCGGAGGTAGATGGGTAAAGAGTTCTAAAGTATGGTAGCACAGATAATGAAGGACTTTTCATAGGATGCTGTTTTATGAGAGGGAAGGTATAGATCGTTGTGTTGGAATCTTGTATTTAGGGTGTGCACGGAAGAGCGCGGGGTAAGGAAGTCAAAGATATAGGAAGGTTTTCTGATTCGCAAGGATTGAAATAGGAAGATACCATGTAGGTATTTTCTTCAGGTTTCGGGATAGAGCCACCTTTGACTAGAATACTAGTGTAAGACTGTTTGTGACTGTTTTAAGAGGCCGTACATAAATCTTATAAACCTATTCAGTAATCGTTTTAACCATGCATTGTTTTGGCCACTGAGTCCCCCATATACTAGGCATCCGTAGTCAAAGTGGGGGAGTATGAGGGAAGATACTAAGAGAGAAAGGGCACTTCTAGGAAAAGTCACAGAAACGTAGAAACTGTTTGAGAATAGAGATCATTTTGCAGCACTAGGTCATTTGGACTCAGAGGATCCTAAAACGTGCTTTTCTGGTAAAAAACAAACAAACTGGAATTCGAAATTTTCACTATCCCAATTATTCCTCTTTAAATATTTTTCATGTTTACATAAGTGAAATTAAAAAAAAACTACTCTATTTGTGTTTTTTTTTTTTTTTTGCGAATTGCACTGTTACGTGCTGAAACGTATCTACCTGCTTACAGTTGTTTTAGCAGACAATATGTTTTTGTTGGAACTATGACGTCTCGTCATCGATTGGACTAAACGGTAAAGCCGTTGCTGAGTTGTGATTAGAATACATTAAGGAAGAGAATATTGAGCAGAAGATGGTTGTGCCTTTATCGAAGAAACACTCTGGGATAATAATACTGGTTACGAGTGGCCTATGGGCGGTAAGACGGTCTAATAAATAGCTGTCCAGGTAAATACCGACACTTAGCCAGGGCCCGCTCTGTATTCCGATGGTTAGGGAAACCTAATTGCTTATCATATCTCCTTCCCCGCCCCCTCCTAAATATGGTTAATCACACGCTCTAGGACCCTGCTAATGCAATAAATGCTCTCCTGGCGACCTCATGTCGCGGGTTCTTGAGGGGTCCTCGGTCGTAATACTTACGGTTTGCAGTCCATATCCTAACGTTCAAAGAAACTAAATCACCGAATTCGGAACAGAATGAGGCACTAATGGCCGAGGAACTTAGAACGTTGTCATCTTAACTAATCCAATTTCAAACGGCGCAGTTTTGAATCCGACCTGGACAGATAGAGATTTATTTATTTATCTGCCCTTAGTTCTGTAGTTTGTGTTTAAAGGCGGAAAACCCATAATATCATTAACGCTCTTAAGCTAATCTTGATCATGATATTTATTTATGGTTTTCATTATATTTGGGAAAGGTTTAAGAGATATTTATATATTTTTGTATAAATTGGGCCACTTTTTTGATTCTAAAAAAAAAAGTTTTTACTTAAAATAAAAACCAACTTTTCAGGGCATTTCTCCCATCTTCAAAACCAGTCTATTGAAAATGTTCCTATCTTTCTATACGGCCATCCATTTCATCGTAAATTTCGTCATATATATTATAAAAAATAAATTAATAGGTTAAGAGTTTTAAAATTATAGAATTGAAGGAACTGCCCATGAGCTTTGTTCCCTCGCTTTATATATATATTTTTTTTTTTAATGGATAAGTGAATATTTCATATTTGTTCTAAAAAATGTACGTAATTTTTCGTAAATAAAATATAATTATATTATGTATACATTTTAATTTAATAAACACCACGGTAAGATTACTAGTTTTTGAAAATGACACATACAAAAAATTATTGGACCAATTTCTAATTTAAGGCTTTCATAATAGAATTCCAATAAAGGTTTTAAATATTAAGGCGTATTAAAAGTTTATAACACAAGAATTTTATTCGACTTTTTTAAACTTCCTCTGTCCGGAAAACGTTTAAAACATTCGTTTTATTATACAAAAAAAAAATTAAATATGAAAATATTGAAATCTCTTGTTCTGCTAAATTTATCTCATTTTCATTGCAGAATATTGTTACTTGTATAATTGATGATCTGGAAATATTTATTTATTCGAAAATCAGAACGAATATATCTTTGTGGTCTCATAACAAAAATCAATTTAAAAAATGGCAGTTGTAATAAAATGTAGAACTTCGTTTTGTGATTTATTTATTCTATGTAATTGCTAATCCTTATATTTATGTCAAAATAAAATTAGTTTAGTTTATTAAATGTATGGAATATGATTTTTTTTTTTTTTTTTTTTTGTACATACCACGTTTTATACTAGTTTGTGTTTGTTTTCTATCTCTCATAGTTGAGTAAAAATATTTCATATTTGAAATGGCCAAATAAATCGCCGAATTGGCAAATAGGAATGGTGAAAAACTGTAAGACATCTGTTGCCCTGAAATAGAAAAATTTTGTACTCCATCAGACCGGATCAGCTGGTAAGCAATCCTGATAAGTGATTTACCACAATTGATTTCTTTGCCAATTTTCTACTGAAGCTGGAGAGAAATTTATCAGATTTATACGGAATGACAGAAAATTTCAATTGGTTATCGAAAGATCGCCACATGGAGTCTGTATAGCCTGCAAGCGTGCAATAAGATTAGTGCTCTTACTCATTTCATGTACGTTTTAGCAGAATAGTTCTTGAAGAATCTCTATGAAAAGGTGTGTAGTTGAGCGTAGAGTTGTAAGTAATGTGTCCATTAACAATTATGACAGATGTTGCCGTCTTACTGTTGTCATGTCCTTTCATACCGTTACCAAAAAAGTACCGTATGATGAGATTCGTTTCAGAGGACTATGGAAGAATTAGTCTGTTAGTGGGGTCATGGTTGAAGTCGAGGAATGATCCTAGACAATCTTCAGTAACTTTCAAGGTCCTCTTTAGGAAAATAGGTAGTTTTGGAAAACTACACGTTATTTTCCGTTAAAATAGCTATGATGTTGATATGCCTTTAAAAGGATTTTAGGGATAATATATTTTAAGATTAGGCTTAAATATTAATAGAAAAATCTATGTTTTTTTTTTTTTGTTTTGTTTTTTATGCCGTAACTATTTAAGAAATATCACATCAAAGTATAATGTTTTAGTTGAAAAATAATGTTTTTCCCATGATGTTGTTAAATTTTCACCTTTTAAATTTTAATTTTTATATTAATTTTTCTAGTGATAGAATACAATATGTGAATGTGAAGAAAGATTATTATAATATACATGATAATGACTTATAAAGAAACAGACCAATAATAGCCCTTCAATTTTCAAGGTCGCTTCGAATACATGGTGGTAGTTTAAATATTTTATTTTAATATTCCTATTGTAATTGCTCTACTTTAATCTAACCATTTTCGGGATCCCAATCTATTGGTATTTAATAATATAATATTTAAAAAGGAGCCGAGCGGCTAACGCAAGTGCCACAGTGTCTTTTAGCTCTGGTAATAATCTCCCGACCTCAACTCAGAGGTTAATCTCTCCCCAAGCCAGATTCTGAGAAAACACCTGTAATATTTTCGAATTCTAGTTTTCAGCGGAAATATTCGTTTTAGTGTCCCTTGAGTCAAGATAATTAAGTCTCCTGAAAAGGTATTTGTGTATGTAAAATAGTGTAAATGTAAAGTAGTGCGAAAACGAAATTTCATATTTTAGGAGCGCATATGCCTAAGATGTCACAATAAAAACTTTTTCAACAAACTCACTGAACCAGAAGAGCCTCTTTAAACTTTTTTTTTTTTTTTATTTATCTTTTTTCGATTTTCTCAAAAATTAACCGTTTCTTCTTGTTAGCATTGATAAAGGAACAGTTAAATATACACGTGTAAAGAATTTGATAACTAAATAAGCAGGATAAGAGGAAAAATTTTTTTTTTAGTTTTTTTAGGAATTTTGTTTTTACATACAAATTGTAATATATATTGAGAAAAATGTTATCTGATATAAAAAGTTGTAAAAGGTACTTCTAAGTAACGAATAGGGCATAAACTTCTGTGATTATCGTACATAATTTTATACTTTTATGTTAATTAATCTAAAATATATGTTTCTAAGGAAACTGAACCTAATTCTTTAAACTTTTTTACTTTCACCTACCAGAACTCTAACAGTTCTAAATCTATTTTACAACCAAGGTAAGGTAAAGTCGTGTGTTGCTCGCACCAGATTTTTTTTCACCGATTTAAAGGAGGCTTTTGATAGAATCGAAAGAAAATCATATAGAGTAATACGTGTACTAAACTAAATGTGGATAACACTATGATTTTCGTACATGATAATTTTTATTGATTGATTATTTATCCTGAAACACGTTTTTCCATCGAAGCATAATGTATTTGTTTAACCTTTTATCAGCTCCAACTATATCTCAAATTTCTTAAATTGATTTAACAACGAAGGTAAGTGAATGTCTTGTGCACGCGCCCAATTTTTATTTGTCTTACCTCCTTTTTCCTTCCCATGTCTGCGCCCATGCTAATGTTTATTTTATCACTGCTCAAAATGTTGGTGTTTCTTTCAATCCTGCAGAATTATTGTAGTTAGGCAAATTAGATATTTAATTAATATTGAATAGTCTAGTGGTTTGTTTAATTCCCATAAGAACGAACAAAATAGTGCTGCCCAACTTAATTGGGTTGCTATAACACAACTACGGATGATTCCCAATAGGGCTATTTCCAACAATAAAATTTCAAAACTAAATTATAAATACAATTTTTTTCTTCCTTTCCTACTTTAAAAAAGAAAAGACTACGATGCGCTGATTCTTTAGAATCAATATATGGTAACACTGACCATACACGGCAATCTTCGCAAGAACAGGAAAATTTTGGACGAGGCTGACTTGGCAGGCCATTGAGCCTTGGGCCTGAATGGCGACTCATTGATAGCCCGGAGACGACAAGATATACTGCCCCCGAACGGACAATGAAGGACGATATTTCACTGGCCGCGGAGGAATCCGAGAAATGTTAAATTAATTTACATAAGATAATTAAATATGCGCATAGCTTAGAAGGCTGGTTTGGGGCACCCCCTACCGGCCCTCGACAAAAAATATCCTTGACTATTCATGAGATTGTAAAGCACAAGAAGCAAGGAGGGCCAATTAGGCGGAGAGGATACTCCTAATATCCTACAAGGCTACGACGATACTCTCCGCTAGTGTAACCCTCAATATCTCTTCTTAATTGGGCTCAAGTTGTTCAACAAATTCTGGAACCGAATCCCAATCAGGTGGGACATACTCCTTTGACAAAATTCTACAAATGGCCTACAGGTTAAACTTGCCTGATGTATTCCATCCAGGTGCCTAGGAATTTCGGGTCTCTGTTTCTTGATTTATTATTCTGTTTTTCATTCGTTTTTTTTTTCCCTAAATGAAAACGAAATAGTGAATTATAATACTACAAGCAAGATTCTAAAACCTAAGGCTTAGGTTCGTAAGCCTTTGATAATATTCCTTTAAAACTTCAAAACTATTAGAACTTCAAGATTTCATTAAACCTTGTATACAGCGCGAAAAATAAATTTTAAAATAGAACGAAATAATAATAATACCCAACTCCTTACTGTTATTTATTTTGTTCTTATTTATTTATTTTTAAATTTTTATTTTAGGTATTTTTTCTTTCTTATAATTTTGAAATTATAAGTTTTCCTTCATTATTACAACTATTGTTTTTTTTTTTTATTTAGTTATATTTATTAATATATATTTATTTTTATTATTTAAATTTAATTTAATTTTTTTGTTTTATATTTTCACAAAAGCAATAATTAAATCGTTTCATAAAGATCTTATATATATAAATATATATATATATATATATATTATATATATATATATATATATATATATATATATATTTATTTATTTATTTATTGAGTTATATTACATTCTGTTGCATATGGAACAATAACAATAGTGATATGAGTTTACATTCATAGCATATTTACAAAAATAAAATAATAAATGAAAAAACAAAAGAAACACTGGAAAAAAGAAAGAAAACAAAAAGTAATAATAAATAAATGAACATCTGAAACACGAGCAGTAAAGATGTGGGAACGATAATAACCATTAGTAGATTATTGGCTATATAATCAAAACAATTACAACTAAAAAACAATTTTAGAATTTTTTTTTTAAAAAGAACAACATACGATTAAATAAACTTACAACTCGGTACGGAAATTTTAAATAAAGTAAGTGAAGGTTTTTTTAATTTATTTAAAGAAGTTTAAAACTGTACTGATTCAATACAAGTAAATATGATTGATATAAGATTAAGATTAAGATTAAGACACATCATTGTTCTGTGAAGAAACCACCCATTAGTAGAACTCCAATGTCCAATTTATGGTAAGAGGTCTCTTGGCCATCTTCTTTTAAGTCGCCTGGTTGGATTGTCAGGAATAGATGTTGAGGAGAGGTCACGGATTAGTGGGTTTGAGTGGGCAGGAAGTTTGATCTCGATCGGGCTGTCTTCAACTAATGTGATATTTAGGTCTTTATGGATGATTTTATTTGTATGGAGCATTAAGGATTTTCCGAAGGACTTTGGATTGCAGGGATTGGATGCGAGAGGAATTTGATGGCTTAGTGGACCTACATAGCTCAATGCCGTAGGTCCAAATATGCCTTATAATGTTTATATAAATGAGTTTTTTTTTTTTTTTTTAGTAAATAGGAAGTTTTGAGCGTTTGTCGAGTAAGTGTTGTAGTAATCGGTATTTACGAGCAGTTTCCTGTCGTTTCAGTCAAGTATGAGGGTTCCATGTAAGGACATTCACCGCTGCTGTCTAGAATATATTGTCTACATATTTTGATATATTCTATATTAATTAATTTTTTTATGTCTAGATTTTGTAAAAAGATGAATAAAAAAGTGTTATTTACTTAACTCTATCGAAGTTATAAATAGCTTAAGGGCTCGTTATTTTCTTTTTAATGGTTGTGGTTTATCCTGGCTCCACTTCTGAACTTAATATACACATACAACTTACCAACAGACAAAAGCTTCCTAACTGCGACATATGCCGACGACGTTGTAGTTATCACGAGAAAGACAGATCCTACAGAGGACATTATGACTTTATAACATAACTTAAACAATGTACAAAACTGATGTAAGAAATGGAAACTATAAATTAACCATGACAAGTCCCTACATGTTACATTTACCCTTACACCTGTTAAATTTACCTGCCCTTCAGTTTACATAGACAATCACCCTTTACCGCACAGATACAGTACTTGGGTACTTATACAGGACTAATTTTTGATAAAAGATTGACATTGGGCCCACACGTCAAGACATAACGTAAAACTCTAAACTTTCGACTCAGACTATTATATTCGATACTACATAGACACTCTAAATTACGCATTAGACAGAGGCTTAACGTATATACTTATTAACTAAAACCTATATAGACTTACGCTTGCCAAATTTACGGACCAGCTAAAAAGACAAACATTAAAAAAATACAAACCTTTCAATCCAAATCTTTAAGACTAGCAACGATCTCTCCGCCGTATGTTTCAAGCGATACCCTTCTTACCGACTTAGGTATTCCAACTATTGTACAACAAACCACATACGATTGACTTACAAACGATTTCACGACAAACTACATGGACACGTTAACAAATTTGTTCAAAACATAGCTACAACTGACATACCTAATATAACTCGGCGTAGGCTGAAAAAGAGTTGGATGAGGGACCTCCTGACCTGAAAATGCATTTCTGCTTAATGTAAGGAGGATTCACCAATGGATGCTGTCTCCCTCATGTCTAAACATGCCATGTTTTGCATATTTGAGAAATACAACCCACTTGCTTCTTGTATTTATTTTACAAGTGCAAATAAAGTTATTGGGTTCAAAAGAAAAAAAAAAATGTCAATGTAAACGAAAACCCAAATTTGAGTTCAAAATGATTATGAATCAATATAATTAATATGTTTTGTTTCAACTTCCTTATAAATTAATTCGTGTAAAATAATTAATAATATTAAATTTTGTTGAATGATATATAATTTCTTTCATCAGCTCCTATTTTATTCAGGATTTTTTGAATTATCATTTTCTATTTTTGGAATATTCTATTTCAATATTTGAGACGTTGACTTCCAAAAGGACTGTATCCATTCTAGGAAATTTTACAGGAAGCGCCAAAATCACAAAATGATTTAGAACGAAACTAAATGTGTAATTAGTATCTTAAGAAATTAATATTATTTCTAAATTGCGTTATTAAATGACTTGAGTGTTCATTAGATACAATCGAATTTAAGATTTAGATAAAACTAAATGAGGAGAAAATAAATTTGTAAAAATATCAATTTCGTAAAAAATGTCCTTTAGTACCTTTTGGAAATCAACTTCTCATTTCATGACATCCAGGGCTAATCACAACGTTTTTGTATTGCATTGATAATGTATTATTTCGTCCGTCGAATATTTTTTTATTTTATTTATTTATTGTAATTTACAACTGTATTAAAGAACACAATAAGTAAATATGAGGAATGAAAAAAAAAAAAAAAATGTCATGAAAATGTCTTGAGAAAGAACTACCAAGTGGTATCACTTCACTATTTTAACTCAGTAGGTCCCGAGGCCACCTTCTTTTCAGTCGCCTTGGAGGATTATCTGGGATATCTAAGGAAGATAAATTACGGACAAGTGGATTTGTATGGGCAGGGAGTTTAGAATGAAAAGAGGAGTATCTATCACGGGCTATGTCTGCAACAAATGGGATGTTAAGGTCATTATGAATGAGTTGATTTGTAACAAAATAAGGAGCATTCAGGATTTTTCGAAGGATTTTGGACTGTAAGGACTGGATGCGGGAGGAATTAGATGGTTTCGTAGAGCCCCAAAGCTCGATTCCATACGTCCAAATAGGTCTGATAATAGTGATGTAAATGAGTCTTTTGTAATATACTGGAAGTTTTGAACGTTTGTCTAGTAAGTGTTGTAGTAATCGATACCTTCGAGCAGTTTCTTGTCGTTTCAGTCTTGTGTGAGGATTCCAAGTAAGGCGCTTGTCAAGGTGGAGACCTAGGTATCGGATTTGCTCAACAGGAGTAAGGGTAATGTTATTAAAGGATACTGGGGGGCAGGAACTCATCGGTTTGCGACGAATGAATAAATTAAATATCACCAAATTTATTTAGCACATATATAGTTCTTGATTAAATAGCATGTTAATTCACTAACGATATATATTGCTAAGCCATTGCTAATATGATGTACATGTATATTGAAGTGCTGCTATACGTCTTCCCTTTAAATTTAGAAATAATGTAAGAGGAAGAATGTATAGATCGTATATGTCACGAAATATACATAGACTTTACAAGAACAATCTATATATTGAAGAAAATAATGTAATATTGCATGAAAAGGACAATAAGAAATCCCAAAACCATGAAGTGTAACAATATTTAATTCAATAATGGGGCATAAGGAATGGACGAGATAGGGAACCATTAAAAATAATGGAAATACAAATAGAGCAACACCTGGGAATAATTTAAGATTTAGAGGCACAGCGGGGTCGGAAATCAAACCCTGTTCGGGTTCGACTTCAATGTGTAGTAATAGGTTCTGATTCAGTTCCTCTCAGATTGGAAATGTTTTATCATTATTTCACGTATATTTATCATAAATTTTGTTTAGTAAATATCAGCCTATGATTGAAGGGAATCAAGTTTTGTCTACAGTTGGGTATTATTTTTCGCAGAATAAATAAATAGAAAATGCCTTAGAAACCGCTTAAACAGTTCTGTATTTTCATTCATAAATAAAAATTAAACAAATAGGTGCCAATTTTTTTATTTGTTTTTATTTATTCGTAATTGTGTAAACTAATCACCTTCAGGCAAATGACAAGTTCTAATCACATTTTGATTCATAAGCTGGCTGTATGTTTTTTAGATAAAATACAATAAAATTGTCGACCATTGATAGAAAAATTATACTTCAATCAAACTAGCACATTTAAACATGGTTTCAAAGATCAAAATTTGACAGTCGTGTTGGTTATTTATTTAAATTTTGAGGAAAATGATAATGAAGCTGAAGTAAAAAAAAGTTATGTTGTTACACCCAATATGATGATAACTGGTGTACTGATAGCATGTGTGTTAACTCTCGAGTTTCCCATCATATCAAAAAAAAACTGGCAAAGAAAACATATATTACCTATCATAAGTACTAAAACATACTAGATGTCTCACTCATGTCTCATCCGTAGTTTTTACTTTCTCAATGACTTAGAAATGGCGACACAGTCGCTGTTTACACTTTTGTAATCTGGAATAGTAAGAACGCAAAAGTTCTAGTAGTAAGTAATTTTTGCTATTGTTGCACTAATGAGTTAGTCTCTTATATTTTATAGGTCGTATTTTTTTTTTTTGTCTTTTTAGTTCAACAAATCATATTTATGAAATAATACTACGTCAATGAATCAGTACAATTTATTTTATAGTTAAGCATAGATTTAATTTTTATTATTATTTTAAATTATTTGAGTGACATATCAAATTATTCCTGTAATGTTAATATAAATCATTAACTAACATTTTTCATTTAGCTTCGTTATTGTCTTTATATTTGTAATATTGATAGCTAATAGTTATTTTCATTATTCACCTTTTTCTGTTTGTATTTTCTTTAAACAAATTTATATTTTATATATAACATTTACATTCTTGGTTATTTTTATGCTTGATTGACACAATAAAGATTTTTACTTTATTAATCTATATCATACATTAAATATTTAAAAAAAAAAAAAAAAGTAATTTATCATTAAACTACAAGAAAATACTCAAATTTATCTTTGTTTAAAAGTTAATTTCTCACAATTATAATTAAATTAAAAATGTAAGTGTTAGGAATATGTATGTGGAATTTGAGAATTTTTCATAAAATCTTTGATTTTTTGACATAGTAACTATCCTAACATTATCACGGATATAATTCATTCTTTTTTCATTTTTTTTTTTTTAAATTCCATTTAGGCTACATTGCTCATAAATATCAATTTATTTCTTTAAAAAAATTCCTTCACCACTACAACCCATGAAGAGCTTTGGGCTCAGTGCATGTAGAGATTCGTTCTGTTTCTAGGCCGACGGCCGTGCAATGAGGTGATTTGGCCGAGATCATGCTCAGCCGCCGGTGTTTTTCCCCATTTTGAAGTACCCACTTGATTGAGGCTGGGTGTGCCCCAGGAGAGTCTCCATACCCCAGGACCGCCTTCCCGGATGAAATAACAGAATAAATAATACTCCGCCACAGCCGGACTCGAACCCAGGACCGGAGCACAGTAGACTAGTACTCTACCCACTAGACCACGCCGCTCCCCAATTTATCTCTAATAAACAATATATTATATGGTTTAAATATGGCAGTTTTTGTTTTATATATTTATTTAAATGTAAACTACGATTCATTGGCATGGTACAGAGGTATGGAGAAAACAACATATGGTGGTTATAAAACATAATATTTTTCCTCCTTCAACAGTTCTTTCAATCTCTGTAGTCTGTTCAATTAAAACAAATCCATTTAATATTTTAATTTCTCTATTATAAGTTATTTACTTATGCTTATCTTAATTTATTCAACTGCAATTAATACTACAAGGTCAACGAGATCGTTAATATGACCGGGAACTAATTTGTTTTTAATTACTGAGTTATTAGCTTGATTTTTTTATTTATTGAAGAAATATAACGTTTCACCAGTTTAATATTGAGAAATTAACGTCCGCGAGGAAAAATGCCTTAATTAATATATTAACTTAAAGCATATATTTTTTTTTAAATTTCCTTCTTATGTATTTATTTCTGTATATTAGATTATAAGTTACTAGAATATATAGTGCAAACATGGGTAATTTCTAAAGTTTCATTCCACACTTTTGTACGATACAATTACGAGCGAGATTGCATATCATTGGCCCATGTTCAATTCCCATCAAAGCATATCCCACTCAATTTTCCAAGGATTTTTCACTTAATCCTTCTGATTGCTATTGACCCAATTGCCTCACCGACAAATGATCCCGATTAAGCAGTCCTTAGTTACGCTGAGAGCTTGTAGTCTAATCTACCGTTTAATAGTTTGCGTCAACGCTATGGCAACCGGACGTTAAACTTGCTCTGTGTGCCTCCCATCGAGGAAATTAGGATAAAAACCAACGACGCGAAAGGTCTCCTCGTGTCTTGACCGTGGAATGTCAATTTCTACCGAGACGAAGAAAATTAGGTGTAAATGAAGGAAAATAAATTAGTCCTAAGAAAGTTTTTCGTATCAAACGATACTTTTTCCAAAATTCTAATAAAGCTTTAGTAGTTTTTCACAAATTTTCGAAGCAGCACATACATTTGACAAAATTGAAGGAATATTATGAGTTTAGACAATATTTTAATATTTCACTTTTGAAACATTTTCTAGCAGAACCAGTTTTAAGATATCTTATGAGCCTTGTCCTTTTCAAATCCTCAATTACAAAGCAGTGGCAACCAACATAGAAAACCAAGCTGCAGGAGGCCTTGACTCTACACGAGTACTAGCGCCATGGTTATGAATGTTTTTTTATTCTCACTTACCTATATATGTAATAAGGGAAAGTATTGCGATCGTGAAAATTTTCGAATCCCAGTTTACAACGGAAATATTGATAATGATCAGCTGAGTCTTAATGACTCAGTCGCGGAAAAAATTTAGAAATAAACTTATCTCATAAACAAAATTGTGGAATGTAATGTAATGTGAGTAATAGAGCATAAACTTAGGTGATCTTTGTGCATAAATAGCAATTTTATTCTGTTGTTATTTAATCTAAAAGATAAGTTTCCAAAGAAATTTAATGTAGTTCTTAAAACTTTTTTTAACACTACCTTAATTTAAAAGATCTTAAATTGTTTTAAACAACGTCGTGTTTTGCGATCACCAGATTTTTTTATTTTATGTTAAAAAAAAAAAAAACTGTATGTCTATAACCTATGAAGGTCTTGATGGGTTCAGTACGTAGTGTTTCTATGCGAACGGTCGTGCAATAAGGTGATTACTTATGTGAAAAAATGTTTCAAAAGTGAAATAATACAATACTAAGTTCGTTTTAGAATAAAAATATTTGGCTGTAAAATAAATTCTTAGCGTTTTTCAATATTTCAATTTAATCCTCTCAGTGTTTATAAAATCATGTTTACTTAGTCAGTAATGTTTAGATATTTAAAAAAAAAAATACTAGTTAAGGTGTTTTTATGCAATAGTTTTAACCGAGATTTCTTATCTTGAAGTGGTATTTTTCTTGCTCAAAATGGAAGATAAAAAAGTTCATTTTCGTCATTTAATGATTTTTTATTTCCGAAAAAGAAATAGTTGTGATTGTGTATATAATGTTTATTTACTTGTCAACTGTCTGTTTATTATTATTTATTTATTTTTTGTATAAATGTGAATTTATTTATTTTCTATTTTATGTAATTTGACTATAACATTATTTTCTGTATATATTGAATGAATATCACTATTGCTATTTTTAATTTTGAAACAAATTGTAATATATTTCAATAAATATTTAAAACGGAATGAAAAATCCACTGCACTTATTTTTGAAACCAATACATTACATCCTGCTGTCTTCGACAGTTTTCTACATCTTTTCAACCGATTCTCAACAACTAAATTATATTCTCAGTACTTTTTGTAAAACCCATTTTTGAAAATTTGTATTAAAAAAAAACTTTTTACGGGCAACACAGGACTTTTACTTACCTCTATTGTTAAAACCAATTTAAGAAGTTTTAAATCTGGGTTCAGATGGAAAAATCGTATAAGTTAATTCTACTTGAAATAAGAGTTTTTAACATTCTTAGTTCATTGGTTTATTGGTGTGATTCGTTTATTTGTAAAAAGTAGAGTTGTTGAATTTAATCGATTTCGAGTTGGTGTGACATCTCGGGCGTAAGTTGTTTTAACTATGAAATTTCAGTTTCAAACTACTTTTCCTTTTTGTGCCATACTTACCGCATATACAACACACAGCAATTTTCCCGCGACTTGGTAATTTGGACTAAGAGGATCCTGAATTCTCCCGATCGCAATAATTTCATTTACTAAATGTTTCCCATATAGAGGTAAGTGAAAGTAAAAAGAAGTATAATTATGGAGTAATGTATGATTATTATATGCAGCATAATTTATTAGTTATGTAGGGATTTCGCCCGCAAATCTATCGAAAGAACAAAGGTCTGATGGTAAATTCAAATGATTAAAAGTGTTGAAGAGAACCGGCTGAGCAGAATACGAAGTGTTGGAGACGCTGAAGCCTAAAAGGCCTGATTAGAGGCTAGGACCTAATGACAGCGACCTATAATGAGAGCTCTTTGCATAATATTTCATTTATCGAGATGATCCCCTTCCATTCCTATTTAGTTCCAATTAAATCCCATTAATGGCTCGTCTCAGCCTCTACATCTCAACCTTTGAGGAACCTTTGTTAGTAGCCTTTAGATAACAGACCACTTGGATCTACGGTTTGGTTATTTTATTTTATTTTTATAACTTATTTCAAAAATTTAGGGAGCGTTATGTTCGAGTGAGTAGAGCACTAGCTTACTGTTCTCCAGGTCTCGGGTTCGAGCCTCGGCTGAGGCAGAATTATATATTCTGTTATTTTAACCCTGGAGTGACCCTGGGGTATGAGACTCTTGGTACAAAACTAGCCTATATAAAGTGAAACTTGAAACAAGATCACGCCATTCGGACCTTTACATTCCCATCTATGGAACTAAATCTTTTGATAATTCATTTTATATCTGCTCTACATCCCTCTGGAATTCCCTACCTAATCAAATTCGCCATGCTTCTTACTTTCTTTCATTCAAATCCCATATTTTCCAACACCTTCTAGCATCCCAAAGAGACGCTCACTAAATGTAAAATTGTAAATCCACTATCCTACTTTTAGGTTTTGTTACACATTTGTGAGTAAAAATTTATTTTATTTGTCTTTTGGCCAGACATGTATATATTGAAGTGTATATTTACTGTACGAAATTGTTATTCTTAAGGGACATTGTTCCAAAATAAAGTTATTTTTATTATTTTTAAGTGGGTACCCCAAGATTTGCAACTAAACCTGGCGGCTGAGCGTGATCTAGGTCTAATCACCTACTTGAACGATCTTTGACCGAATGATTGGATGAAATAGAACGCAACTCAATAAGTAGAGTAAGAACCCTTCATGGGTTTTGGAAGTACAGGTAATAGAAAATCATAATTTGAAAGCATGCCTAAAAATTTTTAATCCTATTTTTCAAGTCAGATTTTATTCAATTTGGGATACAACGACTACGTATCAAGTATCAAGTAATCAAGCTTTTTCAGTTACAGTACAGTTTTTTATTTTTTGATACATTTTTTTTTTATATTAGTTACATAAGACCCATTTTTTTGCACAGTCTATACAACTGATATCCCAACCTATCCCAAAACCTTCCTTTCTACCTATGCTGATGACACTTTTATGCTATCAGTCAGTAATGATCCTACTATTACCTCTCAAACTCTTCAATCCCACACCAGATAACTTGAGGTATGGTGTCAGAATTGGAGAATCAAAATCAATTCCAACAAATCCCACCAGATTACCTTTGCTCTTAGGCGTAAACCTGTGACATCCTGCTCTACAAAGTCCTTTAATAATTTTCCGCCTGTCCCGGTTGAACATATTCGCGATCTAGGACTCCTACTTCACACACTTCTGACTTATAATTCCCACACAACACTGAAACGACAAGAAACTGCCCGCCGCTTTCGCTTAGTTTAGCACTTACTGGACAGACCCTCAAACCATCCATTTAACTACAGAAGACTCTATATCACCACCTAATGCCTATATTTACGTACGGAGTTGAGCTTCGGGGCTCTACTAAATCATCGAATTCTTCCCGTATTCAATCCTTACAGTCCAAAATCCTTCGAAAAATCCTCAAGCTTCTTATTTTGACACAAATAAACTCATCTATAAAGACCATAATGTTCCATATGTTGCTGATTTAGCCCGTACCAGGTATTAATCCTTCCACGACCAACTCCATTCCCACTTTAACCCACTAGTTTCAATCCTTATTCCCTCTTCCATTCCTGACAATCCTATGGGGCGTCTAAAAATAAAATGGCTTCGAGATCTTCTAGTTTAGATTACCTAGTGGAGTGCTGCCTATGGCCATTTTCTATTTATGTAATTTTGATCTATTTTATCTGACAGCTAATTTACTTGAGGTAATAACTAATACAGTTGTAAATTTCAATAAATAATAATTTTAAAAAATTGATACCGATTTGGTATAAGCTACGAATTTATCGTGAGGGGATATGAAATATAACTTCCATAACTTAAGAACGAAATTTCGGATACATTGTGTTTTTTGGTTAAAATAAAGAATATACTTCAATAAACGGTTATCTTTTTCTTTGAATTAAGATAAAATATATACTATTGTAATAAAAAATATGGTAACAATACCACAATACAAGAAGAGTGAAATAGTCCTTAAAGCTTGAGAATAAAAACAAGCTGAAAAATCGGAAAATTTGTTGAGCCTAATATTTTGGTCATAATCAAGGAAGTTAGACTGCGAGGTTTGGGTCACGTGCCGAAGATGCCGGAAGTTGAGTTGAATGAAGTTGATGAAAGAGACTAGTTTAGCAGCAGTATGTAGAGAACAATCTGAATTGTTTGGGAGTAAGATGAAGGAAATTCTACGATCGACAGGAAAGGTTTTCAGTTGTGCTTGAGGCTAAGGTTTTTTGTGAGTTCGCGGCTCGAGGCTAGGAGGCTTTTAACTCTGACATTAATCCCCCACCAAGAGAACCCCCGTTACCCTAAAATGCGAGGTAAGGGTGAAAAAAAACCCAATTAGTTAGTTATTTAATTAATAAGAAATAAATAAAAATCTAGAGCAATAAAGTACACAGGTTAAATACGTTGTATAGATCTAATAATTATAAAAATATTACTATCGTTAAAAATGTTATAAGAACATTCCTAAAGATCGGAAGGCGATTAAAATATTTAAGGAATGATATGGCTAAATCAATTAATTTAAATTAACCTTATCCCAACAGTACGTTTAACCGAGCTTAGTTAAAAATTCATCGACTAACTATAGAATTATGTCCATTATCCGATCCTCCGTTTAAGGGCTATGTTAATGACGAGACAGTGTGAATGTCCGCATCATTTCTGATTAACCCACATCCGAGAGCGGATAAGATTAATTTCATTACTGTAATTATATCGAGATTAATGGCTACAAATAATTCGGCCCCCTATCGCCCCGGGGCCCCTTTATTAAAACGATAAAAGAAAAGAAACAAAATGCGGACGGTAAAAAAGTGTTTGTGGTCCAAAAGGCTCTAATTATTGGTTACAATAAATATTCATAAAATGAAAAAGAGACAATGAAGGAGAGGATCTAGATACCAGGGCTATATACTAATTATACTTTGTAATGAGGGGCGATCATTGTGGGGCACCCACACCCCCGGGCTCCAGATCCACGATAGTCTGCCTCGCTATGCTGTTAAATGGATGACACTAGTCTTGTCTCCTCCGGTTTACTAGAAAATAGGTAATATCTACATTATATCCTGTATTGTATATTGTGTACGAAACATATCATTTGGATAACCCACGTTTTCGTTACTGATCATATCAGTATATCAGTATTATAAGTAAGTAATTAAAATGTACGCTCATTTATGTCCATTAAAATACTTAATATATATAAGAGATAAATTACTGGAATTATATGATAATTGGATAAAAGTGAACATAAAATAACAACACTGTTATGCTTATTGTTGTAAAGATTTACTCACTATATAATTATTATTGTACATGAGCTTGGTATAGATTTAATATTTGTGCTTTTCCATCCAGCTCCATTTGTATGGCGATTGCCCTAAAGACAAATCAATAAAATTAATATTATTATTTCTTAACCGAAAAAAAAAATCAATAATAAATTTATTCGTCACTCTCCATTATTACCTTTTACTAATTTGTGTATAAGATATATATTTTTTGAAATATTTCTATTTCTAACAGCTGTTTTTCTTATTTAAAAAAAAAAATATTACAATAAAAAATATTTTTGCCTTTTTTTCTCCTTTTGTTGGTCATCATATTCGTTCGACTTTTATGTTTACCCGTTCTTTATAAACGCTAATATGATGATATAGTTAATCTTTTTGAATGTACAAAATTAAAGGTACTTTAGAGAAAGAAACTATTAAAATTCGTCATTTAAGCCCTGTCAGACAATTTCGATCAGAATAAAACTTATATCAAAACAAATTTAATTTTCATCGGTATAGAGAGTTTAATCAAAATCGTCAGAATTGAGTAAATTGTAAAAAGGTGCAAAATGCATTGTATAATGTAGCAATTCCGGTCAGCCGCTCCATTGAAAAAGATGCTGTAAGCAGAGTTGTCTTAAATATGAACATTCAATTTCGTACACCTTTTCGTCCGTATCCTGGACTTACCACATGGACCACACCCCTACAGACGGACACATATACACACACCTTTTTAATGAACTTGGTTATTAGGACTCAGGTGACCCTAAAACGTGTATTTCCGTTGAAAATCGAAATTCGAAAATTTTCATGATTGCAATACTTTCTCTTATTATATATTCCATATATAGGTGAGTGGAAGTATAAATACAGCGACGAATTCAACTTTATATAACTACAAATGTATGGTTGATTTTGATTTGATTGGTAATGAATGTAATATAGTTTGAAAAAAATTAGGTGATTTTTCCTATCAATTTTACTACAATTATTCTGAAATTATAACCGAAATGGCTAAAAATTTACTACTATATTTTGAGCTACAAGGGACGAGAGTGGGTCAATAACTTCACATGTAATATTTTTTTTAATAATCATTACCTTCATTCGATGATGTAGCTCTAAATTACTCCGAGAGGTTTTGAACATAGTGACTCTCTCTCACCTGTTTTATTTTATTTAGCACTAGGATCCATAGAAAACGTAAAGCGTACCGAGAAAAGTTTAAATCTGGTTTACCACCCAGTTGTAGTTTACCTCCCCCACGTCATGTTCCTTGGGTACGCCGATGATTTCGTACTGCTGGGTAAAGACGCAAAAACTATAAATGTTCTTTAATGAAAATTGATAAAAAGTTAGCGATTGAAATAAAATGAGATGAGACGAAATACATGATTAGTAGTAAAAACGGTTAAGGGTCTTGTTGATATCGTTATATCAGAACATATCTTTGAAGACATAGAGAAATTTAAGTTTATTTATTTAACGTTACTTTATGCTACCTGGGCTAATCGGACGGTGCTACACTAAAAAAAAAAAAAAAAAAAAAAAAAAAAAAAAAAAAAAAAAAAAACCTGTACCACTACAACCCATGAAGGGTCTTGGGCTCAGTACATATAGAGATTCGTACTGTTTCAAGGCCAACGGCTGTGCAATGAGGTGATTAGGCCTTAATCGCGCTCAGCCACCAGGTTTTTCCCCAATTAATTTGGGTACCCACTTTATAGAGGCTGGGTCTGCCCCAGGAGGGTCTCCATACCCTAGGGTCGCCCCCGACTGAATTAACAGAATAAATAATATTCCGCCACAGCCGGGATTCGAAACCAGGACCCGGAGCACATTAGACTAGCGCTCTATCCACTAGACCACGCCGCTCCCTAGACGATGCTACACTAGGAATCCTAAATTTTGCTTATACAGGTTTAATTAGGATAGAGATCTTTAACGAGTATCCGACATCGCACAGGCTCGGGACCACCTTTTTACATCCCCTCCGTAGAACGCATAACTAGGGTTTTTTTTATTACTTCCAATAAAAAATCCTAGGGCCACCTGCGGGTTAGAACCCGTGACCTCGGGCATGAAAGGATAAGAAATTACTCCCTTATTACTTTCACTTACTATATATAGTAAGGGAAAGTATTGCGATCGTGAAAATTTTCGAATTCTAGTTTTCAACGGAAATACACGTTTTAGGGTCCCCTGAGTCCAAATAACCAAGTCCCGCAATAAGGTCTGTGTCTGTACACGGATAAATAATTTATATAGTAAAGGAAGGTGGGGTGTGAACATGTTTAAATTCGGTTTATCAGCAGAAATACACGTTTCACGTAAGAGTTCTTAGAGTCCAAATAATATTTATTTATTAATTGACTAATAATCATTGTTTTGAAAAAATCGTTATATGTCATCTGAAAAAATCTTCGGAATGGTTAATTCAGTAAATCTCTAGACCAGTGTTGAAGTGTTTAGACCGATGGGTTCATGTTGCAAGTCAAACTGTCGTGGAAATTTTTTATAATATTCTGCAGTAGTATCTGAAACTGTGGCATAGAATGGTGATTCGTTCGTGAAATAGAATGGTGAATCCAAGGTCTTTCGCTAAACTATGGATTGAAAAAGATTGAATTCTTTGGATGTTGGAGATTATGTCAGAGCCCCATATCTTTAAACTGTACGTTATACAGTTCATAAGAATCTGATGAGTATTTGTATGAGTATAGATAATTTTGATAGTTTGTCAAGTAGCCTGGATAATACTTCAAATCGTTCGTTCAGCCAAAAAACAATGTGACTTAAAGGTAAATTGAACGTGAAATCGCGCGAAAATGAAATTAACTATCTTAGATAGATATATACCTGGAATGTCAAAGTGAAATGAAATTAATAGAAAGTATTGCGATCGTGAAAATTTTCGAATTCCAATAGCCAAGTCCCGATAAAAAGCCTGTGTGTGTGTGTGTTTGGTTACTCCCGGACAGAAACGAAAAGTTCTATGAAACTGAAATTTCATATTTAGGACAACTATACGCCCTAGATAATACAAAAACTTTTTCATTAAAATCGCCTAACCAGAAGAGCCACTTTATACCATGCATATTGCACCTTTTTATGATTTTCTCAAAAACGGTTACCATGATTTTGATTAAACTCGCGATATCGATGTAAAAATTTAATGGGCTTTAATATCATGTAGGTTTCATTCTGATTAAAATAGCAGAGCTTAAATGCCGATATTTCAAAATTTCTTCTTCTAAAATACCTTTAATTTTGTAGATAATATAAAAATAACCATATTATCTTGTTACCACTGATGAAAATCAGGTAAATATATAAATTGAATGAATTCGATGCCCAACTAAAGGAAGAAACTGAAAAAATATTTGTTTTAATGCAATTTTTTATTTTTTAACTTAAGGACAGTATAATATACCGTAGGAAAGCTAAATATTTAAGAAAAAATATTATCTTATACACAAGCTTGTAAAAGGTATAATAGATTTTTTAATAAAACACATGTTTCTATTGAAATTCAATTTCTTGTAACTGTTGTTATTTAGTACAGAAATAGTTTACACTAGAAGTATCAGTTCTAAAAATAAAATATAGATGCACGAACCTGTCTAGATAAGTTGGCCTAACGAATTGTATAATCCTCATTTACCGTTTGATTTGGCTTATAGTACAAAAAAAGCATATCAAAAGATCAGTTTTCTTGGAATAAATTTTCGAAAATAATGTTAGCTCTTTAACTATTCCAGTGGTTTTTGCAAAGTTGCGTAAAACATTAAGAAAGTAAGTGCTGAAGTTTTCAATCCATAATTCTTCTTTGTTTCGAGGAAGTTTGTTTGTTTGTTTTGGTTTTAAGGCGTAAAACCCTAAGGTCATCAACGCCTGGACACTATATGTGCATATTCAGCCTTTATAAGAAAGAACTATTAGGTAATGAGTAATTGAGGGGGAAAAAAATGATTATTATGTAAACAATAGTTTAAAAAGATAAATAAAAAGATAATAATAGTAATACTTAAAAAAAGAAAAAAAAAGTATTGATTAAAAACTGACTAGGAATGGTCTTTATAATTTCGATAATAATGACTGCCCCTTAAGAAAATCAAAAACTAATTCAATGGTTTCCTCTCCATCACCCAGCACCGCTGAAATATTCGGGCTTAGTACAATTTTATTCAGATGTGATGAGTAATAAGGGCACTCTTGAAAAATATGCCGAATGGTAAGGGTTCCATCACATTGCCGGCATCGGGGCACCGGCTGTCTAGCAAAAAGATAAGAGTGCTTCAGCCGCGAGTGTCCTATCCTCAGCCGAGTCAACGCGACCTCCTCCCCGCGGTTGCTACGGCTAGATGTGGACCAGGGTTTTACTGTTTGTTTTATATGCTTCAGTTTGCTTACCTGGCTATCGTCACACATTTTCTGCCATCGGTCATCTTCTAGCTTTTTGAGCGGTTCACTGAGCTCAGACGGGGTCAAGATGGCTGTTCCACTCCCTGGCAGTGTGAGCGGCTGCTTCGCTGTCCGGTCCGCAAGCTCGTTACCGGTAATTCCCACGTGGCTCGGCACCCACACGAAGCTTACCGACTTGCCCAGGTTTCGCAACGCAGCTATATGAGAGTGAGTGCGAACTAGTATGGGATGAATTGGATACAAGTTCTGCAAACCTTTAATTCCGCTTGGGGAATCGGTTAGTATAACGATTTGGTCTTGATTTACTTTCATACAGAACTGTAGAGCTGAGGTTGTTGCATGTAGTTCGGCTGTGTAAATATTGCATAGATTTTGCATTTATCAATCATACTATGAATTATACATACACCAAGTTTCGAGGAGGTAAAACGCGGATCTATTAAACTTAGGCCAATAAACTTCCTGGCCTGGTGCAGCCTCATTTATTCCAAATTATGATTAAGTGAGCTGTTGGCGTGCATCTAGACAACCGTATTGATGCGGCTTGCAGCTCCATGGCCTATCCATCTCGCACGTACCATCCTGCAATCGCCGTTCCTCGGAACCCTGATGGGAGAGCGGATCTTGATGGACGCTCGATGAAGAAGCTTATACATCAAGCTAATTGATAAGGGATGGAGAGTAAGGCGAATACATGTGGAGAGTGGCCATTAGACTAATATAATTAGGAGGAGAAGAGAGTACCGAAGAGCGGTGCAAGACGAGAGGACCCGGGGCCATAGCCCGCGGTGAGGAGGCAGCGTCGCTGATTTACAGCTCTTCTAGACCTAATTGGGTAAGCTCCCTTCACACAGTTTAGATTTATTGGTGATTTCACATGGAATATATAACCGCTAGCATCCACCTTTATTTCCATAGTTTATGATCCGAGCTGAGAGAACTCTTCTGGACCAAGCAGGTGCTAAGGGCAGGGAACAATCCTCCTTGAATCCGGAAGAAGAGTCGGGATTTCTTAGATCACTTAAAACGTTGACGCAAGGGCTGAAATTTATTTCAAAGTGCATTTTTTGTCTATATGTATTGAATGGTGTATAAAAAGGTAGATATTATGCTATTGTAGTCTTGATCCACCGATTTTACAAATAAATTGTCACATCGGGCCGCGTGAGCCATGTAGTTTCATTAGAGCAGAATACAATTATCATTATCAACTTTCAAACACCAACTATTTATCCATCTCCTAAAGTATCAATCTTCCCAACATATGTAATATTTAATAGCTATAGATGATAACTATTCATTGTCACAAAATCTGTCTTTTATTGTTAAACTGAAGTCTTAAACGACCAGACAATTATCATTAATATCGTACTTATCTTGTTATTCTTAGGGGACTACTCGTCTCAGAATAAAACTAGTTTTCATTTCATTTCAAGACAACTGCTTAATCCAACGGTCAAAAGATTTAGAGCAAAATTATCTTTTATTTTTTCTCTTAGAATATAGTATGTAATAATTGAAGGTTCCACTTCCCAATAGGTTTGGTCACCGTTGAAGTTAGACCATCACCTCCGTAAGGTATGTTAAGCCTGTAAGGATAATATATTGTAAATATTGTAATCAATTAAGGAAAATTAATTTTATTGTTTTGTTCATTTATCAAGTATATGCATTATTATTATTTTTCACTTAGCATTATTTTTTTATTTATATTAGAACTCAAAGTAAATATTATAATTTAGATGTTATCCTTGCAATAAAGGCTTTATTCATTCCTTCAATTGAAAGTTACACTGTAATATGCTCTTGGTCTAACGATTTTTCGTATCGAATATTTGATAGAGGAAATTCGCATACGATTGGGGATAATAGGCACTTGGAGTGTTTGTAGAGAAAACATGAGAACATCTAGAGGTACCAAACACAGATCGTAAAAAGCATTTCATAATTTTTAAAAACCGTATTAACAGCAAGAATTTCGAACTTAACACCAAATTTTTTTAATTTTTTTTAAACACCTAGTAGATCATGTCAAAGTTTAAAATAACTCACTGTTGCCGTAATTTAAGACACATAATTAATTCACTTTATATTGGAAGCATAAAAATTCTTTTTTTAGGGATATAATAAAATAAGTATAAGTATTTTACCCTATTTGTAAAGTTAATCAAAGCAGCCATTATATGATTATAATATTATACCTATTGATATTATGAAATGTTCCCCGAAGCATAGATGACCCAAGGTAGAGTGATATAAGCGAAAGAACTAGAAGAGGGATCGCACTTAGACAAAGCTGCCGCCCTGGCGCCTCAGAAATTGTAGCACAATTAAAAGCGGCCTCAGAGAGCAGAAGTGGCCCTCGGCTAATTGCGCCCTGGGAACCCCCATCCCCTTCAATTTTCCCCCAGTTTCGGTCTTACTCTTCCTCTTTTACCTTTTTTACGGAAAGGGAATTATAACTATCCCTAGTGAATCATCTATTTTCGTGGTCCTTAGGTGAGGTGGTGCGGTGTGGTCCAAAGCAGTTCCCAGTTCGTAGCTAATGTTACCGTGAATGAGCATTTTTGTTTTGCCGATAGTTTTACATTCGTGTAGGTAGCATATATGTATTATTAAGAATCGAAACAGTGATATTTGTATATTTACTTCAGAGTAATAAAGTAATTTATTTTTTATGTTTGTTGTTTTTATTTTGGACTAGCTGACCCGACAGATGATGTCCTGCCTAAACTGTGTATTAACGAAATCGGTCAAGCCATTCACGCGTGATGCGATGACCAAGGAAAAAGGCGATTCATTTATATATATATATATATATATATATATATATATAGAGAGAGAGAGAGAGAGAGATTACTTTCTCTTTTTTTTTTTTTTTTTTTTTCTATATAATCCTTCTCCTAACTTCAATTTTATTTATAAAGATATAGAGATTATTGTTACTTTGAAAAATTAAAAAAAAAAACACGTATCTACCAAAGTGACTTTTCTCTTTTCTTCTTTCATGAGATCCTTCTTCTGACTGATATAAACATAACAAAAAAAGAATGAGGGAAATAGGTCAAGCCGTTTGCGCGTGATGCGACGACCAAGGGAAAAGGCGAATCATTTTTATACAAATAGATTAGGTATGTATAAGCACGACAGGCTTTTGTTGGATTGAGTGTCGATCTGCTGTTAAGTGGCCGATGGCCAGAGGACATATATAAAAGAGGCGATCACTAATACGTTTAAGATGGTTGTCATAACCTGTTCAAGTTTTTTCGCATATTTAAGAAAATCTTCAATGTTGAAGATTATTATAGATTGTCGCAGGAATCGGAATAGCAGTCACAAGGAAGGAGAGAAATCTCATCGTAAATAGAGGGAAAAGGAAGTCGCTACTAATAAAAGAAATGTCGCTTGTACGTACATATACAGGCATATTTTGTTTTCCTTTCCTTAAATTTATGAAACATGCTACTAATATACACCACTCTACAACTACTAATATACACACCAGACCTATTCGGACAAACGGAGCAGAACTTAGCGGATCTGCAAAACACGTACACACAAACAAAATTCCACGAAATCCAAAATCCTACGAAAAATGGTTCACGCATCGTAGTATGTTTCGAATCATACTATCCACAATAGCAGAAACATCTCTACATTACATTCTTACTATTGGAGTTTTAGTTGATCGTAGAAAATATATGATAGAGAAAATGCTTGGGGGTGCGGTCATCAATAAATACCACAAGAAAAAGGAGCGTTTATTGTATTTGTGTGCCGACGTTTCGGCCTACATTGTGGGCATTCATCAGAGCTAAGAAAAACAAGATAACTACCAATACAATTAAAAGAAAAGTAATAATAACTTTTGTACAATGATATGATAGTAATAAAATATGGAAACAAACATAAAATTAAATTAAATTATGATAAGTTGATTGTAATGAAAAATAGAAGCAAACATAAAATTAAAAGGATGATACTGAAATGAGAATATTTGAAGAAAATAATAAGAACCCGAGCAAATAAGTGAAGTTGAAAGAAGAACACAAATTTAAACAATTAAACTTTCAAAGAAGAACAATTTTGAAGCAATATTTAGAAAGGACAGAAATATTAAAAACGAGAAACAACAAGATTCCCTTTACCTACAGAAAATACATCCTGCTAAGTAATATTTAAATTTGAAAAACTAGAAAACCTCGAAAGTTTACATGGCTTTTCATAAAATAAAATATTTTCTTTAATGGCTATGCCATTGATAATAGGCCCTAATTTTTAACGGTCTTGATGTTTTAAATGTATATGCTTGCATTCCATGCGGTGTGCATTCCATGGATTTAATGACCGTTCGTTAGGTTTCCGAAGTTGCTAATTTTGATAGAGATCGAAATTTCGTTCGTGCACGAACATTCCAAATTAAATGCAAATGTAGAATTCGTCGGCACGGGTTTATTAAATTTTAAGAACTCTAATTCCGAGTTAAATTAAAATTATTTGTTTTAAAAAAAGTTGTTCTTGATTGATTGATTACAAAGGGGGTTACAAATAATCAAATAAAAAAATTTTAATTTGTAAAAATAATGTCGATTCGAAAATAAAACTGACTTTCTTTTAGATGTTAAACGTGATTTCAAGGTATAAACTGTTCAAATACTTTTATTTCGCATTTCATTTGTAATGAATGATACTATGCAAATAATCACGCTAAAAAATTATTTTAAAAAAAATAGGGTTTAAATTTATTAGCTAACGGACAAAAAATATTAATATCTCATTGTATGAACAAATTCAATATTTGAAAAATTATACTTACACACTTATATTAAATGTGTTTTTTTTTTTTAAGATATTGATTTTTGTTTATGTTAATTCTGTTAATGAAACTATTTTTAAACTTATTTATATTGTATTATTTCTGTACTCGTTATAAATCTCTATCCTAATTAGTCCTAGATAGGCAAAATTTAGAGTGACGTTAAATGAATAAACAAACAAATCCGCATATTCAAGCCCTACTAAAGATTTCAGAATCTTTTTATCTATGTTATACCTTTTTTAACACATTCAAAACGATTGTTTAAATAGCAGTTGAAAAATGTGGCATACCAGGTAAGATCCCAGATTGAGCAATGAACAAACCATCAACAGTACCATTAAATTTGTTAAGAAGATTTGTTTATTTCAAGTTATCCAACCCTTTGTGTTGATTATACAAATTACGTTAATATTAAGTTCAACCTTTTTTTTTTTTTTTTTAAATAATTTGTTGTTAGCTTTCATTTTAAATCTTTAACAAATAAACCAGTTAATCGTCTTGGATATATGTGCTGGCGATAATAACCGTCGGTAGCTTTTTCTCTTTGTAATTAAACAATAACAACAACTGTTGTTTAATAACCATTCTCATTGCATTATTAACTTAGATCCTAAACCCATGTATTGGTTTTAGCCTTAAAGTGAATATGAGACTACTTTATCCCATATACCATTACAATGATCTTATTATTATAAATTAGTGAAATTCAGCCAGGGAGCCCGTTGCTGAGTGGCTAGCGCGCTAGTCTCTCATGCTAAGGGTTGTAAGTTCGAATCCCAATCCCGGCGGGCCTTTTATAAAGATATAAATAAATGGAGTTTCACTCACTGCCTCTTCCCCGGGTATGTGAGATCCGTCAGCCAAATGATGTCTACTCACAAAATTAGGCGTAGGGAGTGATGACCCTAACCTACAAAATGCATCGAGAAACGTGTGATCTCCCAAGAGATTACACTTCGAGGCCCAGGGCCTACACGGCCTGTCGCGCCACTGGAAGAAAAGAAGTGAAATTCAGTCACTAATATTACTAAGGCGTCCATTTATAATTTTACTCAAAAATTACTAAAAGAGTCTTTTCCTTTGGACAAAATACTTATTCGTTTAGTTGTAGGTATTGAAAAATACAGAACAGATATTATGTGAAAGTTAGATAAATCCGGAAATGAGATAATGATTAATCAGTGTGCCACTTTTGAGGTGCATACCTGCTTCTTCGGGATTTTCCCAGGTGACGTGTACTTTAGGTAACGATGAAACATTAAATCACATTTTGTAATAATTTCTTATTGAAATGTAATTTTATGGTCATGGAAAAAGTTATTCGATACTTATGGTTAACAACTTTATAAATTTACAAATGAATACAAATGGGGATCCTAATTTTAAATCAATAGTTAATATTTTATGATTAATAAAAATGGACTATAATTATCCTTCCAAGCTTTTATTATTTATTCATACATCAGTAATTAATTTAATAGATAGTCAATAGAGTAATAACGTTTCTAAATGTCGTTTGATATGTTATAAATAGATTAAAAGTCAAAAGCCAAATTTTCCATTTATTTTGCAAATTTTGGTGGTGCCTAGAACCTCAGTGGTCCACCCTTGATTTTCCCTGAGTTTGGCCTAAAAAAAAAAAGTAAGTATGCGGAAATATAGACTGAAATTGACGGTATTTTTATCGCATTGAGTTACTTGGTACAGATAATCTTGTTTAACAGAGATCAAAATTGAAAATCCCAATTTACTAGATTTTCTTACTATGAAGTATTGGCGATTAGGAAATTTATCCTATCATATATAATTATTTATTTATTGCTGCGAAACACTTTTATATTAACTCCGTTTTACTTTTCATAATTTATTAATTAAAAATATAGAACACCAATATTACATTATGATACCTACTAAATATGCTACAGCGCCTGCCAAATGGAATACTCTTCCCGCAATGCTTTGGGCACTACTGATATCAATCTATTGTCTTATAAAACAAGAATTAGTTGCAGCAAGATTGGGAAAAAAACATCATTTTAACACTAGCAGTCATTATTTCTACTGATATTCATTCCCTTAGATTTTCGAAGCATTTTTGTAATCGAGGTTAGAAAAAATAAAAGTGAAACTTTCTAAAAATTGTTCAATACTCTTTTCATAATAATGGTAAAAAGCTGCAAAATTTTCAACTTCGGGATTTATTAAGCACGAGGAAGAAATCGATGAATCTGTTTTTTTATGTGTTTTTCGAGAATGTCTCAAAAACCATTTTGATTAACCCAAACGTTGTAATAAAGAAATTTAAAGATCCTTTAAAATATAACGGAGATATTTCAGGAATAAAATTTCTGGATTTTTAGTATAAATGTTCTCAACAGCATGCAATCACGTTTTTCTCAAGGTCAAAATTGGGATTGAGTTTATTTATTTATAGGGCTGGTTATGGTTTCGATAGAGTACCGTAGTTCAAGTCTTTGGGTACTGTTATATATATATATATATATATATATATATATATATATATATATATATATATATATATATATATAAAATTTTATTCGAAATAATTCGGGTTTTAGGTCATTAAACTATCACTCCTTCTTAATTTTCTTTATTTGGACGTTTCGATCCTCCGTCTATGTATATACATAGGATCCTTTTCAACACTGCAACTAAACATAATTGGTTACATTTGGTAGTATGTTGGTTACATTTTCCATAAACCATCTATCTATAGCCACTTACAATATATTATAAAAACATCTTACCAAAGTGGTGTGCCGGTGCTCAATGAAATTCTTTGGTAAGATGTTTTTATAATATATTGTACCTGGCTATAGATAGATGGTTTATGGAAAATGTAACCAATTATGTTTAATTGCAGTGTTGAAAAGGATCCTATGTATATACATAGAAGGAGGATCGAAACGTCCAAATAAAGAAAATTAAGAAGGAGTGATAGTTTAATGACCTAAAACCCGAATTATTTCATATAAAATTATAATATAAAAGGGTCGATGAATTAATTTCTTGTATACATATATTTATTTTGTTATATTGTATGACAATAATATTTTAGAATAAATTAAGCTGTAAATCGATTATTATGGTTCCTACAGAAAATATTTCGAACCGTGATATATCCTGAACACTCAAAATAAGAGTATATGGTACTCCTTGTGGTCATCTATAGATGTGAGTCCAGGAAGCTAACTCGCAACGACTAAAGGCTATTAAGCATGTGACAAAGAAAAATCCTTAGAAATATCTTTGGTCCGAAAAAAAGAAGGAGATCGCTGGTGAATGAAGACGAATATAGAAATTTTATTTAAATATTTAATGAAAGACTTGCTATTATGGCCACGATTTAAAATTCCAGAATAAGATGGCTAGTGCACGTACAATGAAAGTGTGAGAATACCAAAAATGATGATGAAGAGAAACCCTGGTAGAGGAAGGAGGCAACGATGTCTGTTATCGAATACGATAGTAGTTATCGTGGCAACGATGGTAGTAATCGAATAAAAAAATAAAACAATATGATTAGGATATGTTTTATATATTTTTGTCCTTGGTCTCACTTTGACCTAGACATCGTTGGCTGCAGGATGTAGAGGACCTCCGGTCGTTGGGTGTTGTGAGGTAGAAAAGACAGGTCAGAGTGATGTCAGTGAAAAAGGATCACTGAGGATGTTGAGATCCAGCTGAGACCATAGCAATGTTAGATAGAAAGGGATTGAATATTGGAAAATATTTTTCTGGCTAATACTTTTAGTGTTATAGCCATTTTAAATCAGCTTCGTTGTTGAAAAAATGTGTTGGGAAATCTCTCTAGTTCTGGTAATTTGGTAGTTATCGAATAAAAAAAAATAAAAATAAATAAAAACAATATAATTAGGATATGTTTTATATATTGTTTGTCCTTAAAACACATTACCTAAATAGTTTTATAAAGTTAAAACTTTATACAGAACGGGCCTTTTAGCAAGTCAAAATTTTAAAAAGGAAAAGAGTCTGATTAGTCATAATCCTACTTTCTTCAAAAATTTTGATGCTTGGTGGTTATGAATTTTCAAAAATGGCTAAAATTCATTTATCGTAGTGTTTACACGGATATGTATCAAAAGGCCTGAATAAAAAATTATGACAGATTCATCTGATCCCCGAGTTATAAAGGCTTTCTGTAAAAAATATAAACTCCCGTATCATTTTATTTTATATTTCAGAACGAAGGAAAAGCTAGAATGATGAATATTAAATATACTGTCTATATTTTTGGTTCTTACAGTACATTACCTAATAAGCATAGAAAATTGTTAAAATAATTTAAAAAATTTACACGAAATGAAACTTTTAAGGAGCTATAGACAGAAAGGTTAGAAGAGAGTTTCATGCTTATCTTTTTTTTTTTTTTTTTAGTCTTTTATAGCCATTTTACTACTTGCAGAAAATTCGATCATGTGAGCATTGTCCCTTTTTTAATATATATTTTCAAATAAGGTTTATTGCCTACCTCAGCAGTTTTATAGTAGAATATCCTAAAAGGGACAGAGTGAGAAGTGATGGAACTTAAACAGATTATACTTCTATATAATAAGCACTGAATAAAAGGTTAGTTCAAGATCTAGAAGTACTTTTTTTACACTCCACTTCTGGAAGGCAATCGGCCAGCATAAAGTTTTATAAAGGCAGAGCTAAATAGGAGAAGACACAGGACAGATAATTACGACGGGGCAGTAATATAGGATAGTGTTATTGCCAAGGGTTCGAGCCCTTACAAGAGATACAGTCTCCACAAATCCTCACCAGGCACGTATTTAATTTCGGTAGCTTCTGGGTTCTCGCCCGGCACACAAACGGCCCACTTGTAGCCCAGCACATTTCTTCAGCCCAATTTATCTTTAATTCTAGTGAATCGCTTTTATTATGAAGATTTTATGTTTAGTCTTTAAATGCTAATGGAATATTGAAATATATATGGGATGTAGTAGGAAGTGAAAAGATGTTTTCAGTGAATAAAAAATAATTAGCTAAAAAATCAAATTGATTCATGGCAGGATGTTGCCAGCAGAGCATGTTCAATGAGAATATTAATACTGAGTCGGGCCATAAGAGAATAAATATTTATTAACTAGGCCATCATTTTATGCTCATGATCATTGATTAACAGCAGGCAGCTCTGTAATTTTTAAAGAGCTTGAAAAATCCGTCTTTTGGATGGGACATAAAACGATGGTACCAAGTTAGTCGGATGTTAGGTTTATGATATAATCTTATATATTTGGAAGCATAAAATTCAGACTCCTAATGTAGCATCGTCTAATTTGCAACAGTATCATTATCACTTTAAATGAATAAGCAAACAAATATTTGTTTGTTAAATCAGTCATGGATCGACCCAGTGTTAGTGGGCTCTCCATGGGATTTTTCTAGCCTTTTAAATTGGGTACCAGAAAACTGAAGATAAGGGGAGAAACTTATGGTTTAAGTCCCCTCCTTGTACAATGAGACGTTGAGTTCCAAAAGGTAGTATAACCATTCTAGGGAATATTACAGAAGCGCAAAACTCTCTCATTACTATATTATTAAACCAACTTATTTGATTCATTTACCATTAAAATTTAGAACTATTTTTTACAATATTAAATATATAATATATTAAACACTATTTTAAAGTTATAAATGAAATGTTTTAGAATAATTAGGAACGAAACTAAGTGTGTAATCAATACATTCAGAAAATAATCGCGTTTTTAAAGGAGTTGAGTGTTCATTAAATAAAATGAAATATGGATTTAGATAAAATGATGAGAACACAAATATGTCAAAATATCAATTTTGGTAAAAAAAAAAATTTATTATTTAATTAACAAGTAATATACATATGCCTTTTATGGGCATATATATTAAAATGTTGGGAATCATTACGAAAAACCTCCTTAGGATTCTTGAGCGAAGAAACTTCCCAATGAAGGCACTCCTTGGCGTGGAAGGTCGGCTAAAGAAGTAGGTCTCCAGGTCTCTGCTCCAGAGGAGTTTCAGTCTCCTAGGTGGGTTTTGTGGTAGTGTTCTATCATTAATGTTTGTACCAGTAGGTTTGGATGTCCAGCGAAGTGAGTCGTGAAATTTTTAATTTTTTTTAAACGCAGTTTTGTAGATTAATGAATAGCGCAGAAAATATAATGAATGTTAAAATTATTTTTATTTTATAATATAATAAACATAATTATTTTATCTGAAACATCGATTTCCCATGCAAACCTCCTAAATAATTAGAGATAGTTTTATTATTCAACGTTTGAGATTTAAATTTAGATAAAATTGAAATAGTGGTTTGGGTGTGGAGTTTAACAAAAACACTAACGGGCCAAGTCATGAGAGCTATACGGACTTAAGGGTCTTTATGGATGACTGTTGTGGGCAAAAAGCATTGAGATTTTACGAAATTTTGGAATTGTATTGTGGAATTTTTTGAAGACCCAAACCATACTCCGATCATACTAATAGCTTATACGTCAATATATATATGATTTATCGTAGTTAAATGGTAAGGTAGAGGTTATAAAGTGTGAAAAAGCGAAAGCGTTGGGCAGTTTCTTGTATAATGAATGTTAAAAATGATTTTTTAAAAATTATAATAAACATAATTATTCTTATCGAACATCGTTTTCACAATGCAAGAACCTCCTAAATATTAGGATAGTTATATATTAATTAATTTAGAATATTAAATATTTGATAAAATTGAAGGATGAGATGGTTTGGGTCACGAAACACAGCGGGTCAGGTGCTTGTAGAGCTTACGACTTTAAGCCCTGATGGAGCCCTGCTTCGTGGGCCGAAACGTTGATTTAACAAATAGTTTTGACACTGTTTTTTAATCATTTTGAACGTCACTCAAACCATCTCATCTATCATACTAATAAATTTACATCATGTATGATATTTATTTACTCCGATATCAGAAATTGTCAAGTAACAGAAGTTATAGAAGTGAAAAAGACCTAAAAACTTACTTAAATCCGCGAAATAACTAAGTTTTTAATGAATTTAAAATTTTTAATTTATTATAATACTTGACAACTAATTTATTTACATTAAAAACTAAATAACAGTTTCTTAAGATTAATGCGCAAAGATCATGTCAGGTGAAATGTTTAATTTGATTTATATTATAAGCTAAGCTTTGAAATTATTTTTCTATAAATTTAATTTGAAATAATATCCAAATGATATCTCGAGGAACCCTAGTATCGTGCGTAGACCACTTGTTGGAACATTAATTTTTCTAATTTAAATAGGACATCCATTTGCACATCGAAAAATTTTTTACTTTATCTGCACTTATAGTATATTAAAGAAAAAAAACGAAATATTATTCTTTTATCATCTGACGCATTAGTTCGAGGAACTATGGTTTTCCTGCTTTTTCTATTACTGGCGGACAGGCGGAGGCCTCTGAATATTTTAGAACCACACCTGATACCACTCACCGTTTCAATTACTCACGTTGATTACATAAATTTCAAGCTAAGGCGAATTAGGAGATATAACCGACTGACAGGAATAGATCGTTCCACGAAAAGGTGCGTTAACAATAGAATTACGCACACATTGTTCATGGACTAAAACAGGACACGACGGCCCATTCCCCGGACCCAACTGGATCGCCTGCAAGCCCTCTGAATTTAAAACAGTGTGATTACTGTAGGCGTCTCTACTCCCCCCTGTTATTTAACATGAGGATGGGAGAAATAATAATAGAGCGATGGGGGAATTATCAGAGAGAGAACAATAAAAACTGTCTCTCATTACCCCGATGTTGGGGGTGTGTTAGCCGCGGCGCCGAAAGAGGATCTAGTTCCGTCTGTGGCAATTACATGGCCCAGGTAAAGTAGACTCCGTCCCGCATCCAGGATCGATACAAAAAGTGTTCCGATTGTGTAGAGCGGTGATCGATCACCTCCAGGACTCGGGGTAATTCCATGGTAAATGCTGTCTTAATTGTGTAAAGATAGGGTTAGTCTTCAATAACTTGGATAATTTAAGCAGTATTACCTATTGAAACAGTCAAAACCTATTAAACTAATCATTTACAGACCCTAGGCAGAGATTGGTGTAATGATTACTTAAAGTGATGGAACCTTTTACAAAATTGCCTGAAATCAGGTGTATGTTTATCAAATACACAAATAGAACTGATAAATGAATTCTATTGTTGAGGATCTTCCTGATGATTGCCAGCCTGGGAGTACTCTGAGGTAACATAAGGGGGTTGGACAAATACAAATATAATATATAAAATGAAGATATTAGGATGAATAGTTAGGGACTGATTATTTAGGGTGGGAGAGGTGGCTAAATCAATTATGCGTGTTGTCCAGGAACTATTTTTTAAAAGCACCAGCCCTCACCTCCTTTCTCGAGGATACTCCCTATAGTATAAAAAGGCAAGGCGAGACTGATAAAAAAAAAGTTATAGACGGTTTAGAACAGTGGTTCCCAACTAGTGACCCTCCGACCCATGGTGGTCCGCGAGATGTCATCAGGAAATTATTTTAAATTATCTGGACGTAAAATATTTATAAAGCCTTGATTTTAATAATAATAACAAAAGTTTAAATGTTTTATGGTTTGAAGTTAACTTAATGCTGGAGCTACGACATTATTTATTATACTACTTCTTTATTCCTGAAGCTCAGCTTGTCCCTTAATGCGACACTACCCTCTCCTGCATCTGGAAGTGAACGTGAGACGTCGATGCTACGGTACGGAATCCCACCTTAAACATAACTTTAAGATTTAGGGGATACTTGCCATTAAAGTGATTGAATAAAAAATGTTTGTTCCTAACCACTGGTTTATACTAATGAAATAATCAAGAGTTCGCATCTTGATGCGAGGGGCTTTTAACTCATGCATAAACCCAACGCCCCCTTGGGTCCGAAAAAATCTTCGAGTAAAAAAAGTACGTAATTTTTAATTTATCACGCATATATAGTGTTTGGAAAATATAAGTAATATTTTCGGCCAGCCTGCTCTCCCCTCTAATGATTTTTGACCTATTGGGCCCATTAAGAAAAAAAAAAAAATAAATAAAAAAAAAAAAAAAAAAAATTATATATATATATATATATATATATATATATATATATATATATATATATATTATATTATATACATATACATATATACATCATCAATAAATATTTATGAACAACAGAAATATATGATAATCAATGGTATTCATTTAAAAATATTTTCTTTTATCTTTTTTACTATAGAGCTTCTTGCAATCTTCAATCTTATCTTTTTTAATGTGAAAAAAGAATATGATTGAGGATTTCTTCTCAAGTCTCTTTCACAAGCATAATTATAACTCAGCACTTTTACTGGTTTGGTTGCATTTATAAATCATAAATTAATAGTTTCTTGGTTTAGTGTATATGAAAAAGATAAAGAAAATAATGGACTAATTCGAAAGTCTTACATGTTCTAAACTTTTTTTTTTTTTTTTTTTTTTTTTTTATTAATCGGAAACAAGAAGTTAATCAGGAATGAATGATATTGATTGTCCACTTTTATTTTACTTGTGGACGCCTGTAAAGGAATGATTTATAGGTTTGAACCCGCTACTTTGCAGTTTGAAGGCTGTTTATGCTTGCCACTTATACTACAGGTGACCACGAAATATACAGGTTCTTAGGGTGCATTCTGGTAGAATGGAAAGTGTAAGGAGGGCATAGTGCAGTAATACTACAAGGAATACCCATTTACAATTATTTGATGTTTTCGAATCTAAATGGATCCGGAACTAAGTCACTCTATCTCTGTTCTTAATGACAAGCCAACTTAGAATAATAAATTTCACACAAAGAAAACAGTGGAGGATGCCGAGGCAGAAGGTGTTCTAAGATACTACCTGTAGAAAACTCCACCTTGAGAGGACGCCGGCATATGGTCGGCTGGATGATATAGGAGAGGAACAATTTTTGGCCGAATTATCCAGCTCTAATTGTGAGGGTGGCCGCTGGCTGCATTAGTAGTAATTACAGTTCTTATTATGTGGCGCCGGGTGGCTCACCTTCTCTCCCTCAGTCTCCAGCCCAGCAGTGATCTACTGAGTCAAAGGAACTATCAACGTCTATTTTCAACTATATTGATGTTTTAGAAATATAGTAATTTTCCAATATTCAATGATCAAATGAAGCAATAAATTTCTGCAGGCTCTCCGTTAAATACTTTACCAAAAAGTTTATATCATATTAAATGTCAGACACCCAATGTAAGGATTAATTTAATCCAAATAATGAATTAGAGTCATGATCGTTTCTAAGATCTTCGAAGATGTGTGTGTAATGGAATCATTTAATATTTACTACTTAATATGAATAGTTTGAGATTCAAAACTTCACGTAAATTTCCATATAATTATATTTTTACCATTTCTTAGAGAATGGGTGTGCCATAAGGTGTACAAAATAAAGAAATAAATTTTGTTATACACAAATAAAAGAAGATGAAGCCCAGAATGCCAAATCATACTTCTTTTTTATTAATGAAAAATATTTTCATCCAGGAACACGAAACTTGAGAATAACATAAGAGATCATTAAAGGATTCAGAGCCCTATATTAAAATAATACAAATAATCTATTAATGATTGATTTAAGAACTTTTGTTTTTGGCCTACAGGACCCAGATAAAGAAAAAAAATGGGCTATGGAGCTAACTCGCCATTTAATTCCCGGATTCAACCCCTAGTCCGAAAACGTACGTAAAGCGTTTAAAGGCAGGGTCGGGATAGACAAAATGTGAAGATAAAATTATTTGTAATATTATAGACAATTTCTAGATGTTACTGAATCAATGGGCAAGAGGAAAAAATGGAATACTTGGTGAGCTACATAAATAGACAATAATAAATATACTTGGTATGATGAAAGCCTTAAATGTTCAAAGAGGTTGTAAGAATGTAAGATAAGATTCCAGAAGTACCTGCTTTGATATATCTTTTGGACTATGGTCGGGGATAGAGATATAATCAATTCGTTAATCGAGCATTACACCTAATAAAGAAATAATATTAATAAGCGTAGATTTTATTTTTACTCTAGAGGATGCAGTCTTCCTAAGGTTTGCCCACGTCACGATTCCCTTAAAATTTAGCATATTTATTATTGTAATTTTTACAGATGTAAATAAAATTGTAAAGAAAAATAAAATCCGGTCCGCATAACACACGACTTTCACTTACCTACGTTATGTATATCAATTTAAGTATTTTTAAACAAATTAAGAAACAAAAATAAATTGTCAAAGAATTATTTACATTAGATTTTAATAGATACATGTGTTTTATTAAAAAATGTATTATATTATTATCTAAGACAATCAGTTTGTTTTATCGGCTTTTCACCAATCTCCCTTAACTTTTACAGTATAATTTATAAGATAATATTTTTCTGAAATCCTTAGAATTCCAATGGTACATTATAAATGTATATTACTATTCTTATGTTCCAAAACAAAAAAATTCCATTAAATAATATTTATGCATTTTTCTCCTTTAGTTGGATATCGAATTCGTCCAACTTATATATTTACCTGTTTTTATCAATGCTTACAAGATGATATGGTTAATTTATTAACATCTACAAAATCGAAGGTACTTTAGTAAAAGAAGATTTAACCTATCGGCATTCGTGCCCTCTCAGACTATATCTATCAGAATGAAACCTACACGTATTAAAGTCCATTAAATTTTACATAAAAACAGGGGGTTTAATCAAAATAGAGTTAGAGCCGTTTTGAGAAAATCGTACAAAGGTGCAAAATGCATGGTATAAAGTAGATCTTTTGGTCTGCCGATTTTGATGAAAAAGTTGCTATAGCACCCCGGGCGTACAGTCGTCTTAAATATAAAATTTCAGTTTCGTACTACTTTTCGTTTTGGCGCTAGACTTACCAGACACACACAGACCTTTTTGCGGGACTTGGTTATTGGACCAAGGGGACACTACAACGTGCATTTTCGTCGAAAACTGGAAATATAAAACTTTCATGATCGCAATACTTTCCTGACTTTATATTTCATATATAGGTAAGTGAAAGTAAAAATAGATAACTCATTTATTTAACAATTCAATTATTCAAGTACTAAATATTTTTGTTATTTGATAATCACATATATAGAATACATCATGCATTCCCAGAAAAAGTTTTCCCAAAATAATAATTTATTTTTATGTCTAAACATCAATTCCTGGTTAGTTCAGGGGATCGTACACATCTATTGTATGATTAATCTGATAAAAATAATAGGTCACCAGTTTAAATAAAGAACAGTTAACAAAGACTTAACAGGAGATAGATCCGAATGTTTGGGCGCCATTCCAAAAAGGTGAAAGCGAATAGCGATTATATCGATTTCTTGAGAAGAGAGCCGCTTCCTGGAGACAAGATCCGAGAAGATCGCACACTTAAGCTGCGACACACACACAGAAGGGCCTAGGGAAATTAAAGAAGGGCTGACAAGACGGGGGTCAATATTGAATACTAAGGGCCCTATTGGATGCCTTGCCTCCTCCCTGCGGCGAATCCCCTTACAGGTCCCGGCTATCCCCTTTCCCCAGGGATCCTATCCCGCCACTTTAATCCCGTCCCTTTACCATCCGATCCGTCAGTCTCCAATAAGACAGTTGTGTCTCTCCAGGGTCTGTATCCCATGTGTTCCATCCAAATAATTGCGATAAACCTCATTTTTAGTTATTGGAAATTCCAGAAAAAAATAATAATAATGCATAGAATATAAAAATATAGCCATGTGAATGCTTAGTAAATACTTATGAATGCATATGATGATGAGGACCTTAAATGATTTTTCGACAATTTTAGGTAAATATATAACGAAAAATCACACTTTAAGTGATTCGTCATAGCGATTTCTGAATTTACCTTATTTCGCCGTTTTCGGCTTCTTCAACACTTACAAGACAAAACTTAAACCTTAATCTTAGATACAAAATGCTCATCAAATTTTATATCATACGACAAATGTGGACTTCCGGAATTTAGCTTTGGGCCTCTACTAAATCATGGAATTCAGTACTTAAATCATCCCTTATCCAGTCCTTACAACCCAAATTCCTCAACGCTCCCTAATTTGTTACGAATAAACTCACTGTTGCTAATTTGGCTTGAACCGAGTACTATCCCTTTTATGACAAACTTCATCCCCAGTCTAATTCACTAGTTTTTACCTTTTCTTCCTCTTCAATTCTCCGTAGTCCTCTGCGTCTAAAAAGAAGATGGCCTCAAGACTTTTTGATTTTTTGTAAAATATTTTTTTGGATGGTGCTTAGAGACAGTTTCTCTGCATTTATATCAAACTACTTTTTATTACACTTCCACTTTTACTAGATGCATTTATATGAATATAGTTGTGAATAGCAATAAATATATTTTTTTTTGAGCCTTCCAAATTTTCCTACAATTCCTGACAATGTGTGCATTCTATTGTTTTAATAAAAATAATTTGTCTATGGCTTATTATATTCAATAATGAAAGTTGATGACATTAAGAAAAAAAGGAATATTAATCTCTTTAAAACAAAATGTCATGATATGAAAAATCTAAAGATCGAATATAAAAAATCGTATTCAGCCTTCAGTGGATTTACCCCGGACAAAACTAAATTTAATTTTAGAATTTGAACGGACATTACACGTCACCCAATAATGATCCAGAGATCTCGAAATATCCATTTGTATTTATCATGCAAAACCAGATTAAACCATTAGATAAAGAAGGAAGTATAAAAGATGTCTAGAACTGAAATTTTCGCCTAGTAGTGTCTAAGTGGCCAGAAAAATAAGGAATAGATAAATGGGAAATTCTTTAAAACTGTTCTATAGGGAATTCAGAGACGGTTATAAAATGGAAAATCACCCCCTCTCCGTTGACCTTGCAAATATAGCAAACGTCTATCTTTTTTAGGAAAAATATGTGTAAAAGGTTATTTTTTTAAATTTTATATCATAGGACTAGGTACCCAGCAGACAAAACATATTACACTAAATTGACTAACAAACTATAATCGGAAATCAGACAATTCAAAATTCAAAACTTGCTGAACATGACTGAAAAACTCACTACTCCTGACAGATCACTATGGACTACTACTAAGAAACTACTAAACTTCAAAGATTTTAACCATCCTCTCCTTAATGAATCTCAATCCTGGACCAGATCTGATGAAGAGAAATCCCAAATATTCGCTCAGCATCTTTTTAAAACATTTAATCCGCATCCTGAAATCCTTAATCCGCATCACCTAGAATTCGTTGAAGCAGAACTGGATATCCCACTCCAGTTGGCCCTTCCTCCTAAGGCATTTCATCCCTCAGAAATTTTAAACTTAATCCACAAATTACCTTCCCGAAAAGCTCCCGGTCACGATTTAATCACTGCCCAAATCCTTAAGCAACTTCCTAGAAAAGCCATTCTATTCCTAACACATATTTACAATTCCGTACTCCGCACTACATACTTTCCTAAATCCTGGAAATTAGCAATAGTTAAAATGATCCCCAAACCCAAAAAGCCACTGGAGCTCCCTTCTTCTTACCGTCCTATTTCTCTTTTACCCATCATGGGTAAAATCCTAGAAAGACTCCTCCTAAAACGACTATACCCTATCCTAGAATCATATCACATAATCCCAGACCACCAGTTTGGGTTCCGTACTTCCCACTCCACCATCCAGCAATGTCACCGTGTGGTGGATGTGGTCTCGTCTGCATTGGAGCGTGGATTTTACTGCACGGGAGCCTTTCTCGACGTAGAACAGGCCTTCGATCGAGTCTGGCACCCAGGACTGCTGTATAAACTCCGTAGATTCCTTCCTCCAACATGCTTTCTAATCATCCAGTCCTACCTCTCCGACAGATCCTTCAAAATAAACCACAATCGCTCCTATTCATCTCTTTTTACCCAGTCTGCTGGTGCTCCTCAGGGCAGCATTCTGGGACCCATCCTTTACACAGTTTATACAGCTGATATCCCAACCCATCCTAACACATTCCTTTCTACCTATGCCGATGACACTTGCGTGCTATCAGTTCATAATGATCCTAGTATTACCTCTCAAACTCACCAATCCCACATCAGAGACCTTGAAGTATGGTGTCAGAATTGGAGAATTAAAATCAATTCCAATAAATCCCATCAAATTACCTTTACCCTTCCTCGAAAACCTATGACATCCAGCACTACAGTTTCCTTTAATGATATTCCGCTTGTCCCGGTTGAACAGATCCGCTATTTAGGACTCCTGCTTGACAAACGACTTACATGGAATCCGCATACAAGACTAAAAAGACAAGAAACTGCTCGACGTTTTCGGCTACTCCAACACTTACTAGACAGACGCTCTAACCTTTCACTTAACTACAAAAGACTCATTTACATGACAATCATAAGGCCTATCTGGACTTACGGAGTTGAGCTATGGGGCTCTACTAAACCATCCAATTCTTCCCGTATCCAATCCTTACAATCCAAAATCCTTCGTAAAATCCTCAACGCTCCTTACTTTTTCACAAACAAAATCATTCATAAAGACGTCCAAGTTCCGTATGTAGCCGATTTGGCCCGTAGCAGGTATCATTCCTTCCATGACAAACTCCATTCCCACTCTAATCCACTAGTTTCAATCCTTGCTTCCTTTACAATCCCTGATAATCCACCAAGGCGTCTGAAGAGAAGATGGCCTCGAGACCTTCTTGTTTAGATTGATTACTATAGTGCTGCCAATGGGCAGTTTCTCTTCACGTTTTTCATGTACATATTCTTTATTACCATATTTACTTGATGTATTGTAGTATACAGTTGTAAATTTCAATAAAATATAATTAAAAAAAAAATTATATAGGTTCTACAACATTTGAGACACGGACAATCTCATAATTTCTGTTCAACATTTAATAAAACTGATGGATGCAGAGTTCGAACTACGGGGACTGGAGTAGTCGATAATTACAGTGAGTGTAGAGGAGTGCAATGAGATATTCATGCCTCAACCGAAACTATGTAATATTAAGAGCGTTAGTACAGGCACTCCTCCCTTCGGTTACGCATGACGTACCGTCTGCTTCGTGCTTGCCAACTTTTAATTTTCCACCTCGTCATTTATTAAAGAACCTATCTTCATCTTTTAAGCAAGACATACCTGACACAGACAGTCCCTCCCTTAGTACTCTGCATGAAACCTTCTGGGAACTGTAAAAGTAGAATCTTGTCAGCTCGAGACAAAAGAGACATATAGCACCTAGCTATTCCGGTGTTTTTTTTGTATCCTCATTTTTTCGGAAGTGCATGAATAAATAGAAACACTACTTTGACTACTAACGAAAAATGCAGTCTAAATATTTCTTTATACATGAATCACTAAATTATCTCATAAGAGGCTATTCTTTGTAGTAAAATACAAACTCTAACAAAATATTATTATTTATTGGAAAACAAACACGCAAATTCACACACACACATATATACATATATGTTATTTATTGAAATTTCCAACTGTATAGGATAATAAATCTAGTAAATATGCTGTAAAATAAAATACATGAAATTGCCCATTGGCAGCACCAATCCAGAAGGTAATCTAAACTAGAAAGTCTTGAGGCCATCTTGTTTTCAGACACCTCGGAAGATTGTAAGGAATGGAAGAGGAATCGAGGATAAAAACTAGTGGGTTAGACTGAGAATGTCGTTTGTTATGGAAGGAGTGATACCTAATTCAGACCAAATCAGCAACATACGGTACATTAAGGTCTATATGGACGAGTTTATTCATGACAAAGTAAGGAGCATTGAAGATTTTACAAAGGATTTTAAGGATTGAATATAGGAAGAATTTGGTGGTTTTGTAGAGCCCCAAAGCTCAACTTCGAACGCCTAGATTGGTCTTATAATAGTTTAGTGGAAAGTTAGAGCGTCATGTCCAGTAAATGTTGAAGTAACGAAAACGGTGAACAGGTTTTTGTTGTTTTAGTCTTGTGTGCGGATTTCATGTAAGAGGTAAGTAAGAGCTCTAGATAGCAAATCTGTTCAACTAGGAAAAGTGAATATTATTAAAGTACACTGGAGGGCAGTATGTTCTAGGTTTACGACAAAGGGTATAGGCAATTTCGTGGGCTTTGTTGGAATTGATTTGAATCCATTCTGGCCCCATACCTCAAGGTCTCTCGTGTGAGATTAAAGATTATGAGAGCCTATAATTGGATAGTTATTACTAATAACTCACATGTGTCATCAGCATAGGTAGAAAGGAAGGTGTACGGGGTAGATATAAGCAGTAAAGAATGGGTCCTAGGAGACTTTCTTGAAGAACACTAGCAGAAAAAAAAACCGTGCCACTACAACCCATGAAGGGTCTTGGGCTTAGATATAGAGATCGTACTAGGCCAACGACCGTGCAATGAGGTGATTCGGCCGATATCACGCTCAGCCGCCAGGTTTTTTCCCCATTTCTAGGTACCCACTTTGTAGAGCCCGGGTCCGCTCCAGGAGGGTCTCCAGGGTCACCCCAGTCTCGCCCCCTCCCCCCCCGGCTGAAATAACAGAATAAAGAATGCTCCTTCACAACCTAGATTCGAACCGAGGACCCGGAGCAGAGTAGACTAGCGCTCCATCCACTAGACCACACCGCTCCCTAAACACCAGCAGACTGAGTAAAAATAAATAATTGTGGTTTATTTTGAAGCATTTATCAGAAAGGTTAGACTGGATGATTAGGTGGTGTGGAAGGGTGAAAACATATAAATCTGATTTTTTTTAAATATGAATATAGCCTTTTTGCCTAAACACCAGTAATATACAAATATTAATGAGTGTTTTATAGCTGTTATTTATTTAAATTAAGCTTTATTAATACTATATTATGAGTTGGCGACATATTGTATATTTTGATTGATAAAAAATCTATATAAAAAGGGATAGAATTATTACATTTATTTGTTGAGCGTGAAAAATTTTCATCGATATATTATTGAACTCTAAAAAACAAAAAATCTTATATTAGTAACATCATATTAAAGTTATGAAATGAAATGTTTTAGTATGGATGATGAACGTAACTAAATGTGTATGTCCGTTAGAAAATAATAGTATTTCTAAATAGCGTTTTTAAAGGACTAGATAAAACTAAATGGTGAGAATACAAATATATAATAATATCAATTCCGTAAAAAATGTCCTTTAGTACCATTTTGAAATCAGTGTCTCATAACAATAGGTATACATTTTACCTGCTCTAAAGATAAAGGGGTTCCTTATTTTTGCATTATAATCCAGGGAGTTTCTTAAATTTCCTATGAAAAAAGCACTGGAGTAGTAAGGGTTAAAACGGTTTAGATATTTAAGTCATTGAATTCGGGTAAATATGAATGTCCGGCATTAATTTTGAAATATAAGAAGATAAAAAGCGCAGTAAGAAAACGACGCCTTCCCTCTTTCCGGTTATGGAAGAGAAAAAAAATACAGAAAGCGGAATGTATTGAGAAGACACATTTCTCGGCGAGCACAGAGCGGATGAGAGCAAAGAGATGTATGGTTGTCTAGGGGTGGGGAGGGGAAGGGTTGAAGGCGGGATTAATAAAAGGAAAACGGTTTGTTCCGCACAGAGCGAGCGAGAAAGAAAGAGAGTGAGACAGAGAGAGGGAGAGAGAGAGAGAGTGAGGAAGAGAGAGAGAGAGAACTGGCTCATACATCAATATTCAGACAAGGGTGTTACCCGGGGTCCGCGGTTACCATGGCTACGGCGGGGGTGGGAACTAAGATTTCACCCCCTCCGGAGGCGGAGAATAAGGGCGGGGAGTCGTCGTTAAAATGCATAACGTATTCCGCTATTGATCGGACGCACACACGGCCAGGATCAGGTCCTTCTTATGGATCCATTCTTCTCCCCCGTCCACGTCTTAGCTGTCTGATGAGAAGGGCGGTCTTCGCGGTACTCCATCAAGGAGCTAATAGTGGGAGCCTAGGTGCGAATCCTACGCTAAGATGCTAGGTGTGAGGTCCTTAACGAAAAATACGTAAACAAGTTATATATGCAATGTGCGCATGGCTAAGGGATGTTTCAGTAATATATTCTTTTATCCAATATTTTGAGAATGGGTCTCTAATGGGACAGAATGTGTTTTTACCAAATAAATAAATTTTATAAAATAAAAAAAAAAGTTCTGAAATTGTTATTGGCTCTGCTCCTTTTTTATTTATACAGATCTTGATCAATAATGTAATCGCTAAAATACAAAAGAAAGAAACGTATTGGTTAATACGTATTAATTAATAATAGAAAATATTGGGTATCAGAATGCATTTTTGGATTTTGTCTGCTAGGAGAACCAGACCACCAACGATGGACAGAAAATTTTTTGTAGTATGAGATACAGCCTTCACTGGCTCACTCCAGTGATGCGCCTGAGAGGCACTGGAATCTCTTTGATTCCGCTTTTTCCTTCCAGGTGGAGAGAAAAGCCAAGTCTGGGGTCCCTTTGGGAGATTGTATATAGGTATGATTGTTTGTATGATGTTTATTTATTTCCAAACTTTGTATTTATCTCAGCTACAGGTTGTTGTTTTTATTTGTTTGTTTTTATTAATTATTATTTTTTTTGTATATATTTGAATTTATTTATTTCCTATTTTATGTAATTTTACTTTATAATTATTTTCTGTATATATTGTATGAATGTATTCTCATATCACTATTACTACTGTTCATTATGAAACAAATTGTAATATATCTCAATAAATTATGTGTATATAATGAGTAAAAAAAAAAAAATAATAAATAAGAGATAAAGACCTAGTTTGCTATAAGAAAAAAAAAAAGAAACGTCTCACACATACACAATTTTGGGGTGTTAAAGCGTGTATTTTCGATCATGTCTGCCAGTTGAATCTGACTATCTACAATGGGCAGACAATGATTTTTTGATTATCAGGTAAAGACCTAGTTTGATATGAGAAAGGAAAGAAACATCTTCGAATAATTGGCGGTCACCATTTTAGAATTTGAGAAGGCTGACAAAAGAAACATTGCTGTCGAAATACACATTGATAATTTTCTTCTAGCAATGAGCATTTTTTGGCCGCAGCTCTTGGACTATAACGGAGGAAGCACATCGACAGGGGAAGTTGTAGAAGTCGGTTGGGGTGCGTTTATTGAAGAAAAAAAACTCCCAAATAATTAGCGGTTGTATGCTACGGCGTACGTATAATTTTCCGTAGGGTGCCAAGTAGGTTAAAGAATATTTTTAAATTAGCTTTTTTTCCGAAACAAATTAATTTCTAAAACTAAGTGCCTGGAAGTAATAATAGTCGCTAATCAATTTTTAGAATTATTACGTTTTAATATAAGGTAACGGATCACTGTCAATGAGTTTACTCGGACGGTTCTGTCAACTTTCCCACAAAACGCCACGATAGTAGTTTCCTAGTTATGTAACTATCACAGCGAAAATACCCTTTTCAAAGAGTAAAATAAAAGTACAAATAACCAGTGGAATAAAAAATATATTGATATAGGCTTGTAAAATATATACCTAGAATATTTAGCTTATAACTTAACATCATGATATATTTTTATATGCCTATATCAATATATATTTTACGCGTGTATCGCCATATTTTTCGTTTATGGTATCTTTATATAATATTGTTTGTTCTAATACTACGTTTTATTTATTTTAGTTGTTGTTTATGTCCACAAAAACTAATTTTTTAAATTATATCAACTCTATTATTAATTAAACGATCATCTATCTAATATTTTTTTAACAATTATTTCAGTATTACTTCTATTATTTTCGAGAAAATAATTGATGTGGAAGTTATACAGGACAAAATGAATGTTTTTATAAAGATTTTGTAGGTTTATTGTTTTCATCAAGGAACTTCTATAATAAACCAAAACAATCATTTAACCCGCTGGAAATCTCGAAAGATACAACCAAAATCTATTCTGGGCTAAAAATTCTGTGTCGATTATTTTATGATCTGGTTTTTGACTACTGGATAGTACTCAAAACTGAATATAACCGTTTTCTCTCAAACCTGAGGTGCTTAGAGATGCCATACGCTCATACTTGGTCATTAATTATAGATAGAGGAAAATATAAAATGTTGGTAACCATTTTGGCCTTAATCAGTCCAAGCCCTGATTTTCGTTGATGATTGTAGGATATAGGTTAAAATATAATAAATAAAACCATTCTTATCATTAAAATGTAACATATGTTTTTTGTTGAAAAATAAAGGTTATTGTTGTGTTGGGTTATCCTAAAACATAATGTAGATTATCTTAAATCTTACAATGATATAGTTCTAGTAGCTAATTCACAAAAGAATAACAAGCAGTTAATGGGTGGAGAGAAGAACGATATAGAGAGAATGGCTATAAATGCACAGAAAAGTGAAATCATGGAAGTAGGGCGAGACGAAATAAACGTGAATGAGGCCTGCAATGGTCAATTGCTTGAAACTGTAAACACATATGAGTATTTGGGCACAACCGTAAGCAATGATGCGAACATGAAGTTAATAGTTGGATTAGAAAGGCCAAGCTCGCATACCATCAAATCAGCCACATAATTGGTACAAAAGAAATAACTAATGCCACCAAATTAGTTCTTTGTAAAACAATTTTCCTTCCCATCCTAATGTATGGGGCAGAGCACTGGACAGGCTTAGAGCAAGTTGTCAATAGAATGATGGCCTCAGAAATGAGATTGCTGCGAAGGATAGTAGGAAAAACATAAAGGGATTGCGTCAGGAACGAAGTCATCAGGGAGGAATTGAAAATGGATGGCACTGAAGGAAATAATAGAAGAACGCCAACTGCGGTGGTTTAGGCACGTGTGCAGGCTCCCAGAAGACAGAAGAGTGAAATGATTCATGAAAGCCAAACCATGCGGTACTTGTAAGGACTTGGGAGAAGAGAGGTAAACCAGTTACCCAAATAAAAAATATGGCCATTCAAAGGGATGAGTGGAAACGATGGACTGAAGCTGGTGCTCTGCGCAGTAAGGCACTAAGGAGCTAGTGAAAGATGAAGAAGGGAACCATTACTAATGAAAAAATTGTCTAATTATTTGATTAACAGGTAGTTAAATCCCTAGAGGGATCACTTGTAGCTGGGTGGCTAGCGTAACAGCCTTACATGGTAAAGGTCACGGGTTCAAACCCGCTGGTGGTCCTAGGATTTTTTAATGGGAGTAAAAAGTCCTTAGTTACGCCGTCCTTCGGAGGGGACGTTCAAAGGTGGTCCCGAGCCTGAGCGATGTCTGGTACTCGTAAAAGATTCCTATCCTAATAAAACCTGGATAGGCAAAATTTAGGACTCCCACTGTAGCATCGTTCGATTAGCCATAGTAGCATAAAGTGACGTCAAATAAATAAACAAACAAACAAATCCCTAGAAAATAGTACTAAAATCGTTGAGGTTTTATAAGTTATTAGCGAAGCTATGCTGTATTGAACTTTAAAATAAAGTTATTTTATTTAAAAGAGTTATTTAAATAACAAAAGTTATTTAAAAGAGTATTCTTTAGCAAACACCTCGTGTCTGATTAATCTTTGTTTTTTGTTTTCGTTCTTGAGCATCCAAAAATTTATTTAATAAATAATTTTATTTACAACATTAGCCAAGATAAAAAATACAGAAAAAAATAGTCTGAGAGTATGCCAGTAAGAAGAAAAAATTAAACAGTTCTAACAATTTATTATCTGTCAATGTTTTGACCCCTATTGTGGGTCCTCGTCAGGGCAAAGGGTGCAAAAGTGATAGTTTGTTAAGATAAATTTTGAAGCCTAGCGCTCTTATGAGAGTTGAGGTTATATATATATTCTTTTTTTTAATATTCTACTTTTCAAAATTGTGCCTTTATTATCTTTATAAAGTCAATGATATTTATATCTAATGGAGCAATCATCCCATAATCCATCAATTATCATTAAGGTTAAATTTACTGTCAGCACTGCCAACTGTCTTATTATTGTGTCGGTACTACCTATAACCTTCAACAGTCAGCTGTTAATATCCATAATAAAATAAAAAGCCATAACGGAATAATTATCACCCCTGGTTGTAAGGAAAACCTGGATCTTTAGTATGGTTAGGCCAAATCAATTCCTTGGTCCAATATCATTATCCTGAATAATACTGAACCCATGAACGGTTTATTTTTTCTAAAGACGAAACGAATTTACCGTTTCCATTCATCGAAATAAGTCTAAAGAATATTGAATATTTTATAGTTGAATAGTACAATAAGAAGATGATTTGGTTAAATGTTAAATAAAATTGTGACAAAATTATTTATTAAACTAACGTTTCAAACCACGTTGCGAGCCTTCATCTGGGCGTACAGACTGAAGTTGGGAAGCTGCCTGGCCTTCTTGTGACTCATATTATTGGGTTGATGCAAAATTAATGCAGGTTTTTAGTAGGTATTGTAAATACGCCATATCTTTACTTTAACCATATATATTTAATCAAAATAATTTCCATCTGAATCAATGCACTTTTGCCAACGTTCAACAAGCTTTCTTATTCCACCAGAAAAAAAATCCGAATCCCTGGACCCAATGAAATCACGAAAAGAATTTTCAATGTCGTCCTGGTTTTGAAAATTTTTCTCCCTCAAAAAGTTGTCCAGATGCCTGAAAAAGTGGAAGTCTGTAGGAGAGAGGTCAGGTGAATAAGGCGGATGTTAGAGAACTTCGTAGCCCAACTCGTGCAGTCGTCGAAGCGTTGGTTGTGCAACGTGTGGTCTGGCGTTATCGTGAAGCAGGATCGGCCCCTTCCGATTCATCAATGCTGGGCAAAGACGTTGCAATTTTTGAGTTCCGAGTTCCGCCGCCATTTCTCGTGTGGTTTTGGTTGGGTCTTCTTCCACTTTTGACCTCAGCTGGTCGTTGTCCAGAGCAAGATGACGGCCCCGACCTTCCTTGTCTTCGAGGTCGAAATCTCCTCTGCGAAACTTCTGGAACCAACGCTGCACCGTGCACTCATTAATAGCCCCCTGACCCCACACTTCATTAATATTACGAGCCGATTGCGCAGCGCTGCGCCCTAATTTAAATTCGTAAAAATAAATTTGACGAAAATCGCACTTTGACATTTTCGATTCAAGACCTTTGAACACACTGAACAAAACGATTTTACTAAACAAATTCATGGTGAAAGAGAGGGTATTAGATAAGGTTTGTTTTGGTATAATAATGATAAATGTTAGGATTAGCTTTGTTTACACAATTGGAATTAAGATATTGCAATAGAGGAAACCTGCATTAATTTTGCATCAACCCAATAATAATGATCACCATCAACGAAATTCTGTAAACCTCCCTTAAAACTAAACTTCTTTTCTTATCTCAAATCTCAATTCCCTATACATAAAGCTAATTTTAATCTCTATGAAAGTCTTAACATTAAACTATAACAACGTATATATTTTTTGAGATGCTGGACTCATTCTGTTTTTCCTTAATTTATTGATAATATCCTCAGCCATCTTCACACTCCCGACTCATTTTATCAAATTTATAAAAATTAAAAATAGTGAAACCATCCAGGTCAGTCAGTTTTCCAATTTTAGGCTGCAAGGCCCTGACGAAAATATTGGCTTACTAAAGTTTTGTCACTATTTATTAATCATTTGTAAACTTTGGGTGACAGTCAAAATGATTAAATCATATTTGTTCATAGAAATAAATATACAAATCTGATGCCTGCAACACACGGCTTTCACTTACCTCCGTTGTTAAAATTAATTGACGAATAAATTATTATCAACTTAAGAATTTTTAAGTACAGTTAGGGATGATTAAAACAAACTAGAATTCGGAATTGTTCACGATCGCGATAGTTTCCCTTACTATATATTTCATATATAGGTAACTGATAGTAGAAGGATAATCCATCCACTCTATCCACTAGACCCCTTCTGGCACTAAAGAATATGAATATTTAAAATATCGGCACTTAAGCCCAGTCAGACTACTTCTATCAGAACGAATGCTAAAAAATATAGAAGCCTATCAAATTTTACATCGATAAAGCGAGTCCAGAACCGTTTTTGATGAAAAATTGCTATAGTATCTTAGGCGTATAAAAATGTAATTTCAGTTTCGTGCTAGACTTACCACTCAGACCTTTTTTGCGCATTTGGACGCAAGATACCCAAAAAAGCGTTTTTTCCGTTGAGAATTCGAAAATTTTCACGATCGCAATACTTTCCCTTAATCTATATTTCATATATAGGTAAGTGAAAGAAAAAGTTGAAACATTGGCTTCAATCTTTGATATTCTCATCATCTCAATAACCAATCAGAAGCCATCCATAACACTCGAAGAACCCTGTGCTGGCTTCCGATAAACCAATGCATCTCCGTTTGGAAGGAACATGGATGCAGCAGTACCGAGAATTCCTCTAAGAGATGGAGGGTTATTGAAGTACCGGGGTACATTAGCTGACAATAGACGATGTCGAATTACCATTCACCCGTGCAATATTGCTAATTGCAAAATTTTTGGGTGTGAGGTTCGATTCCGCTAGGACATGACAGACAATGGGAAACTGTGTGTGAACATAATAGCGTGGATAATTCATTCACTCCTCAAATCCGGACTGCGTTTTCATCTTCGAGAACGGCCTGTCCACAACCGTTATTAGGAATCTTACCCATCATTTATTGTGTAATGGATTTTAGAATCGTTTTCTTAAGCTCTTCTATGATTTCCCTGGGGGTAACAAATTTCTTTTTCCAGCTCTCTATTGCAAAGCATTACAATTTTCACATTTGAGGGCAATAAGTAATGTATAAGCAATGATATTTATATGGATGTAATCCAAGTCAGTTCGTATTTACGATCATACATTAAGTGCTGTTATTTATGCATAGCTTGATCTACAACCATTTATTATTTTTCTGCTTATCTTGTTAATAAAGGTATCTCCCAGGATAATATATATATAAAACAACCATATTTATTATTGGATTATTATACTGTAAATAAACAAATATTTGCTATCGTATTTGAACTAGCTTACTGTAAACTTATCTCCTGCTAAATTTAACATTATATGAACATCTAATTTGACATTCAAGGTGGATAGCGCCCCAAACGAAATCGTAGAATACTAACCAGCATAACACCTAATCCCTATCCAAGTTTCGTCTTATAAAACTCTCACGACTTAAACTTAAGAAATTATATTGTTTCAATGGAAACATTTATTTTTGAGGGTAAAAAAAAAATATAAAAAAATAAAAATAAAACAAAAACAAAAAAAAACGTCAAAATTTAAAATAAACAACTGCTGCGAAATTAAACTATCCAAACACATAAGATATCTCGGGGTCACCTTTGATAGACATTTAAAGATTTCCACTTTGGTAAAAAAATTAAGACAACGAGGCAACAATTAAGGCAACTTTATCACTTAATTAATTCTTTGAGTGTGTCTCTTCGACTGAAGATATCAATATATACGGCCATGCTGTTAAGTCAACCGAAAAACGTTTACAATCGTTCTAATTTGGCGTACTACGTAAAATTGTTAAAGGAACGTCATTCAAAAGACCTGAAACCTCTAGAATTACTAGGGATTAGAAATTGACAAACTTTCCGAATTCATAACTACGAGGAATAAAAAGTTCTATGAAACGGTCAAACTTATAAACAATCCGATATATAGTAAGCTCACACCTTCTGGATTACCTCAACAATGGCAGAATAGCGAGATTGAGCTTAAGGTTTTACTTAAACCAAAAGGTGAGCCCCATCACCTCGATATTGATTCATAGAAAATAATTATATATTACAGAGATGCCGGGCATCCTTAAAATGCATAAATGTAGAAAAAGGAGAATATTCAAAAGCTAAGTTTTTAAGAAGAACAAAAGGGGCTACGAAAAAAAAAACACATTCATTTTAGATTAAATAATATAATAATAGAAATTGGAATGCACAAAAGTCAGGGAGGTTTTTGAAAAGTTTTTAATTGATATAAAAATTATTATTTGTATTTTTTTTACAATAAAAAGGCATAGTCTTCTGCGAAGTATACCTTCAACAAATTTTTATGCCAATTAACAATTTTTCAAAAATCCAACGGTATATAAAAAGTGTCATTATTTGTTGTTAAAAAACAAAACAAATTACGCATCCATTTCTTCCTGCTTACTTAAAAGGATCCACTACTGGGGACTCACTGATTCATGCTTTTCCACGCCGAGTTGGCTTTAGAATTTAGTAAATTTATTTACACACACCGATCTTTTGGGGGACTTAATCAAATTGTTATAGCCGTTTCTAGAAAATCTTAAAAATATGAAAAATGCATGTTATAAAGTAGCACTTCCGGGCTACCGATGTTGGTAAAAAAGTTGATGTTTTTTATTTATGTTTCGTACGACGTTTCTTTTTTGTACTAGACATACCGCACTCACACACACAGACCTTTTCGCGCGACTTGCTCAGTTGAACTAGGTGAACGGTAAAATTGTATTTCCTGTAAAAACTCGAATTCGAAAATTTTCACCATCGAATTACTTTCCCTTTCTATATTTATTTCATATATACAGGAAAGTGTAAGTAAAAAAACAAAAAAAATCAGGTCCGGGCAACACACGACTTTCACTTACCTCCGTTTTAAAAATCCATCAAAGAATTTTCAAGTCCAGTTAGAGATAAAAAATTAGTGAAATTATAAAAGATTAATTAAATTGAATTTATATAGAAACATGTGTTTTATTAAAAAATCTATTATATTATTATCTAAAATAAGCAGTTAGTTTTATCTTCTTTTCATCACTCTCTATTAACTTTTAAAAGCTTGAGTATAAGATAATATTCTTTCTAAAATCTTAAGCTTTCTAACGATATATCAGACATGTATATTACTGTTCTTATGTTCAAAAAATTGCATTAAAAAAATATTTTTTCAGTTTTCTCCTTTAGATGCTTTTCAAATTCACTCAACTTGCATATTCAACTGTTTTTCATCAATGGTAACAAGATAATATTGTTATTTTTATAGAATCAACGAAATTAAAGTTACTTTAGATAAAGAAAATTTAAAATATCGGCATTTAAGCCCTGTCAGACCATTTTAATTAGAATGAAACCTACATGATATTAAAGCCTATTAAATTTTACATCGATATAGCGAGTTTATTCAAAATCGTCGGAACCGTTTTCAAGAAAATCGAAAAAAGGTGCAAAATGCATAGTATGAAGTGGCTCTTCTGGTAAGCTCATTTTGGTGAAAAAGGTTTTGTTGGCGTTATTTGTCTTAAACATGAAATTTCAGTTTCATAGGATTTACCGTTTCCGTCCGGGAGTTACCACACACACACACACACACACAGACACCGACCTTTTTGCGGGACTTGGTTATTTGGACTCAAGGGACCCTAAAATGTTTATTTCCGTTGAAAACTGGAATTCGAAAATTTTCACAATCGCAATACTTCCCCTTACTTATATAGTAAGTGAAAGTAAATAAAAAATCGTAGAACTTATTACTGCAAATTTTTATTTTATGCATCATATTCGCAAAACAGATACATTAAAAAGTTTAATTAGGGTCATTAAACTATGTTAAAAATTGAGAAATAGTCATAATCAGCTTTTTATAATAAAAGAAAACTTTTTGTTAGGACCTTTAAGTCATTGTTAAATGAGAAAGGAACTAATTGCATATTGGTTAGTATATGTTGACAACATATTTACCTATTTATAAAATATTCTATGAAGTTAGTGACCACATTGATTGACAACACTCCAGACCGCTAACCATATGCCGATCAACTTAGCCCAAACTAGCCAGTAATAGTTTCCTCAGAACTAACCTAATCATATATGTCCAACGAGTTTCGATGAATTAGCAATGGATCAAACTGATGAAACATTGAGTCTAACATGTTGTCCATCCCGTGATGGCTATAATCCCTCGGAATTGTATCTTATTTAATGCTGATCCTAGGGCCGTCCTCATAGTTAGCAAGTTTAATACCAGGTTGCGCCACAACTCCTTAAAGCGGTCTTCGTTAAAAGTTAGTCGTTTTGCCTTTTTCATAAGCTATTAGGGCTGAATTGGGAAAAGTTTAACTTTGTTTGTCAGAACTTTTTCTCTTATTCTATGGTTATTGAACCATTAAATAATATATATTACGATAGGAATACTTAACAAAGACCTTTTTATTTTGATCTGGCAGACATTTTCATCTTTATTCCAATTTTCTAATCGATTTTTATTTTATTTTTTTTATTATTAATATTTTTTAAATCAGTATAACTCAGAATTGATTAACAGAATCATAGTTTGCCATATAGTGTCAGGGGCGAAGACTTAAAACCAAAGATTTTTTTTTTTTTTTTTTTTTTTTTTTTATTCGTTATTAAGGTTCTACGCATCTTGAAACGTAAGCCCTCAAATCTTGAAGGAGGTATATTTATTTATTTTTTTTTTTTTTGTATTCATTATTGAAAATAATGAGTTTTTCTTTTGTTTTTACTTTTTATATTTGTTTAATCATGGCATCCTGAAATCCCTTTAGCTTTTCTAAAACTCTCTCTGACGACGTTCGAGCTGAGGCCAAAAAATAAAATAATAACAAGACAGATCAATTTAAACAGTTTGAAAATGAGAGGCCATCTGTGGTGTAAAGCATACCATAACGTCCTTATATGTCCAAGTTCTGGAATCAAATCCGGCAGATGGACCTATTAATTTTTAAAGGTAGTAAAAATTCCTAGATTATGGCGTTGCGCAATGGTATTGGAATCGGCATACCATTAAAGCCTAGTCCGATTAACCACAACGAGACGTTAAATGAATAAACAATGGAACACGATGGGAATAAAAAGTGTGACGTTTATTAAAAATATGTAAAATCCATTAGGTTAGGAATCTACACTAGAGTGGAAAGAGCGTTACGAGAAATCTTTCAGGGATGTAAATAGAAAATACACTAAAAAGCTTCTTACAGTTTTTTTCTGGCATGATGTGTTGTTTAGATAAAAAAGATTACCCATCACAAAAAAAATCATAGATTTCTCTATCGCACTGCTACATTGTTGTTTTTTTTGTATATTGTGTATTCAAACGTTTTACGCGCTAAATCTTTCTTTCCCCTTCAAATAAGCCTTGAGAAATGGAAGAGCGTAATTACCCGTCAGGATATCCAGAAGGACAGGGACAAGACGTAAACTGGGGAAGAGTAGGGCCCAGGGAAGAGGGAGCGAGAGGGAGTGAGGGATGAAGAGAGAGAGGCCTCAATAATTCAGAAGTGCGCGGGGATTGTCTCCCCTGAGTCGCTATTTTCAATATCTCAGGGCGATGTTTTATTCAGCCGATGTCCTTCCCGCTCTATATCACAACCCTTGCTGTGTCCATCATCTGTAGCATCTGTCCTCTCCTTCTGTCTTATACCGGGGAGAGTCTCCAGTTATTCCAGGTATGGATATCAGCTAAACAATGGGAACGATTTTCAACTGTTCCCTACTGGCACCGATTGGTAGCTTGTCGGTCCGAAAAATAACAGGTTCCACAATTTCCACTTCGTTACTCTTGAATAAAATTTAGAAGTCTGTTTGAAGATACAGAAAAATGAAAATGGTGGTTTGATAGCTATACTGTGTAACATAATTTTTATATTTACTTTGTCAATCAATCAGGAAGAAATTACTCCGGGAGCTGTCAGTAATAAACAAACAGTGAAACACTTTTTAAGTACTTGTTGTCTGTAAACGTTTCGACCACCATTATGGATTTTCATCATGCCTAAAAAGATACAAAAGGAATACAATGAGGATGTAGTAACAGATATATGGGAAAGAAAAATGAAAGTACATGAATTATTAAAATTTATAGTAACATTAAAAAAATATTTTACATCCTGCTAAGTTAAAGGATGTAAATATGTAAAACATATAATTAGAAACTGACGTGTAAAGAAAACGAGTAATTTAATTACAATAATTAGTTTAGCCGTTTCAATAGTATACTAAGATCATTGTAATTTAATCACTCGATTTCTTTACTCTTCAATTTATATTTTTAGGTTTCACATAAAATAAAATAAATCCTCTTTTAACAGAGGTGTTAGAGACCAAATGCATTTTGTCGAATTGGAAAACAGATTATTTTTCTTTTAGATTTTTTCTAAGTAACGCTCAGTTTAGATGAAACTTTGTCGATGAACATTCAAAAGGGCGTTAAATCCCTGAATATTTTATGTATAATTCTCTGGAAGGTTTCGAAAAGGTATTATGAAAATTTTAGACAACCTTAATACTGAACAAGGCCCGGCTTGATCTTCCCTGTTCAAATATTTTTAATCATCAGTTTTCACTGGGAAACATATTTTACCGGATATGTTTGAGATTAATAATATATACAAATCAATAGTATGGCGGTTTCACGTTGATATTAAATGATGTTTTTTAAAATTTAAACTATTCGACCGAAGTATTTTTTTCAAATATGTAGTTCTAAACAAATGATACTTCTCTCGCTAGATCACCGGGCAATTTTATTTGTAGTTAGTTATACGACCGACAAATATTATTTAAAGAGTCACTTTCTAATCAAACAAATACAAGTTTTACTGTTATCCCATGAAATCACTAGATGTATTGGAATAATACAGTTTAAACCACATTAAACAAGTCGAAGTTCATTATTGAAGACACTAAGAAACACAGACACTATATGTTCTTCATTTTATCTCGATCACTCTTCTACGATATATACCAGAACATAGTATTCCTAACATGCAATATCTAAGCCAAATCAAAGTATCTCGTTGCTAAAACCTTTGTTTTGCTATTGGGATTACATAGACTCCCCTTAAAATTTCCCACACCGTACCTGACACCTCCTTACTACTGATTTCGATGTGGCCTGGAAGCCATTAAGTATCGAAGCTTACGACTAACCCTCTTCATTGTTCTAAATGCTCTAAGACAGGGTTCTTCGGGGTTCTAGAATTTATGTTATCCGAGATTCCCCTGTTGTATATTTTTTCTGGGAGTTAGAGGAGGGATAAAATTGCGTCATTGTTACAACTTAAAGCTTATAATCTCATAGGAACTATGTTATATAAATAAATACAGTGAGTAAGTTGTGCTTTGGTTGATCAGCAGGTCTTACCCATTTAGAATTTTACTAAATGAGCTGTTCGAATAAAAGAAAAATTTGCAAAATTTAAAGTCAATGTCAAACAATTTTTTTGCTGTTATGTCATGTATTAGTGGAGAATATGTTTTTTTATAAGACGCTTATTGCCAAGGACCTACCGCATATGAGCTATATTGGTTGAAATAAAAAAAAGGCATGTTCTGTGTCAAGAAAGCTTTGTTGGTGTTGCTCGCAATGTAAATTTGAAGTTTGTCTGTTTATTTATTTAACGTTACGTTATGCTACTATGGCTTATCGGAGGATGCTACAAGGGGAGTCGTAAATCTTGCCTATCCAGGTTTTATTAGGATAGGGATCTTTAACGAGTACCTGATATCGCACAGGCTCGGGACAAACTTTTAACGTTCCCTCCGAAGGACGGCATAACTAAGGATTTTTTATTCGTATTAATAAATTTAAATTATTTCCGTATTTACATTTGTAACTTGAATCTAGGGTAGGGCGGGGCTTGTTGAGGAATTTTTCACATGTACGTATATAGCTCCTCAATGATTAGTCTCAATGAGTTTTTAAGCGGCTTGATGGATTCGTAATATATCCCTTAGCAAAAGTGTCCAGAGTAATTTGTTTGTAAGAAGTAGAATTAAAGAGCTACAAATATTTAAATCCAGGAAGTCAAGCTCGCTCAATGTACCCCATAGGTAAGGTAAGTTGAGCAAGGGTATGGGGCAAGTTGAGCAGTAAGAATGTCTAACCAAACTATGGGTTCAATTTCGACTAGAAATAAAGTAAAATATGTTTTTAAGAATCGGCTCTTTAATAATCATCTTTTACTGACAGAACGACAAAATTTAAAGCTATTTTCTTTGAATAATTAACCAGAACTACAATCAATAAAACATTAACGTATCTTAAATATATAAATCAGTCATCCGCCCGTTAATCACATACGCCTCTCCAGTCTGGAGCTCATCCTGCTCGACTAACTTCCATAAACTCGAGAGAATTCAAAACTTGTCAATGCGGATAATTAATAATTTCCCCCGATACACGAAAATATCATCAATGCTCCAAGACTTGCAGCTTCCTACAATCAAACAACTTGTCCATTCACAAACAGCTTCTTACTTCAGTAAAACTCCAGTCTCTAAAAACCCATTAATAAAAGAAATCGGTAATTACAATAAATTTTCACTAAAACGATATACTCATAAGAGAACAAAACATGTATTATTAAATTAACTTACTTTCTTATGTTATAAATTTTATAATTTTCAATCATATTATGTATTTTCTATTAATTTATGTATTTTCAATTATTTCATGTATTTTCAATTATTTTATGTATTCTCAATTATTTCATGTATCTTTAAATATTTTATGTATTCTCAATTATTTTATGTGTAGTTTTTATGCGTAGGTTTTTTGTATAATTTTTCCTACAATCGCAAAGTAACCTCAATTTTTCACCATATGTTTGCCATTAGGCTAATGTACTATAATCACAAAAAAACAAAAATATTTTCTGATTGTAAGGATGACTCATCCAAAATCATTGTTAACATTTTGTCAAAATGTAAATATGTGAATAAAGTTTATTTTTATTTTTATTTATTTTAACGTATCTTAAGATTAACTTCAACATTAGATTCAGTCTTGCTAATTAAAATCAGACTTAAATGTTTAGGTTAGGTTATTTTATTTATGGGCACAAAACATCTGGGGTCTTTAGCGCCCTTTTTTATTTACATAAAAATTTCATTAGATTTTTTTAAACAAATCAAATGTTTTTAAAAACTCAATTGTTTTTCTAATCGTTGTAGTGTTGTCACCTAGTATCCTCTTGAGGTATCTTTGAATATTTTCTGTCTGAAAATAGTTGTGGTAGAGTGGGCAGTCCTCAAAGATGTGGCAGATGGTCAGTCGCTGGTTGCAGTTCTCGCAGCTCGGAGGTGTGCTTTTCTCTATAAGTCATCCATGGGTCAGTCGCGTGTGCCCTATTCTTAAGCGAGTCATGACAACACCTTCTCGCCTGTTGACACTGTTGGCGCTCTTCCACGGTTGAACATCGGATTTAATACTTCTTAACTTATTCGACTCTTCTGTATTTTCCCAAAGCTCGGCCCATGTCATTGTCGCTTGTTTTTTTAGATAAGCGCATATATCAGATTTTGTAAATATCGGGGTGATTTCTGTACAGGATAATGCTGCTTATTTGGCTGCTTGGTCTGCTTTTTCGTTGCCTTTTATCCCTACATGCGATGGTATCCAAACAAGAACCACGCTTTTGTTTATACATTTTATCATCGAGGCATTGGCTTGGGCTTTCTTTATCACAGTATCATTGGAATAAATATTTGTAAAAGCCATTAAGAAAGATAAAGAGTCCGTAAATATTACGAATTCTTCCTCTTCACACTGTAGGATTTTGTAAAGTGCTGAACTAATTGCGTAACTTTCTGCTGTGAAGTTGCTAGCAGTGTGTGAAAGTCTGTGCTTAACAATATTGGGTTCGATTACAACAGAACATCCAACGCTATTTTCTGTTTTTGAGCCATCTGTATAAATATGGGTCCTATTTTCATATTTGTCCTTAACGTTTTGATATTCAGTTGCATAGGAGAATTCTGAGGTGTTGTTTTTCTTAAATTTTAGAAGCGTTAGATCTATGGTGGGTAGTTGTAAGGTCCATGGAGCGAAATTATTTTCAAGGATCGTTGTTTCGATGTCTTGGATTTCGTCTATATCTTTTGTATCTGACTCCCAGTGGGGCAGCTAACCTTCGGTTTTCTGCAAACCATCTTGTTTTGGGTTGGAAAACATGTTTCCATGCAGGATTATTTTTATTAAATTTTAGTTTGCCGATGTATCCACATGCAAGCTGCTGTCGCCTGACAGCCAGAGGAGCAAGACCAGCTTCTACACATAAACTATTCACAGGACTAGTTCTGAATGCACCCGTAGCAAGTCGGATACCAGCGTGGTGGACTGAGTCTAAATCTGAGAGATCTTTAGGATTTGCAGATGAGAAAATAGTGCAGCCGTATTCTAATTTGGGTCTTATCAAACAGGAATATACTTTCAGCATGCTAGGCCTGTCCGCTCCCCACGAACATCCAGTTAGAACCTTGAGAATATTTAATCTTTTTTGGGTTTCTTCCTTTAACCACCTAAAATGATCTTTCCAGTCCAGCCTGCTATTTAAAATCAAACCCAAATATCTTACGTTTGATACGAAGCTCAGTTGTATACCTCTGTACGTTAATTCTGGAGGAGGAGTAGGTGTTCTAAATTTTGAAAAAAGTAGGCATTTTGTTTTTTCTATTGAAAATTTTAATCCAGGTTGAGTAGACCATGAATCTAACTTTAACAAACAATTGTGTAGTATTTTTTCCATCCTTTGTTTGTTTTTAAAGGGCAGTAATAAAGCCAGATCATCAACAAATAAAAACGTTCTTATTTGTTTCGGGATTATATATGTAACTTGGTTGATGGCGATAGCAAAAAGTACGCAGCTCAAAACACTTCCCTGAGGTATTCCGTTGTTCATTACTTTTGTTGAAGATAGGTTATTGCCTATTCTAACTTGGAAGGTTCGATTATATAGAAAGTTTTTTATCAGTATAAAAAGACGGCCTCTGATTCCCCATTCCCTTAACTGTTGTAGGACAAGAGAGGGATTTAGGTTGTCATAAGCTTTCTCAATATCGAAGTAAATGCCAACACATTCCTTTTTTTCGGCGAAGGAATTAAGTATTTCATATTCCATAGTTACAAGATGGTCTATAGTGGAACGTCCAGTTCTGAATCCACTTTGCGCGTTTTATAGGACATTGTTTGTCTCTAACACCCATATAAGCCTTTTAAAAATTATTTTTTCTAGTAGTTTGCACATACAACTTGTGAGTGATATGGGACGGTAGCTTGAGGGAAGTCATTTATTTTTTCCTGTTATTCAGTATCGGGATGATTATAGATCTCCGCCAGATATCAGGAAAGTCTCCTGTGCACCAAATATGATTGTAGAGTGCAAGAAGTGCATCAAGAGCTGGTTTAGGTAAATGTTTCAACATGTCATTATGTATATTGTCAATTCCCGGAGAGGTCGGTTTCAGCTCTTTGATATTGGTCAATAGTTCTGTCTTAGTAAGTGGAAGGTTATACACGTATTCAGTTTGAAAATCAATTGTATCCAAACTTGTATCTTCTGATGTCAACAACGGTGTTAGTGGGGTAAATATATTTGAATAAAATGTTGCGAAAAGCTCAGCCAGCGTGTCTGGGTTTCGTTCAATGTTTTCGTTAATAAGAAGTGTGGGTTGGTAGTCGATATATTTCCCTGAAACTCTCTGTATTTTATTCCAAAATAAGCTTGGTGAGGAATTTATTGAGATTGTTCCCAGGATTTTTTCTTTTTGGTTTTAATTAATCTACGGAATATAGACCGGGTCTTTTTATATTCAATTAGATTGCTTAAACTGGGTTCCCTTCGGAATGCCTTAAGTGCCTTTCTTCTATTTTTGATTACCAGTCTACACTCGCCGTCATACCAAGGAACAGTGCTTCGGCTGGAAGTGGTATTAGTGGAACTTTTGGGAATTGAGAGATCTGCTGCTTTCAAAATAGATGAGGTGATTAGGTGGTTTATCTCGTTGCTACTGTTTAATGGTGATAAATCTGATTCCGTTACTGCTATATTGTTTTGGAACTTTGGCCAATCAGAACTCCCTGTGATCCACTTGGGATGTTTTGCGATTCGGGGGTTGCTATGGCGGAAACTAATAATTAAAGGAAAGTGATCACTTGAATACTGATCATTGGAAACCTCCCACTGTAAGTGGGTGAAAATGCTTGATGAGCACCATGCAAGATCTATACAGGAGAATGTATGGTAGGCCGGACTTAGATATGTTGGCTGCCCTGTGTTTAAAATTATGGAGTTGGTGTTATCTATGATTCGTTTAATAATATTACCTCGCGTTGAGCAATATCGAGAACCCCATGAGGTGTGATGACCGTTCACATCACTCATCGCTATATACAGGGAAGGAAGGGAATTTAAAAGATGAAGTAAATCGGTTTCAGATAGATTTCCCGGAGGGAGGTAAATATTGGCGAGAAAAATTGGAAAGTGGAGAAAAACTTTAACAATAATTGCCTGTAGGGGAGTATTAATTGTTATCAACTCGGAAACGATACTTTTGTGTACTGCAATTAAAACCCACCGCTTGCTATTCTATTTTCTTCAAAATCAGTTCTATAAATTTCGTAGTCTTTTAAATTAAATTTTCTGTTCTGAAGGAGTTTAGTTTCCTGAATACAAATTATTAGTGGATGATATTTATCGATAATAAGTTTTAATTCTTCATATTTCCCAGTTAAACCATTGCAATTCCACTGAATAATATTGGTTTGAAGAACCATAAAGAAAGATAAGTAGATTTAATTATAACAAGAAGAAAGATTGTGGAATATATTAAACGTCGTGAATTATATATTAAATTTAGAGGTGTAGATAGTATTAAAACCGTACAAATAATTAATTAGTTTCCATTGTCTCCGTTCGACCAGGAGATTTTTTCCTGGTTTTGCTTCGGGTTCTCTTTTCCTTAACCGTTATCCAATCGTCATTTTGGACCTTTAAGCTACCCTGAAGAGAGACGACTTCAATAGAAGTCGATTTTTCTAGGGCAGATTTCGCATATGAGGGATACTCCTGGTTGTTATTAGGAGTTCCCTTGGTTTTGGGCCGTGTTCCGGTCGAGGACCGAGTTTGGGAATTATCGATAGAGTTTCGAGGTAGAGGGTGTAAGGGTAGATGGGAGTGAGACAGGAGTAAGAGTAGGGGAAGAAGGAGTATGGAGAGGTATAGGAGAGGGTAAAGAGGGAGAGTTTGGGGAAGGGTTGGGTAAAGAAGTAGAGAAAGGGGAAGAAGAAGAGGTGGGGGGAAGAGTGGTAGGGGTAACGCTCAAGTCATTATGAGCACAACTAAGGCTTGAAGTTTTATCATTAGCTGACATTTCGATCGGTTTGCTGATTTGAAATGCATTATTACCAAGATCTTCAGTTTGGACAAAAACACTTTTTTTATTTTTTACCACGTTGGAAAATGACATCTGAGTTGACAGAGGATGTAGCATGTCATATTTTTTTTTTTTGCAGCAACATATGTTATTTTTTCGGCTTCCTGTATGCCTCTCATTTCTTTCTCTTTAACGTACAGAGGGCAGTTTTTCGAAAAGGAATCATGGTTACCCTGACAATTTACGCATTTAATTGGACCATCACAATCTAACCCTTCATGTTTTGTTTTCCCACAAAACCGACAAAGGGGCTCCTTTTTGCAAACTGTTTTAGTGTGTCCGAATTTGAGACAAACATAGCAACGCGTTGGGTTTGAAATGTATTGCCTTATAACGACATTACAATATCCTATTTTTATTTCTTTAGGCAAAGTGGGGTTATCAAATGTTAATAGGTAATTATGACTATTTTTCCTTTCGTTATTTTTAAAGTAAGTCATTTTTTTTCCTCTACAACGTTCTGAGGTTTCAACTCATCTCTTATTTCGTCAATTGAACAAAAATTTAAGTCAGGGCACCATATTACGCCTTTACTTAAATTTAATCTACTATGGGGCTCTACTTGAACTGGGAAGTTTATAGCAAGGCTATCACATCTTATCAATTTTTCGGACTGTGTTTCAGAAATTACCTCGACTAAAAGTGTTTCAGTTTTTTTACTACTTTAACATCACCAATAATGCTTTTTATGCTTTTATAGATGAAGAATGGAGACACTTTTTTGAAATCTAATGCATTACCTTCGATGTCCACTTCTGTTCTTCTTATAATAAAAAACCTAGCACAGTTTTTCTTTATGCTTATATCATTGTTACCCATGATGGAAGTTTTAAATCTCCCTTTTTTCCTTTTTAACGGGGGAGGTTCACCCATAGTGCTGAATATAGCAGTACCTTATAATAATCAAAATAAGAAAATTTTGAAGACACTAATAAGTAAATTGTTATTACTTAGCTGGAGAGACACGCTGATATTCCGCAAACCACCGTGGTTTCACGACTGGCTCTTCAACACTTCGTCAGCGTGGTAGTTCAACTTTATATGGTTCTAAAACACTTAGTGTGTCCTAACCTCACCTAGCCTATGAGTTAATTTACACTGGTCACAATTTAATTAAGTTAAAACATTTTCAAACTATAACAAATACGGAAAAAAACTAAAATAACTTACAGAATTGAATCACTAGAACTATAAGCCTATGAAAATAGCTAATAACTCAGAGCGAGATATCACTTTATATTACAGCACGTAACCTTCCTCCTTAAATGTTTATATTTTTACTTATATAGGTTATATCTTAAAAAAATATTAATTAGATCTTTGTAAATTAATGGTCATTGTCATTTTTGCAACTAAGAACATCTTGTAGTCTTCCTCTTATAAGTCCGCATTCTAACAAAAAAAAAAACATTCATTACTTAACTTGTTTGAGTCGTGAGGTAAATTAAGCAACTATAGCTCAACTAATCCCAACCCGGAATTTTAAAACAAGAGCGAGGTTACAAAATAATCATAAGAATTATACCCAGAATAACTCCACATATCAAAAGTACAATAATTCTCTGAAAGATAAACATTTACCTTATTAAAAACAGAAAAAAATTGACTATTACAGACCAACACTTGTGATGAACGACGTTTTTACTTTTTGGCCACAAAGTAAACAAAACGCACTAGCGCTTCACTCGCTCATTCAGCGATCGCGTGGTGTTTATCCCTCCCACGACTCCTTCCCGCCATAAGATTCCTATACGTACGGTGAATAGTTTGCGAGATATTTCAATTGCCCAACTTGCCCCTATGCTCAACTAGCCCCGCTCTATCCTAATGTTTAGTAGCTATTTTTTTTAAAATAAATAAAGTCAAGTTTTGCCATAATTTTTTTTTATGGAGCTTTTTTGACACGCTCCATCTCAGTAGATGTTGCTCGAATCAAAATTTTGACAATTCCACGTCAGAAATTGAGTTGAGATAAATTTTGGTTGTATAAAATATGTCGCTAAGACCTACCATTTAGGGGCTATTTTATTAGTTTGAATGAAAAATGTATAAAGATAATTAAAAGTAAATTTTGGTAGTATATTATTTATTACCTTCTACATTTCATCAATTGAGACGTTGATTTCCAAAAGGTACTAAAGGACATTTTTTACGAAATTGATTTTTTGACATATTTATATTCTCCTCATTGAGTTTTATCAAAATCTTAAATTTGATTGTATTTAATGAACACTCATGTCCTTTAATAACGTGATTTAGAAATGCTATTAATTTCTTAAGATACTTATTACACATTTATTTTCATTCCAAATCATAACAGAACATTTCATTTCATAACTTTAATATGGTTTTATTAATATAGTAAAGAAATAATTCTAGATTTTAATGCGAAAAGATTCAAATTAGCTAGTTTAATAATATAGTAATGAGAGATTCCTTCCTGTAAAATTCCCCAGAATGGATATAGTACCTTTTGGAAATCAACGTCTCAATTCGCCCTTCTCAGTTTCTCTCTGACTACGAAAATCAGTAAATTATCGAAAGACATATCCATGATGCATTGTTTTTTCACAAGACAGGAAGGAATACTTAAGCCATTTTATTTTTATTGTATTTGTTATTTATTTTATTTATTTATTTTGTGAATGGTTATCCATATGATTTTTTTTTGTCTTCTTTTTTTAAATTTAAACCTCAGTTATTTTACTTGAATCTTTAATTATACAAGTTCTTTATAAATAAAATATTTTAGAGCTATAAAGCAATTTGGGGAAAATAAATAAATATTTCTAGTTAAAATAAAAATAATACTAAAGTATTTCATTGTATTTGTTGTTATCTTCGACCTAGATAAGGTTATATTTGATTCAAGGAAATAACGACTATGAGACTGACAGAAATGTAATAGGGTTGTAAGAAGCTGCCTCTGAGGGTTTTGTTTGACGTGTGGAGGCTGCAACCTGAAACTGCATAAGACAAAAAAATAAATAAAATCATGAATAATATTAAGTCCTTATAATCAATTCCTTACTCTTTTTACTATAAACATTATTTTAGGACATAACTAAACTTTTTTAATACTCCCCTCTAATCCGTTTCCTAATTTTCATAAAAAACAACCTCAATATCATATCAAAATATTTTTATTTATTAATATGAAAATTATTTAGAGAATCAATATTAATTTAACATTTCGGGTTTTCTGATTGACCATATTAAACAAATCAAATATTATTGCTTATTAACTGACCTAAAAAAACAAATTTTTTTTTTTTTAATTTTTAAAACATATTTGTAAACATAATCTGATTGACTCGATAAATATATTTTAATTAACGTATAGCTCATAAAAAAAAAAATTATAGTACGTGTAGTAAATATAATTTTTTATTAATTGAAATATATAAATTCAATTTTACGTCTGTAAAATATGAGTAACACTAAATTTTCAAAAATTTAGCGGCAAAAAGGCATACATACAGTGCCAATAGTCCTAATAATAATTTGAAAACTTTAATTTTAATTAAGAAAATTTTTTCTTATTTTGTAATACTTTATTTTTAAGCAAATAATAACATACAGCTGTAGTAATTTTATTCAGTACTAAAAGATAATTGGGTTCCAAATATCAAAAATTGAGTTCCTCATACTAAGACACGAAATATATAATTAAAAAATTATGTTAAATTATAATTTATTGACGCTAATTAAAAAATCTGGTGCGTGAAACACACGACTTTCACTTACCTTCGTTATTAAAATCAATTTAAGAATTTTTAAATACATATAAAGATACAAATAAATTGATAAAGCATTAATTATTTTGAATTTCAATAGAAACGTGTGTTTTATGAAATAAACTATTATATTTTTATCTACAACAATAAGTTAGTTTTATCGGCTTTTCATCACTCTCCGTTAACCTTTAAAATTCCGTGTATTAGATAATATTTTTTCTAAAATCTTTCCTACGGTATATTATACTATATACTATATTACTATTCTTGTGTTCAAAAACACAAATATTGCATAAAAAAATATGTTTGCACTTTTCTCCTTTAGTTGTTCATCAAATTCGCTCAACATTCATATTTACCCGTTATTTATAAATGCTAATGAGATAATGCTCCATTTTTTTTTTTTTTTTTTTTTTTTTTTTTAAATCTACAAAATTAAACGTACTTTAGAGGAAGAAAATTTAAAATATCGGCATTTAAGCACGGTCAGACAATTTCAATCAGAATGAAATCTACACCATATTAAAGCCCATCAAATTTTATCGAATTCGTTCAATTTATATATTTACCTCTTTTTTTAACGTCAGTAACAAGATTATATTGTTATTTTTTTAGTATCTACAAAATTAAAAGTACTTTAGAGAAGAAATTTAAAATATCGACATTTTTCCCCTTTCAGACTATTTCAATCGGAATGAAACTTACATCATATTAAAGCCCATCAAATTTTACATCGATATATAGAGGTTAACCAAAATCATTAGAGATTTTTTTGAGAAATTCGTAAAAAGGTACAGAATGCATGGTATAAGTACATTTTTCGGTCAGCTGATTTTGTTGAAAAAGATTTCGTAACATCTCGGCGTATATTTGCCTTAAATAGGAAATTTCGGTTTCACTGGACTTTTCGCTTTCGGTCGGGAATTACCAACACACACACACAGACCTTTTTGCGGACTTGGTTATTTGGACTCAGGGGACCCTAAAAACGTGAATTTCCGTTGAAAACTGGAATTCGAAAACTTTCACGATCGCAATACTTTCTCTTTGTATATATTTCATATATAGGTAAGTGAAAGTAAAAATGGACCTTTTAGAGACAAAAGTGTACAGTTTGAAGGAAAGTTCTCTAATAGTACTTGAATATTATAAATTCTTTCAAAATGTATCCAACAATTCAAAACTGACGGTTCGCCAGTTTGCAGAAGCCATCAGAACATGTTTTTGTCATGAATTTGCGAGGAATCGGGTTGCATGAAGCAGGGAATAAAGATAGAGCAGCGAGAAAATAAATCTTTTTCACAGAAATAAATCGGAAAAAGTATTGAAAATCGCCGGATAGCATGTAAACAACCCATTTTTTTTTTTAAATGTAACGTTTTCCAATAATGTTTTCTAAAAAGAAACTTGGTTATTTATATGGTCAAGGAACACTCATTAGCAATGAATAGCTCTTACTCAAGCATTGTAAAAAAAAAAAAAACCTTTTTTTGTAAATAATAATAACAATATTTTTTTATCTATTTAAAAAAAAAATTATGGTTTTTAAAAATATACGTTCACTTTTGGCACTATACAATCGTCAAAGGATGCATCTTAAGTCAGGGTAGAGATTAATATGTTCGTAGCCCTGGATGGATCGAAGGAACTTTCGAAAACTTTATGCTCATCGATAAGCATATGTGATATAGAAGTTTGAAACATATGGTAAGGCATGAATGATGCATTATTAATTAAATATTTTCCTAGTTTGTAGATACTGCACCCAATCTTGGCGACTTAATGATTCCGTGGAAACTGTTAACCAGGTATCTTTTGTGCTAAGAGAAAATAGCTAAAAATGTCACGGTACCTAGAAGGTACAACTTAAGTTATGATAGTTGGTAGAAAAAAAGCACCATTCCTGGGTGACGTAGGATCAAGACAAAGGGCATCGCTCCCATATCCCTCAAGAACATAGGAGAGACCTGTTAGATCGATGCTGCCATGGCAGTTAGATCAGGAAGGAACATCAGCTATTAACTACCCCTCCTATCTCGAATCTCCTCTATTCATCAGCTCTTGATTAATAGATAAAATTTTCCGAACAATACCATGTAGCTGAGCAGTGGAAGCAGACATTCACAGTAGTGCTTTCTTCAACATGCTTAAAATGCCTTTTTTCTAAATTGGTGTACTGATTTTTTTTTTAAATTAATATTTATCAATTAAAAATGTCATAATATAAAAGCGAGACAGTGTTCCTTTATAAAATATAATTGGTTCAGTAATTATAAGGGTAACACAAAGACAACACTTCACATCAACAGTTGTTGATGGACCTAAATTTTTGAGACCACCCTCATGTTTATACTGAAACTAATTTTATGAGAGCGTAGTAGTCAACGGTTTCCTATCCGTTTCATAGAGGGTAGAGGATATTCGCTTGAAGGGTATTCAAAAGGTTTTTATTTAAAGCTATTGTAGATGTTGAGGGATTGGGTATCGATCAAAAAAGTTGAGAAAATATTGAAAAATTATTTATTGTCCAATTTTTTGACCCACGTTAGCCAAGAAGAGTCAAGAAGTAAACTGCCAAACTGGTACATCTTTATTCTTTGTGCACAGACTGAACTCTTTAGTATTTAACACAACCCAAACTTATCTTTTGTTCTATTGGATGGAACTTCTGGTTTGATTATACTATTCTCCTCTACGCACGTCACAAAATATATGTCTGAAAATTATTACACAATGGTTTATTTTTCTAAATAACTATATTTGGGTATGACAGTTCATATAGCTTACACTACTTACAGGCAGTTAACTAATATGAAAAGTGATAAATTTACCAAAGGAGAATGGCTTGTCACTACTGCTAATTTCAAAACGCTATATTTATGCTGTTTTTAAACCGATTTGAATGATTCTTTTTTTTGTTTTGTAGAGAATTTAACTCTGTATTGAATAACAATTTCGTATAGTATCTTACGTGGGCACGCAGATTTTTTGAAATTCGTTGTATTATACAATGTTGAAACTTTTATTTTTTCATATAAAGGTTTATTATTGAAAATAGTTGATAAAAAAAGAATGTCATAAAAAATTAATTAATTAATATACTTTAACTAAATTAATTCCAATATGCGCACCTATGCAGCTCCTCCAGTCCGAGTTTAAAAGATTAAAATGTGGAATTTATTTTTTTTATATTTTTCGGAAGATTTATAAAAGCTTTATAACAATAATTTACTATCTAATGCTTGAAATTTCAGACCCTTTATCAGTCCATTATTAGATATTTAGTTTAATAATGAAAAAAAAAAGGCATAAAATAAATACAAAAGAGGGGCATGAATATATTTCTTTTTTAATAATGTCCTTATAGAAAACTCGTGATATTTTTCTCTGTCATTAAAAAATACTGAGTTATTGGATTAAAAATTATTTGAACATTTGAACCATCAACGTCGAAGCGTTAGGATCAACCCTGGGGTTTTTGGTTCAACATAAATGCGATAAAGGCTACTAAATTTTACCTTTTCTGATCGATATCACCTGATACCTTTCACTTTTCGCCTCTGAATTTATATTATAAATTGCTGTATGATCATGAATGATGGCCAAATTTTAAGTTGAGCAAATAAAACGCCTTGAATTTCGGCCCACGTCCTAGCACTGTATCGAAAGTTGAAAATAGATTGCTGTTATTATGGGTTCCGACTTGCTGGCTCTCCTTCAACAGGTGGCTAGTACTTTTAGCGATGGAACTTCCTCCTGACCTAGGCCAAGGGGGCACTCACAACGCTACCTCGTCTTCAGCTGAAACATCCTCAGCCCTTCCGAAGCCCTTTGGGCTTGCAAACCTATTCCCATTCCAACGAAAAACTAAATCTCACTCATGGTGAGACTATGCCTTTTGTTTACTAAACATGGTCAATATATTATGACATGAGAAAGAATTCGCTGTCGATCACTCAAACTGGATAATCAGTTTCAACCTAAATAGAACCGAGTAAAACTTTTATAACAAATGTTACTGGTTCAAATTCCCAGATGGACCTGAGATTTTTTCAAAGGTATTAAAAATACTTAGTTTTGCCGTCCTTCTGAGGAGATGTATATTAATTAAACCTAGATAGAAAACAAATTGGATTTCCACTGTAGCGTCGTCCGATTAGCCACAGTAGCAGAAAGAGATTTTAAATTAATATAACGAAAAGAAAAATTGTATCTCTAGACCCCATAAAATATTTTCACTTCAGTAGGTAAATATAAAGATCTGTAGCGTTTCTAGGGCAGCGGGAGTGCAATGAGATGATTAGGCAGAAATCACGCTCAGCCGCCAGGTTTCTCCCCTTCCCCATTTCTTAGAGGCTGGGTGTGCCCCAGTAGGATCTACAAACCCTTAAGTCGTCTCCTGGCCGAAACAACAGAATAAATAATATTCTACCATAGCGATTAAACCCAGGACCCGAAGGAGAACACTAGACCACGTGACTCCATAAATAAACAACAGAGATAATTTATGATATTAATATTCGTAATATAATAAGTGTTTGGGAGAAGTTAGTTCAGGTGCAGTCAAAAAACACTAATTAAGATAAAAACTTAATAAACTGGTGCCGACATTCGGCATAAATTATAGGCCTTCTTTAGGACGTTTATAGGAGAGCGTCACAACAATGAAGCAATATTGGCGTCCAGGGTGGGGAAATGATGAAACTGGTAACTAACTTCAATATAATAAGTGTGATTGTACAATCTTTCATTTTTAAAATTTAATTGTTCCTAATAGTTTCAGTTAAAAACAGCATCTATTCAACTGCCCATTATTGAAATAAGTCATGAATTGTTTATTATGTTGATATTTGCATTTAGGATTTCCATCGAATAATAATCTTGCATCATAGATTCAGTTGTTCCCATACCCCATAAAAAATAAAAACTTCTTTTTAAAATGTATATGTAACATATTTTTGTATTTTTCAGAGGAATATTAATGTTATCAATAAATATTTATTCGGTCGAATAATTATTCGAAATAGTGGTGACTTTACCGCAATCATCTCTCTACACTATATTTAAGAATGTCATTATTAGTGGAATTGTATATGGATAACCTCTGATAGATTTAAGAAAAAATGACTGGAAACTAATGGTTGTATGTAAGTAGATGGAACATGACCTCCACACTAATACAGTCTTGAGAGATGGAATAAAAAAAAAAATTAAAATATTTATTATAATTCATAGAAAATTGAAAATAATTACATCTAACAGAATATTAAGCTACGAGTGTATTCCTATAACGTTTGTTTTCCTATATTTTATTCCTTGGTTTATGAAAATGGAAATATATTGTTTTTATTTTGGGTAATGATTTAATAAATATTTTTGGTCTATAATTTTCTACATCATTTGTTTGTTTATTTTTATTTTTAACAAACAGGGCTAGAATATCTCAGGTGGTTGAGAGGTTACGTTTGTAACATAAATAAATATTGTGTTTGACCTCCAGAATTACTGAATTCTTCCTATATTGAATTTAGTGGCTGAGACTCAACTGGTTCTAGTGTTATTAATTTGGTTTGTCTAATAGTCGGTTGATGAGATGAGAGACACTCTGGCAAGTAATATTTGATGTATTATATTTCCAAAATTAACTGGGTCTCAGCCACTATCGTACTTAATATATAGAGGTATACTATGTCCTTTTTGAGATATTTTACTGTAAATATTACAAAGCTGGAAAAAAATCCTGCTTTGAATATTTATATTGAAAAAAGGATATAGCTTACACGATCAAAATTGCTAAAACAAGTAGTGCAATGATAAGATTATATAAGGAAAAATAATTAAGCGTGAAAATCATTTCTAACCTCCCTTGTCGTAGCACGCCAAAGGTTTTAGCTAATGGATTTTTCGTAATTTTTTTTAAACCATTTTCTTGGCTACTTAGGTAATGTGTTATACGGACCAAAATTTTATAAAATACTCTCATTATCATTCTAGTTGTTGTTTGGTTCTTAAATATTCAAAATTACCAGAGTTAATATTTTTTTTTTTTTTTTTTTATGAAAGCGTTATTTTAACATTTAAGAGAGTTTTATAACTCCGGAACCAGCTTAGTCTCAAAGACCAAATTTGTATCTCTTAAACTGATCGTATAACAACGCGTGAGGAGTTACTGATGAATAGGAAAGTAAAGAGAGACTTCTCGACGCGGGACATCGGATGGCAAGAGAATGACTCTCACCGAATATATCTTAGCGAAGAGATGTCTCCAATGAACAAGCGTCTATATTGGCTCGCCAGGCAGAAGAGGTTAGAGAAAAAAATTAAGTACGTGTGCTTTGCTTCCGGCAGAGTGCGTTGCCGTAAAGAAGATGGCAACCCTGTCTTCATCGACAAAGCTCAGGACCTAGACGTGTTTGGCTGACTTGTGGGCACCCGTCTACCCAACGGCTATGAACCGGAAATGACCACTGGATCTACGGAAATACTTTGTTTTTTAAGACTTATTTTTTTTTAATTTTATGTTTCTTATTCAATTATTTTGTTTTTTTAACAGATGTTGTATTATTCTTTTCAATTGTTTCACTACAAAGGCTTTCTTTATTATTTTCAATTTATATGCAGTTGATTGTTTATCATATTATTGCTCCAGCGTCTTCCCTTTCAATCTGTTTACTTTTCCACCACCTTTCCCGTATGTCTAATGCCCTAATCACCTGTCATGTTAACGCCCAGTCCTTACCCGCCCATTTTGACGAATTTTTCCAATACTTTACCGATAACTTCTACCACATAATAGCAGTTTCCGAAACCTGGTTAAAACCTTACATCCCTTCCTCTTCCGTTTTCCTTCCTGATCATTCCCTAATTCGCCATGACCTGGTTGGCCGGATTGGCGGTGGTGTAGGTCTTTATGTTCACAATAGCCTAAAATCCAATGCCTTAGAGATCTCTTCTGCTTCCGAATATCCTCATATTGAATTCCTTTTCGTCGAAATCTCCTACAATGCAAACCCTCTCCTCTATGCTGTGGTGTACCGACCCCCTTTAGTACCTTTTGATCCATCCTTTGAATCTGTCCTTTACAACTACATCCCTCTGTATAACAATATCATAATATGCGGTGATTTTAACACCAACCTCCTTTCTGACTCCTATGATAGACATTACCTTGATAACCTCTTCTTCTCTCTTCATCTGTTCATCGTTCCATATGCTCCAACTCATCACACTCTTCATTCCGACACTTGGCTTGACCTAAATATCATAGATTCCGAGCGAAACCTTCTTTCCGCTTCTCAAGTGCCTGTTTCCTTCCTATCATCTCACGATCTTATCCAAATTTCATACAATTTCCAAACTTCAGCGTTCCTTCCCAAAACATCAACTTTCCGAAACCTAGATAATCTCACCCGAGACAATATTTTACTCGACCCAATACTCCATGAATTGGAATACAATTTATACCTGTTCAACTATTGACCCAATGGTTGACATTCTCACTTCCAATCTCCTCAGTATCCTAGACAAACATGCTCCTCTCAAAACCTGTACCTTCCATCGCCGTCCCGCTCGTTGGATGAATCCAGAAATAAGACTTACAAAAGAGGCGTGAGGCAGCCCGGAGACGCTTTAGACGTACAAGACTAACAGAGGACTATCAAGTGTACAGGGCACTCTGCAATCTTACTCAGGCAACAATCAGACAGGCAAAAACAAATTACTTTAACACAGCCTTCTCCTCTACTCCTGATTCCAAGTCAAAATGGCAACTCCTCCGCAAACTCTCACTCTGCAAATCATCTTCTTTACCAGTATCTCAAGTCTCACCCGATGAATTAAATTCTTACTTCTCATCCACCTCCTCTGATACTTCTACACTATCTCCTCCCGAGTTTTCAACAATCCCATCATTTAATCCTGATAATTTTTATTTTTCCGATATCTCACAAACTGACCTTATATCCTCTATTATGAAATCCCATACCAACTCCATAGGATTTGATGGAATACCTGTAAAGTTACTAAAATTATGCCTTCCCGACATCCTACCAGTTCTTCTTTTCATATATAATTTTTCCCTTCAAAATTCCGTATATCCTACTAGTTGGAAAAAAGTAATAGTTCATCCTATAAATAAAACCTCTAACCCTATATCCCCTAAAGACTATCGCCCAATTTTCATCCTATCTAACCTTTCCAAACCTTTAGAAAGAATAGTCCAGTCACTATTGTCTAACTTCCTCGAAAAGTCCTAACTTCTTGATCCTCTCCAATCTGGTTTCCGACCCGGCTTTTCCACACAATCCGCCCTCCTCAAAATCACTAGTGACATACATACTGCCATAGACGAAAAGAAACTGACAGTACTAATACTTCTAGACTTCTCAAAAGCTTTTGACTCACTTGATCACTCTATCCTTTTTTCCAAGCTACAGTCTCTATCCTTCTCCAACAGCACTATAAATTGGTTTAAATCATTTCTCTCTAATAGGACTCAAGCTGTAACCATTTCTAACCATCCTCTATCTTCCTTCCTTGGTCTCTCGGCAGGTGTGGCCCAGGGTTCAAGCATATCTCCTCTCCTTTTTAATTCCTATATCAACGATCTTTCCAATTCCGTCCATCACCGCTCCCACCACTTATACGCTGACGATTTCCAGATCTACTTATCCTTCTCTCCCTCCGAGTGTCTAGTAGCATTTGCCAATATTCAGGAAGACCTAGATAGAATCTGTGCCTGGGCAACCCTAAATAAATTAAGGCTAAATGCTATGAAAACTCAAGCCATTGTTATAGGTTCCAATTCCCTCTTCAGATCCCATACTACATTTCCAACTCTAACCCTAAATGACCACCCAATCACCTTCACTTCCTCTGTCAAAAACCTGGGGTTCACCATTGACCAAACCCTCTCCTGGAAACCCCATATTGCCCAAATATCCCGTAGAACAATAAGTACCCTTAAATTTTTCCATTGCTCCCGCCATCTTCTTCCGCGATCCACCCGTAAGCTCCTTGTCTCCTCACTTATTTTCCCCCACTTTGACTACTGCTGCGGGGTATATGATGGACTATCGATTATGCTCAAGGACAGGCTTAAGCGAATTATGAACATATTTTTAAGATTTGTCCTCGGCACACCGAAGAGGTCTCATGTGACCCATTTATACAGCGAGTTAAAGTGGCTCCTTCCCTCTATCCGTAGTCTTCTGCAATTTAAATCGTCAATCCACTCCCTCGAAACAAGATCACGCCATTCCGACCTTTATATTCCTATCCATAGAACAAAAACTTTTGATCACTCCTTTCTTGTCCGCTCTACTACTCTCTGGAATTCCTTACCTACTCATATCCGCCATGCTTCATCCCTACCATCATTCAAGCCTCAGTTGTTCCAGTACCTACTGTCATCCCAAACAGACGCTGAACTACAAGCCTGATATTTCAAATCAAATTTCAATTCATACAGAAAATTTATTATTTATTGTTTATATTAAACTTAGTTGATGAATATGTTATTATGAACCAGTTTCAATGTTTTATTTTATTCAACGCTTTAATCTATAAGATGTTATGTATATTACTCTTTTATTTTATTTACTCTTTTATATACTTTAATCCACTTTTATTTTTCTGATAACATTGTAAATAAAAATTTATTATAATCCTTTGGTCTTTTGGCCAGACACATCGTATATCGTAATTGTACATATCAATTGTTCTTAAGGGACCCTGTCCCAGAATAATAAAAAATTTCTATTCTATTCTATTCTATAGATAGGTAATTTGTATAAGTTTTTACTCTGTTCCTTTTGAGATATTTCCGCGTAAACATCGAGAAAAATCAATTTATGCCAATTTTGAAAATTCATATAGAAAAAAGTACTATGTTCTCAAGATCGAAATTTTTACCGCAAGTGAGACTAAGACTAAGCTTTATAATAAAACATAATTAAAAGTGAGTCTCTTTTGCTTCATGTGTTTTTATCTTGTTAAAAATTTAGTTTTTTATTCATTTTCGAGAATTTTTTAAGCATCATTCTTCACTATTTAGGTAATAAATTGTGAGGACAAAAAATACAAAGGATGTCTTTATGTCATTGTTAATTTTTTTATTCGATATCTAAGGAATTAGAAAACTTTTTCCATCACATGTTTTCGCCCGTGAAGCTGACTTAAAACGGCTGCAACACTATAAATATTGTTTTTATATATGGTTTTATATTCACGAAAGGATAGGGAATAACTGGTCAAAAAATCACAAAAATAAAAAATGTCGAGCGACAAAATTAGTGAAAATTGGACGATTTGAAATGGATTGACCCATATAAACGATGTAAAAATAGTGACACACTTTTATTAACCAACGTTTCGAGCCACGTTGCGGATCTTCTTCAGGTTTTCCACGCAAGAGTTAAGAAGCAAATCCGAAGTTTAAACTTTGTAAGTTGCTACCTGACTCTTGGTAAAGAATTGTTTAAGAAAAATAATTGTTCAATAGTTTATATTTTTTTAACCGCCATCCAAATCATTTTATCCTTCGTATGAAAAATCTGGTGCTCCCAACACACGACCTTTACTTACCTCCGTTATTTATATCAAGTTAAGAATTTTCAAACAAATTTAGAAACGAAAAAAATTGTTGAAGAATTATTTACATTGGATTTCAATAGAAACATGTGTTTTAATCAATAATCTATTATGTTATAATCTACGACAATCAGTTTGTTTTATCGGCTTTTCATAACTCTATATTAACTTTTACAAGCGTGTGTATAAGATAATATTTTTTCTAAAATCTTTAGCTTTCCAATGGTATATGATACATGGATATTACTCTTCTTATGTTTAAAATAAAAAAAAATTGTATTAAAAATTTGTTTTTGCAATTTTCTATTATTTGGATATCGAATTCGTTCAGCTTATACGTATATATTGATTTTTAGCAATGATAACCAGGTAATTAGAGGAAGAAAATATTAAAATATTGGCATTTATTCATGTCAGACTATTTCAGTCAGAATTAAACCTACATGATATTGAAGCCCATTAAATTTTACATCAATATAGAGGGTTTACTCAAAACCGTTAGAGCCGTTTTTGAGAAAATCGTAAGAAGGTGCAAAACGCATGGTATAAAGTCGCTCTATGGTTAGCTGATTTTGATCAAAAAGTTTCTGTAACATCTCGGGCGTATAGTTGTCTCAAATATGAAACTTCAGTTTCATTGGACTTTTTGTTTTCGCGCTGGAGTTGCTGCACACATATTTGAAGGGCGTTAGTCGTTTGGACTCAGGGGACCCCGTGTATTTCCGTTGAAAACTGGAATTCGAAAATTTTCTAGATCACAATACTTTCTATAACTATATATTTCATATATAGTTAAGTGAAAGTAATATCACAATGTTCAATTGTGAACAAGCAATTAACCTTTTAGGTCCTGGTAATATGGCTGGCATATACTTGACCTATGTCACTCCAACAAATTAATGAGTCTCCGCTTTTGCTTAATTGCTACATTAATTGCTAATATTTGCATCCTTGGATTCCAGCACGCCCCCTTTGTTCTGAAACACCTAGAATTCGCGTTATTTCCTTACCTCCTTATTATTTATTTACACGTTATTAACGTACCTCCTTGGTATTAAGCTAAAAATTTATTTATTTATAATGAAAATACTTACTTAAGCTTCTCGTGTTTAAATATTTCTTGTTAGGAATATGATAATGCTGATTGAACCTGATATTCTAGTTAGACATTCATATCTGTTCCTAATTCTTTCAAATAATGACCATATATATGAGCATCGTAACTTTAATAGCTGGGATTAGTCGGTTGTAAAACTGCAGGAAGCTATTAATGATCTTTGGTATAAACTACTGAATTAGGGCTGACGTCATTAAATTTTATTGTGAAGAATGCTAAGGCATTAAAAACTCGACTGCGCCGTTATCAGCCGGTACATGCTTAATTTCGGATCGCTACCGGTCCCAATAAAGTTTCTTATCGTAATGATTATTAGTTGGTTATTACAGCTCTGTGATTGAAATAGCCTTCCGTTTCGTGAATGATACTAACGGTAGTAGTCGAAATCTACTTAAATTTTCCATTGAGACATTATTCGTTCATTCATTACATGACTATGAAACTGAGCAATTGGAAATATCAGATGAAGTTTTACAGCAGCTATTATATGGAAATAAGGAGTGTTGCGGAATTCTGATAAACTATATTTCAATTCACGGATTCCAATGAGAGGATACGATAAAGCATGGTTATACAATCAGTACGTTAATTTATACTAAGTTCCTCCGAATTTTGGTATATCATTTTCAATAATAACCCCTAAAATCGACCAAAAAAATAATTAAGCTCCTCCTCACCCTTCCCAAAAATTTGAAGTGTTATGTTTCAAGATTCATAAAACCCGAATAATTATTATTAAAATATCTGCCTATCCGCCGTCCGCGGCTTTTTTTCAAAACTACTGTACCGAATTTTTCAAAATCTGTCACAAAAATACCAGGGCATCCGGCAATGATCCCAACACTTCGATGTTGATAGCAGCCTATTAGTTTTAAAATTCCGGCAGATTAAAAATGTTTTAATTCAATAACAAAAAGGTCCTGGAGCGATTTCCAGACGTCTAGGAGGATTATCAGGGATTGTAGAGGAAGCAAGAATTGAAACTGGTGGGTTATAGTGGGGATGGAGTTTGTCATGAAAAGTTCTTGGTTCGGGCCAACAATAAGGTCTTTATGGATGAGTTTATTCGTGACAAACTATGTAGGTTTGAAGGTTTTAGGATTGTAGGAATCGGAAACGGGAAGAATTTGATGGTTTAATAGAGCCCCAAAACTCTACTCCGTAAGTCCATATCGGCTTTATGATAATCATGTAGATGAGCCTTTTGTAGTTAAGTGGAAGGTTTTTAGCATTTGTCCAGTATGTGTTTAAGCGCAGTTTCTTGTCGTTTTATTCTTTTTTGAGGATTCCAATTTATACGTTTGTCAAAACGGAGTCCTAGATATCTGATCTGTTCAACAGGGACCACTCGGGTGTTATTGAAGGATATTTTAGGGCAGGATGTCATAGGTTTACACGTTAAAATACCAATTTAATCAAATTAAAGTACCATAGGATGTTATAGAATAAGGTTAAAAGAAGTTTATAATAATTTCTCGAAGTGTCTAAGTGTAATTAGAAGTTATGTGATGAGGGGATGTATTTATATACTTTAAATTAATATTTTTTTAAATATTCTTAAATGTATTTTTTTTTATTAAATAAGATAAATTAATGTATCAACATGTATACACTTAATATTTCTTTGGACATAACGACAGAGTTATGACTTTGTCATTTTATAGTACGGTATTTTTAAATATATTTATTTTTAAATTATTTTCATCACTTTTGTTTTTTTTTCCTCTTATGGCAGTAATATTTTTATCATTGTGGGATTATGTGCGTTGTTTTTATATTATTATTTGTGGCTGGGAAATCTATTGGTATGGTTTTGGTGAAAATACAAATAAATAAACCTTACACAATGATAATCATCTTTGCAACTTTTTCATCGAAAACATCCAAGCAAAAGTCATTGATTACAACTGTCACGTTAACTATACTACATGATATGAAACTTAACTATTGAACCTCTAACTTTTATCATTTAATATTAATTATTTATGCTTTAATTAATTTTAGTGTTGAAATTGATTATATGCAACATTTATAACGTTATTTATTACTTAAAAGATTACATAATTCATGTAATTCAGTCTTTATGTTGATGATCAAACTGCTTGTGTGCACTGTTAGTTCCTCAACCGCTATTTTGCCAACTGTAACTTTGTTTAGGCACATCAACGTGTAGAGGAGATAAAATCTCTATAAGTAATTTTAAAACTTTAATAATCAACTAGACAGTAAATAGTTGCATTTTTATTTAAACGTGACAAAATTCGTCTTCTTATTTTCCTTCCTCCTCAGTGCCGCTCAGCGTGGAGGTACCTCGATCTAATCATTCCGCTTGTCCTGGTCCCTCGCCAGTGTCCTCATGGAGTCAAGTAGTTTTCTTCTTTTCTCGCCTTTTCGAGCCACATTATCCCACGAAGACATCCTTGGCCTGCCTCTTGGTCTTTTGCCAGTCGGTTAAGCTTCGAAGAACTTGCGCGGTCCGCTATCTTCATCCATTCGGCACACGTGTCCGAACCAGTTTAACTGCGTCTTCTCAAGAATTTTAGTGGTCTAGCTCCTCTCTTTGCTCCTCTCTTGTTCCGGATATGTTCCCCCGAATACGGCGGGCTACTCTTTTGAGGTATTTCATTTCTGAGGCGGTAATTCTGTTCTTTAGTTTGTGGAGAAGGACCCAGCTCTCACTTCCGTACAATAGGTAAGTTTCTTGTAATACGGAAGGTAAATTTCATAGAAAATGTGAAGTATTTATTACCTTTTTCTTTACTTCGCGTTTCCCAACAACAGTATTGAAGATTTAGTAATAAATGTTCGCTTTTTTGATCCTGTTGGATATTTTTCGTTGAATTTTACTATTTATGCTAATATAATATGCTAATATGTGGATATAGCTAGTTTCCACTCACCTACCAGACGCCCTGATGATGACCCACAATAGGGGTCGAAACGTTGGCAAACAATAAAATAGTTGAAACTATTCAGTTGTTTCATTTAATGACCGCCACCCGGACTAATTCCTTCAGCAGTATTTATGCTAATAAATGTACCTAGGTCTTCTGCAGTCTCTAATACTTCACCTCCACAAGTGATCTGTACCTCTTCAGGCTCCCGTCCTATTTACATGCTTTACTTTTCTCTCCAGGAGGCATTTTCTCTCCAGCTCCTCTTCCCATTCCACAGGTTGCTGACGATCCTGGACGGAGTCCGCTAAGAGCACCTCATCAGCATAGGGAAGTGTCTGAGCAAGAACTGTTCTCAGGTCCCATTTTCCTACTATTGTTCGTGCCGTCCGTTTGCATTTCGTATTTTTCAAGACCTCGTCCATTAGTATAATAAAGAGAACATAGCTCAGGTTATCTCCTTGTTTGACACCTCTCATCATATCAAAGCTTTCAGGAACCAAATACAAGGCACTTTAAGTCACAGCTTCATACTACTATTGTGATTTACACAAAGGGATTCCCAAATTTTCTTGTTTTTTTTTATTCTTTTAACGCCACTTTGTGCTACTGTGGCTATTAGAACGATGCCACACTGTGAGCCCTAAAATTAGACTATCCAGTTTAAATTAGGAGAGGAATTTATAAAGATTAGCTGGCATCGCACAGGCTCGCGATTACTCCTAAGGGTATAATCAAGAAAAAATCCTAGTGCCATCTACCGGTTTTGAAACCGGCGAACTTGGGTACATAACACTGTTGTTCTAGCCACTAAACTCTGATTTTCTTATAAATCTTATGTTTTTAATACCATACACTATCGAAAGCGTACCTACTTTTAATTTCGTATTCACCATGGAAATTCATATGAATTATTTTAGGTGTTGATTAATGTAAAATATATCTTATTATCTTTTTAGCTACTATATAAATTTATAGTGCATGGGATAATAAATTTTAAATTTATAGCACCTTCGTTTTTCTTTCTTGTAAATATATTTTCTTTCAATTTGACAGTTTCACTTGCACCGGTAAAAAATTATGTTTACCTAAATGCGTAAACTCCTTCTTTTTTTGAAAAATTAAAATTTTAATAAAGTATTTTTTTTAAATGTGTCTTATCTTGCTTGAAGATGCTTGGTCAAATGATCATCATTCCCTTTAGATATTATAAAAAAAAAAAAATTATTCCGGAGATTATATTAGTTTTAGTTTTGCATAGTCTTACCATAGTATTGTTCCTTTCTTCATGAGTTGTATCATATGAGGAGATATTGTGATATAGGATATTTGTATAATAAATAAACAGTTTAGTATCACAATTAATAATTTATTTGAACTACTTAATGCATTAGAAAATAATAAAGGGATTTTTTTCATCATATATTTTTTTTACAAAATCAAAAATGATTTTATATATATACTTTTTTTTTGGATAAAGGAAACAACACAGTTTTTTTTGTCATAAACTATCTTGTTTTATTCTGTTTTATACAATGTTTTTTTTTCTCTTTTTTCAAGAATGAAAACAAACAACTTCTATTAATTTAAAATGCAATTTTCTTTCTTTTTTAAAAATTTATTTAATCAACAAATATTTTCTCACATTGCGAGGGAAATTACAGAGGAACATCCATTGATTAAGAAAAATAACTATCATTTTATAATATTATCATAAATAAATACCTTCCCCTTCCCTCAATTAACACAGTAACCCAATAAATAACCAATAATAATAATAATAATAGCAATTACAATAACTAATAAAATATGTACATAAGCAATAAATTATTGTTTAAAAATTATCTATATATATAATTTATATATAAAAACAAAGTGGTTTAGTTCACATAATCGAAAACAATAATATACAAATAATAATAATATTTATAAATAAAAGATGGCGATACTTAAAAACACCTTATATCACACTTAAAAATAATATTAAGTAAACAATAATTATAAATACAAATAAAATACAATAAACGAAATACTAAAGGATACTAAAAAATCAGTACTAGGGTTTTCCGTTCCATAAAATGAAAGCATTAAATGCGATTGCTGGTGAAGCATCAGCATACGAAGTAAAGGCGAGGTTGCTAAACATCTAATTTCTGTAAATTACAAATCGGATAAAAAATTAATCTTGAGATCATTTCGTTGCATAATATCAGATTAATACACAGGAGTAAATTAATATAAAACTCGAAACAACTAAAATGTGGTGTCTATTTCTCATATTATGAGTTATTATAGACCCAATATAAAATATTCGCATTCCTGAAAGCGTCACCAACTTACAAATTAAGTAGTAATAAATCAAATTACAAGATAAAAAAAATTGGTTTCCAATATTTGTCATAACTATAATTAAATACAAATAATAAATATTTAGTAATTAATAAACATGAACTAAATGAAAAAAAGTGTTGATAAGGTCTTTTCTTATTCGCCAAAAGCATGACAACAAACAAACAAAATGATACAGTCCAATAATTTTCCTCGTATTGTGATAAAAAATTTGACAAATCAACTTTTGCTAACTAACAACTATTCAGAGAACAGGATATGGTCTAATAGGAACATACTGACATACTATAAAATAGATTCTTTTTTCGTCATATAATAAAAAAAAGTTACACTTTTTTATCTTATTTATTATTTACTTCCAAAAATTTACAGTGTTCTGAACCATAGAAAAATCAATGATGGGATAAGAGCTCATTTCATTTTTTTTATTCATTCATGAAACTCCTCAATAATATATATTTATATATAGTTTAAATACTTTATTCATAATAATTATCCACATACGTACACTGAACTACATATAATTTAATCATCATTGTATCTGGGCGAGGTTTCGGTAATTTGTACGTCGTTTGTGTCAATTTTCAAACTCAGTAAAAGAAAGAAAGAATCAAACAAAAAACAAAAAAAAACGGCTCGATAAACCAATTTTATAAGACTACATCAAAACATATTGTTTCCTTTTCACTTTATTTTTCTCATTTAAAACCTTAAACCTTATAATATTTATTGCCGAAATTTCTGATTACCCACTGAATTGTTTTCAATAAATTCACTTAAAAAATCGACTTAGGAACCAAATTACTCTTTCAATACCTATATAAATACATATATATATATTTATAATGTTTCAATTCACTTTTTCCTTTTATCGGAAAGTAGTTCAACCGATTTCAATCATTTTCAAGGAATCAGAAATAGAAAATTGTGAAAAAATCAACAAGCTAGTTTAACCACAGAATAGCAAGACGTATTCTGTTGTAAATACCTCTGTGCGGAACATATACCGTATATCAAATAGAACACAAAAATCTTTAACAAACTTATGATCAATGTAAATAATTTGAGGAACAGTTTTTTTAATTTTTTTTTTATTCAACACTTTTTCAGTTGTTTTTCCTTTAAAATCTGAAAAAAGTTGCGTAAGGGAGGGGCTCCGGCGAGGTGGAGTGGATTCAGTCGAGCATTATCAGGGGCCAATTCCAAGCCGAACGTCAGGGAAACTAAATCATCCTACGCCTTTCCACTCTGCGCCCCCTTCCCCCTCTCTTACTCATATGGATTTCTTTAAATAATTTAATCCCTTATTAATCGAATAACACCAACAATATACCTGCACACATAACTAATTGTTAAATAGTACAATTAAAATTCTTATAATTATTAATTATATAGAAAAGCATTTTGGAACAGGAACCTTAGTAAATGTTAGCTAAAGATAGGAACCTTGGGTGCTGGGATCGTAGATTGTAACGCGATAGATGGGTGACGGATGGGGTGCTGTGTGTTGTCGTTTCCATATCCTCGGGTAAAGATATCTTGGTCCGGGCGGGGTACGCTCCCAGCCAACGCACCCCGCGCTTAGGGCCTGGCGCGCCGCTTCGCCGCCAACAGACAAAGCGATCGCCCCGGCCCGTAGGTCTGGTCGAGCAGAGTCGACCAGTAACATTTACAATAATATCGCTCCTTATAAGAGCCATTTCTATAATCGAATATAATATTAAAATTGCCAACCTTACAGCGATAATAGCGAGGTGTAGTTACGGGCGATGCCCTTACATTTTTTTTTTTTTTAATTATAAATAATATTATTCCTTAATACATAAAACCTTAACTTTAAAATTTATTTTATTTTTGTTATAATAAAATTTCTCGACTCAATAACTCCTTGTTGTGCCTTATTCGGTCCTACTATGTACATTACTGGCCAGTGGCAGGGGGGACGGGGAGGAAGATGTTCGCGTTAGGGTCCGGCTTGAGGGCCTGGGCGGCGAGTGCGGTGATCTGGTTGACGACGTCCTCCATCTCGACGGAGAGGCGCGGGGAGAGAGCTGGTTCAGGATGTGCCGCTTCGAGGTGCCGCCTGTAGTCCTGGGCCGACTCGAAGACCGCCTCGCAGCTCTTGCAGCCCGCCCTGAGGCGCACCATCCGGACCCCGCCAGGCGACGCCCCGCAGCCGTGGGCGCCGATGGCCGCCTCCCTGGTGAAGGAGAGGCGGCACTTCTTGCAGAGGAAGCCGGCGGCCACTGGGACCTCGCGGGCCCCCGGCGGCGCCGAGTTGAGGCGTGCCGTGGACCACTGGCACTCCGCCCCCGCCGCCTCCAGCACGCTGCTCAGCGCCCCCGGGTCCAGCTGCAGCCTGCTCAGCGGCGTCCCCGTCTCCCCGTTACCTATAGAAACAAATCAAACATCATTATTTACTTAACTCTTTATCTTTATCCTAAAGTGAATATAACTTACATAACTATTGAACATTACAAAGCTTCACTACTACCGAAACTATAAAACTTTTCATGGACCCTTAAATTGCTAACAAACCTATAATATTATGGAGAGAGAAAGTAATTGCACAGCCTTATAGAAAAACAAAAGATCGTACGGAATCAATCTTGATTTGGATGGATGACGCTAACTGAAACCAATTAGGAGTAAAATAGAGTATTAGAACGTCGTCCAATAGTTACCAAACAGAGAGGAGACCTAAACTCAACCCGATTATAAAAACCTGAAAAGAAATTAAGCTCTTTAAACAACTGAAACTTAAAGGAATATTTGTACTGTTTAAATAGAAAACATTCTTAGATATACCAACAGTATCAAAGACGCTTTAGATATTTTTTTTTGATCTATGATTTTTTTTTCCTGTATTTTCCTGAACCCCTTCTGTAAAGCCAATTAGATCCTAGCAACATCGGTTTACAGTGCCCTGTCATGTGTCTATCAATACATCCGCTCCATCTCCTCACTCAGTATAATTACATATACCAAAGAAATATCACATTCAGATGTAAAACAATTTACATACTTAACAGAGGTAAAATAATTATCGAGCCGGCGGCCGCGGACCGTGACAAGGAAAGGTTTCTGTTGGCCGGAGAGAGTCCCCATAACGACGAGCGGCAGCCGGTGGCGAGTGAATAATGCACCAGGGGCCGAGTGTTAATTCGAGTCTATTTGCCCTATCAATGTTGCATAGGTTGCGGCCGTACGCCCTGCGGTATCCACTTCTAAGGTTATACTCGCCGGGGATGTGTGGTTTTTCGCCATGAATCATTCAGTTACTGTCTGATTGAAGTATAGCTACTCTAGGGGTAGTACATCAGCTCTGTACAGAGCTCTGTTCTGAGCTCTTTATAAGAAAATTTATATATCTGAATAGTCAATTGGAGGCTGTTATATTTATATGTTTATGTTTAAGGATTTTTTGGGAAATATTCTCTGTTTCTGGTATATCGGCTGAGGATCGATTCCGTGATCCAGAGAATACCCGGTATCTGCAAAGTGCCAACTCTTAGTTGGGAAAACACTATGTAGATCTTAACTAAATACCCAGCCGTTAGCCTAGAAACACAACGGCTCCTACTAGGTATAAGGACTGGGCTTTATACCTTCACGTAACAAGACCTTTTAAATCGCAGATTTTCAAAATATTTCAATAACAGATTTTCTTGATTCGCTATTTGCTGAATCAAAAGTTTCAAGAAGGATAAGGTAGGTGCGAACTATGCGTGTATTTTATTTCAATAGATCGTGTTAACACGAGCATATTTATAATAATAGCGGGACTTGATTCGCACTCATAGATATAATGTTGAAGAAGATTTTCAACGAATAAACTGTCAGAGGAAAACAGTTCTTTTTTTAAAAGTCATTTAGCATAGATAATTTTAATATCATGAATTAAAAAAAAAAAAAAATTGAAAACAGATGTATAAATAATATTGAAAGGCAGTACTAAGCATGCATTCCCTTTTTCCTTGCCTTAAGTGTTTAAAAAAAAATCCGATCTACTAATCATTTCATTTAAGGAGTAAGCCAATATTCAAGACTTGCGTAGATCTATTTCGAAATCCTTTTCAGGATATTTGTCGTTAAGAATTTTCTTCAATAATGGAAGATTAAGGCACCACTTTAGCACCCTCAAATTTAACTGAAGATGGCCTCGAGCCATGATAATTTGAATAAACATTATAGTGGCTGCCCTGGGTTGTTTCTTCAAAAGACTGTTTCAACACCATAATCAAATCATGAGTATTGACATTTACTTGTTATATTTTGTATTATACATGGTATATAACATTAAAATAAAAAAATTAAACTGAGCTATTTCGAATTATATATTTTTTTTTTTTCATCTGAATTAAGCGAATTAGAAATAGTGTTAGGTTTACCTTATTTTCTGAAACTTTTTTTGTATCCTTTCTTCAATTATTTAGACATAATAAGCATTCAATAACAATCTTTTCTATGTATGAAATGAATCAGCTATGATACATTTTTGATAAATTCTATTCTTTCAAAATCGTTGTTTATCTTAGATAGTGAGAGTTTCGAGACATTTATCTATGAACTTACTTTATAAACAAACATTTTTTTAAGACTAGTCAAGGAAGAATCAAATAAAAATTTACCAGAGCCTTCAATAGATCACCGAAACTCTCCTACGTTAAGTAGTGGAGGAAATTCTGTCTGATAACTAAAGGAAATTCGATTGGCTCTAACTGTAAATTTTATTAAGCTTCATAAAGGAACATAGAGGCGCCTATAAGCCCATATTTCACCCACGCATATAAATATTTTACGGTCGGATTGTTAGCTTTGGGTTTGATTTTATAAAATTATTATGCATTCAAAGTGAGTCTTGACCTGAGCCCTGTGTAAGGCTGCGTAAATCACAAGTGAATTATTGTTCCGTAGGTTCTCATTGTCCTCTCTCTACATATTGTATCCTTAATTTTTGATATTGCTAATTTATGGAATATTCCGGCTGTTTGTCATCCTGTACTCAAGCCCTTCTTTCAAGTTTACAACAAATTTCGAAATTAGCGATAACACGTTTCCTGCCTTTTATTGCTTCATGCTATTATGGGATAGCGTCGGGCCGTAACTAATCAGAATAAATGTCAGAGATTTATGTTGTGTTTATGTTTATTCAGTTTGGAAAAAAAAAATAAAGCGAAGCATTTGATTTTTATTATCTTGGAATATAAGCTATTCCCTCCGCTTCGAGTGGGCGAGTTATTAGGAAATTATACAAACGGATTTAATTAATTTTTTTTTTATTTAATTCATATATATTTTTTTCCGAGTATCATAAAATTAATTCGTAATTTCACAATGGAAAAGAAATTCAAGACAGTATATCAATGTCACCTCCTATAGGTCTAAGTCAAATTAATATTCCTTCATGAATGGTAGTGCTATTTCCAGGTTTATTATTTTTTTAAATATATTTTCATCACTCAGAACTTACGGCTAATGCTAGAAAAAATTTAAATCGGCAAAACATTCCCAAAGTTTTTTAATAAAATTGATTGAGGTATATATGATTTTTTGGCTAAACATTTTTCCTTTTGTTTCACAATAAATATAATAATCAAGAAAAAGAATTGGCAAAAATGGGTCCCTTGTGATATTAATACGAATAAATTGTTATTAAAAATATTAATATGATTATAGATTTTCTTATTCACAAATGTTAATGCAACAATATTTATATTACCAGTTATTATTATTATTATTTTATAAAGAATAATATATACTTAGCGATTTTCTAATTCACAGTTACAATATTTAATCGCTAATATGTAGAGAAATAGAAGAATTGCTATGTAGTAACTCAAAATAAATATACACATATATATATATATATATATATATATATATATATATATATATATATATATATATATATATATATATATATATATTAATCTTTGTGATTAAATTAGGTATTTTCCATCTCATTTCATATATATTTTTTATGTTTAAGAATATTTCCATTTACTTATTTTAGATTAATTATTTCCTTTTTAATATATCAATGGTAAGAAATAAATCAGATCATAAAGCATTTCTAAATTAAAAAAAAAAAATGTGTATGCTTGAAACTTCTGTGACAGAAAAAGATTGACTAGTGATATTATAAATTTATTTAAATGGTATAATTATAAAATTATTATCATCGTTTCTGACACAAAAAGGAAAAAATAAGCATTGTTATATATAATATTTATTCTAAAAAAATTTTTGTTTGGAGTCTAAGTCCATAATCACCATTTTACACCCCTTAATGATAACTTTAAAAGGTATACATATAATTTATATTTATTATATTTTTTTAATACACTATATCTTATACATGAAGTACTGAAAGTTTATCATAACACTTCTGTATAATAAACTTCTTTCATACATCTGACAAAGCCAATTGTTTATATGTTTGGATTTTTAATTTGTTTAAAAAATGAAATATAGAGATATTTGTTAACAAGATGAAGTACAAGACTTCGAGAGAGATAAAAAAAAGTACTTCCCTTACAAACAACCCGGTCAGTCATTTCCTAATCAAACAACGCCCGAATATTAATTCGTTCAAAGCGCTCTTCCCTCTTCGGCATTATTGATTTATGCTCCACCGATGAGTTAGGTTATTATCTCTCCTGCTTGCGTAAAATATATTTATATGTATTGTGACAATGTCGGGGAGATAAATCAACTTTGGAGGAGCTTATATATCCAGCGCTGGAGGGCACTAATGAAGATAATTCCCCGGCCGTGGCTACATAACTCATAGCCTCGAGAGACACATCCGCTATTAAAGGGAAGGAGACCCATAGGGTATCCGTCGTAAACAGAGGATGATATGGAACCAGTTATGGGGGATCTTCCGAGGTGTGGCCGCCTGATAATTTGGTATTTAGTCGAGGAGTCGTCAGAGATGGAAAAAAAGAAAAAAAAAAAAAAAAAAAAAAAAAAAAAAAAAAAAAAAAAAAAAAAAAAAAAGAGAGGTACCGAAGAGGAAGGAGATAGAGCCGAAGCCCGGGGGCCATAACACCCGAGGCGTTGGGGCCCTGCCTTCCCATTAAAGATTGTGACTTATGGCTAAACGGATTTCGAGATGCAAATAGCAACTGCGAAAGGTCGCTAGCGGGGAGCTGCGTGGGTGGCGGCCTGCCCACGCGCTCTCTATTTAGTCCAGTATTGTGTTCACAACGGCTATTTATTCAAATTGTACTACATTAACCGCCGGATCACAATATTTCCGAACGGCTTTTAGGAAAAAAAAAATAGATCGACGGGGAGGCTTGGTCGGACTGTGTCGCAACTAGGAAATGCTCTTTCAAGGCATCATTAAAAGTCGTTATGAATTAATGACTCCGTAGCTCAGCCCTCGCAGTGTGATCTACTTTTTTTATTACTATATTGTTTATATGTGAAAAAAGATCATTAGATTTATAAGATATATTAGCTGATCGATCTAAGATCTTTACTGATATCGAATGGCATTATCAAATCACTTCACTTTAAATAAGAAAGGTTCAATTTTACTTTCACTTACCTATATAAAGAAACGCAAGGGAATGTATTGCGATCGTAAACATTTTCGAATTTCAGTTTTCGACGAAAATACACGTTTTAGGGTCTTCTGAGTCCCGCAAAAAGGTCTGTGTCCAGCGCGAAAACAAAAAGCCCTATGAAACTGAAACTTCGTATTTAAGAAAAATATACCCCCGAGTTGTTATTTATTTACGTTTCAAAATTTGTTTAAAAATTCTCGGTAGGTGAAAGTCGTGTGTGTGATTTTTTTTTTTTTTTTTAATAGTGGTGGGAGAGGATAGTAGTATTTGAAGATTAATTATAAGTGACAATTTAAAGGGTGTGATTAGGTATTTAATAGTCGGTTTTCGGAGCGGCGTGGGCTATTGTTCTCCAGGTTCCATGTTCGAATCCCGGCTATGGCATAATTTTATTTATTCTTTTAATTCGGCTGTGGAGAGACCCTGAGGTATGGAGACCTTCCTGGGGTATACCCAGCCTCTATAAATTAAGGGTTACCCAAAAATGGGGAGAGGTGAGGGGAAATTAGCGGCTAAGTTTGATCTCGTATAAATATGTACTGAGCCCAAGATCCTTGCCCTTGTAGTTCTTTTTACACAATATTTTTATTTTTTATTTGAATTATCTCAAACGAACTATTAAAGTTTCACTGTTTTATGTTTACCTTTCATCTTATGTATATTAGGCTCTTTTATACTCATATTTACTTATGTATTTATAATAAAATAGTGAATTTCAATAAATATATCTTTTAAAAATGAAATATCTGAGGTATGTCCTGAAGAGAACCTGTGGTTCGAAAGGTTGCACGTCTAAAATTAAATATTTTAGGAAATAGACTAACTATTGATTTACAGAACTGATCAATTGTGTATGTATAAATGTACATTTTACAGCTATGTTTGGGTATGTCCCATTCTTCGCCTCCCATTTAGATGAATGGGCTGAATATGCGATTCTCTCCCCTCCACGTCTCCTCTAGGAAGAATATATTTAAAAAAAAAAAGAAAATCGAGTAAATTTTTAAAAGGAATATTTGTTTGTTTAATCGTACATATAGACACTTCAAATCATTCAGTCATTTTATTTTATCGAAAATACGGCTTGAATGCCGGAGTCCTGCTGCTAACGATTTGTTGAATATTATGAAATCTTAAAATAGATTAAATCCTTATAAAACGAAATTGGAGATATTAAAATATCGACTATACCAATTAGGAAAAAGGTATTTAAATTTAAATTGTTCGCAACTTTTAAGGGAATGTATTTTTAAAAAAACATACATACGATTTCGGATTCCAGTTGCTGAAGCTCGGAGAAATGTTTACATGAGACTCTCCGATAATCGATTCCTCGTCCGATTTTATGGTCATTTCCTCGGATGGGAACATTCTCTCCCTCCCCAGGCTAACCGGACAGGGGAATCGCATTTCAACAAATCAACCGATATGCATATCTCCTCGGATCTGGCAGAGCATAAACCAAGGCAGAGCAACTCCCTTAATGGCGGGTATAAAACCGAGTTCCTTAATTAAGATAGGTAATTCCAGGGCGGGGAGCAACTTTGTAACAGCTATTAAAACCTCTTATCGGCGAGCTCTCTCTAAGGCTAAGGATAAAGAGCGATAATTAGCGAAGGGGCCGAGGGGATAAATATTGTATGGTTATCTCAACGGCCCTTTTATCTGGTGCCGTTACCTCATGTCCTGTCATAATTCAACGAGATTTAGCAAACCTACTTCGCTTCTCCTACGAGTTTCATAATTTATTTTAAATTTAATGAGGTCGGAAAAACTTTGGAAGGTGTGGGCTATGCTTTATCTAGAAAGAAACGGTTATATTAGATAACCTTTTTCCATAAATATGGTTAAATATGCCAATTAAAAAGAAATAATATGCCTTAATGGGAAGCCCGTGGCTGAGTGGCTAACGCGGTAGTCTCTTATGCTAAATGTGCGTTCGAATCCCAGTCCAGGCGGGGATTTTATAAGGATGTAATTAAATGGGGATTCACTCATAGCCTCTCCCCTGGGTATGTGAGATCTGTCAGCCAAATGGTGGCCACTCACAAAATTAGGCGTAGGGAGTGATGACCCTACACTTCAAAATGCAACGAGAAACGTGAGCATAACCTCCCAGGAGATTACACCGCGAGGCTCAGGGCTTACACGGCCTGTCGCGCCACTGGAAGAAGTATAAGAGCAAAGAGGAATACGAGGAGAGACAGCAAACGCCTGACATGGAATCCTTACACAACACTGAAACAACAGGAAACTGCTTGGAGACACCGATTACTACAGCTCTTACTTTATAAACGCTCAAAACTCCCATTTTACTACAAAAGAATCATATACATATAACCACTATCAGGCTAATCTGGACATATGACATTGAACTATGGGGATCCACTAAACCATTAAATGCCTTCCCCCCCTAATCAAATTCTTACAATCCAATCAATGCTCCTTACTTTGCAACTATTCTTTTAGATTTATTAATTCACCCTACCTTGCAGAATAAATAACACGATTTATGAAAACAAGTTAATGTAGCCAATTAACTTCTTTAAATTAGATCGTTTTCTCATCCATGTCAGTTCTCCGTTTTACGGAGCACCTCCTGCCTCTGGTATTCTCCAGTTCTCTCAGGTTCAAATAAGCTGGGCCAACAGCCGTTTTTCACCCGTACACAAATTCATTGTTGTATATACACATAATTTCGAAAATTACATTCAATACTGTATATTTTGTTTATTTCTCCCTTTAATTGGATTGTGTGATTTCAGTAAACTTGGTCGCACCTAAAACTGTCTTGCATAGGCTTTTTTATATTTCAGTTAAATATTGATAATAATTTTTATTTCTAATACCTATACTTAATAATATATATTATAGGTTCATATCGCATCTTATGACTTACGATCATCTGTAGTCTTTTTTCCAATGGCGCGACAGGATGTGTAAGCCCTGGGCCTCACGTTTCTCGATTCCTTTTTGTAGTGTAGGGTCATCACTCCCTACGCCTAATTTTTGTGAGTGGCCACCATTTGGCTGTCGGGTCTCACATACCCGAGAGAGAGGCTGTGAGCGAATTCCTATTTAATTACATCGGTATAAAAGTCCCGCCGGGACTGGGATTTGAACTCACGACCTTCAGCATGAAGAGACTAGCGCGCTAGTCCACTGACTGCGCCACTGGCTCCTCTCATTTGTTGTCACTTATTCTAAAATAATAATCCAAGCAACCATAGGGTATAACATCCCGTACTAGTTAGGTGTAGATTCTTTAATGTGAAAGTAAAATTATGCAAATAAAATTGGAGGTTGATTTATAACTTCACCACTCTTTTATTAAAAATTAATGCACCACGTTTCGGCCAAAATGCCATTTTCAGGTGCAAAGGAACAAATTTATCTAGTGTAAGTGGATGCTTACAACCACAATCCTCGTGCCTAAATACGATTTGTTCCTTTGCACCTGAAGATGGCATTTTAGCCGAAACGTCGTGTATTATTTTATTATAAAAGAGTGGTGAAGTTATAAATCAGCCTCCAATTTTATTCCCATACTAGTATACTCAATGTATTCACAGTCGATGCCCATGATCTCCTTAAGAATGTAGTTTGAACAGATTCGAGATTTCCATTCGCAATGAGGCACGTGTAGAAAAATGAAGAGGAAAACTCTTAAAAATCTGTCCCTGAAAGAATGATCTGAATATTGGATTCGGAGCAGGTCATTGGCGGCGTTCAAAGCTTGTCATGAATACGTTAAATCTGAGGAGCCTTCATACTAAAGGGAGTTTTTTAAATAACAAATGACCGAGAAGAAGTGTTTGCGCTTCCTACCATGGGAGCGGTCATTAAGAGTAATCAGATGAGGAAGGGACTTGGCGTTTTGTTCTAGATACATTTAGATGTTAATAACATGTTGGCACATTGACATTACTATGTAATTACGTAGGCCGCGCTCTGTGTAAACAATTACAGAGGAGGCCTTATCAGATGCAATTAGCCAGCACTTCTTGAAGTGTTGACTTAATCGCGGGGTCTAACAACCGGAACCGGAAACAATTCGTCCGCGGCACTCTTACCGTTTCCCTACCGTCGTCGCCTAATGATCCCGAAGATGGCTGATACTGTGAACAAATGGCGTCGGGTGTGAATCCAATTTGGTTCAAACTGATTAAGATCTCTACTTCTATTAATGATGCCTCACTCCTACCCTGCCCACTGGCCCTGTCTACAGGAAATTAGATTAAGCCTCATTGGAATAATGAAGTCCGCATTATCGAGATGTACCAAGGTTCGATAGGCGTTTCGGCTCAGGAGGAGTGATTTACGCTAACGAGCGATGTTCACGGGAGTTTAATTGGAGTAGATAAACATTTAAATCGTATAGTAAACATTAAAAGAATCTCAATCTACGCAAATACGCCAGAGCAACACTGTTTTCACTTAAATAAAAGAGTACAACTATCAAAATCTCGGGGGTAAGAGAGGACAATTGAGATTCTTAGCCAGCAACTAAGGACTTTTGTAACACCTAATTCATTCAACTACAACGTTGTTCACCATACTGAAGGGGTTGCAGATTAGATATTTTTTTAGATTATGATTTCTATTTTTCAATAATTTACAAGTGGCAACATGCCTCAAACTTCATACATGGTGTGGTAATTGCACCAATTACATGTTACTTATGCGTGATCAAACCTGAATATCAACCTCCTCGGTCTCGAAAAAAACCCAGCTCGTGCCACTGATGAAGACGGGGACACTTTAATTAAAAGTTCATCATCACGAGGAGAAGAAGCTAACCAGAGTATAAAACAGAAAAAAGAATCGAAAAAATAGACCGTCATCAGAGAGGAGAGAATAATTACCGCGAGGATCTCAAGTGATTTCAGCGTCTCAATTAGGACCGGGCACTAATGTCTTGCTGGAATGCGTCAGGGCTCGACAGTTCTCCCGGTCGGCGTATCAATTCCTATCTGGTCAGTATTAGTAACTGTCCGATCTCTTTAGCCTTCAGCTTTGTCAAGGGTCCTCTGTCTGCTGGCCATGGCTTCTCATCGTATGCCGCCGTCTTCTGCGGAACTATGTTCTGAGGACGCTTTCGGGTGTCGAATAGTTAATATTGTTTGCGAGCACCATGATCAAAATAGATTATTACTCACAGAAAAACAAAGAACAACAGTAATATAATTAATATGTTAGATAAAAATAGTTCTAATCAGTGATGACCCAAACCTATAATTTATTATTGAGAATCGCGAAGTGGAATCCAACAAAACTACACGGCTAGGGATGTACACGGCCTTCCACGCCTTCCAAAAAAAAATATCTTAATTTAAAAATTATTATTACAAATGGTTTGCTTATTCATTTGACCTCGCTTTAATGCTGTGACTTATCAGATCCTTAATTTTGCCTATCCAGGTTTCACTAGGAAATGTATCTTTAAGGAGTAACTGACATCGTACAGGCTTCGGACCACCATTTTACGTAATGATGAGCATAACTAAGGATTTATCACTCCCTTAAAAAATTCTTAGGCCATTTGCTGGGATTGAACCCGTGGCCTTGGGCGTAGAAGGCTGTTATGTCACTAAACCACAAGGTGTCACCCTATTACTAATGTTTATTATTTTCAAATTATTATATTAGGGTATAAAATGTATATAGCTATTCAACACTATCAATTAATATTCAAGAAATATGACGAATCACCAATGCTAAGTGCAAAACACTTTCATAACCGGCTTAAATTTTTTTTTTCGACAATTTGATTCTCTATACGGACTTTTTATTCGCTATTCTCGTTCTCCATATCTTAAAACGTAAAACCTCAAATGTTAAGGAAAAGGTTTTTTTATTTTTTTATTTTTTTTTATCACAAATTTTATATGAAGCCAAAAATTTTTTTTTTTTAAATTTTCATCTTATGGCTTTTTTTAAATTTTAAATCTAAATTATAACTGGCTTTTAAATGATTCATTTTAAATGATTAACATCCTACTCGTTAATTAATTTTCCTGTTTAAGTGATTAATGCCTGTGTCGACCCATTTCTAAACCAATATTTTTTTTTTTAAATCGTTTTCATTACAATCCAGGTTGGTTCAGTTAGATACCGTAATATTTTTCGGTCAACAGTGTTGCAAGGTAGTTAACCACCATATTTTCCTCCATTTAAGAGTACCCACTTCATAGAGGTTGGATAATGCGGCCCGACCTGATTGGACATCCACACTTGACCTACTCCTGACCAGGGACCTTCACACTGTTACTGAGTGCCTAGCACTCCCATACGGACCGTCGGACCACCGGCCTGTGCTATATGCCTTTGAGGGAACTCCAGCAACACCACCCGCGAGCAAGTTCCTCTTCCACAAGGCCGACTGGAAAGGATATAGGGCTAGTGTGGACGATACCCTACCAAAGATACAGTACTTAAGAACTGTTAAAGAGGTGCAGAAGGCGATCTCGGATATCACCACCACCGTCCATGTATCAGCCAATCTTACCATACCAAGGTTTAGTCCTCAGCCAAACGCCTTCAGGAAACCACCGAGCCACATTCTTGCTCTCATTGCACAAAGGAACAACCTGAGGAATATTTTCCACCGAACTTGTGACTACGGCTTGAAACCGGCCATCAATGCGATGACCCGGCAGATAGCCAGCCTCATGCGTGAATGGAAGACTTTCCTATGGCACGAGCAACTCCGTAGGACTCATGATGATCATCGTCAGTTCTGGAGACTTGTGAGGTCACACGTCACTAAGAGGAAGAGTGTACACCTTACATCAGGTGGCACCCTATTATCCCCTGAGGAACAGGCTGAACTCTTGGCCGATTCTTATAAGGCGAGGGAAGATGATCGGCTGTTAAATGCTCCCACACTACCTGCGGGAAGACCAACGTCCCCTAATGAAAAGAGGATATTCTCCACCTTCGGACAGCTTGAGTCGGTACTACGACGCACCAAGGGTAACAAGGCTTCGGGACTGGATGATATTCCGTATGTACTATTGATGATGCTACCTCGGAGGGGTAAAGCCTTCTTATTAAACATTTTTAACTCCTGTATGCGGATCTCATACTTCCCCGATGACTGGAAGCAAGCGATCATAGTGCCGCTACTTAAGCCTGGGAAGAATGGAGACTCACCAGAGCATTATCGGCCTATCAGTCTCCTTTCGCATATGAGCAAGGTGTTCGAGAGGCTGATCCATCACCATCTGCTAGAGCACTGCAGTGAGGAGTCCATCATTCCACCAGAACAGACCGGGTTCTCACGAGGCGTAGCCTGCGATCATCATTTAGTGAAACTTCAAAGGCACACCATAGAGCGTATGACGAAGAACAATGAAGCCACGGCGTTCATCTCGCTGGACTGCACACAGGCGTTTGATTGTGTATCCCACGAGTTACTGCTTCGCCAGTTGGAAGACTATCGTTTTCCAGCTTCATTATGCCGATTGATCAGAAGCTACTTATGCGGGAGATCCTTCGTCGTAAGGGTAGGCGATAAATTGTCAACTTCAAAGGACACCATTTGTGGGGTTCCTCAAGGTTCTGTATTGGGACCACTATTGTTTGTGATCTTTACAGCAAAAGTGATCTCAATGAAGCACCCAATGGCACTGGTAGCAGCCTACGCCGATGACATTGGCATCTATGCTTCTAGTATGAGACCGAAAAGGGCTCTCACCCTGGCACAAGGAGCATCGACCACTATTGTAGATGAGCTGAAGGAGATTGGCATTAGGGTGAACCCGAAGAAGACAGATGCTATTGTCATGTCGTTCCAGAAGGGGAAGAGCGCTTTGCCCACTGATTTTAAAGTGAACGGAGAAACACTGCCAGTCTCTAATTCAATCCTCTACCTGGGCGTCACTCTAGATAGGCACCTCACCTTATCTAGTCACGTACGGGAACGACTCAAACTGGCCAGGAGAAAGAGCTATAGACTTAATCATCTACTCACGTCACCTCAGCTCTCACTGAGGCTGAAACTACAGATCTACAAGGCTATAATACGTCCGACTATGCTCTATGGTGCGCCCTTGATGCGGCATCTGTTTAAGTCCACTCTCAAACAATTACAGACGTTCCAGAACTCCATCCTTCGGCGGATTGTCAGAGGTACCAACTTACAGAGGGCCAGAAACCATATCCTTCATCAGGAATTAGTATTGCCAACAGTGCCTGAATATATCAGCCGGAGGCACATTAAATTTTTTGATGGGCTGAAGGCCTGTGCTAATCCATTATTTTCTGATATCACCCCACCACCCAAGCCTGGGAGGTGGCAAGGATCACTACCTCTCGTTGACGTTGTCGCCGAGGGAAGGAGTTCGGACTATGTCTGAACTCAATTTATTGCCAAAACCCTGAAGAATGGTCCCTCCCATTTTGCAATGGATAAATAAAGGCTTAGAAGAAGCCCTTGAAAGATTACTAGTGCATCCAGCGCATATAGCAATCCTCTTTAGAATACCTCCGGGTAACAGGAGGACAAATCTGACAGCTATACATATTATATTTGTATTTGTATTTTGTTCGAAAATAAAACCAGAGGGTAAGAAAAAAAAAAAAAAAAAAAAAAAAAAAAAAAAAAAAAAAAAAAAAAAAAAAAAAAAAAAGAGGTTGGATAAGCCTGATCGAACCAAGGCTGATATGCAATTCGATTATTGTTCAATCGTAACTAAGGCAGTTCATATTACATGTTTTATTTTGTTTTGTTTTTTTCATAAATGTAATTTCTTTATTACTTTTCCATAAGCTTTTTCGCGGTCATTATACTTAGGGGTTAGAAATTACATTTAGATTTTGTAACCCTTCTGTTTAAGCACTTTTCAAGGAATTCGGTAGAACTGATATTTATGAGAAATTTATACTTAATTAGAACTCTTAAGCTTTTTCCTTTTTTTTTTTTCAAATCTTCGTATGTTCCTGATTTAGACTTGGAACAGTGTCCATTCGGCTCTTCGAAGAAATCTAGGTACCTACTTGAATAAAGAGTAGCGACCTCGAAAAACAAAATAAATTTGCAAGAATTACGTTCGGCTGCCCATGTCACTACTTCAGACAGTCTTCAGTAACATTCTACAAAATCATTTCAAGAAGGTTTTTCAAACTACTTTAATCTACAGGCCTATGAGTGTATTGTATATCTTATCAATGAATATTAAATCCAGTATTGGAGAAAATTGTAATTAGTCACTGTTCAAATCAAATCATTTTGTTTGAATATAACCTTATTTATCTTAATATTATTATTTTAAAATTCTTTAAGTCGTGGGATACTTTAATTAAAGTGGCTCTAATTAAAGTTAGAGTTCCTAAACAATCAATAATACGAGTCTGCAATAAATAGAATAAAAATTATTATGAAATGTACCTTTTTTTATATATAAAATACTCATAGCAATACTTAAGAATTGGTAAAATAAAAAAGTAAATAAATATAAAATGTGAACTACATGATCATAATTCAATCCAGACGTACAACGGACATTGAAATAGTTTTGATTATAAATAGTTCTTTCATGTGAAATATAATTCACTATATTAGGGAGGAAACGAGTCACGACCAACACAAATAAGGTGACAAAGAATACCGTTAAAGACTAATAGATCAACTGACAGAATGGAAAAAAATAAAGAATGTCCAATAATTAAATTTTTTTTAGATATTTGAAGAAAAAGGCAATTTATCAAGAACGAAAGTATAAAAGATAACTCTAATTAATTGTGCTAGAGTTACGTTGCAGAGGAATGGGGAATGTGGAGAAATAAAATTGGAACAACTTTACTGAATCCACAAGTGACTATATGGTTTTAACGAGAAAGGTTTCAGTACTAAAGTGCAATTTTCAACATTTTCTATGCTATATTATATGATTATATCAGTAGATTAGAAAAGAGAGTGTTAAAATTTATTAATTAAGTTATTAAGATTTATTTTTTCAACTATGAATTATTAAAGTTTATGAAATTCCAAAACCTTTTATACACCTATGTCAAAAAAAAAAAATTCTGGATGATATAGAACTGCATCAAAATATTGTTATCATTAATAAACCTTTAGATGGGACTTGATATGTTTTTTTTATAAACAAACTAAATAAATTGAATATTTTTGTGTAACCCTAAAAAAGATAAAGACTAGAAAATACGTACAATATTCTTTCAATAAATAAGGATATATTTATTATTAACTCAATTATTATTATAATATAATTATTACGTTAATATTAGTTCAAATAAGCACCTTTCATTGAAAAATAAACGAATCGATTACTTTAACTCGTTTTGAATATAATGTAATCGAACCCTCAAAATAAAACATATAATAAATTATTGGTGCTAGTAGATAGATAAACGTGTTTTATTAATAAATTATCCATGTTTCTTTACAGTACCTAGAGAACACAAAATAATGGCATGGAATTCCGTCTGCCAGGAAGTTGGTTTATCTATATATATTATTAAAAAACAAAACAAAAATTTAAAATCAACAAAACAAAAAAGATAAATAAAAATTATGCACTATTGTCAAAGATAGTGGGATAATCTACTTATAAGTATTGCTAGTATCAACTTTGTGATGAAAGCAAAAAAAAAAAAATAGTGTTATTATAATTTAGAAATCACGAAATATACAAAAAAAAAAATCTAATAAATAAGTATCAACTAATATTTTATGGTATAATGTTAATCTCATATGAAAATTGACTTTACTGTAAGGGTGACCATTGATATATATGTGTGGTACAGATAAAAATAAAGTATTAACTACCAAACATCCTCTGGTAACTGATAATTTTCTCATGTTTTCTTACACGCTTAAAATAAATAACAACTAATTTTGCCGAATCTCCTTACAGAAACGACACTAAATTCGTATAATCAGATCGTTTTCTTATCACTTGCATATCTTGAATCAAAATATTATTGCTTAAAATCGCCATTACACGTTGAGGTCAGCGAGGTGAAGGTGTTGGAAGAAAGGAAATACTTAACAGCCGGTCATTATCGTGGCTACAGTTTCGCGGATCGGGCTTAAGTAATCGATAAAAGAAGGCCGATCTATCGATTTTAAGGTGGTGTTGATTCGTTGTTTAATTTCTTTATCTGAGTATAAAATAAATGTAGGTTTTTATAAATTGAAAATGAAAAATACAAATATAGACAAAAAAAAAATGATTTCCTATTATGAAGAGAGAGGTATGTTCTTTGGACTTTTGTCCTGTACGTTTTAATATTTTTTTCATAAATTTTATCACAAGAATAATAAATGGAAGATGCGAGATATGAACTTTTAATTTTACTTTGAAGGGAAGTCTTCTGACATTTTTATGACTTAACCAGCACTTAAACTTTAATACGATTTTTTTGTCTTTTTATTTATTTTTTTTTTTTGTTGTGATGTTTCAAGATAACCACTACCATCATAAAGTCATAAAAATATATAACACTACACAATGATATGAAATATAAGAGAATTATATGATGGAAAATTTATATAAACCAATTTGATTTAGATGATTACATAATTTTTAAATATATGTACAATTATCATTTAATAATGTATGATTCAATCTAAACCCCTCCCTCCCCCCTACGCTTAATATATTGCTTTTTTTTTTTTTTTTTGTCTGTGTTATTACGTAAAAATTAAATTAACTTCGTCATTCTGTTTCTTTCCTTACATCAACTATAAAATTTTATTAGTAATTTCTTAAAAACAATTTTGTACGTCTCCAAACATCAGTTTTACTTTCGATTGTAAGTATCAATAAATTAAATTAATAAGATGGACAATTATACAAAAATACGAAAAATTGATCTATTAATTTGAGGGTAAATAATTAGTGATAAAAATGAAGTTAATATGCTAACACGGGAGATAAAAATATTATTAATGATATTAGCTGTTGCAGAAATATTTTAAATGTAAACAAACACGCACACACAGATATACATTACACACGCACACCCGTGCTCGTGCACTCTCACACGCACGCACACACTCTTACGAACCAGTGGAGGACTTAAGAAACCCGTAAACAACAGGCTAACTCCAGTTGAGTGCGGAGATAGCCGACACTATTACAGTTACATTTGCATATCGTGCACAGCTCCAAGTGTGTTCTCTCTTAGATGTCTTCGAATATTCTCGCCAGTCAGAACAGGGCGTTATAATAGTTCTTGAGGTATTACGAAACATAAATTACAAAAATGAGTGATCAATGAAAAAATCACTAAATATTCTATACAAAACTTTAGCTAATAAATATTTGTCTTGGCTATACAATGTGGAGTAATTATGAAAAGTGAATCTTAATTAAAAACACTGTGACTCAAGTTATTATTATTTTCACTGAATTAATATAGTCAAGGAAAGTATTGTGATCGATAAAAAAATTCGTAACCGAAATTTAGAGTTACCCATAGCCCACACAAAATGGCCTGCTTGTTTAAATGCAGTAAGTCCAACTCGAAATAGAAATGTCACGAGACACTTAAATTAAATATTTTAGATAGATATTTTCAGCATATTTTCGAATTCGAACAATCGGAAGAGCCATATTATATCTTTTATTTTACAAATTATCACTAGGTAAACAGTTGATTTTCGAGAGATTAATATGTTTATCAAACACGCTCTAAAATTATATAATTGAATAAATGCTCTTCATGTGAGATTCATTTGAATATTTAAACACAATTTATTTTTATTTTTCTAAACTTTTTGAATGCATGTTAAACTTTAATTAAGATATCTTCAGTAAGCGAAATCCACGTGAGGTGCCAATTTTGTACCATAAATATTAAAATGATTTTTAAAAAAATAAATGGATTTCAACATAAATATTTTAGTATTACGACAGACTACATCACGACAAAAGCATACCTAAGGTTTAAGGAAGAGAAGAGTTAGGATTGCAAATTTTTATTATAAAAATAAATACAAAATTATAAGAGAATATCAAACAAAAAAAAATTAAATAAAATATTTGGAAAAATGAACACGGATGTAAGAGAAGATATCGCTATAAACGTCATATAAGGCCGAAAGTATGGTAATTAAGAGAACTGATTAGGGGTGATTAAAAACCGGTCAGTGGTTTTAGGTCTGGTCTTCTCAGCTCTGCAGTTTTCTTCTTAATGGGTTATTGTGTAAGGTTATTCTTAAAATGTTTATCTTTATTTCTTTTATTGGGGAACAAATAACCAAACAGTCAACTTATGCCGTTATAAAGCTCTGGTTTAGAATTATAATAAAAATAAATTAATATACACTAATAACTGCTCATTGAAACGAAACATATATAATTACCCTTGGTGATGACCCAAATTTTTTGGTGGAAACTAATAAAAATAAAAGTAACCGAATCCTCATTATTTATTCTACTACATGAATTACAGTCGGGCATGTATCATTATTAATTAAAATTAAAAAAAAAATAATATGCGGTTTGTTTATTTAAATATTCACTCCAATTTAAAATGAAAACGATCGAGAAAAACTAAAATATTGAATAATTCGTTTATGTTTTCTCACAGCATTCACAACCACGAAGCGGCGCCAGTCGTCTAAATAAGGGCAAAGATTTTTTCCCCCCCAAAAATGCGTTGCGATTGGAGTCAATCATAAAGGTAAGAAAAAGTACCTGCGCGATTGTAAAAAGCATAAAACTACTATAATTTTGGAAAATTATAGTCTGTAATATACATTTATTTCTAGTAAATGATAAAGAGTACTTTAAAAATGTTGAGATGTTTTGGGCAGATATGTGATTCGTTTATTATTTATTCTTAACTGTAGGAATGGTATTTCAAACGAAGAATATTATTTTATTAATTTCAATACTATCATAACCGCGATCAATAAAAATATATAAATAAAATAGCAATCAGCTGTAAAGAAAAAAATTGCATATCTAAACAAAATAATCTAAATGTTCTGGAGGTTATAATTATACCTAATTATCTGTATTATAAACATTCCAATGGGCATCGCCCGTCTATATAAATACAAATGAAATAGCAAAAGATTAATTTATTTAAACAAAGTAATCGGTTGTTTATTTATCAATTATATTCTAAGAAATAAATACAAATTGGTAAATTTTGAATATTCAATTTCGAATTCATGTTCATTAATTTTGTAGGTTGACAATAGAATTGGCCTGTTCTTACATTTTGAAATTACATCTAGGTTTAAATAACTAATTATTCATAGGAAAATATTTTTTCTATTCACTCCCAATTTATTAAAATTGTCTTTAATATGACATTTTTTAAGAGTTCGTTATATATCTAATTAGTTAATTTTAATGATTTTAGGATGTGTGATAGATATCTTATATTTCGTTAAAGAAACATGGCGTAAAGGACTCGAGGAATGCAGTCAAAAGCTATGTCTAAGTCAAATATTTGTATCTATTGTATATATCTATAAAGACTATTACGAAACAACAAAGTCCTGTTAATCAAACTAAAGTATCTGTTTAATGGTTTATAAACTATATAAATCATTACTTTATTAACATGAGAGTTTATTGGAATGCTAGGCGATACGTAATATTTCCTTTTATGCATGTCTAGCGAGTGGTGCGGTCTATTGGGTAGTAAACTGTTCTCTAGATCCTATGTTCGAACATCACCTGTCGCAGAAAAATTATTTCTTCGTTTATTTCAGCCGAGTAAGGAAATCATCTTTATGCATAAACATACTCTACAAAGTTGGTGCCCGAAAATTGGGAGGAGAGAATAACCTGGCGGCTGAGCGTGATCAACGCCTAATCACCTCATTGCGCGATTGTTGCACTAGAAACAGTTCGGATCTCTGTCTACGTATAGAGCCCGACACTTTTCATGAGTTGTAGTGGCACAGGCTTTCGTTTTTTGAAGTTAGTTCAAGGATTTGATAAAATAAAACTAAAAATATAAAATATGTGTGCTGACCACGTTTTAGGCCTTTATCAATGCAAAAGGATCAAAGCTTATATCTTGCATAATTTTCATCTGCAGAACCCTTCCTCGCTTTTAAGATGTTTAATACGCTTTTAATTATACCCGGATAAATTAGTGTAATTTTGCTAAGCGTCGGAGGAAATTATATAAAAGGTACGTCATTGGCTTACGTAAGATAGATTTACTAATTAGCCGGCGTAAATTAAATTAGCAGGAAGGTGGTGATGTAATCCTCACTACGGCTTCTTAATCCAACTCGGAAATAGGCTTACTAATTGTCCGGCTGATCGATAGTCCAACATGGATACGGCAGTACAACGGCTTCAGATAATTCTTCCCTAGTCGGGTCTTTAGTACGCTCTTCCCGTAGTTTCTAAGAGAAAGAGTGTATTAAAATACTCCTTGTTAATATCGTATTTAGGATGCTAAAGGATCAGCTAGATCTAGGGGCGTCCTAGTGCACCATCCATCATATAAGTGATAGGATTAGAAGGCTCCGCCTGTGTTAGATGGGGCAACATCATTCAATTTTACAGACACGACTTTTGGTATTATCAAGTAATACTTCTAATATATTCTACCAAATGAAAATCGGAAGAGAAGAAGCATAATCTAGTATTGCCACGATATTTCAATCCGCTTAGGCTAGATTCAAACAAACTTTTGTTAATATGATACCTTACAATAATAAAAATAATTATTATTATTACAATAATAGCGAAGTTCTAGTAGGTATTTAGTATATAGCAATATCAATATATTCGTCTTTCTCTGGCTCCTAAACCAGTGACGAGGCTAAGAAAGAGGCCCCGGGATCTATGGAGTTTGGTTTTTAAGATATTCATTTGTTATTAAACCCTGTATATATTTTTACTACTATACTTACATTTCTCAGTATATACTATATGAATGTAATCTTATAGGACTATTAAAACCATCCTCATAGATACGAATTGTAATATCACTGATAGCTTTTATATTTCATTAGTTTATAAAACATAGTAACTGAATAATACAATATATAAAAATTAATATGAAATTATCTAAATTAGCAAAGCAAATTTTTATTTTACATTGACTTTTTATTTAGTGGGGAATAAAAAAATATTTTATCAATTTTCTAATGTATTTATCATTCTATTTAAAATATCTTTTTCATTTAATGTAAACTTTAGTTATTTTCACATATTCATTTTAAACATGAATATTATTGAAAATTTTAATGATTTTTTAACATGCAAAATACCAGAGTATGATTTCATTAGCCAAATAATAAAGTCGGCTAACAAAGGTAATTTTTAATAGCGTATTATTATAGAAACTCAGCGAAGTTTAAAATCTAATAAACTCGGTTCGATGTGCTATTTGATATATTATGACTGTCAACTGATAATCTTTGTGTAAATTTAAGTCATTCTCGCGTTTTTATTTATCATATTTTTATTTCATAAATCAAGCCAAAAATTAGTTACAATAGCAGTTGTATGGTATAATACCACTACATTTAATAAACAATCAGGTTAATCTAAGGATATTATTAGCGTGTTATTGGAGATACTCAAAGAATAACAAAAATAGTACATTGTGAAGATCACTTATGTATGTCGAAGTCGTAAACTTCCTCTATAAATCAGTAATTCAACTCTCTGACAGTTGCCTAGTATTAAAAAAAATATAATAAGAAGAAGTGGGCTGAGTATAGAGCCCTGAGGAATGGTAATTAGCAATGGCTAGGTAAATAAAGAGTGACGCAGCAAGATCTAAGTTGTAAGGACTTGGCTCAAGACAGCTAACTTTCCCATTGCCTTCCCACGCCTAGTCCATCCAGGTTCATTAGTGGCTATGCTTCATTTAATAGTCCTTTTCTCATTAATACTTCTTTAATATATTCAAATTCATTAGTATAAAATGGAAATAAGTTTAGATATTTATAAATTCGCATTATATACATATTAAAACATAGAAAAGCCCTTAAAATGTCATTTGTTTTTAAAGGTTTTTAATGATCAATAGTTGACATTAACAGTCCAGGAAATAATTTGAGTGGCGGTAAATACTAATACCAATTTTGTTATATACTGGAATTTACAACTTTATTAACTAATACAATAAACAACAATCCACTGATATTACTTCAATAAGAATTGTAATTCAGAAGATATCGAAGCCTTCTTCTTTTCAACCATTTTGTATGTATTTACAAAAAACAAGGATTGTAGTAAATTTAATTGGGAATAGAGCAAAACCATTTAAAATTCAATTCATTAAAAGACGACGGTTTGGACCAACAATAGAAGTCCTCTGGGGAAGAAGGAACAAGCTACATTGAATCCGAAAGTCACAGAGATACATTGGATGAAATTATACAAATATACGAGAAAAGAAATTTGGTACGAGCTTTACTTAATTCCTAAAATTTATTAGGATTATAAGAAAACTATGAAAGATAGTCTATCGATTTCTCTTATTTCAATATTCATATTCACACATCCTATTGCATTTTTTATGGAAAAACATAAAATAAAGTATAGGACTGGAAAATCCACTCTGGGGGACACCTGTGCAAAATAGATTAGAAGAGCTTTGGGAGAACTGTTTTTTGTTACCACTAAACTACAGAGCTATAGATTACACTATAGTGTTATTAATAATTTTTAAATTAAATATATTGAAATAAAGCTGAACAGTTGTTGAGTAGAAGATACTTAGTACACTAGACACTTGCACGGTCTGGTTTTTATTGAAGACGTCGAAGTTTCCCCGCGACCGGTCAGATCAGATATAATTGGGACTACGCTTGATGAAAAATAATTACCAGCCAAAGGATACCCGATAATCTACAGCGGAGATCAGCCATCAAGGCATTAGCCCGCAATCAGATGCTATCTCTATCGGGTAATCATACTAACGACAATTAAACAATTATAAAAGCATAAGCAGATTTCCGCTCAGTTCAAGATTTCTTCAGTTGAGGAGAGGAGCCGAGAACGTGGTTTGGGAGATGCCTTTTCGGCCTATTCGACCTTAAAATGAACTTCCTTCATTAATAAGATCATAAATCGTGTGATTGGACAACAATATTGATCCTGCTTCCAGTACTTCTAGAAGGCTTTCCTTAAAGGACTGATTATACCTCTCCCGGGAAATAAGACCAATTTAGTCCGAATAGAATACACTCATTTTGAAAGCTTTAAGCAAAGAGGATTCAATAAAAAATAAGAATTGGTAAATGTTACCTCATAAATGTATTTAATTCTCAACTTGTGTTCAGCAAGTGTTATGTTAGAGAGCATTACAGTAAATTAAGTTCATAACGGGTATGCGACAGGTTGAGGTCGGAGAATTGTGAGTTACGATTCAATATAATGGATAGAGCAAAATCAAAGGAAACTAATGAAGTAAAGAGTTCGCAGGGCAGAAGTTAATAATATTTTCAATTATTATGGTATTGTAACAGAAATTAATTCATATTAAATCTTTCTTTTCCCATTCTGATGTATGAAATGTACAATAGAAAGGAAGAATAGAATCTTGAAAATTTATGAATTTCAGTTTTTAGTAGAAATATAAGTTTTAAAGTCTGAAAATCAAGCCTCGTGACCAAGCCTACGTTTGGGTATGTAATAATTTAGCTTAAAAAAGAAAAATATCAAGAAATTGAACTTCCGATCGTCAGTTAAATCTAATATAACATCAGCTAAATCTTACCTCCTGAAACGTTCGGAAAGGGCTTAAACCTTTCAATTTTCTTCCCCTAAACTATCTTTAATATTATTTTTAAAGATAAATAATCCCTTCTTTTCGCTATTAAAAAAAAAAAAAAAAATTAAATTGATTAAAATGAACGTAAGGAGGAAAAATGGAAAATAATATAGTAAGTAATACTGTGGTATCGTATACTGTGAAAAGCAAATTATTTTTGAAGAAATAGCTTAGTAATGTGTAGAAATTAGTTAAGTTTATGACGAGTTATAATTAACCTATAATTTAGCTCTGGAAAGTAAATAAAATTTTAAGGAAATTCATCCTATGCTTTTTATAGGGCCTTGTGGAATATGTATGTGAAATCTGCCACCGCGTATATCAGAATCAAATTTATATCATTCACTTACATTTTCGAAATAAACTTTTAAAAAAATATATTTTGGTACTCTTTTAGATCAAATTAAATCATTAACATATATTTTTTTCGTGTAAGTACACTTGGGTACACTTGCGATAAAATTGAAAAAAAATATATATTACGGAGGATCCTCCAATAAAATAAAGTAGCGAAAAATTGGAGGGGTACCAAACCACCATTACCTAAAAAAAATTTTTGGACTACCATTTTCGTGGAATTTTTTTTTTTTTTGGTTGAGCTGTTCAGGAGAAAACATTTTTTTTTTCCTTTCCTCCTCCACAACTTCCCTCCCACTAGGATTAAGGGACTAAAATTTTGCTTAAGGTAATTTCTCATGAGTATGAATCGATGATATAAATTTGGTTCTGATACACGCAGGGGCATATTTCACATGCTTATTCCGCTAGGTCCTTTCTTTTCAAAGTATGGAGGCAATATTTTTTAGGTATTTTAGTAATTCCTCGTAATCCAGGATTCGCGAATCACCCTTTCAACCTCCTAGTTGATACTACTAGCTTTTGGATCAATCATAGGCAATCATGTTGATGTTGGAGCAATTGACGAGCCCAATGGATTTCCAATGCCTCCTAGAGACAGACTTCCCAGAGAGAGGACGCACCGGAACCTGGCACTGGAGACAATTAAGAGCTCTCATTGGCGGTTTCCTGCTCTGCTACAATTATCACAGCCTTCTTAATGAGTCAATCCAACAGTGTGACGCTATAATCAGTCTCTTCCTGATTCAGGCGCAATTAGCTCTAGTTTGCTGGATTTGTTTCAATTGGGAAGGCCGTGGTGAGGATCAACCTCTCATCCTTACCTCGCTTCACTCATCAGAGGAGAAAACATTCTCAATTCTATTTTCAAACTTAGATCTTTATACAAAAATATGATCTTAAACATTCATTATCAGACAAAATACAATTAATTTTGTCAATAAAAATAATGCAAAGAATGCAGGAAGGTACAATAAAATTTGAAGTTGTACAACAACTTTATCTAAAGAACTTTGTTTCGGAAACAGAGGGAACATTTCATGAACAACGAGACCATGTTTGGACTTAAATAGAATCAGTTCATGAGCACGGATACAATAATTCTACACTTGCTGGGAACCTTGCACCATCTAGTGATGGGCAAATACTCAAAAAATTTGAGTACTGATTACTGTAATCAAATGATGCTCGCCGCTGATTACAAAATGTAATCAGCTTTCCTGCTGATTACGTTATATTTTCCTCTGTAATCAAAATGTTCGTACTTTTGAGTACTTGATTACTTGAGTACTTGATTACTTTTTTATATGAGGTGGCCAGAATAGAGTATATTACATACATATATTAAGTTAAATTATATTTATAATTTCTTTAAGCCATCTTTTTTTTCATATTGTCGATTATTTTAAACTTTTCGTTAAAAAATGTATAAGGGTAATTTATTATTATTAAGATGGTGGGCTTATAGATTATTGTAAACTCTTCAAATAAAATCGATATCGGGGCCTATTATTATGTTTTTTTACACTTGGAATTTCATTTTAACTTTTTCGTATTTACTGGATAATAGGCTCAGTAGCTGGGTTGCCAATGGTTCGTTATCGATTATAATATTAATTTTAATCGCGCTCGCTCAAATATGGGTTTATTATAACTTTTTCGTATTTATTGGATACTAGACTAAGCAGCTGCGTTCCCAAAGGTTCGTTTCCGATTATACTATTAATTTTAATCGCGCTCGCTCAAATATGGGTTTATTATAACTTTTTCGTATTTATTGGTTACTAGGGTGAGTAGCTGCGCTCCCAAAGGTTCGTTACCGATTATACTATTAATTTTAATCGCGCTCGCTTAAATATGGGTTTATTATAACATTTTCGTATTTATTGGATACTAGGATCAGTAGCTGCGTTCCCAAAGGTTCGTTACCGACTAAACTATTAATTTTAATCGCGCTCGCTCAAATATGGGTTTATTATAACTTTTTCGTATTTATTGGATACTAGACTAAGTAGCTGCGTTCCCAAAGGTTCGTTTCCGATTATACTATTAATTTTAATCGCGCTCGCTCAAATATGGGTTTATTATAACATTTTCGTATTTATTGGATACTAGGATCAGTAGCTGCGTTCCCAAAGGTTCGTTACCGACTAAACTATTAATTTTAATCGCGCTCGCTCAAATATGGGTTTATTATAACTTTTTCGTATTTATTGGATACTAGGATCAGTAGCTGCGTTCCCAAAGGTTCGTTTCCGATTATACTATTAATTTTAATCGCGCTCGCTCAAATATGGGTTTATTATAACTTTTTCGTATTTATTGGATACTAGGATCAGTAGCTGCGTTCCCAAAGGTTCGTTACCGACTAAACTATTAATTTTAATCGCGCTCGCTCAAATATGGGTTTATTATAACTTTTTCGTATTTATTGGATACTAGACTAAGTAGCTGCGATCCCAAAGGTTCGTTACCGATTATACTATTAATTTTAATCGCGCTCGCTCAAATATGGGTTTATTATAACTTTTTCGTATTTATTCGCTCTTAGGCTCAGCTGCTGCGTTATGGGGGGTTCTAACCCCACCATTCTATTAATTATTCGTGTGCTCGCTCCAATATGGTTTTATTATAACTTTTTCGTATTTATTCGCTATTAGGCTCAGTCGCTGCGTAACCAGGGGCTCGTTACAGATTATACTTTTAATTTTAATTGCGCTAACTCATGCAGAGGTTTTTTTTAACATGTTCGTATTTTTTTTATACTTGAAAATATATTTACTTTTTAAAGGATTTTGTCAAGGTTATTAGTGATTTCAGTCGGTTGCTTTAGAGTAGATTTTGTTTGAATTTTTTTCATCAAATAAAAATAGGCGTATAAAATTGTTCTGTTCAGCTGATTTTTATCAAACTCCAAAATATTAAACAAATAAATAAATTTCTATATTGATGAAAAGGAATAGCGGTATCCCAATTGATGAAAAGTAACAAAAAACACGAAATAAACATACATTAGTCCAATTGACTAAAAAAACATTAACACATTCACTAACTTAACCCCCCAAAACCCAATACAGAAATTAGCATAGAAAAGAAACACGAAGAAGTCAAAACAAATCAATTTTTATCCGAACAAACTTAAAACCAATAAAACGTTTATCAGCCAAACCGAAAACAAAATACAGAAATTAGTACTAAAATCAATAAATTCTGGAAAGAGAAATGTTAAAATTAAGTGTGATAATCATAAGAACCGTTGGTAACGCAGCTATTTAGTCTAATATCAGATAAATACGAAACAATTACAATAAACCCATATTGGAGCGAGCACACGAATAATTAATAGAATGGTCAGGATAGAACGCCCCATAACGCAGCTACTGAGCCTAGTATCCAATAAATACGAAAAAGTTTTAATAAACCCATATTTGAGCGAGCGCGATTAAAATTAATAGTTTAGTCGGTAACGAACCTTTGGGAACGCAACTACTGATCCTAGTATCCAATAAATACGAAAAAGTTATAATAAACCCATATTTGAGCGAGCGCGATTAAATTAATTGTCAAGTCGGATCGACGTGACACTTTCCACAGCTACCATGGCTCAACGTATTGCGGACTGATCCTTACGGTCAGAAACGAGCTCCGACCACTAGTATCCAATAAATACGAAAAAGTTTTAATAAACCCATATTTGAGCGAGCGCGATTAAAATTAATAGTTTAGTCGGTAACGAACCTTTGGGAACGCAACTACTGATCCTAGTATCCAATAAATACGAAAAAGTTATAATAAACCCATATTTGAGCGAGCGCGATTAAATTAATTGTCAAGTCGGTAACGAACCTTTGGGAATGCAACTACTGATCCTAGTATCCAATAAATACGAAAAAGTTATAATAAACCCATATTTGAGCGAGCGCGATTAAAATTAATAGTATAATCGGAAACGAACCTTTGGGAACGCAGCTGCTTAGTCTAGTATCCAATAAATACGAAAAAGTTATAATAAACCCATATTTGAGCGAGCGCGATTAAAATTAATATTATAATCGGTAACGAACCATTGGCAACCCAGCTACTGAGCCTATTATCCAGTAAATACGAAAAAGTTAAAATGAAATTTCAAGTGTAAAAAAACATAATAATAGGTTCCTATATCGATTTTATCTGAAGAGTTTACAATAATCTATAAACCCACCATCTTAATAATAATAAATTACCCTTATACATTTTTTAACGAAAAGTTTAAAATAATCGACAATGTGAAAAAAAAGATGGCTTAAAGAAATTATTAATATAAATTAACTTAATAGATGTATGTAATATACTCTATTCTGGCCACCTCATATAAAAAAGTAATCAAGTACTCAAGTAATCAAGTACTCAAAAGTACGAACATTTTGATTACAGAGGAAAATATAACGTAATCAGCAGGAAAGCTGATTACATTTTGTAATCAGCGGCGAGCATCATTTGATTACAGTAATCAGTACTCAAATTTTTTGAGTATTTGCCCATCACTAGCACCATCATCCATAGGCTAGGCTGAACTTGGAAATTTTAAGACCAATTTCTATATTTACAATAGGGTTTCATACCTTTAACTACCACTTCGAGTTTCTTTAAGATAGTCTTGTGGATCGTTACGATATGCTCGGTGTTCGCAATGACTCAGCGAAGTAGAGGAATCAAAATATGGGTAAATGCCAAATAATAATGAAATAATGAAGAACTTAAAAAAGAAAAAAAGTAAATTACCTATATAAAATGTTGAGAGGTCTTTGATGGTCTGTTCTCAAAAACAAAAGTTGAAATTTCAACAAAACCTATTGTTTATTTTAGTGTAGGAGGATAGTATTTAAAGGATCGGCGTAGAAAAAAAAAACAGACGGTAGAGTTTGCCACCTGTTTGCACTACCGCTAGCCTAGTAACTATGAATCTCCAAATTTAATTAATGGTTTGTAGAGGTATAGGTTGTTGCTATTTTGTTTTATAAATGAATTTGACCATAGTTAATTAATTAATTGATAAATTTATTTTTACTTCAAAAATGGCAAATAACTGATATCTATAGGTATCTGACCATCCGTTTTCGTTCAGTGATACCACTGAAAAATAAATTTTAACCTTCCCAGATTGGATTTGAACTTTTTAGGAAATACATATAACTAAGCGTTGGATTTTCCACTAATGTTCACACTAGTGCATAATCCTGGATTCGCCGGAGCAGAGGGAGAGGTTACAAAAGGGTAATTCTTGACAAATATATCCCTCCCTCTCAGGTTTAATTCACTTTTCTATCCACTAATGGCATATAGGACGGTTTATCCAATAGGTAACCAATCTATTGTAACTAGAGTGGGTAGGTAGAAATGTACTCCGTGGGGTCTCCATGATATAGAAGTCAACTAACTCAGAACAGATTCGAACCGGGATTTCATTTGTCTTTGAGGTCACTAAGGTAATCACGGCATAGCATTAGCATTTTTTTAAATATTCTTATGCCAGGAAAATAAATATTCTTTTTTCCTTTAGCTAGTTGTCGGATTCGTACAAAATTAAAGATACTTTAGAAGAAGATAACTAAAACATTCGGAATTTTTAACCTTGTCAAACTATTTCAATCATAGTGAAACCTGCATGGCATTGAAGAGTGGGTAGGTAGAAATGTACTCCGTGGGGTCTCCATGATATAAAAGTCAACTAACTCAGAACAGATTCGAACCGGGATTTCATTTGTCTTTGAGGTCACTAAGGTAATCACGGCATAGCATTAGCATTTTTTTTAAATATTCTAATGCCAGGAAACTAAATATTCTTTTTTCCTTTAGCTAGTTATCGGATTCGTACAAAATTAAAGATACTTTAGAAGAAGATAACTAAAACATTCGGAATTTTTAACCTTGTCAAACTATTTCAATCATAGTGAAACCTGCATGGCATTGAAGAGTGGGTAGGTAGAAATGTACTCCGTGGGGTCTCCATGATATAAAAGTCAACTAACTCAGAACAGATTCGAACCGGGATTTCATTTGTCTTTGAGGTCACTAAGGTAATCACGGCATAGCATTATCATTTTTTTTAAATATTCTTATGCCAGGAAAATAAATATTCTTTTTTCCTTTAGCTGGTTATCGGATTCGTACAAAATTAAAGATACTTTAGAAGAAGATAACTAAAAAATTCGGAATTTTTAACCTTGTCAAACTATTTCAATCATAGTGAAACCTGCATGGCATTGAAGAGTGGGTAGGTAGAAATGTACTCCGTGGGGTCTCCATGATATAAAAGTCAACTAACTCAGAACAGATTCGAACCGGGATTTCATTTGTCTTTGAGGTCACTAAGGTAATCACGGCATAGCATTATCATTTTTTTTAAATATTCTTATGCCAGGAAAATAAATATTCTTTTTTCCTTTAGCTAGTTATCGGATTCGTACAAAATTAAAGATACTTTAGAAGAAGATAACTAAAACATTCGGAATTTTTAACCTTGTCAAACTATTTCAATCATAGTGAAACCTGCATGGCATTGAAGAGTGGGTAGGCAGAAATGTACTCCGTGGGGTCTCCATGATATAAAAGTCAACTAACTCAGAACAGATTCGAACCGGGATTTCATTTGTCTTTGAGGTCACTAAGGTAATCACGGCATAGCATTATCATTTTTTTTAAATATTCTTATGCCAGGAAAATAAATATTCTTTTTTCCTTTAGCTAGTTATCGGATTCGTACAAAATTAAAGATACTTTAGAAGAAGATAACTAAAACATTCGGAATTTTTAACCTTGTCAAACTATTTCAATCATAGTGAAACCTGCATGGCATTGAAGAGTGGGTAGGTAGAAATGTACTCCGTGGGGTCTCCATGATATATTAGTCAACTAACTCAGAACAGATTCGAACCGGGATTTCATTTGTCTTTGAGGTCACTAAGGTAATCACGGCATAGCATTAGCATTTTTTAAAAATATTCTTATGCCAGGAAAATAAATATTCTTTTTTCCTTTAGCTAGTTATCGGATTCGTACAAAATTAAAGATACTTTAGAAGAAGATAACTAAAAAATTCGGAATTTTTAACCTTGTCAAACTATTTCAATCATAGTGAAACCTGCATGGCATTGAAGCCCATTCATTGCTAGATTGCTAAACGGAGTTTGATCAAAATCGATATAGCCCTTTTTGAGAAGGTGTAAAATGCATTATATAAAGTGGCTATTGTGGTTCGCAGGTGTTAATAAAAAAGTTGCTATAACATCTTTTTCAACGGGTGTATCGTTGTCTAAAGTATACAATTTTAGTTTCGTATGACTTTTCGTGCTAGACTAACCAGACACACAGACTTTTAGCGCTACTTGGTTGTTTCGACTCAGGGGCTCCTGGAACATGTATTAAAAAATATAATTCATAAATTTTCTCAATCGCAATAGTTTCTATTATTATGTATTTCATTTGTAGGTAAGTGGAAGTAAGAATACCAATATAATATATTTGTTTTGATCAATAATTTTTATTAAACTGTATAAAAAGAAAAAACAAAGTCGATCTCAATACCGTGGGCGATTTGAAATTTCAATTAAGAGAATTTCCAACAAAACACTCGCTGTCGAAAGAAAATAGTAAAAGAGAAAAAAAAAAGGGAGTTGGGGGAGAAGACCGACAATAGAAATGAAGCAGAATAAATATTCAGCGGAGAGGGGCTATGCAATTACCACTGAAAGCCCTAAGAAAAGAGAAAAGTGGGGGGGTTCTGGATTTACATTGAATTACATTAGATTTTTAAATGTCCCCCCGTTCCTCCCCTCAACCATAAATTTCAGGCACCGGGGACTAAAAACTGTTTAAAAAAAGGGTGGGCATTGATTCGGATCGATATAATAAATACCTTTCCGGGAGCTGATTGGGCGGGGACATTGTGCTGATCCAGGTGTGGGGGACAAAGGATACCAACAAAAAGTGCACTTTTTTGAACTTGGTGATTAGTACCGGGTAACTGTCGATCGGCGATGTGTTATTAAAGGAATGCCATAACTAATATCGGTTATTTTGTGGGTACCCTTATCATTCCATTCCCTAGGCAGGTGGTAATATGCTGTTTCAAATAACAGTAAAAAAAAAAAATCCGCAAATATCACAACTCGTTCACTTAACTCTCTACCAGTAGAAGTTTACTTTGAGTTTCCATTGAAAACTTATTTCCAACTCAATGCTACACTAATAGAAATCTTATATACGAAATCACATTCCCCTAATTTAACGTAGTGTGTAGCAAGCACTCTTCATCACATTCTACGGGCTTCATATGTAAGAGAGAATTTTTATAGTATTTTAAATATTTAGGAGGGAGACCGTGGCTGTGTACCTTGTGTGCTAGTCTTTCAAGCATACAGTTGAATGGGGATTCACTCACAACCTTGTCTCGGGTATATGAGACCGGTCAGGCAATGTTACATGGTGACCACATGAAAAATTCACAGGGAGCGATATCCCGACCTTATAATATAACTAATCATCGAAAATCGTGGTGTAGAATCCTACGAAATCAAACTGAGTGGCCAAGTGAGCCCACCATCTATCACGCCAATCGAGAAAAATAAAATAGTTTGTTTCAGCAAAATATTAAAGCGTATTGTCGCTGATGAATACATTTATATAAGTGATGTCAGTGTTCCAAACATTTGTAGGAAGGTATATATAGCCATAAAATCGTTTTATTGATTTAGTTTCATACCATCGAAACTAAGGGGATTTAAAAAATACATTGAAACATTCGAAAATTTTAAAAGCCTTTTTCGAAGTAGAGCTTTGGCGCTCTACTAAACCATCAAATTCTTTCCGTATCCAATCCCTACAATCCAAAATAATCAATGCTCCTTACTTTATAAATGATAAACTGGTCCATAAAGACCTTAATATTCCTTATGTTGCTGAGTTGGCGCGAACCAGATATCATTCCTTTCATGGCAAACTCAATCCCACTCTAATCTTCTAGTTTCAATCCTTTTTTCCACTTCAAGTCCTGATAATCCTCCGAGGCGTCTGAAAAGAAGATGGTCTCGAGACCTTCTAGCTTAGAACATTTTTAGAGTGCTGCCGCTGGGTAGCTTCTCAACATGTCTTGTTCGTGCCTATTTTCTTTTAGCCTATTTACTAGATGTGTTGTACAATTCAGTTGTAAATATCAATAAATAATTAAATAAAAAATAAAAAAACTTTTTGAATAAATACATTTATAATCGAAGTAGTGTATTATGTTTATATTCGATGATGTTACAACGCATCGGATTTCTCTGCATGTTTTTATATTTTTCATTTTTTTTTTTTCAAATTAAATGATTTTGATTCAAATAGTAACAAGTTTTACTTGTTTAACTAATATTAGAATCGTTAGACTCGGTCTAAGCCCTTTTCAATCTGTTAATTATGTTAGCTATAAAACTTATATTTATCCCTGATCGGACTAGATTTAATTATACATATATACTAAACATGTATACCAGCTACTCAGGAATGCAACTCTGGTTTTATTAGCCATCTCCGGACAAAATTAGCTGCATTTAAGAAGTAATTAGGCTGGAACCACTTAGACCAACCACAATCAACCCATTCATAATTATATCTACTTAAACGTTTCAGTTAATTGTCGAGGTTATAGGCCTTTCTTCATGTGTTTTTTTTTCTTGTTTTTTTTAATCACTTGGCGCTGAAACTGGGCTCTTCTCTCGATAAGGATTCTCTTCACAGTTTTAAAACTTGGCTTATTTATAGTAGTCGAAAAAACTATAGCAAAATAAAGGGTGGATTACATATATAACGTAAATATAAGCTATAGTATTAAATAAAAAAAAAAACAGTAAATTATTGAGCTATATTTTTCAAGTTCCAAAATTTGATTATCGACAAGGAACAATGATAACTAGATATATTTTGGTATAAACTTACTACATATATCTCGGTTAAAGAAAATTATAATTTTAATCAATTTAATTATATATTTACCCTAAAAAGTGGACGAAATCGAAAACCTTTTTGATTAAACACTCATAAATAGGAATATTCTCTAAGGATTAACTAAGTTTTAAACTTGGTTATTTAATAGTAGTCGAGAAATTTATGAGAAAATAGGTATATATTATATAAAAGAGTTTGAACTAAGCTGGTAAACAAAAAAAAAACAGAAAATTATTTAAAAGTGTACTTTTGGGAACGATTTAGTAATTATTTTATAAGACCAAATGTTTTGGAGTGAGTTTAACATTATTCCGTTCATGATGAAATAAAAACTCAAGCAAATATTGATGTTTAAATACTATTGTTTTTTTTTATTTTTTTTTTTTTTTTTTTACAAAATATAACCATAAAGGTGTAATTTTTTCAAGATGAATGTTTAACTATTTCAATACAAGTGTTTAAAAATATTGAAAGCTCATGGAAGCATTAATTGGCAATTAATTTTAAAAATATATATATATGAGTAGAATAATTTTAAAAAAGAATATGGGATTGATTTGTAATAGAATTTATATAATTATAGAACATAATTTAAGAGGTAAACTGTTAGAAGAAACATTACCAAAAAATTATTTAAAAGAGTATTTTTGGAACCGATTCTCAAATTTCCTATTTATACATTTTTATTTAATATCAAATCAAAGAAATAATTGATATAAATAAGAATTTTTATGTAATTAAGCTATTCGATTACTCTTGTAGAGCGTTGAGTCGCTATTATAAGCAATGACTCAGATTTGCAAGAAAGCATTAAAACCCCGAAGAGTCTCTCAGCAAAATGACTAAGGGTGGTGGTAAGAGAAACCCCAGTCTAATTTATTTAAACGACTTTGTTAAGGATTTGTATAGCATCTTTAATCTCATCTCGGATAAAAGGGGAGAGAGAAAAAAAAAAAAAGTCTTATTATCAGCATTTCCAAGGTTGACGTAATTAGAAGAGGGTAGGTTCTCTCCAGAAAAATAAGGGGTTACTTTGAAAATTAAGACTGGAAAAACTCTGGGGATGCTCCCGTTGATTTGCCAACCTCTCTCATTACAGATAGAGCTCGTTAAGGTGGAAAAGAACCTTAGGAAATCTTACGACTAACGACCAAGGTGGGTGATTTAAAATTAATTGTTTCTCCGACTTGAGGTTAATTTCTTATAATGATTTCGATTCCTTTGAATTATCAACTTGCAAATAATAATAATAACAAGGTTGTTCTAACTTCTACGTTTTTCTCTGATTTGCATAAGTCACTGTGGCTGTGGATAAAACATTTAAGCTATTAATTCAGATCCAGTGAATTATGAGCCTATTATTTAACTATGTATCATAAATTCTTCACACATACTGTTGTCTGAATCTGTACCTAAATAAGAACAACTATATTCTAGCAAAATACGTGAAATATATCAAATATAATAAAATAACATAGATCGTGCCTCTCTAGCTGATCTATAAAAATGAATTCTCATTTGCACAAAAATATAACAAAAATTATATTATCGTGTTAGCACGAATTATAGCATCGTGAAGGACAACTTTCTAATTTTCAATAATTAAATCAGAATTTTAATTATTTCTAATAGTTATGCAATTGCTGCAGAAGTGTTTTCTTTTTTATATTCGTTTCTAATAAGTAGTATTTTTAAAAATAGTTTATTTCGAATGAGATGACGTATTATAGTTCTGAACTGAAAATTATGTTTAATAAAATATTAAAATTTTCATTCAAGACACATATTTTTTTTTCAAAATTTTCAGAAGCTAATAATGAAGTTCAATTAGTCATGAAACAGGAAGAATGAGAGAATGGTAAGGGTAATCTGTCATACAGCATGTTAGACCACTTAAATATAACATGCTATAGAGTGCCACTTTAAGCTCTCAAATAGCAGTACATTCAATAGACGTAAGACTATGTTAAATACGTTGTTACTCTATATTATAAGTCAATCATACTCTGAAAGGTGTCTGAAGATTTTGTGTTGTTTAAAAGTAACTAACATTCGCAGTAAATTAAGCAAGAAGAGTAAAATACGAGCTTAAAATAACAACATAGCTATCAATCAACAAATAGGTTTGTTATCCCTTTCCTCTCCCCTCTACTGCCCTCTGGAATTCTTTATCTACTCACATTCGCCTTGCTTTTTCTTGTTCCTTATATAATCCTATATTTTCCATCAGCTTCTGACATCCGAAAGAGAGGCACACCAAATTGAAATTTCAGTTCAATTATCGGACTTTTAATGTAAGACATAATTATTATATCGCTATATTTTTTTGGTCTCTCGGCAAACATAATATATTGTCTTGTACTAGGGAGCGGGGTGATCTAATAGACTAGCTTAATGTTCACCTGGTCCCGGTTCAAACCCTGACTAAGGTAAGGAGTAATGGGATCCTCCTGGGCACACCCAGTCTCCTTTGAGTGGGTACCTTTCATGGGTCATAGAGATATAGGTTTTTTTTCTGTTTTTTTTTTTTTTTTTTTTTTTTTTTATCGAAGTTTTTATTCTTTAGGGACTTAGTCCAAGAATAAATTTATTTATAAACCCGAAAGTTATTTTTAAAAAGTTACACAAACATACCGCAGACGTCCCCAACTAATCTATTTAGCAAATTGACTTCGCACTGAGTCGCTCCTGATCGTAATAGTATAGCATGTTAAACACGATCCAGAGTAGCAGTATAACAAGAACAGAGAGAAGAATAGCCCGGGCTAACTGAGGAGCGAGGCCGAGCCTTGGGTCCCTAAATACATAGAGCTTACACTGTTACCTCGCTGTCATAAAACTGAGCCATTATTTTTATTGGTCCATAAAGCCTCGGCGAGCCATCTGTTATTAGCCTCCACAGCGGTCCTTAATTTCTTTTCTGAAAAATTTTTCCATGAGTTAATTTACAGCCTGGCAGTTCCCTCGTAGGAGAGCCAACAGTGTTTTTAATTGCGCACTAACACTGTTGAGGGTTAAGTATCTTGCGGGGAGTTACTTCTCGCGTTTTATTGCCCAGCGAGGGAGGGAGGGCAATTGCCAGGGACTTTCATGGTCCTTAAGGCATTAATCTCTTCCCTTTATTAACATTTCCAAGAGGCAGGTATATACTCGCAAAAAGCAATCTCGGAACATACCATGCCATACTTCTAGATGCTTTAATAATGTAGCAGTGATTCCTACTGGACAGCTCATCTCCCAAGAGATGACCCTGCACCTCTCTCAGCTCACCAGTAAATAAATATTTGCATAACTTATTTGATAATTGAAAATATTCATAACAGCTTATAGGATCAGGAATTAATTGGATGAGTTCTATGATGTATTGGCTAGTATGCTCCGATGCCCAGGTTCAAACCAAGCAAATAGCCTTAGGTATTTTTGAAGGTTAAAAAAATCTAGGTTATGACGTCATTCAGAGTGCAACATATAAAAATAACAAAATGCATGTATTGAGTTGAAAAAGACCATTAAGAGTTTATATACTAATTAAGGAAGTCTGTCTAACGGTTCTGAATTTTTTTTTATTATATTATAATACAACATAAAAATTTTAAAAATCATTGAAATGGGTTATTAGAAAAGAAAGTTACAGCCTATTGGATTCAGCCATGTTGAAATATTCTGTTCGTGTTTCCATGGAATCACGTTTAATTGTATCTTAATATTTGAATGCCTAAAGTATACATTCACATTTTGTAAGATTTAAGGTGCTTCTGCTAAAAGTTAATATACATTTTACTAAGCAAACTTAAATAAGACTGATGTCTACAAAAGTAAGAAAATGTTTTTAAGTAGAAAACGCCCAATATTTAAAAAAATATAAAAAAAAAAAAAAAAAATGTAGAAATAGAAAAAACAGAACAAGCAGAACGTTTCACAAGATAAAAATTTAAACAAACAATTTTTTAATTTTTTTTATTTATATTTACAACTATATTTGTTAATACATGAAGTAAATGAGCTATGAGATAAAATAAATAAAAATACATGAAGAGAAGCTGCCCAATGGCAGCACTCCAGTTGGTAAATAAACTAGAATATCGCGAGGCCATCTTCTTTTGAATGAAATAGGAAGCAGGATTGAAACTAGTGGGTTAGATTGGGAGTGAATTTTTTCATAGGATTGATACCTGATTGGGGCCAAATCAGCAACATATGGGATATTAAGGTCTTTATGGATGAGCTTATTCGTGACAAAGTAAGGAGCGTTGAAGATTTTTTCGAAGGATTTATTATAAATATTTAAAAAAATAAAATAAATATAACATGTTCGATTAATTATATTTATAAATTTTGTTGAATGGATTTATTAATAAGTTTGCCAAAGTATTATCTAGTATTCTATTAACCGGTTAAGTTATAGACTTAACCGGTTAATAAAGACGAGTTGAGAGTTACAAACTTACCAAGCGCAATTAGCTCACGTGTTTAATCACATTGAAAGCTTTTAAGATAATTTGTTTCGACTTGGGTCAGATTAAACCCGACTCTTATATTCCAGCCACTCTCCGAGATTATCAACAATTATTCCACATTTATGTAAATTACATTGGATTGTTACAAGGCTAATTCATATTAACTTCTATCGAACCGGGTTCCAGGATTTCTTTTGAAGGGTCATGCTCGACACGAAACTCAATCGTTTCAATCTAACAAGGAATTATTTTTTTATTTTCTAAAAGATCCTTGAAATGTGGAATATAATACTTTAAAAAATTAAATCAAGGCTATTAACATTTTAGCTCTAAATAAATGTTTAATAAATTGAACTATCCGTGTTCAATTATAAATTTCATAAATCCAAGTTAATTAATATATAAGGGAAATTGATTAATTAATATAAGCCAAAAAGATAATAATAATATTATTATAATTCACCACTGACTTGATCGATAAATTACAACTACTAATATAACCGAATTGAAAAAACATTGATCAAGGGAAGCAGGAAAGACCAGTTATCAATTATTCCTTTCGTAAGTAAAAATTCAGATTTATTCCGTCCATCATTAAAGACAATCCAACCATCCTGGCCGGATTCAAACCGACGCTCTTTAAGAGTATAATCGAGCAAATATTGAAAGTTCAAATACTGAATTTAGTTTACTAACTTTGTAGCGCTGGTTTGTCACTGAAAAAAAAAAAAAAAAAAAAAATCACCTTAATCTGATGACGATAAAATAATTTTTTTTTCGGAACATCACAGTAAGTAATATGTTTGTTTTCGAACTAAAATCGAGCAAAAAAATAGCAACTTATTCATTAAATTAGTCCTTTCCAAATTATAAACTTTTCCAGAATTTGATTTTGTTTTCAATACAAACTTATATACAATCCTTATTTTTTTTTTTTTTTGGTTACACTATAGCGTCTTGAAACTAAATCTAATTTAAATAAATTCTCGGGAACAATCTCTTCCTTTTGAATATTATTGTTTAATTAATCAATATTACGTTAACGTTTCGAGGTTTATATGCCTCATCTTCAGAATCAAAAAACTATTATATTATCACATATTTCTATTTCATCCATAGCTTGTTTAAAAATATACGCTATCAGCCATGGAGTAGACTAAAAATTGAACGTCGAAATTAAATTGAATGGCATTGAAGTTCAATTTTTAGTCTACTCCATGGGTGATAGTGTATATTTTTAAACAAGCTATAGATGAAACAGAAATATGTAACAATATAATAGTTTTTAGCCAATTTTGTTACCAAATGACCATTGTTGACATTAAAATAAGGAGATTTTGAGTAAATTTGACCAATATTGAATGATATAGATTTTTTGATTCTGAAGATGAGGCATATAAACCTCGAAACGTTAATGTAATATTGGTGAATAAAGAAATAATATTTAAAAAGAAGATATTGTTCCAGAGACTTTATTTTAATATAATATACTCTTCATAATTAGAAATTGAATCTACTAAATCTGATTATATATATATATATATATATTTTTTAATTGCGTCTGTTTCTTTTTACATTTAATTATATCTATTTATTTTATTTTCTCCTAAAAAGAACTATCGAATGGAATACACGTAGTTTGCAGGAGAACATTACTTGACGACTCGGTAGGAATTAATGTGAAGCGAAATTTTAAAATAATTTGATCAATCCCTCCCTTAAATTACTTCAATCCTAATAGAGCATAGTAACTCTCTATTAGTTAATATTGTAATATATCTCAATAAATAAATATTAAAAAAAAAAATTATTTAATAGATAAGTTTACATTATTCGAATCACCTAGTGCGGTTTGAAGTTTAAGAGAAAAATATTGTATACACTTTATAGTGGCGCTCAGCAATCTACCGTGTTTACAGGACGTTCCATGTCTGATTAAATTTTTATTCTTAATTTATTAATAATGATAAAAAAAAAAACAAACAAACGCCTCGTTAGAGAAATAATTGATAGGCGGGGGACTATTTAGGACCGCTAATCCATTCAGCCTTTGAAGTGATAGCCGTTTTCCTAAATATTTCATCCCCTTTCCGCTTTATTCCGGCTAATCGGGGGGAACGTAGAATATGGATGAGACACGCCAGCCATTGGCACAAGACCATCTTTGATGAGGAAAAAATGTCGGGATCCCACTGTAGCTCTAATTGTGGGAGTTGGTTAATTTTAAAACAGCTCCATCTCGCCCGTCATTACTGTTTTTGTTTGCCTTTTCCAGGAAACTGCCCACCTGCTAAATTGGAATACGATCGATCGATGGCAATCCAAACAATATACAAATAATGATGGTTAATTCTCTATGGCTTCAGCTAAGCAACTTGGCAAAGTAATCAGTCAAAAGTTAATCGCCGAATATAATATTCATTTTGTCTTTGATAGACTAGTATCATTTTTTTTTTTTTTTTTTAAAGAAAGTGCTTAAATAACCATAAAACGAACAAATTATTTAATAACCGTCGGAATAAAAGAGTGAAATCTCTCAACCATCATCCTAACTACTTTCAATTTATTAATTAATCCATATCAGTTCCTCGAAATGTCTATGTCGAATAGCTGCTTAACATATTCTCTTTTTTAACACATCCAAAAAAAAAAAAAAATTAGGCAGCCTTTTTTTTTTTTTTTTTTTTTTTTTTTTTTTTTTTTTTATATTCCCAATTCCTCAAAATTATTAAACTGAGCAATAACCAAACTAATATTATCAAGGAAAGATCGTTGTTTTGCAGGTTTAAACTATGCTATTCTTTACGGCCGATCACCAAATTTTCCATCTTAAGAACAAGATATTAATAAACTTTAAAATTAACGTGGTATTAAATTTCCATTCTAAAGATTTTTCTTGACGGTTTTGTACACAACACTTTGACGACCAGAGCGGGCGTATACGTCCGCTGGCTTAGTCTATCCCTGGCCCGCTCCCTGGTTCATGTGCAGGGCGAGAGGGACCGCAGCGGGCGTATACGCCCGCTTTCCCGCTATCACTACCAGCCTCGAGCGGGCGTAAACGGGATTTTATTAATTGTTTCATTTAACTTAAAGTAACTTTTATCACAATTTTATTAATACTATGTGTTTTTCGGGTGAAATAAAACACAAATAGCTGATAATAATGTTTTGGGCCACTGAACCAAAATAGCCAGTTTTAGTCGGTCCCAGTTGGAACCGCTGCAGCGGACTCATACGCCCGCTATGGTCCACAAGAGAAGGTGCTCCAAACACGCGTGGTCGTCAAAGTGTTGAATCTGAGATGGATTCAGATCTACAAGGATGTGTTTTAATCATATGGATTTCTGCACTGTCAACAATCTCTACTAACACACCATCAGTCTGAAATATTACTCTGAAACACCTGTATATCACTTCAGTCTGTTTCATGGACACTTAATATTCAATTCTATTAAAATGTATTTTAATCATATTTACAACTGTTAAATAAAAAAATAGATCAAGTAAGTGTGAACAATGATTATGTGATTCATACAGACGTGAGAAGAAACTACCCCGCCTAAGCAATTCAATGTTTATTTAAGATAGCAGGTCTCGGGCCATCTTCTTTTCAGCCACTTCGGAGGACTATCAAGAACAGTTGAAGATGAGAGGTTATGAACAAGTGGTTTGAGTTGACTAGCAGTATGGAATAAATGAGGTGTATCTATTTCGGGCTATGTCTGCAACTAGAGGGATATTCAGGTCTTTATGTGTGATTTTATTGCTGGCAAATAATATTCAACATTAAAAAAAAAAATATTAAAACTAAATGATAATCAAAATAGAAAATTGAATTTAATCCAGATGTGATTTCTTCTTCGCTATAAGTTGTAGGATCTACTGAGTCTAGAGTATACTCATCATATTTTATTAAATGCAGTACAAAGAATTGATTTATTAATTAAGCGAGAGAAAATTAAGATCCCTGTAAATAGGAGGTGAATGTTGAGGTGATCAAAAACTTCGGAAGATTTCTTGTGAAGCTGATTTAAATTTAACTCATCCCAGAAATGAATTTTAAAAGCAAGGTGTTTAGTTTTAGCAAACTGTAGTAGGTACTCGTATTGCTCTAGTCCGTACGACAGCTGCTTCGCCAGATATCCTTACTTTAAGCTTTCTGCTCAAGGAAAAGGGCGGTGTTGACTTGCAAAAAAAAGATGCAATTTAGTAGAAAACAAGCAAACTTTTTGTACCGAAAAGAAGAGAAGCGGGTAGGCAAAAAAAAAAAAGAATAATAGAGGTTAAAAAGGAAGTATAAAAAGCAACTTCCTCCCCCGAGCGTAATTAAAGCCCCTCGGCTTACCTGAATGGGGAGGGGGTTCATTCATTAAGTTATTAGTAATAAGGGCACTTGTTGCGAGGGTGAGCCGTTTAATTAGTTAGTTAGCCGGCGGCGGGGTATCAACAGGTAGCCGTCAATTAACAGTTAGTAATCAACAGGTAGCCGCCAATTAACATTCACCCCTCGCCGTTTAGCTAACTGCCTCTGTTAATTAATTTACTCCCTATCTCTTTAATCGCCCGTTTCCTCAGCTCTTTATTAAACATCTCTTCAACAAACAAGAGTTTGCCGCTCCGGTGCGGAATGGAATAAATTAAGAGTATCCGTTTTTCCTAAGGGTTGTAATTAATTTCGGAGGGAGTTTGCTAGTGAAATCTTTTCGGAAATGAGCGTGATTTTGTTTGATTTTTGCATAATTTTATTTTATAGTAAACATTTTAACAGCCTATAAGACATTGTGAATCCTGAAACCATGGATATGGAAAGCTGAACGTTCTGGAATATTCATCTTCGATACGTTAAAATATAGCATTTACATATAGGTGAACACAGTGTAAACATCAACAAGTTTCTCTTTATACCGTCATACAGTATATTTGCAGAATATATTACGTTATTTTTAAAGTGAACAAAAACATTTTATAAATAAACAATTTGTACCAGCGATAAAACAAAACATTTAATAGTTGAAATATGGTCTGGTTATACGGATATTGTAAAACATATAATATATATATTGGAGTATCAAATATATATTTAAAAAAACTTTTACCACCATTGATTCGCAATTTTAATGATACAGAACTTGACTTCAAATTATAAGTTTTTTTTCATTCAAGAATTCATTTATATTTTCAACATAACGAATATTAATATCAATTAATTTTAAATTATTTTAATTAAGGTGTCAACTAAATACAAAATTGAATTATATTTACCATTTTGTCACCTCTTCCATTCATCAACTATGAACTGTTATTACACCATTGTTATGGATTGCTTGTATTAATTAAATAAATATAAAATATGTTAGTTTTTAAATAGAACGACCTGGGTGCAAAACCGTTCTTCACAGGAGGTAAGGCAGGATATCCAGGTTAATTACTATATTATTATTTTTATATATTAATCTTGCTATATTTCTTTTATTTTATTATAGTTTATTCTCATTCTAAATTATAATTATCGGAATGATTTATGAATTAATATTTCATAACATTTGGGCAGTCAATTTCAATTTTATAAAGAGTTTTGTTTTGTTTTTACTTTAAATTTATGTAGTTATTTAAATCTTAAGAGAAAAAAAAAAAAGGAAACTTGTTCTTCGATATTAGTTATATTTTCCAATAAGTCAGGACAAGATATGGGATTTATTTTGACTCCGCCTAACCACTTAGCATGCCCTCCACGATCTCAAACAATTTTGGAACCCCATCGCCGAGACTCGTGAATATAGGCTCTTTTGGGTACCCCCGATGTAGGAGAGGAAGGCATTAACGAAAACATAAACAGGTAGCCATTGGAGATAATGAGAACGGACAGAGGAGGTGTCGGCCGTAACTCGCCTACGTGACCCCGGCTACCGCAGCCTCCCCGAACTGGAAGACCGTTTAGGAAATGATAAAGCTGGTACCGGCTGTATTTAGCATTCGGTCCGCGCCCCCTCACATTTTGGGAATTCATTTTCCACTTCATCTTTATAGGGTTCTTTCTAGCCTTATTGTTTTCCGATGGTCCATTAAAGCGATTGGATACCCCACTTTATTACCTACGACCGTTCCGATCTATAACTATTCAAAATAATGATCAGAGAGATTATTAATAATCCATAATTTCTTCTTTTTTTTTTAAAATATTTTTATTTTCACAAGATTTTACAAGTGGCCAAGAGCAGCTGAATTTCTACATGTTATAGTATTGCACTAATTACACATTACTGTTAAGTTGTATTTAGGAATTCGTTTAATGGTAATAATAGCCTTGTTAGTTTTGAAACAGTCGGAAAAATCTATAAGATAAAATTATAAATACATTTAAAGTAAATTAAAAAAAAGACTAATTAATAAAAACAGCTTAATAATAAACCTGCTTATTTGCTTGCTAAGAGTTTTTATGACCGCACTACCTAATTGACTTCTATAATTGTATTTAAGGTCAATAATTCTTCCATCACCTCTTTTTAATTTTATATATATATATATATATATATATATATATATATATATATATATATATATATTTTTTTTTTTTTTTTGCTTTTAATAATTAAAAAAAATCCTTATTTTATTACATATCTATTCAACTTGACATTAATACGACGTATACATATGGTTAATTATTTTTTATAATCATCATATGGGTATAATTAATATTAGCCAACGTTTAATCATGGCAATAACAGTATTAGTATATCGAACAAATATTATTGATTACAGAGCGTTACATCATCTTTCTTAATAATTTTTCAAAGTCCGAATAGACTTTGAGCTATTAATTCTTTAAGGTGGGGGTAAACCTTCATAGCTTGTAGTGTCTTCTTGGCAGCATTCATTATGACGCTTCACGAATTGAAATTATAATAAAATACTTAATTAATCGTTTCAGTATGAGTAATAATTTTTAAAATTAAATGCTCAAGAAAAAAAAATCCTGCTAGTTAAAAACGACGCAAGTCCTTCAAGAGACTAATGCTGACTATTAGGTAATTTTTAATATCGATTCCAACATAATGGACTCTTCGATGGGAAATTAGTCGATTTTTAGCCTCTAGAGGCCGGAGCGATGTATTTAGTAATGAGGGAGTCGATTATATCATATCGAATATCCATCAGAGCTCGGGATAGTGTATAATGTTTGTTGGGGGCTACACGTGGTCTCTATATAATTCTCATCTTGATAAATAATCACATGAGCAACGTTAATTATAATAATTTGACACAGATGAGAATATAAATATTATATCCAAATGTTCAACTAATGACTAATGAGTTCAATAAATTTTCAGAAGAGTTCCTTACATTCATGTCATAGCGTAGAGTAAGGAATTTAAAGAACTGGCGTCATTTCGTGTATGTTAATAATACTGTCATAATCCAAGAAAAAAAAATATGAATATACATTATTAAGGAAAATTCACTATTTTCTATTAAAAAAACATAGGACCATTTCCCAGGCTCGTCCATAGAATCCAAAATCAATTGAAATTAAATTGATGGTTTGTCAATTATGTAATGATTATTGTATTAGGTCTAAATAAGAAAGAATAACATATTGAATATTAAATAAGAAAAATGCTATGCTATGTCCATTTTATTTCGTTATTTATAATACTTGTTAAAATGAAATATAATTCATATAATAAAGATATGCTACGTATTTTGGCACGGAAGTAATAATAATACGTGTGGTACGTATTTATTTTTTATGAAAAAATTCATACATAATATAACTACCATATGTTATGTATCCATCTGATAATAGTAAACAAGTAAAATAACCATAATTTTAATGGATTTTACGATAAGAAACAATAGTTAAGTTAGAATCCGTTGAAAGAGGAATGCTCTATCTTATTAATAATAAATAACAAAACAAAAAAGTGCTGCCCTCCAAACCTGTATCGCGTTACTCCTTTAAATAGCGTATTGATCAATGAAATGATATAATATTTTATTATAATTAAAATTCCATGATTTTTTTAATCAATTATTTCATGTTATAGTCTATTATACAGCGTTATGTTTAATATTGTTATTAGATGATTCATGTCGTGAGAAGCCATATTTAATGTTAGGTAACATTGCAAAATAACTAAGAATGTGAGGAACTCACTTTTAAAAATACTTTTTTGTTTTTAAAATATTTATTGATATTTTCAACTGTATTATAAACATCAAGTAAATATGATGGACATAGTAAACTGACATGAAATACATGAAGAGACACTACCCGTTGGCAGCACTCTAAAAATATTATAAACTAGAAGGTCTCAGGGCCATCTTCTTTTTAGACGCCTCGGAGGACTATCATGAATCGAAGAGGATGATATTATAGAAACTAGTGGGTTAGAGTGGGAATGGAGTTTTTCATGGAATGATTGATACTTGGTTTGGTCTAATTCATTAACACACAGAACATTAAGGTTTTTATGGACTAGTTTATTTGTGAAAAAAAAGTAAGGAGCGTTAATTATTTTACAGAGGATTTTGGATTGTAAGGATTGGATACGAGAAGAGTTCGATGGTTTAATAGCTCTATTCCGTTAAATATACTAAAAACAAATTAAAAAAAACAAAAAAACTTCTATATGAAGTCTACTCAGTATAAAGTGTCTTTTATCACGAAGTCAAAGATGTCGATTTAGATTTTCAAAGTACTCCCAACGAAAGCATCCAAGTCTAACAAATGTAAAATTCAATGAGCATCATACGCACGTAACCATTGCAAAAGTAAGAATATTTAAACGTGGGTATTTCTAGCAATTACCTTTGGATAAACAAATAACTTATAGGGTATAATGGGCGTTTATGTAAGGCGATTACAGGCCCAACTAGAAAAACTCGTGATAGAATAAGAGATTAATAATTATAAAAGGCAGAGTGTCACGACCTTTAGCAAGCAACACTTTCCCTATTTAGAAACCATTATCCACGGCAATAAGGAACCATTATCGATATTGTATTAAATAAACGGCTATCTTTATAACAAATGCCCATTATTTTTATGGTCCAACAACAATTTCTAATAATAAAGGGAAATGTTCTATTAGAAATAAAATTATTGTGAACTTTATCATCGTTTTTCATGATGAAAATATAATTTGAATACCAGCGTCATTTTTTAAAAAAATATATATATCTCGCAGTTTTAGAAGACCGAATTCGTTGTTGATTTGTTTTTTTTATTATAAGGCTAAATACTGCTAATGTTTATTATCGTTATCACATATTTAGAAGACGATTCACCGATTAATTATGTGAAAATAAAAAAATAATAAATAAAACGTTTAAAAAAAATTAAAACAAAATGTATTTCTTTAAAAAAAAATCATAATGATAAACAAAATTAGGTTGAACTAAATAATAATATTGTTTTTATAAACAAGACGTGTCTCGTGTATTTACCACCATATGAAATGATAAATAATAAGTACTGAATAAAATAAACTTATATTACAAAAAAATGTAATTTAAACTATGGTTTGCCAGAAATGAAATTTGGGTAAGTGCATAATATTTTGGAATTTTTTTTTTTTTTTTACAAATATATATATATTCCTTAACCGTTGAGAATACACTTCACACACTCCCAAAATGTTTTCAATGCAATGAATTACTAACTTTTTTGAAAGTTGAAATGTTATTATAAAGGTATAACCAGTGTTTAATACTTATAATTGTTGGTTTATCATTAAAACTTATTAGTTACCACGGATTTTTCTTAAGTGGTTTCTCTTGAGGATAAAATCGAAAGTAATATCTTGAAAAAGGTTTAACAAATTACACGTTTGATTTAGTATTTAACGACGCCTAAGCAATTATGTTTCGTATTGAATTCTACAGTTTCGATGGCACATTCCCATCCATTCGAAGGCAAACATAATACACTAAGACTAATTACAGAAGAGCCGAAGCTAACCATAGCTACGTGACATAATCATACTATCGGCTCTACCCTAATGAGCTGGCCAGGTCGATCCGACCAATGAGCTTCGAGAACCACCCGGTGGTGGGGGAGCATTAACTTATTACATAACCCTACGTCACGCCTTTTGAATAATATAATCCGTTATGGATTAAAGTGTCGTGAAAGCGAGGCCTTCTCTTTTCTTTTTTTTCTCAATCTTATTTCGTATGGGGCTGTGGATGCCCTTGGTCCGCGATCGTGTACCTGAAGAAGTACAAGTGGCTGTGTCGAAACGTTCCGCTAGCTAATAGTGAACTCTTAGTCTCCTCAGCTTGTTCTCAACCTATCGGTTATTTTCTCCCACCTGATGATGAATATGGGAATTTTTAATCAGTAGTAATATTGTTATGATGAAATATGAATATGATCACAGGAAAGTCACTCTAAAACAGAAAATCAATAATTGTAGACAAAACTTCAAGGCTCCAAAAGAAATTTACGCTCTGGAAAAAGATCAGAAACAATGAAGAAATATTGGGAACAAAAGAAAGTACAACAAAAATGAATAAAAATAGAAAATAATTTATATTCTGTATAAGAGCCTTGTCGAAATCCGTTTTAAACTCTAAAGTTTACCTTCTAATAAATTAAGACTTGTTAAAAGTCACTTACGCTCTCGACTGGAGATTCTTACAGTTGCACTCCCATTTCCGTTTTTTCTCCCTTTAAATAATGATTGGTTGGTTGTCTTTTATCTTTATCTTTTACTATTAAGTATTAAGTAAATAATTTATTATTTTTTTGGAACAGAACTCGCGATTCTTGATGATAAGTTACAATGTGGTGTCATCACTCCTTAAACCCAACTTCATGAGTGGCCACCAGTTGGCTGACAATCCTCACGCACCCGGAGAAAAGGCTGAGTGAATCCCCGTTTAATAATATTCTTTGAAAAAGTCTTATAGGAACTGGTATTCAAACTCACTAAATTTGTATGGGCATTGACTAACTAGCGTGCTACCTAGAAAGCCACGAGCTTTTTTTAATAATTATTTATAGAAGAATTCATATTCGCTCCATTTCTTTTATAATATTGTAACTAATAACAATATCCAATCTAACGTATGCTGCTAAACATATTCAGTAAAAGTAGCAATTTTTTTTTTTATATTTTAGTAAATTCTCATGCTTATACATATATTTTTTCAATTAATAGTTATTATTACCAATTACGTTTATACTATATAAATCTATTTAAATATAGTTTATAAAACAAAAACAGTTAAAATACCTTGTAATAACTGGCACAACGATTCGGCGAACTATTAACACAATAGCATACATGCATACATGACGTAACATATTCAGGTATGGTATATTGAGTTTTCTACGGCATGTTATAGCAGAAACCTGACGAATAACTCAAATAATATTATTTGTCGAAATGAGAACTGTTAATTGTAACAGAATACCCAAAATATTTTAACTGAAAATCTAGATTTTTCAGCCTGGTTCCTTGGAATGAGGAATATCGTATTGGAGATTTTAAACATCATACAAGTTTTTGAATGAGAATGTAACGGATTGAGGATTTCGAGAAGTTACTTGCCTAATGCAGCAAAATTTGAATATTCGAAGCCCACATATAGAGATTTACTTTCTGAATTCAAATAGATAAATTAAAAAAAAAATGTTATTTATTACTTTTTCAAGTACCAAAAGAAAAGCCATAAAGAAAAATTATGTCTTCCCTAATAAGATGAAGAGACTTGGCAAGGAGGTTTGAATATACATACCCCAAGCTATTGCAGCAACACTATGCCTGATCCCCGGTCGCGATTAGCTCATTACATCAGGAGTCAGATCGGGATATCGAAGGGCTCTTCGGGATAACGACTCCTCCAGGACCGATGGAATCCGACTTCTTCTTTAACTTAACATTAACTCGGAATTAATGTCGCAGTAAAATAACCAGTCTGGGAGACCTTTAGTTAGAACGGATTTAAATAATCCAACATTGAATTAAATATATCCCAACTATAAAACCGGACCCGATCAAGCGGGCTGTGGAAGATACGGATCAGAGATTGGCGTGGGCGTCCGAACCGCCCGGCACCTGCGCGCCATCCTCAACATATTCCGGCCCTTTGTCAAATCTAACAGAATATTTTTCATGATATTCTCGCCAAGAGGCTTGTAAACTTTTAAAAATGCATATTAAAACCGTCATGGAGATTAATGCGTTTTGTTTTTATTTTCGGGGTGGACGTATTTGCATAATTTGCCATTATCAAGATGCAAAGTCATTTCTGACCTGAGAAACGTGAATGATTCGAAATTTACACCCCCGGTAAAGTTTTCAGGCGCATATGAATTAATAAAAGGAAATAAATTAATTACTTTAGATTATTTATGTATCTTTATAAATTAGTCTGTCATTATTACAGCCCTTCATATTCGTATGAAAGCAAATGCGTTTCTTATCTGTATATTATTGTCTCAAAAGGGACAGAATGTAATATTACTCAATATTATATGGTCAGGAGACAAGTAGGAAAAAAACTAGTTAGTCCATTTAATCACTCTCTTACAAAACTGTTAGCTTAGTAATAGTAGAGTTATTATGGTTTACCTCCGTAGTACGTTTAACTCCAAGACCATCGGTAACTTGTGTTTCAGATTTTAATATTTATTTATTTTTTGTTTTAAATTATTATTGACGGACGAGTCTTAATTACTTTTAGCGTGCTGGTTATGTAAGTAAATTTACACCCAGGTGCATTTGGATCAGTTTCCAAGGGATTCTCTCATCAGGAGATAAATTATGGTTGGAAAACCTTTGATATCTTGTAGATATATTTCCAACCATCAAGTTTTTTTTCCCTTTTAAAAGAATTCCTTGAAAACTCATTAAAATGGACCTGGATATAAATTTAATCACAAAACCACCACGCTAAAATTAATGAAGGCTCTATTATAATCGTGAATGATAACATTTTAAAATAAATGAATATCTGAAGGACAACCCATCGATAGTCTTTTAGTTTTCCAGTACTTATCAAAGAAGCTACTGTTTCTAAGACAACAGCTTTGCAAGAGGGTGATTAAATGAACTATCTACTTTTCTCCTATTATGAGTAATTGGAGTCTGATTCAATCCTCGGTGGGTATCTCGACTCCAGGATCTATCCACTTTTGATAAACAAAAAATATCGCACAGCCGTATTCGAAACTGGAAACGGGAGGAAATAAGCAAAGTGTCTACACAATAGTCTATCCCGTACAATCTATATTGGAAATAAATAATTAAATAAAAGTCTATCCCCGAAATAAAATTAAATCAATGCGTCACACGTTGCGACAGCTTAACAGTTACTTAATGAAACGAGGTGGTAGAAAATGATAAAGTCATGTTGTGAAACTGCATATAGTGGTACATAGGCTTACTGGAACAAACTAACTACCTATAGCGAAAGGGTTTTCAAAAACCAATTTCTATGGGAAAAAAATGTAAATGTAACAGAAAGAGTTAACATACGTTAAATATATTCGTATTACAAAGAATGAATGGGTTCCTAAGTATTTGCCTAACCGTCTAACGCAAGTCTATAAAACCTCAATTTCCGATTTCTCGGCTCTTTCTGTAAAAGGGATCTAAGTAGGACATGGGGAGGTCGATGCACGTCGGCCAGGACATTGCTGCCCTATTAATATCTCGTTTGTTCCGAGGAGCTGTCATTTCGGCGGCGCCGGCGATCATCCGCGAGGGTCAACGCTTCCATGGGCGGATCCAAGGGAGGACGGCCTCCCGAAGAGCGGGGTATCCCATCATCCTACCTCTTCATCCGCTCTAACCTTATTCACAGCTCGTTATTGCTAACGGTATGCCATTAGGAGCTGGCAGCCTGGCGTCGGACGAACCAACTGACTAGGTTTAGGACCTTTGACAACAAAGCTGATAATAATGATTTTTTAATATATATAGTAGTAATGAATAAGAATAAAAATTTTATTAACTGAAGATCCAATGGATTTTTTGATAATAATTAGAATAATTTTCAAATCCTGGAGCGAATATGTTATGTACCTTTTTGGATTGTTTTCTGAATTTTCCGCGCTAATGAATGAAAATAAATTGAGCTCTGGAACGAATAATTCCCTAAAAATAACAAAAATTTACAAAATAAATAGTGTTTGTCTGGCCTTTTAAGACTTCGAATACAGAAGAGCATCGGATTTCGTAACGACTAGTTTATAGCTTTGAATATTACATTTTTGAAAAGATTGATAGTTTAGGAAATGGATAAATAATTGATGTTTTAATGTAGTTAATGATGAGGCTTTGCTGATGGATATAGGTAATGAATTCTGTAGTAGGGTAGCACAATTGACAAAATACTTTTAAAGGTGAGTCTGTGAGAAGGATATCGTGTTTACTGATTGAACAGAAATAATAATAATAATGATATATATAATAATTTTATATCTTAATGTGTATTTTTTATTTCAATAATTGTTGTCGATTTAAAACATAATGTGCTGTTAAATAATGAGTAAATAAATGTACACTGTAGAATTTCATTTACTTTTCTCATAAAATGGTTATAATTAACAAGCATGAAAACTAATGTTTTATTCAATAAAAAAGAATCTTTCGAACTCTACAGAGTCTATCAACTTCAGATGTTACGGAAGCTCAGTACCTTAGTTAAGCTTCCCTTTCTGTTCTAGAAGTTCTTTTCAGTTATTTGCATATGTAAACCAGGAATTATATATATTTTTTTAACTATCCTCGAAAAAAAAAATTCTGGAACGATTCATAAGATAATAATGCTCCTACATTAAAGATTTTAAAAAAATGACTATTAATAAAACAAAGATTTTTTACTTACTTTATTTTATAAAAAAGCTCTGGTAAATTCAAGTTGATTAGATAGTTAAGTAGTTTTTTTTTTAAATATAAATTACCGTACATTGCACATTTGATTATGGCCTCTCGATTATTTATTCGTTGATCGAATACAGGATCAATAACATAGGCTCAGAACGGGGGCCATTAAACGGAAAATAATAACGATTTCAAATGGTGACCCCAATACGACCAGTAAACTCCCCCAAGGAAATAAATTTACCGAAGCCATTTCCTTCGAATTAATTTACATGTAAATCCCACTAGTCGAGAGATCCTCTATATAAATTTACAGTTCTACGATCCGCGAAAACGAGCTCCTAGCCGTGACCATCTGTTAGCGCAGCGCCCCTGCGTAGCGGCCGATGCAAAAGAGGTTGCCTTTTAGGAGAGAGTACAAAGAGGTGCCCGGATCACAATGGAAGAGTGTTTTCCTAAATCGGGGAAGAATCGGTCCAGGACGTCAAGGGGATATGGCTGATTGATGCGGCAGTGACACCACCTCAATAGCACCGACCACCGGGACAATCATGTTCAGGATGGATTAGGTCATTTCCATAGGTTCGTCACAGGAGGAAGGGCACATCTGTTGGCTTCGCATGGCTAATGGTACGATCGGTGGACAAGACATACTATAAATCACATTGGGGGAAGGGGGAGGGAATTAGTGAGCCTATTATTTATATTAGCGAACCTAGAGAAATGACTTCTCTCCAAAAGAAAACTAAAATCAATTGGAATAATAGTTCGTATTTAGAAAAAATAAACCTACAAATGTAATGTAACAAATGGGATTTTGATTGGTATAGACATTTTTGAGAGGGTTTAACACGATTTCCATTCCAATTATGGTTCGAAATAAAGGTTATAGCACTGTATTCTAGCCAGAGTAAAGGGATCGATATTCCGTTAGCTACCTGAGGTAACCGTAACTCTTTCTGCCGTTAGGGCCTGGTTGAATATTAATATAAAACTTAATACATTGTGCTATATAATTGATTTGAAATATATAACGAATCCGAAGAAAAAAAATTACTACCTTGTAATCTTTTTTTTTCAAAATAGTCCACAGAATCGTCCTAAATAGTGTATTCATTAATGTTTTATGTTACATATAGGCAATTAACTTATTTCTTTTATAGCTCATTGGATCCTTTTTTAAATTTACCAACAAGCCCTTTTTAAAATTTACAACATTGATATTAGGAAATAGTTACCAACCAAAAAAAAATTGTCTTTTTTGAGTTACCATTTATATAATTGTCAAAATGGCCATGGAGACCTAGATCTAAGGCTTTAATCGCAAAATATGATTAGGTGACTTGGATGGGGCTGGACTCGGAATATTCCAAAATTCAATGAATAACTCGTATTTTTTTGCAATACTGTATAGTAAAAGACTTAAACATCTGTTTGTTTGTGGATTCATTTAATGTCACTTTATGCTTCTGCGGCTAATGACGATATCAAAAGTTGCCTATTCCTGATCCAATTAGAATATGAATCTTAACGAGTATCTAACATTGCCGAGGCACCAAACCACTATTTCACCGTAAGGACGGCATTACAATGATTTTTTATTGCTTTAAATGAAATGATGGCAATCTGTTTTGGTTTTGAACTGGCGAACTAAGGCATAAAAAGCTATGCTATCCAGGACAACATAGGTTCGCCGCGTAAACAATTCCTCCCCCTCACTCCAAAAAAGAGAAGACTACATTCCTATAACCATGTACTGAAGTAGCAGCTGGCCTACATATATGGCATGAATGCCGTTCAAATAATCTATATTCCAGATATTATAATGACATTAATTAGAGACTTATGTATCTAATAGGCTAGCGTAACACCTTCAGCGTGACAAAAGCAGTACCGCTGACGAAGCAGTCCGGGAGAACAGTGATAAACGATGGGACCGCCACCTGCGGAACACTCTTGTTTAATTAGGAGCGGAACAATGGCTCCATGAATCCTGCCTCTGTTTCATATTTATTTAGCCTAGGGCGGGGGTATCCATTCTGCTAGTTGGGACCAGTAATGAAATGCTGCCCCGCGTAACGACTCTCCTTCTTAATGGACTGTTCTACCATTGTCAGCTCCCGCGAAAATATGGAGTCAACGCCATTGCTTTCCATTGTATGGCCATTGTCTCGGGGTGGCAAAATAACTGCACTGCCGAGCTGAATCTGTTCACCAACAGATGAATGGTTAAATACTTCGGATACAGAGTCTTAGATCTCAGAAGGTAGGTATTGTTCTACGGAAAGAGTAGGAAAAGTATTAAATCACCAAATGAGGAATCGCTTGGTATGGAAGTTTCAGCATTTCTCAACGGATTCATATTATGGTATTCAAGAATAGGAAGTTAAAAATATATGTTTACACCATGAAGGATTTCATGCAGATAGCAAAAATTCACAAAATTTCAATAACCCTAATACAAAGATTGTTCATAAAATGACATATGTCACAAAGCAAATACCCATATTTCGCTTTAAAAATTAATACGTCACGTATTCTTACAGTTCGGCTAAAATAATTTCCAGTTATAATAAAACCTTCACGATACTTATTAGCTTTGGAAATTTTTATTTATAAAGATTTGTTTACTTTAAAACAACTGCAGTGATTGTAAACCATAGTTTATATACTAAAATATTAGATATTATTTTTTTTAGTGACTAATATAAAACATTAAACATCTAATGGTGAAGAAAATTTAAGGTCCCTAATGGTACTTAATTTCAACTCAATTGACATCTATAATTTTAATACCAAGGAGTGAATTATTTAAATTTATTGCTTGTTTATTTATGTAACATCAGTTTATGGTATGTGGCTAAATTTTAGCTATGCTGGTTGGATTAGAAAAGGGGGTCTTAGACGAATACCTGACGATTTTACGTCCCCTCTTTAGGAAATATTTGTTCTCTTTATAAAAATTTCTAGGACCTTCTGCCGGGTTTGAACCCGGATCCCTGGGTACAAAAGGCTGTTATATTGCACTATACTACAGGTAAGCCTTAATTAAATTTACTAACCAATTTTCAGAGTATTCGAATCGAATGGGACTATTGAATTAATATTAAGACCCAGTTTTACAGAATAAATCTCGAACTACCCAATGTGGGCAAAATAGGATTGGTTTCGGGTCCTTTTAGCCTTAATTTTATTTTGTAAGGCTTTAAGCGCAGAAAAAAAAAGTGTAGATTTATAGTTTTTTTTTATAATTACGTCTTATTTTACTTGTTTTTATTGCTTCTGAAGCCTTTATTTGTTTATCAAACAAAAACATACAATGTAATAATAATATTTCATAACGAAAATTTTTGCCCGGAGGCATTTTAAGGTGTAATATATACAGGGGGTATGAGATTTTGTATACATCCTCGTTTTTTCATTTTTTCCTAGCTCTTTATTTTATTTTTTTTTTTCTGATACCTCTCCTTAAGGAAGGTTGAGGTTTCTCTTTTGTCTGCATATTTGCAATTTAAGGAGTTATCATTCTTCATGTTAATTTTTAAAGATATACATTTTTATGTAATAGGTTCGATGATGGGGCCTACTTTTTAGTTTCTTCTTTAGATTGCAAATGAATTTGTTCATGAAATTCATAACACATTAGATTGGAATTTCACAGCAATAATTATCTTTTCCATTAACAAAAAATTTATTGGAATGCATTAATTTCTCAACTTCAAAAGTAGTTTCTATACTAGAATAAGGTTCTCTGAAGTCAAATGGTCGGTTCACCTTATCGGGGCCATGTTCATTACCACTGCTGATCAACCTCGTAGCCGTGCCCTTGCAGTCCTGGATATGGCTGCTGTGCCCCAACAAGGAGCAGGGATCGCAGATCTGATAGTAATGAATAACTTCCATTGTTGGAGATATCGGTAACAGATCACTAATTGCGGCTACACACAGGAGCAGCTGCCCACACCTAATTCCCGAGCAAGGCCTTCACGCTTTTCGGTTTGAATTTACCGCCTTTGCAACCATTAGCGCGTTCGTGCAATCGCTATATACTGCCACTCCCGATCGAAAGTGGAAATAAAGCTAAACTTTTTTTTCTTGATTTTTTTTTTCAAAATAATAAGATCAATAGTGTGTAAATCTTCTTGCACACACATATTCCGCACATTTTGCATTCGGATACTCTAGATATTTTCGTTCGATAAGCTTTAAAAATAATTACAAAAATAAATGTGCGAATTTTCGTAAAGAATATTAAGAAAAATATAGAATACCACTTGCTAATGTCGAAAAAAGAGGAATTTTAGTGACCACTATTGGTTTTAAAAAATATTGAGAAGCAAAGATTTCAATAAAGTTCACATTGAGTCCTGATATATTTCCATAAAAACTAACTGATATAACGTACATTGATTAACATTTAATGACACATTGATACTACGAGTTTAATCAAAAACGTAAGAGACATTTTTAAGAAATTTGTAAAAAGGTATAAGCTAGTTATAATGTGGCAGTTTCTGTAAGGTCGATTTAAGGTCACTCAGTCACACTAACTGAGACTCACTCAGCCACGCTAAAGTGGGTATTAAAAGTTTGGAAGGGATCACCTGTAGCAGGTTGGATAGAATTTTTATATAGGCCTTATATGCCAAGCCAAAAGGTAAAAGGTTCAAACCCGTAGGTGGTCCTAGGACTTTTTAATGGGAGTAAAAAATTCTTTGTTATGCCGTTCTTCGTAAGGGCGTAAAAAGGTAGGCCTGTGCGATGTCAGGCTAAAAATACCTATCATAATTAAACCTGGATTGGCAAAATTTAGGACTCCCAGTGTAGCATCGTCCGATTAGCCATAGTTGCATCAAGAGAAGTTAAATAAATAAACAAAGAAAATTTGGGGAAAAAAAAAATCTGGCGACTGAGAATGAGGTTATACCACATCCTTGCAAGACCCTTAACCGTAGAAACAGTTCCAGAGTACAAAAAAACAGTGCAAAGACCCTCTATGGGTAGAGGGTGACATTATTTCTTCAAGAAAATAATAAATTGAAATTTTGTTGGTTCTTTTCCTCCTAACCTAAAGGATCATTGGTGTCTTAGGGTTACCATTACCGAAAATAGTAATGTAAAAAAAAAAAAAAAAAGGTATTCATTTGATCAGGTATGTCAACCACCTGGAGCATTAGCGCCTCTTTTTACAGTTTCCATTGTGTGCTATATTTTTTTTTTTTTTAATTTTGATAAACGTTTGCATGGTTCTAAGGAAAACCATTAGGATTCTGATTCGGTCGTTTATTTGAAATGATTCTTCGAGACCATTTTTTAAACAATAAAACTTTTAATAAAGAATTCGCCATCTTATTTTTTGTGCGGGGGAGATTTTCACTTTCAAATACAATCTAGATGGTTATGTAAATAGAAGACGATCGCAAACTTCCTTTCAATGAATAGATGGGAGGATAACAAAAAAAAAGTTCAGGTACAGAAGCCTAGAAGACGAGCTAAGAAGCAGATATCTAGGTCAACGGTTGGATCTAATGGTGCAGAAACAATGAGGGGCCGTATTGGGCACCACCTGGATGGACAATGAGTCCCTACTACCTCGCCCGATACAATATATATCTATCATCACAATGCCGTTTGTTTAACACTAATTAAGGATCACAATTCGTCCATTTCTTCTTCTATTTCTTCCTTCGCCTAGGGGTTGTCGACAATGGTAGGGGCTTCGATGATATTGTGTATTGCAGGAGACAATAGGACAAAGGAGGTGTACTGATACATTGTCAAGATGACAAAAGAACAATACAGTAATAGAATTTTGGAAGTTACCATCATAAAATTCTACAATAATCACATAATTGTATGCGTTTTTCGCTCTACGACATTATAGTCGGATTAGGCAGGAGTCTGCGTTCCTTCCTTAAAAATTGCAGGGAAAATGAAAATATTTTTTTTAAAATAACGTTGATATAATAGGTTTGTTTGGTTAGAAACAGTTTCAATTTCAACCACGCCCATTTAAAAAATATATTTTATTAAAATTTTTCAAGTGTACATACAATAGATACAAAAATTAAAAGTGATAAATTATGATTATGGACTAAGGCTTGTGAAGAAACAACCCATCACTTCAATGCTTATTTAATTTAGGTGATTCTGATGCTATCTCCATTCCCAGCTTTTAAATTTCAAATTTATAAGTATATAAACAGTGTTTAGAATAAATATCTTACATATTCAACCCACTTGGAGTCCTAAAAAAAATCCGGCCTACGTTCTAGAATATTCTTAAGTTTTAAATTAGGTTCTCTAAAATCCTAAACTTTTGAAATGTGTATTATACATTATTACTACTTTTGTTTAAAAAAAAAAAAAAAGTTTTTCTTCTTTAATTATCAGATTGTTTTACAGTTTTATTTTTTAATTATACTGGCGATTACAGCTCCTCGATCACTTCAAGAAAATAAAAGTAGCTGTACTTCATAAAAAAAAAGTTAGGAAAAAAAAAAATTCAAACGCAGCACCACTAATTTAATGAGAACCTAGCAGGGTAAAAAATACTAAAATCCGGGACATAAAATAGAACATTTAGCAACTTGAGTTTGAGTTAAAATGTTCCGGTAACACCCGTGTAAAAAATATATATATATATATATATATATATATATATATATATATATTATATTGTGTTTGGTTTGACCTTCCGGTTTTTAGCTATATTTACCATTGAACATACACACCATTTTGCGAGACTTAGAATTCTATATTTCATAACTATATAAATAGAAGGTAATAAAGGTTTTTAAAAAAATAAAATAAAATCCTTATGTTGATTACAATCTTTAAGAATACTTTAAATACCTCTATCTTATATTTTACCTTTTTAATAGGCATTATTAATCACTACTTAATTAAGGACTAATTATGAGACCCATCCTCTCACGTATTAAGATGATATGCCGGTCTATAAAGGCAAATGTATAAAAACAGACGTAAATTTGTTGAACATTAGTATGCAATGTCACGTATAAAAAAGATTTCTAAATCTGCAATTAAATAGTTTCTATGTCTTTTTATCTGATGGGAAAATCATTGACAGGTATGTTCATAACCCGTTCCTCGATTATGTCTGTGGTCAAACAACTTTTCAAGTCCATTTCTCTTCTATAATACTGAATAATTGAAACCAAGTCGTAAAAGAAACATAAAAAGGTCTTCACTCAGGTAATGCGTGGATATATATGACATCGTACTTAATGATATGTTACTCCTTACATTTTAAAAAATGTTTTATTTCGCTGATAGTTTCACTTAATGTTTCATTTAGACTTCTATGTAACTAAATGCAGTATTTGATCTAGTGAAAGAATAATACTTGTTGTTTTTTTTTTAACTTTTGTTATAGACACCCTCCACTGACAATCACACAAGTATCTCACAGCAAGCTATTGTTAACACATAAACCTATACTCGAATTATGCATACATCCCAGCCATAAGCATATCAAAGAAACCTTTTACAACCATTCATTGATCCCTATCCCGCAATGTGCGAGACTGACTTGGACTGAAAGAAAATTATTGTTACCTAGTTGTTCTGCACAGCTGATCGGCATCTAATGAGGAGCTAGACAATAACAGGGAAACCCCCGGCGAGCATCAACAATCAACAATGAACATCAACCGTTGCATTAAACCGATTTATGCAGGCACCAGGAGATGACGTGACAGAGAATGGGTAAGTCGAGTTGGGATCTTTTAACGGAGAAACGTCTGATCCTTGGGTGGTTCGTGAGGGAGAAGTGGGACAACAGTATGAAAAATAAAAAAACAATGTTGCTATAACAATGTCAGCATCGAGTCAGGAGGAAGGAACTATAAAAATAAAAATAAAATAAAATGAAAACAATATATCCGAAATTCGCCATTCTAATCATCTAATCCCTTACTAGAAGCTGTAATATTAAGCATAAAATAAATTGAAAGAAAAACATGCTTAGAAATCCTGTAATAAATTTATTTAATTTCTTTTTTTTATTATTCAAACAACAATTTTTATGAGTAAAATTACAATCTGTCCCAATTTGGACATTAATAGTGTGCTGAAAGATATTTACATACTATATTCATAAAATATTTACACAATTTAATTTCTAAATTCAAAATTAATTAAAACCAAATATCTATCAATATTCGTCCCACAGACTGGGTCTCTTTTCCCATTATAAAAAGTACAATCTGAAAGGATAGAGTAGCTGATCTTAGGAAATCTTTATTAAAAAATATACATATTCTGCTTGATAAACAAAACAATTTACACTTGTAAGGGTATTTAATTTACTTAATAATGGTCAACGATATTTTATTATTTCCGAATTATTCAAATTAACATCTAGGTAAACAAAGTGATAAAGGCTAAAAATTTATTTTCGATTTCTATTTTTTTTTTTTAGCAAGTTAAACTAAGACTTTTTACTCGGTAAATATAATCTTTTCTCTTTCACACAAAACATTTTATTTACTTATTTATTGATATTGATATTGGTTAATACATCAAGTAAATTCGCAGTTAGATAAAAGAATTGAAGAGAAACTGCCCATTGGTAGCACTCCAATGGGTAATGTAAACTAGAATATCTCGAGGCCATCTTCTTTTCAGACATCTCGGAGGATAAGACAATAAATACGTTCACTTACATTATTCCTAATCAGTATTTAAATCCAAAATAAACTCTTAAGAAACTAAACATACAAGTGAGTTTTGATTCTTCATTCATAAATCTTTAAGAGTGCTTTTAACATCTATAATCACTCGATATTTGTAAATCGGCGTTCGTTGGAATTAATTTAAATGTTTAAAAACAAATATTGAAGTTAGATTTTTATAAATGTGACATTTTATATGGATAATTTGGACCCTCGACAAAAAAATTTTAGTAAAATAAATAAACAAAAAAATATAGAATATGTTATTAATCGATAATTTACTCAAAAGAACCGCTTAACATTTTAAATACCAAAAATAAAATGACTGATATAATTTTAAGGATACCTTTGATTTACTCATACATTAATATGTCACAATTCAAATGCAGTTTGTCTAGGAATTCAATTTATATACTTATGATGGAAAATATCCATTAATTACTATTTTCTATTAATAAATGGTTATCCCATCAAAATGGTATTTAACTTAAATAACTACTCCCTGGTCTTAAATAAACATCCAGCAGTAATATTAAACTACATTTCAACTATTAATACATTTACAGATTTTTGCATCAAGGCTACGAACTCTAGTGCTGATATATACACACAAAAACTACTGACAGTCCAAAATGTACTCCATACAACTGGAAATTCATAAGAAAATACTGTGAAAGGATTCATGAGAGTGTGAAAACGGGTCTTTGGAATCCATTTCTACAGAGAATGTTGGAGGGTTCGTGTTGGAGATAATCTACCATTGGAGAAAGGATGGTGGGATGGAGACCCTCGGCGAAGGTGCTTGCTTGTGGAGTATTTGCAGACAAAATGGCAATTGAAGCATGCCACAAAGCAAAACCACAGGGAGCCACACTCAAAGCCCTATGTCTTTTGCAGGTGTGTGCAATTTAGGGAAGAGCATTTGGTACTTTTGTTAAAAAGTAAAAAAAAATATATATAGAAATTTTAGTCCCACTGACCTTATCTGCATCGAGAACTCCGGGCCCCATTCTGAGAACAATTTCAAAATACGTGTTACTAAAATAAGTTTTTTTGTTTGTTTTATTTTTTATTTTTGGTGGATATTTACATCTAAAATTAAACTATTTTCTAGTAATTGTATATGAGAGAAAGCCATAAGCCGTTATATGAAATTAATAATTGCTCTAACGTTAACCCAATACTAAATGAAATTAAAATTAATTTAAACGTAAAGAATTTATATCGCTATTGGTAATTATCACACTTTAAATCATTGTATATGTTTCTTAAAGAGATTTCTACATTGTTTAGATATCATAGTTTAATGTGTCATTTCAAGATATCTTCCCTATTGCATTTTTTCGACGTTATTATGTTATGAACGATCATGCTAACCATAACCATCGAGTAGCCATTCAAAAGCGAAATAACCATCTTCTAATAAAAGATGAATTTATTGTGCCTGTAACACCGCATCTTCACGGCACCTACCACACACGTCGTTAATCGATTCGACAGGCATAGCCTTGTTGAGAAATAGATTTTTTTTTCATAAGAATTTGTTCTGAAACCTTTTTTTTAACTTTGTTTTTTCTTGTTTATAATTTTATTACTTGTCAGAGACAGTACCATAAAGAAATACGGCCCGGTTTCGAATGGACTTCATCCAATGCAGATGTATTTATTATACAAGGATCCAGAAAACAGAAATAAATAACTGCATAACACAATAATAAATGTCAACATAACACTAAAAAAACTGCATAGCTATGTCAAAACCAATATGTTCTAAAGTTTGCCGAATTGGAAAAAAATAATTAAGTCGCTCTTCAAATATAAAAAGTAATATAAATAAAAGTCAGAAAGATTATTTTATTTTGAAGCACAAGAGTCCTATCTTACGTTTAACCAGCTTGATTGGAAAAAGTAGACTATAATAAGAAATCAGTTAAAGGATCAACAACGTAAAAATTATTGTTTGTCTCCAAAATATAAGATAAACTATAATAGAGTTCCTCAACAAATATTCGGTAACGATTCCTCTAATTGTGTAAAGCAATTTCAAAAACTACTAAATAAAATTATGTTAATATCTGTTAAGCGACTTGGTTACAATTACTTTTTAATCTTTAATTGGTATGATATGGGTTTATTTTTTGTCCATTTAAAAGCAAACAAACAAACCTACATCATTTTGAAGCTCATTAAATGTTACGTCGATATAGCGAGTTAAGTAAAAATCGTACAAGTCTTTTTTTGGGGAAAATTGTAAAAAGGAGAAAAATGCATAATATAAATTGCTCTCTGGTTTAGCCGATTTGTTTAAAAATTATGACCTCTCGGCATAATACACAAATACAGCCTTTTTTCGGGACTTCATTTGGGCTCAGGGGAGCGTGTATTTTAGATGTCAACTCGTATTCGGAAATTTCCAGGATTATATAACAATAATAATGACATATGAAAGTTAAATTATTTCATTTAATTATAATAATAATGATATATATAAATATTTAGATATTATCCTCCCAATTGCTATAACTTACCCCTCATTGATGACATATGGTTGTAGAGAGAAAAACTGTGTTTTCCTAATTCAGCAGAAATATGGCAACGAGTAAATGAAGGGTTACTACTAATGACAGAGCTAACAAAGAGAAGACTGATGATATTTTCATTGGGTTCGAGCCCCGCCGAGGAAGATAGTTATTATTCAGTTACAGAGAAGAGAGTTGAGATCTATTATTGCTGGACTAGTGGCACTCCTCTTCCAACTCCTAGGCCTACACTCCCACCAACTTGCTATTATCCCTCCCCTGCATCATTATTTCATCGCCTTATTAAGACCTCTTCCGTGTGTGTGCCGTATCATTTATTCTGTCGTGTGTTCTCGTCCAAGTTTGTTAGATACCTGATGATGTAACGGGAATGCGTTAAAGAATTATGATAAATACCCCTCTGTCTTATTAGAGGCTCATATTAAAGGGATTATTATTTGATCAGTTGGAATAGTTAGGGTGTCTGTGTCTGTCTTTGTATGATGTTATCTGCCAAAATCGACTTTTGGAAGTGATTTTTTAGTAGAGTTCTTTTGCGAATTATATTAATAAAGACTTATTAAGTACAGAATATCTGGTAAACAAGTAAAATTGGTTGTAACAATCGTATACAAAGCACTAGGAAACTGATGTAAGGAAATTTCAGAATGACGTTAAGTAGGAATAACGTTCAGAAACGATTTTGTGACAGGAGAACCAGCGCCATCGACTCGAACAATCTAGGATCCCCCCGCGCTGGGAGCAATAGACACCCGATAAAATAATAGAAGCGAGTTCCGTGACCAGCTAAGTCCAATTACAGCAGATGCCAAGTATGTGGATGGTACCGTTGCATGTCCCCTCGTAATAGCTTCTCATTGATACCGCACATGATGGCCCAATTGAAAAAGTCCCCCTGGATGTTCCCTCTGAGGAGTCTCACGTGATTGTGGCCATCTCTTCCACACGCCTCCCGTACGAGTGCTCTTACATATACCTAACTGCCTCTTACCGCGCTCCCGTTTAGGGAAAGTAGTTTCGTCTTCATGGCCTCGCTAACTATATCACACTCCTATCGATTCCATCTCAACTTTGCCTTCCAACAACAGGGGTAGTTATCTAGAATGTGGAAATAGACCAAGAAAGACAATAGACCTATGCCCAACTGTTCAATGTAGTTATAAAATCCGGATTTGACACGTAAGAAAGAAATAAGATAGCTAAAATATTAAATAATAAGCAGTTGCTAATGGAAATTATTTTCTAAAAAAAAACAACAGAAATCAACTCCTTAATTTTAGTTTACTCTCGAAGCTTCTGTTATCCAGCTCTCAGTTCTGTTTATTGGAATGGTTCCTCAGTCAGCTGACATACTGCACATCCATCTTTTTTTTAATTCACATTCTTTTGGTTTAATCAATCCTATTTCTCGGGTTTTGCCTTTCTTCCAGCCAAATCAGTCCTCTTACCCAACCTAACCTTTCGAACTTTTTTAAGTCGACTACATTCAACACAAAAGGGTACATAACCCCTAGTTGCTGTGTCGCCTCCAAACTTCTTCCGACCACCGTCCTGTTAGCGTTTGCCTTAACAGATGATTTTTTCTTAATAATACTACTCAAAAGTTTTCATTAAACATTTTATGAAATGTTATAATTATGGGTAAGATGGTCATTTATAAGTATCATTTGACATTGTGTTGGTGTAATCTTCAAATGAAGCCTAACGATACCATGAAATATGCCTTATTACACTTATTCCTGAGGTTGCAATATCCTAATATTGAACACTTGCCGAGATGCAAAGACCACTGCCAGGTGTTTTTCTGATGTGTTGAAACCTTCATGAAAAACTTACTATCTTTCCTCCGATATTATAAGTCAGTTAGACATGAATATGACATATAAGCAATTTTCAATGATTTTGGGTATGAAAGACCAAAATTTCGATTCAATGATTTTAATAATGGATGCAAATTTTGAAATTCAATAATTTTGTGTGTGTCCAGCGAAAGCCAAAGTTAAATATCATCTGTGAGACTAGAACGATCATTATTGATTGTTGCCAAAAATCTCTTTATCATACTACATCCCCTGTTTTTTTTCCTCCCGGAATGAAGGGAGAATGGATTGGAAATAGAAATGAAAAAACTATATGATTATTAACGGCAGGCAATATATCACATTTGAACGACATGGGACGAGTTCTGATTCACCCATCGCCATAAGTTGAGCGGCGAATGGAACGATATGATATCACAGCTTCCCTTCCCCAAAGTTAGAAAATATCAATTAGAGTTAGGCCCGGACGATATATCTTGTAAAACGACCCGCCATTGTTCGTCACCCCAGAGCTTTTTCGATATCCTTTTTTTCCCCCGTTCGGTGCCAGTGGTGATATATGCCTCCGCGAGCTAGGAAATGACTCCCCCTACCGATCAATGGTATTCAGTTTGCCCTAATAGAGGCGATCCCAAAAGGGTTGTCCTCAAACGGCCTCTGGTTTGTTTAACATACATTTCCAACAACGGGTAGGAAATAATGTGCATTGGTTGATGAATCAGCGTCGCGGTTGAATGGTCCCGGTAATGCAGATGCCGGGTTTGTACTTTTTATGGTGACGCCATTTTCCTACGGCCTTAATGGGAAGAAATGTGTTTGTTTTCTGGCGGGGGAACAAACAATTTATTACGTCGACTACGGTCCTAAACCAACGTATTTGGTTGGCTCTGTATGATTGTGACTTATAATACAGTAAAAGAACAACGACTACAATTCATTATTACTAAATTCACTTAGTTAACTAATTTAAATTAATTAAAAAAACAATCATTCAAAATTGTCACTAGATAATTTTTAAAAAAATATTAATTTAACCTAAATATCTAATAATAAATATTTTAATAATGTTTATACTATCTTGATTATTAAATATCCTCCGGAGTTAACACTATACTCTAACTGAACACGCTGTCTATTCCAGAAATTGGAATAAAAGCGTTTCAAAGATGCTTGATTTTTTTTTTTTTTACTGTACATCCCTTATTACTACAAACCGTTCGTATCGATCAACCGAGCGAACTTCAAGCAATCCTAGGATTGGCGTATCTACAACAGTTTTTAATAATCGGAAGAGATGCACGCCTGATCAGATTCGAAAGCTATGACCGATGCTTGCAAAAAAGCAGGTTATTGAGATCCTTGGACGAGGACTGGTCTGAGTCATCGGCTGGCTAATCGTCACTGAGTCAGGTTTTAATTCGCCGAGTCGCCGAGTATCCTCTCCCGTCCCACGCAACTTTCTTAATTCCCGCTAATCTGGATTACAAGGATCTGTTATTTTTGGAAAAACCGAGGAATACAACATATCTGTGGCATCTCATTGCCTATTGGAATATGGAATATTACGTGATTGAAACAGCCCTATGGGTAGAGGAGAGTTTAGTGATGTAATTCCTGTAAACCAAGCTGTATCGAAGCTTTGTCATAATCTAAAAAGGCAGACACCTCTGCGGCGTGAAGTGCTTTCTATCCTTAGAGTACCCGACTATCATTAATAGCCACAATTATCGGATCAGAACAGTTTTTCTCTTCAAGGTGGTGACTCAGAGAATAGAGACAGAAAAGATAAGAACTATTAAACACACGAACTGAGCATACCGACTCAGCACTCGGGTCTCCGTCCAGTCTTGACTTGTATCTCCCTTAACTGATGTTTGTTCTCACGAATTTGTCTCCGGCGAAATTTTCCTGCTTTGATAAATAATTCTCTTTTACTTAATAATAAGTTTTAGTCCACTTCATTTAAAACTATTTACCTCTAAACTATCATGTTTTGAAGAAAATAATTTAATCATTTTTTGATCGAATGCCAGACGAAATTATTAATCATGACATTTCTAACATTAAATATGATAAGAATATTTTTATGTTTGCATTATAACGATAAAATCGGAGCCATTAGTGAGTCATAACATAAAAGTCATCTGTTGAATTGTATAAAAAATACAATTGTGCCACAAAAACTTTTTTTATATTGGTATTTTTTAAAGAAATATTCTATTATAATTACATCTTTTCCCTCAATACAAAACGAACTGTTCAAAACATAATTGAAAAAAAAAATCAAATATGAGATATTTTATATCTCCAGAAAGAAAATTTAATATAAATCAGTAACAACATAAAAATCCATTAATCACAAGGATTTTTCCGTGTTATTAAAACTGTCTTTATAACAATTACACATTATGACGTAAAGGTGAGGTAATACAAGGCCGAAACACAAAACGTGAATATAAGAAATCAAAAGCTGACATTTCATTGGCTAATGACGCACAACCTGGGCATTAATTACCCAATCCGGGAACAGCTAATGAGTCTGCCGTTGAGTCATGGTCACCAGAAAAATCCAGGTCGTTTCCGCCGAACTTTTTTACTATTTGTTAAGTGTATTAATAATTATATGATATGGATGTTCATATCTTCCTCATGGCATCAGTAGTATTTTTTTTGTTAATATTAATCCAAATTTAGTTCCAAATTATATTACTTAATATAGCGTAGTTTCTTATGAGCTGTTCTTAGGGATGAACTTAAATGAAGATCTACAATCTGAGTCTAAATTACCTGATGGTGTATTATATTCCTTCTTTTTTTAAAACTTTAAGTTATAGTATTTAAAAAAAATATATATTTTTGTTACGAAAAAAACCTATAAATTTGTCTTTATTTTATTTTTTTACTGAATCCACCCCAAAGCCCACTCAAAGGTGGTAAATTATTATTAATTTATATCAATTTATTTTATCATGTTTTATATCATGTTATGCCTCACTTATTAACGATATTTTTTAAAGAATTATTTTGCAATGCTTTGTTGATTAGTATTTCATTTGTAAAATTCTGACATCCGGAATTTTTTTTTTTTCTTTTTGATTGAGGTTATAATGCTAGTTTATCTAAGTTAGTAAAAAAATTAATTATGATGGACAACATATAATTATTTTTGCCTATTTAGAACATAATGGTAGGTAAATTTATTTTTCTCACTGTTGATATCTCCAACGCAGAATTTTAGTTAATTCAATAACTGATTAAGTATAATTGATCACGAACATTAGTAATAAAAGGTTAATATCGAAATGTAATTGAACTGCGATTAGTTTTTTTTTTTTTTTTTTTTAAGATGGATTCTGTTGGATCCAGATATTAAAAACTTTTTTAGGACATAAAATGAAAAAAAAAAACTTTCTTTATGTTTCCCTACTTCGTAAGACACGTCCATTACTTACAACATTTTAGTGTTACATAAAGACAAGGACTATTGTAAAGGCTTTGACAAACGCGCGGCAGCTTCCAGATCACACAGTTACCTATTCCAAGACAATGTCACTTCCAAGAAAGCACGGCGGTATCCGCCTCCAGCTTGGAGAAATCCGTTAATAGGAGGTCCTGAAACATGTTACCCCTAGGAGAAGACACAATGGCTCCGACCGTACCTGGCCCAAGACAAAGGGGGGCAAAAACGGGGGTGTGAATGGGCAGGTAGAGGTAATTGCCACCCACACCGCCTCCCGCTCTTGTGTTTACTCTGCTTCTGAGTTCTTGTCAACGGATCAGCTGGTGAGGAGGATGTCGATAGCATCCGGGAGTGTGAGAAGGAGCTTGCTGGATCTAATTTGGCGAGGGATGGGTACCAATCCTTAAGTTTGGTTCACACCTTTGCCAACCATTTGCAAATCAAACGATTAAATGAGGTAGTTGGACTGAATGTCCAGCACATACACGACTAATATAACACGTTTCATTCATCGTCTCGTAACCCCTATATCAACTCGTTTTTTTTTTTTCACATTCTTCATCCCTGTTACCAGGCAAACCCAAAGAACACTTAAAAGAAGATGACCGAGGATCTACTCAATTAATTTCAATTGAAATTTATTTGCAGGACCCTGATCAAGGAAAACATTACATAGCACATTCGCTAAATGAGCAACAACGCAATCGCGGATTTTAATTATAGAAATAAAATATATGGGACTTAAATAAAATTTTATTATCAATAATAATTACATATTTATTATTTCGTAGGCCTTGCCTCATCTTAAGGTATATTACTCGGTATAAAGTTTTTTTTAAATTTCACTTAAATCGATTTTACTTTTATAATTTATATTCTTGGAGCAAACTTCTTATTATTTTGTATATTCATTACTTATCTTTCTTTCTTTAATTTATATTATATTTCTTCGTTCTGTTATCAATTTAATTTTATTATTCTGTTATTAGAAATCGCTAGTCTGCTGTGCTCCGGGTCCTTGGTTCGAATCCCGGCTCTGGCAGAATATTATTTATTCTGTTAATTCAGTCGGTGGGCGACCCTAGGATATGGAGACCCTCCTGGGGCAGACCCAGCCTCTATAAAGTGGGTGCCCAAATTAATTGGGGAAAAACCTGGCGGCTGAGCGCGATTAAGGTCTAATCACCTCATTGCACTGCCGTTGGCCTAGAAACAGTACGAATCTCTATATGTACTGAGCCCAAGACCCTTCATGGGTTGTAGTGGAACAGGTTTTTTTTGTTATTAGAAATACTTATAAATCTATTATCGTTAGGGGTGTCTTGCGTATGAGACTACACCCCCACATTTGCCATTGTTACCGGATGTAATAATTATTCTTTTTATATTAAAAAAAAAACATGTAACACTCACGCAGCCGATCTGGAAATAAATAAATTAAAAACAAAAGAAAGAAATCGATTATAAAACAATATTTATCATAATGACATTACTAATTTTACTTTTTTTTTCAATTGATTTGAAAATATTATTAATAATTCATCATATTATTACATACCATTAAATATATTCTTATTAATTTATTACTCCACATCATTTTATATAAAATCGTCATATTTTTATATTCTATAATCTTCACTTAATATATATTAAAATTCATTCCAGTGTCAGATCACCCTCTAAATTCTCATCTGATGTACATATCTATGATGATATTTTAAGCCTATGTACTTGGCTATCACCATATTATTTTATTTTTATTCATTTAACGTCACCTTGATGCTTCTCGTGGCACTTAGGCACATTTTGAAACAAATTTTAATATATCAATTAAAAAAAAAAAAAGTACCGGGTTTAAAGGAATCTTCGAGAATTTTTCGTTTTTTTTTTAATTTATAAATTTTATACAACTCATTGATTGACTTTTTTTTATAAATAAGAGTGTTATAGAAGAAGCTGGGAGGGCGGAGAGCAAGTGATCAGCAGAGATTCACTTTGGCCCCCCCGGGACTGGGCCCCTCGGGACGGGGGTTTACTGCTGCTCGGGCTGTAAAGAATGTTAATCCTTGAGGGCCCCGCGGCCCGGCGGCTGTAAAGGTGTCTCTTAACGGGTTCCGGCCCCAGAAATAATTTGTGCTCCGCCCCTGGGGGTGGCCACCGCGTTCCCTCAAGAGTAATTACGCCATCTACCTTCAGGCTCCTTATAGATTTCTTTTCTTATCTTAGCTCTCCTTCTTGTAGTTATATCTCACTTCAAATCGGAGGAAAACGAAGTTAATTCTACATATGTCTTAACCATGCGTTACCTTTGCTAATACTTTTACTTGAAACATAACCCGAAACTAATTGTTTTAAATTATAAGGGAGTAGACTTCAATAAACTATCAGCAAATATATCATGGTCGGTTTGGGTGGACTCTATATAAAACAGCCTTTATTTATTTATTCATTTAACGTCACTTTATGCTGTTGTGGCTTATCTGACGATTCTAAAGCGAAAGTCCAAAATTTTCCCTTTCCAGACCTTATTAGGATAGGGTTCCTAACGAGTGCATGACATCGCACTGATTTCGCAGAGACCTAACTCTAATGCCGTGGTTTTAGTTACCTCCAAGTCGCTTCGGTCTGGGTTGCTTAAAATTTATTTTATTTTAGTCCAACGGAAGTGTTCTCGATTTTGCCAGATCTTGTTAAACGTGGTTACTTTCATGATAGCCCGTTAAGTTTGTCATTAACAAGAAACTGCTCGAAGATATCGATTACTACAACACTTACTAGACAAACGTTCAAAACTTCCAGTACATTACAAAAAACTTATCTACATCACAATTATCAGACCTATTTGGACATATGGAATCGAGCTTTGGGGCTCTACGAAACCATCTAATTCCTCCCGCATCCAGTCCTTGCAATCCAAAATCCTTCGCAAAATCCTGAATGCTCCTTATTTTGTCACAAATCAAATCCTCCATAATGACCTAAACATCCCATTTGTTGCAGACATAGCCCGTGATAGATACTCCTCTTTCCATTCTAAACTCCCTGCACATACAAACCCACTTGTCCGTAATTTATCTTCCTCAGATATCCCTGATAACCCTCCAAGGCGACTGAAAAGAAGGTGGCCTCGGGACCTACTGTATTAAAATAGTTAGTGAAGTGCTACCACTGGGTGGTTCTTTCTCAAGACATTTTCATGACTTTTTATATTCATTCTACATATTTACTTATTGTATTCTTTAGTACAGTTGTAAGTTACTATAAATAAATAAAAAAAAGTTTGTCATTAATTAATAAAAGAGGATGTAAAAATACGTTTGTTTGTTCATTCATTTAAGGTCACTATGTGCTATCCTGAAATTATTTCTGTTTCAATAAACAACGATTAACCGATTATTCGCACAACATGTTCTGTCCAGAATGTACAACACTGATTCAGCACTAATACTAATATTTAATAAATTATTTATCCCTCATCATGCCTATTAAATGATAATTTATTACAATAAACGATTAGTGTTTTAGGGTAAATTTTTATTCCCAAATTTTCTGAGTTATGAAGTAAATACTATATCGATAATTGATTTGAAATAAATTAAATAGTTATTTTGAAAATAATTGAAATTCAGTCAAAATTGTAGACAATTTATATTTTTCTCCATCCCCAAAGAATGAATGAATGGTGAATGGAGTTATACCGAACACATGTATTCTTCTTGCAGGCTTTCAACATAAAAAGTAGCCTAAAAAATGTTAGCACTAGTCTTGGAACTTTTACTAGTCATGGTAGTAAGATATATTTAATATCAGTCAAGCAGCAGACTTTTGTTATGAAAGTTTTAACTATTACAAATCTTTTTAATAAAAGTTAATAAGTTTAATGGTACAATCTGTTAAATAATTTAAACTGTATTAATCGAATATTCAAATTAAAAGCTAAGTGATGATTGCATAGATACAATGTAGTATGCATGCCTAATACAGTACATGGTAAGATTTTTTTTTTCTTTTGTTTTTTAAACAATGATATAAAAACAGGTTAAACAAGTTATATATTGATTGCTTTTTAGAAACGCTATGAATGCCAAGTTTTATGTGTATTCAGCTAAGTGTTTCTCAAGGTATTCTCATCTGATAAGACTAAGGACAAATTGAAAAATGTCATTTAGTGTAGTTACGTAATTTTATTGTATTCAGTTACGCATGACCAAGTATTTCCACATAGATAAAGATGCTAAATTTCATCCTAGATATTTGTTGACAACAAGAGTGAAATGTTGAGTCCTAGTTGGACTACCAACAAGATAGATGATAATATGGCATGATGATAGGCAAAAACTAGTGAAAAAGATCTTCTGTTTCATTTGTGTTGTACAAACTACATATACTTGTTTGTTTTCATGAAATGTTTATAATTTAGGTTTAAAACATCACCCCTGATTTTAATTAGCCATCTAATTACCTCCAGAGAACATTCGTCAGTAATGTAATTAACTCTGGCTAGATGTGGATAAATGGTAGAAGTTTTGGAATTTTTAACTTTAAAATATTTTTAGAATAAATATATTTTTGCATTTGAACCCTTAATGTTGCTAGACTATTTTTCCATAACTTAATATTATCACATTTAGATAGATTTAAATTAAAATTTAATCCATAGGATTCTTTCAGATAAAGTATGTTTTTGAACCATGCTATTTTTTTCTTAACTAAAGGGGTACTCACTACGTTTGCTATAGCTTGCTGTTTGTGTTATTTTACTAAACTCGTCGAGTTTCTACAGTTATTTCCTATATAAAATTGATGGGTTTAGCACAATAGCACAAATAGCAAACGTAGTGAGTATCCCTTATATGCTGATATGTAATGCTAATATATAATAAAAACAGACTTTTCTATATATCTATCGAGGAAATTGTCCGTTAAGAGTTACTTTAGGTTTCGATTAATAACTAGTCAATTTTGGCGTACCTAAAGAAGTCGAGGTAGAAAAAATATTATCTAATGTGTACATACTGCAAATTAACGTTACATACTACTAATACAATTCTACGAAAAAATAGCTATATATAATCGGTAATTATTTAGGAGGCATTGCTGTACTGGACGCTAAAGGACACACCATCACGCAACTGCCGAATCTCGGGAGTAAAAACAAATACAAAAAAAAGCGAAAATAATTTTCCAGGCCGACTTAAGATGAACTTGAGACAGTTTCGACACCTACCGTGAAGAACTCGCTCTAGAACTAGAGTTACGCGTTTTCTTACAGAAAAAGCTCTGTTACATCAGACGCGAAGATTGGTGGATTGTTCTACATCGGGAAGGGAGTCACGGGCGGCTGGAGGAATGGACTTGGCCCAGATTCTGACCGCAAGACAATGCCACCGAGGAGAACTTGCTAAGTGGATATCGCATCTGATGCAACTCCTTCTCTCGGCATTCACGCATAAGAACGAACTGGAACAGAGGTAGAAAAAGGGCCTCCTAAGGAAAAAGCTGTTTGCTAACTGAGATGAAAATAGCCGCAGCGAACTACGTAAACAAGGCTGAAATTTGGAAGAAGTGGAAGACCATGGGTGATCGACAGTCTCTTAATAATTCACGTTTCCCCCTGGAATTAGTAATCCCTGGGGAGATGCAAATTCCCAACTAAATTTATGTATTGAGAGACTTTTTCTAATATCATCAGAAACACTATGTCTATTTGATCCTTATTAGCCCAGATTATGTGGGCTTCTCTATTCATAACCCTTTGTTGTAAAGTCCAAAAAAGAAATTTCTATATCCTGCTCCACGCTATATTAAACACTTTTAATTATATTTATTGAATCATCTTGCAGGTAAGGTACAGATTCTTATACAACTCCAATAATTAATGTCAAGAAAGAAAGAAAAAGTAAATTTTATTCTGGGACCTTTAGTCCCCTAAGGGTAATAGTGAAGTACAAAAACTGAATCTTGTGTCTGGCACAAAAATAAAAACAAACTTAAGGTTACACTTATATTACTTATAAAAGTAGTAAATGTGACTGCTTGTACTACATACGACTATTACTTACATTATTTGTAAAAGAAGTGAAATATTATAATTGTTTTTCTCACTAATAAAAAAAGTTTTTGTTTACATATTAGTAGTGGTCCTCATTTTGGGATGGAATATGACCATTATTCTACTTTTTTGTTTACAATTACAGAAGATTGATGGTTCAGAAGGTGAAGGAATAATTTCAATACCTTCACGGCCAGAGAACATTCAATAAAATCTACCATGATAAACTATGGAAGCCATTGCAATGAAAAATTGTGTTTAGAAATTTTATTTCAGTTTTAAAAACAATTTTTAATTTTTTCGAATAAGTCGGATCGAACTTCTCAGGGGAAGGGGTTTAACGCTTAACATTCTTCTATGCTCCCAAACTCTAAGTTAAAACCTGGCAGATGGCCCTTAGATTTTTTAAAGAAAGTAACAAATCCTTAGTAAAGCCGTTCTTCGGAGAGGACGTAAAAAGGTGTTACCAAGCCTTCGCTATATCAGGTACTCATCAAAGTTCCCTATCCTAATTAAACCTCGAAAACATTTAGGACTCCAACTATAAAATCGTCCGATTAGCTATAGTAGTAGTGTAAAGTGACGTTAATTGAATAAACCAATAAACTATCGAACTTCTCGGAAGTTTCTTTTTATATTTTTACAATTAATTTTGGAGGACGAATGTACGTGTGGCAGAGTTAAAATAATAAAGCAGTATGATGAGATATTCATTAACAAGAGCATCTGTTTATTTATTTTCTTAACAATCGCTAAAATCATTGAAATAATCACTGTACTTTCTTCGAATTCTTATTATATATAAATATTTTCAGTAAGAGACACTGTACTATATTTAATTTGCGACAGATCTCAATAATCCTTTTAATGTAAGGCAGAATTACATTTGAGTAATCTCATACCGAATATGTACGTTATATAACCTTTTTTTTATTTAATAAAATGTTTTCTATCTAACTAAAAATATACATTGGAGCTTGAATCTTCTAGCCTATCCTCATTGTCCACTGCAGATAGCCAAGCTCTGTGGCCAAAGTCATTGCGGAACACCTCAACATTTGACGTAGCGCTCGACGATAATATTATAATGAGAAAGGTTAGACAGTGACATATAGAGAGCGGATAAATATCACGGTGCTATATAGGTCGAAGATAAGGGTCGGGCGTGAACCTTTGGTCATGATCTCAACTCCTCTCTCTCTCATGTACTTCGTACAATAAGGTCTGCTTGCGATAATTGCCAGGGTTGTGTATCATTACCGTAAATAAAAATATTAAACTTTAAACTTATAATGACAATTAATAAACATAAATAGTATACTTTAATTTTGTTTAACATAAACTTCGTAAAATAAATAAACAGCTCTTAAAAAAATCTTAACTAATAACTTTCTTATTATCAACACTATGCAAACGTAAGTTAAAAAAAAGACATTAACTTACGAAAACATTCATCGTATAAAATTCAGAATATGATCATTTAAAAAAAATAAATTAAACATTTCTTATTATTTTATGCCTAGTTCGTCCATATTAGAGACATAATAATATAATCATAATAATAATAATATTGAAAATAAATCATCAGGTTGGTGTGCAAAATAATAAAATAAATAACAAGAATTAACTCTTAATGTTTTTAATTTTAAATATATATTTTTCTAAATTTAAAATATTAGATCTATGTATTATATGATTGAAAAAAAATGAAAAAAGTCAATTTATATTCATAGTTAGGTTTATTAGCATGTTAACATTTGTAGTTTGTTTGTTTATTTATTTAACGTCCCTGTATAGTGCTGACGATGCTCATAGTTGTTTGCTAAAGATTAGGTTAGGATGCTGACAGGTTAGAACCCACGATCTTGGGCATAGAGGCTGTTATGCTAGTGCTACTACACCACAGGGGACCCTCCTATGTTGATATTTGTATAGTTATAATAACTAATGTGTAATAATTTTGCTCCTGCAACGATCACTTTCAAGACTTTTAAACACTTGGTAGCTCATAGTTCTAAATATTTGAGAGTAGGAGTCAGAACCTGTGATTCAGCATTTTTACAATACATGAGATATAATTTCAATATACTCTACTCAATGCACATAATAATTAAATCAATACACAATACATTATTTACGAATCAAAAACTTTGTTTTTTTATTTTAATGTTAACAGTATTATTTTTTTTCATAATTCTTTCAGGTTACAGGCCACAAATAATGTGGAAGGAATAACGATGCATTTTAGTACCCTTTACTAGATTTTAAATGCCTATTCATTATCTCATTGTCAAATCCCAAAGCTTGGGCGGCTTAGTAATTTAATATATCTGTCAGTGGGACAGTTCGCATGGTCTGTTTGTGCGGAGCTGGTAAAAGAAATATGCACCTTGGCACAAAAGAAGGGACGGACAAAGATATATCTGAGGATTGCCCGGGGGATATGACGAGGAAGCTGTCATCTATGACGAATCCTCCACCGTCCCGAAGGTTCTCCTCCGACACCCCCATCTAAGAATTAACAAAACCATCTGGCCATCTATCAATAGGCTTCCCATTGAGGAATCTAGGTAATTATCAGCCCTACAAAGCCCTCTACCTGGTCTCTAAGCCCTTGGTCGGGGAGGCAGGAAAAAAAAGAAGAGAAAACCCACGTGCAACTGCAGACCTTAAATAAAATTAGTGACAATTTCCAGACATTATTTTTCCCCAGGATGGAGTGAGTTATGCCCTCGCCGGTGCACAATGAGAGAGGAGTGGAAGGCTTGATATTATCTCCGCAGAGGATCCAAATGGCACAGGAATGCCCTTTTATGACCGCCACGAACGGCTATCGATTAAATAACTCGATCTTTATTCTATCTATCGCTTCAAATATCAAGAATATATTCGAGCGCATTATTTAGTAACTCTAGATATACCGGGGATTAACATTACTTGCAGACCAAGAACAAACCCACTAGTTCGTAATTTATCATCTCTATTTATTTCTGATGACTTCAAGAGTCAAAGTAGATGGTCAAGGGGCATAACTAATACTTAGATTTTCAGTGAGCTATACTAATCACGTATATTTCATGCGAAGTAACACAGCTACCAAAACTGTATACGAGAAATGGCCAAGTACAGGAAATGGACCAATGAACCAGATTCTAGGTGTTTACTTCAATCCGTGAAACATTTTATTACAAAAATTTAAGACTAATATAGGATTGATATTTAATCAAATAATGATAAAGATATCAATTATTGTTCTTCATCTAATGCAAAGTTGCATCTGTCCTTCAAGTTCATTTCTTTCCTAATGTTAAGTATACCCAATTTAAAGGATACGATTGTGCTGTAGCTGTCACTTCTCAATGATCACTGCAATTATTGTTGAGCATGGGTAATTAAACTCCAAGGTTTTATAATATTAGACGCTAAAGTAATATAAAATTATTTCTCAATAAACACTTGCAGAACTCCTGAACATCTTCTGCGAATCCCCATCAGTGCGTGGACCATTTGTTGGGAATAGTAAATTTCTAGACACACAAACATAATTTTTTTTTGTTCACATATCTAATAAGAATTTTTAAGTAATAACAGTCCTTCATCTGAACGTCACAACTCCAAGCGGAATAAGTTCCAGTACTGGACTCATCAAAAAACCTGTCCTTTTGGGTATATATCCTATTCAGTACCCTAATGAAGACATGTTGTATGTGTCAAAACGTAAGTCTATGTTGAATATTTTAACTAATCATAACTATTATATATACGTTTAACAGTTTTATGTTCAATAAAAATATATCTTATTACTTTCCAACAGTTTTGAACCAATCACTGTCAGTTTTCCGTGATTGCTTCATCATAAGGAATGTCATTTGATCAGTGCAACCAATCAGGCCCGGAGAGGAAAGTATCTTTGGATTATATTGTTTTCCATTATTTTCCTTTATATTTTATTAATATTCCGTGGAGGAAATTCGTTTCCGATAATAGGTTTAGCACGAGAATGTCCTCCATCAAGGATCGACACGACACTTGGGGATAATTGATATAAATTACGCCTCGGAGGATGTTTTTTTTTTTTTTTATCGTTTTATTATTAATATTATAGAGACCTAGGCTGGGAAATATTTTTTCCTTTTAATTTTATTGCACTGGATCGGCCGTCATTTGCCGGTTGTTGAATGAAGCTCAAGTTCATAAATCAATCTGGGAAGCAGATTAGATTGTAGATGGGAAAATGGCGTCGAGACGTCGCCAGGGCAACTCCATCTCCTTCATCTCTTCCAAACAATTTATGGACATGTCCCATCTACTTGTATCCGTTCGCTCAATATGGGCTGGTATTTTTTTCACTTCAAGTAGAGGATCAGATCGCTATGAATTAGTTATAACTACGATTCGAAGTAATACTATTCATATACATATAGGTACCTCCTACCCACAGTATAGTCAGGTAGAGTAAACATTAAAGTTTACTACAGATGGAAAAATCACAGTTTTTGACCTCCCACAGCTCCTGCGCTTTCCGCCATTTTGAAAAAAGGCTACAAAAAGACACTTATCATAGTTTTTCCTCCTTATTTTCTGTGACTCGTTTACAATGCATACTTTGCAAAACATCGCCGTAATCAATACCAAGAGAGTTTAATTCCTGCATGTTTTATACATAACTTGTTAAATTAAGTTTTAGAACGTTTCCAAAGCAAGAAGTAGGATTTTTACATGTCAAAAATTTTAGTCTGTGATTTTGGATTTAAAACTATTCTTTAAAGCAGTTTACAACGAAACTCCCAATGGCCGATGTTAAATATATTAAATTTACTATAATAAATCACTAAAAATATCCCATTACTGCTGTAAAGCACTTTTAATTAAAATTTTGTATATATACACATATCTTTCTGTTTTATTTTTTGTTTAGTTTTGTTATTATAATTAGAAGCTACCTTTTAATTTATTAGTATTGTTCACTATTGTTTTCTACTTCTATTATTTTTTGTTTGTTTTATTTTTTGTACTCTAAGATGCTAAAGCTCTTTGTGTATGTTTTGTAATATTATTCTAAAGGGACTTATCCCAGAATAATATAAGAATTATTATATTTATTATTATTATTATTATTAAAATATTTGTTGTTATTTAAGCTAAAGCTATCGACAAAGAAATAAAATTGTTAAAGATAATAGAACTACAATACAACTGCAAATTTCATTTATATTCGTTATCGGGTTCTACGTAAGTAAAAGTTTGTGGAGGAAGATAATTTTTTTTCTTGTTCGGTTACAAAGGTTCATTATTTAAATTATAAACCAAAAATAAAACAATGATTCTCATGTAAAATTAATAACATTAAATGAGGGGAGTGATTTTTACTCTAAACCTTCTAAATCCTTTTAAGTAGAGCTAACTGTTTAAAAATTATCATGTGATAAAATGTTACACAAATACTTTTGGGGAGTTTTTCTCACTAATTTTTTGTATCATGTAAAATTTCTTATTTCAGTGAAAATACGACATTAGTGATGAAGCTAAGCTTTTTATTTTATTGGTCATATCTAAAAAATACTCTCCGAAATAATTATTGTAGCTTTCAAAAAAACTCTTATTTCTAACTTCGTAAACTTTTAAGCTAAATACAGCCCTCCAAGAGATAGCAGATGCCAGAGCCTATACTTGACTATTCATAAGCGGTTCATGATCGATGACTGGGCACTACCATAAGATTCGAGTTATTAGCATGACAATGAAGTAGCCACTATCGATATCTGCGGGGGAGGGAGCTAATGAATCGATAAATAAGTCGATACAATGACCTTACGTCACAGTTTCCTCTAACTGAGATAGCCTCATCCTTGCAGAACGAATGGCGGGGCATCAAATGACTGATGGATCTTGTCTGAGTGCGCCATAGACTTTGGAAATAGTTTTAACGTTTGTTTTTACCTTTTCGACATCATCAAGCTTTATCAACAATATTAGAAGAGGCACATATTGCTCTAAATGTTAATCAGACAAAAAAAAATAAATAAAAATAACAATATTTTAATATTAGAACTGTTGGAAAATACTCCTCTTATTCTCCACGGTATCATCAATAAGCGTTCTTTCTTATTAATAAAATTGTGCATTAAGTAAATTTGTCACATAAAAATAGGCATGTAAATTTTATCACTAAATTATCATTTTTATTAATTATTAATTATCATCTGAATCACAAATTAAAACTTTTCCCCAAAGCACTAAAAGCTAAATTTGACGAATGAGAGAATACAATTCAATCCAGGGTTATGATAATTTTATTTTTTCCTTCTCAGATTAATCTCTCAAGTGCGGTAAGTTTGTGGCTGTAGCGCCTTAACTCAGCTTCCGCCGTGACCAGTGACACGGCTAAGACGGCCCTGGAATCCTTTGGCATCTGCTTTTCCATCCATAATTGGTGGGACTAGCCGATCCAGGGTTCCTCTGACAGATTGTAAATATTGTATATCTGTAACGTTTTGTCTAAGATGTTTATCTATTATTTATATTTGTATTTATTTTATTCATATATTCGGTTTGTGTTATTTTTTTTAATGTAATTTGACTTTAGTATTTTCTGTAAATATTGTATAAATGCGGTCTGAAAGCATTATTATTAATTTCTCCATATTGAGACAAAGTGAAAAATTTCCTCCAAAAATAATCTTTAAAAATTATTTAATAGTCTTTCAGGTTCGAAAGTAGAGTATTGAACATGAGATAAGTTATTATATCTGTAACAAAACTTCTCATCCCAAAATTTTCTACCCAACCGATTTTCAGTGATATGCAAAACCATGGGATTGCCTGGCATGAATACCAAACCGCATGAGACTTCAGGTAGCCCGTGACGGACGAATGCCCGGAACCCCGCTGTCCACAGACCTACACCTACAAAAACGTGGGAATACATTAAATGCCACATAAGGACAGCATAAATTAAATTTGTCCTTCTCTCGATTTTTTTCCCTTTTGTGTTGGTCCAGGATAAAAAAAAAACGAAATGACAGAAAATTAATTTCTACCTCATTTGCACTTTTAATGAGCCAGTGAGACGGAATCGATTTCTCAGATGACGAGCCTGAATTATAGATACATATCTGATGAGGGGTGCAAAAGGATGAAATGGTTTAAATATTTAAATTACATTAATTATTGTTTTAGCTTTATAAAATTGGAATATATTTTCAATGAATACTAATTAAAATAATGATGGTTCTATTAGTTTAGTTTAAAAAATATATATAGGTATGTATAATATCTATTATTACTTCAAACAATCCTGATGGTAAAATTAGGAAGAAACTCATTGGTGGACTTATATGACTAAAAATATATAATATTTATACATTTGATAAATTTAATGGAAACAAATAAATTTATCTAAGCTCAACCAAAAACCACAGATATATCATGGGAAACCAAACAATTAATTTTCATATTTATCGTTTAATTTTGCAATATTTTTTGTTGATCATACTGGTGTCAAGTTGCTCGCCGCAAGTCTCATGTTCTTGCAGCATTATATAAATATTACAGAAATTATTATAAAAATTATTAAGAAAAAAAAAGTTTTCATAATTTTCTCGTTTTACTTATTAAGCGTGATATACTTCAGACAGCATTCCGTTTACAGTGGTTCAATATATGCCGGTAAATAAATAATTTACGAACGCGACATATAATCATTCTGAAACCTAATGTCTTACCTTCGCTATGAGTCATAGTAAAATTATTTTATAGATAATAAGTATATAATCTATAAAGAGGTCGAGGATATTGTTAATTTCGTTCATAAAAGTGAAGTCTCATTTCGAATCCTTCAATGAAATTTTAATAATAAATACGTATGCAATGTTGGTTGATAAATCATACTCGTATATCTACTTCGGGAGTAAGTCATGTTATATCATATGCCAAAGGTGCTGAGTATGGGCGTAGCCAGGATTTTCGTTAAGGTAGGGGTCAAACAAGTACAAAACTTTTGGGGGTGTGCCGAAAATTTAGTTGTTTTTTTTTAAAACTCTGTTTAAATATTTATTTATTTAAAAATAAAGTACGTGCTCTATAACCACGTGTTTAATCCTGATAACTTATTTTAATTTTTTATCTTTTATTTTTATTTGTCCCAATGATTTTGAAAGGGAGGGACGAACGTGGATTCCCCTGACCCTGTCTGGAGTAAAGCTTGTAACCAAAAAAAGTCACCTGAATGATTTGTTCGTAACAACTAGACAAGTAGTTGTGCTGCGAATAGTTGTGAACGAAATGGTATTTTGGAGTAGGGATTACGTTTTAAGTAAGGAGTGGGAATAAATGGCTGACTTCCGATTATCTACTTATGACAATTTCAACAGTCGACTACAAATCCTCAATATAGGAATTAATAAATAAAAAAAACTGATTCCACGATGAAATATCCCTTTTCAGATTTATTGTTTGGAACTTATGAAATGAAATAAATTTTATTCTGGGACGAATAGTCCTCAAAGATATCAAAAATTTACAGTACATAAATGGATCAGATTTGGTAACAACGACTAGTTTTCATCTATAGCTTTAAAACTTATATAAGTTGGAAAGATTGATAGTTTCGGAAATGGATAAATAATTGATGTTTGAAATTGGTCCATGATGAGGATTTTTTAAGAGATAGGGTAGCACGAATGACAAAAGACTTTTGGAAGATACGGATCAGTGAGAAGGTATATACAGGTTTCTAGGTTGGGTTCCTACGTTTTCCTTAATAGACGGAAGAACATATCGATTATATAAGGAGTTTCTTTGTTTTGAAGGATCGGAAAATATAGAAAACCAAGGAGGTATTGTCGACGAAAAAAAGAGTAAAGCCACTTCACCTCGGGGTGCCTACGTGAAACATGGGAGGAATTTCACATATGAATCTAATAAAAGTCATTAGTCCATCTTCTCAAGGACCCTTAGCCTTAGTAACGTTTTTGGGGAATAATTATATTGTAGTTTTCATTTCCCTTACCAATAACTTAATCAGCCACATCAAGAGTACTTATGGCTCTCAAAATCAAAATGTCAAAAAAATTTCTTTATTTTTTAAAGGAATACACTTTTGCACTTTTTGATTGATGTAACCGCAAGTAGATGAAGCAGGGTCGATCGGAAGCTAAGAGCAACCCTCCCCCACCTCTTCCGAATCCTGAAGAAATGCCAAGGCCCTTCCCGGATGACATTTCATGCCATGATTTATGGGAAAGCGGCTCCTAATGTAATTTAATCCAATTCCGGGAGTACAAAGGGAATCTGGTCATTAAATGACTGCTAGTCATTAAAGGAGCCCCTAATGACCCTAGCGGCTAAATCCTGTCATTTCCCACCGCCACCGTAACAAAGTCATTTGTGCTCCGTGTCGCTCTCACAGTCGGGACGCCACTTTTTCAGTAGCCACCAAATTATCGCCAGGGGTGGGGGTAATTAACCCCTGGATTGCTTAATTATATCAATCAATTAAGGTCAACTCGCAATGAATTTTCTTCAAATCAACCGTGTCGAATCATATGATGGCCTAGGTCCATGAGCTTATGAACAGCTGATTCATACCCAAATGTATTAGAAGACAAGTAATAAAAAAATCCCCCTCACTAGATAAAACAATAGAATCTATAATTCTACTGATTTTTCTGGTAAAAGAAAAGGAGCTCGCGGACGGTCCGGTGAATTGATGATAAATTAAAATGAACAAAGTTGACAGAAAATAAGGGTTTCAAAAGTAACTTTTTTCATCCAAACTATAGCTCCAGAAGTCCTAGCGACAACAAATATTTTCCACTAATTTCTGACTTCAGGAAAACTTATTAGTTTCAAACTGAGCTATCAAAAAGTAATTACTTAATTGTAATGAAATTCTCGATTCTTTAAACAGTCTTAAGTCTCGCATTATTAATTTATTTTATGTTTACTATTGTATAAAGGAAACGAAAATGAATTCATAAACTGAATTTCTGCTGCTGGGAGATTAAAATCAACATTAAGGCTAGTCCCTTAAGAGGATCATATTGAAGCTCACCTGTTAACATTACTTAAAGTAACCGCTCATTGTGCGACCTTGTTGACCAGCGGTGAAGAGACAAGGGCGGAGTAAAATAAAAGGGGCTAAACAATACACCCTGTGGAACCCCCATTGGACAATGGATACAAACGACTTAGCTGAGTTTCCGTTGGTCAGAAAGCAGGCCATCCTGGAAGAATGGAGCATCTGCTTAATTCCAGAAGCCGTGTGAAAGGAGCTCCATCAATTCAGTTTGCTGGAAAAGGTTACGCGCCTTTTGACGTAGAGGTCCCTGCCAGCGTATTGTCCACTAAGGGCCATCCTCCTTTCTCTTAACTACTTTATATCCTCCTCTCCCTCGCTTTTAAGAGCTACTGGATTTTTTTGCTCTGTTTTGGAGGGGATGAGGGCATTATCTATAAGAGGGTAGAAAGAAGTTAGAGATTATTCTTTAAATCTGTTTAAGTTCAGCAAGTTCAAAAACATATACGATAACAGGACATTAAAATTGAAAACCAACAGTTTAAAAAAATAATTTTTAGACGCCTTACCACATATTAATCGAATGAAATTATTCAGGAAGAAACTAGTGTGTCTGATGATGAACTACAATGTGGGTCGAAACGTGAGAAAGACAATGAACAGTTTAGACTATTTCATAGTTTATGAACTACTAAATTGATATTAAGACTAAAATAATCCTTTATAAAATTGGTATTAATAAAAGCTATAATGAATTTCAAACATTGGAATAAACTATTTTTTGAAAAATTTGGAATTTTTTTTTTTTTCCTACTTTGATATTTCTTAATGTACACGTATTTTGAACGAATTAGTTGATGAAAAATAAGTTGGAGGGTAGTCTGGCAGTCGGATGTATATACTGTCTTTTTTATTATTATTATTTTTTTAATGGACATTAGAAAATGTTTTATAGGGTGGAATTCTTGAATTAAATAAATGATATAAGAAATTACGACACTTCGAGTTCGATAAAAAGTTCGAAAAACACGAAAAGTTCGATAAAAAGAAAAAATTCGACTCTAAAAATGTTTATAAAAATATAGAAATCATAATAAATGTTCTATAAATGTGCATGTGGTAACTGTGCCTTGAATGTTAAAATAGCAAATATTAAAGATAGTTAGTTATATGCTTAGCATCTCCCAGCAACTATTTTACTGGAAGTTCTAATTTATAACTTTTTATTATCATCTTTATTTTATTAATTCAATAGTATTTACACAACATTACATTATATATTTTTTCTTTGGTTCAATAGTGGAAATATACATTCATTATTATAAGTTAAGTATATTTCCTTCCATTTTCTAGTTATTATAAATACAACAACAGTAATATACAAATAATAATTCAAATACAAACCAGAACAAGAATTCCTTTGTGTTCATTGAATTTTATGAACTGAAGTATATATCAATTATTTTTAAGGGCTTTATATTCATTTATAACATAAACATTAATAAAAATAACACTTACTATCAATTATTTTTTTTTATTTCCATCGTATCTCATTTCTTTAAATCTCTTAATTTCTTTTTTAGCCATTAGTCATCGTGGACAATTGCCCGTCCGAGGCGCTAATAGTGATTTTTTTTTTATAGCGACATTTTCTCACAAAATTACACCATTAAGAGATGAAACCACGTTTCCTGTGGTTTTAGTGGAATAATTGCCTTGGAAGGGTAACGTTCTGTAAATATCTTTTCATTTGCCGGCTAAAAAATATCGTGTAACGACGGACGTTTCTCCCGGTTAACGACGGTCATCAGGTGCCGGCTCTAAGTGCCGGCGAAATGTCGAAAACCTCTGTTGGGAAAATATTGCTGTTTACATTACAACACTAAGGACGCAAATTATCTAATGATTTTAAAATAAAGTGAAGGGATTGTTTCAAAACTCGATTTGAGACTTGGAGCCATCTCTGTAATGATAATGAGTAAAATAGGTGTTGAAATTGTTTTCTTGTATCTGCATTTGTTATATCATTAACTTAATATTATCATTTTTTCTTTCACATTTATTTATACATGAAATATATAGTCAGTGAAACCATTGCGATTTTGAACATTTTTTAATTCGACTTTTTGTTGGATATACACTTATAACCTCCGAGTCCTGTAAAAAAGTGTGTGTGTGTGTGGTTAGTATAGCTGTAAAACGTCGCAAAGAAGTGACATGTAATTAGAAACTTTTTAACAAACTTATGCTCCAATTCAAATTAGAGTAGAAATTAATTTATTTTATTTAATAAATTTAACACAATTTACATTTATACATTGTTTTTAGATGCTAGAATTTAATACTGTCATAGTGTTTTATATAGAAGTTTTAATACGTTGTCTTTTATGCTATAATTTTTTTTTTAATATAAGTATATATATTTATCTGTCGATGAATTTGAAAGGAACAACAAAAAAGAAATAAAAAGTGAAAATAAATAAAAAAAGAAGAAAAACAAAGAGTTAATTTATTCGGAATTATGTTTCAAAATTTTGTATCTTCAATATATTCCTATGAGAAAAACTTGGTATACTTGTTGTTGCTTTACTACATTTGGTTTGACAGCACCATTCGGTTAACAGAATGTAACTCTCTAGATCTTAGGAAATATTAAATGTTCCAATTCCTTCTCTAAGTAAATTGTTCATAATTTAGCCTGATCCCATTTTAATAATATTAAACTAATACCCTAATTTGAGGGATAGAAATGGGGGTTCACGACCCTTGTAATATCCAATCGTTATCACCCAACAACACACCCTATAACCGCTTTCCTCACGAACTTCACACTCCGAGCTCATTTGTATGAATTTAAAAAGTCCATTTAGCCATCGATAATAGTTTTTAGATGGTAATTCTGATTACGAGATAAATTGTTTTCAAAATTTTTACGAGTTAATCCCTGCAATCTATGTGGGTCAGTAATTATACGTAATTGACTTAAGTGTTGAAAATTCCTAATAATCGTCCGCGGGCAAATTTGTATTGAAGGCCCTTCTTCTCATGGTTAATTTGAGAGGGGAAGATTGGCCGTGTGGTGCTGATAATGAGGGGTCTGTCCGTATGGTAATGTCTCGATGACTCCCCAACATGGAAACGGAACAGAATTTGTAGTGATATACGGGGTCCGGGCTAAACGGCTAGGAGAAAGCATGGAGAAATCATTCTCCAAAAAAAAAAAAAAAAAAAAAAAAAAAAAATTAGCTGCCAAGAACCAGGGATCAGCGTGTAGTTTAGCGAAAGGTCAGGAGCCTACTTCATTTATGTAAAGTAAGCGGTTTGTTTGTGCGTATATGTGTGAAAAAATTCGGATGCTCTAATTAAAGAAAATTTGTCAATAAACAGAGAGAAAATTTGGCGAATGGTAAGGTACAAGGGATAGACCCCTCCCTAAAAGATTTTGGGGCAAATAAAAATATTTAAAATAAAAGATTAATTTATTAATATTTCCGTAGCTTATGAAATACATTAGGAATCGACTTATAGAAATTTTTTATATAATAATATTAACCATGACATAAATAATAATAAATGTTTTAGAAAAACTGAATTATCCTAATTTGAGAAAAAAAAATTAATGAATGTTGACTTAATTATTTAATTTGATTTATTGTGTCTTAATTTTAGTCTTGATAATGGAGATAAGACTCCGAAACGTAGGCATTAGATATTTTATATTTTGTAAAGTGTTTTAATTAAATAAGTACATTGAAAGTTAAAAAGGTGCTTTTTATTATTAAAAAAGTAAAGAATAGATTCCATTAGAAATTGTTTGTACATTTAACTGTTAAGCACCTAAATCAAAAATAAATAACATTTATTTGATCTATTTATATGTGTAACATGTATTTATGTTTCATTCATGATATCATCATCATTAGAAAAGTCAGGATTAAATTAAAATATTAAAAAAAGCTTCAAGTAACGATACAGTAGCGATAAAACTGGATGATTGTGAAGCATCAACTATTTTTACAAGGACTTTCTAGACTTTGAATATTACTTATTTTTGTCCGTAAGCCTGTTAAATTATGATAGATTTTTATTTATAAGATATAGTTTTGAAACATGCAACTGTTAATATATGAATATAAACTACACTTTATGCAACGAAAAATTATGCACTTATTGGGAGGGATACTTGCAATCATAATCAGATACATTAAATATAAAACATTAATTTAATCATGATTTTTATTTAGACTTTAAGGTCTCCACCAAATCCAGAATGGGCCACACAATACGAAAGCAACGAAAATTATACAAATTTAATTAATTATTCATGGTTGACCGTAAGATTCGTTAAAAAAGAAATAGTCCGGATGGAAGGCAGGACTGAAATTGAAAATAATTAATGTAATACAAATTAAATATTATTTATATATAATAATATATTTAATATTTTAGATGTAATTAGTTGACCGTTGAGAATTACTGGAAGGAATTAGTCCGGGTTGGAAAACAATAAAATAGTTGAAACTATTTAGTTGTTTCATTTAATGACCGCCACCCGGACTAATTCCTTCCAATATATTTAATAATTCGAGCAGGGCCACAACTACTTTATCTTTAATTATATCTAAGGTAAATAATACCTCTGAATATGGATAATCATTAAAACGTTAAACCAATACTTTGAGTATTAAAAAGACCGGAAAGAATAGTTTTCCAAACACGAATATTTTATTAATGATATATTAAAAATATTATTATATTAATTTTTTTGGCAACACACGTAACGGAATATAGTCTACTATATACGATTAAAAATCAATACTTAATGCAAACAAATATAGCTCACATTATAATACAATACAGTTTTTTGACCCAAAAGTATGTTAAATATAATAATTAACATTCCATATAAAGATTAACATCAATACTGGAAGGTCCGGGAACTGAAGAGATGGTGAGATGTGATTATGAGGAGATTGCCTTTGAAACAAGCGAAGCAAATACGGTGTGGAAATCTTCAGAGCAAAAACTAGCTGTGTTACCGGCATCTTTCCCAACCACCCTGAAAATCTTCACATTTTCCTAAAGGTGTCACATCCCAATGAAACCAAATATTTTTATTTTCCTATAAATAAATTTATTATCAAGTCTATATATATATATATATATATATATATATATATATATATATATAATATATATAATATATAATTATTATTGTTTCATTTCAATACAGTAAACCATATTAGAATTTTAACTTTTTTATTTGAAAGTTTTATCTAGCTTTAATAAATTTCCAAAATACACTCCTTCCTCTCAAGTACCACGTCATATGCAAAAAAACCTGGACAGTACCAAAATCGCCTGAAAAAAAAAATTATTGGCTTTGGAAATGGACTTCTGGAGAAGAGCCTGTGGCATGTCTAGGCTACGAAGTGTTCCAAATGTGTAAGTAAGGAAAATCGCTGAGCTGAACATCCTTAATGAAATTTCAACATAGAGACTCATTTGGTACGGCCACATCATGAGGATGCACGAAACGCAGTGGCCACTTAGACTGCTCAAGTACTGCCCGGAGAAGAGACGAAGGCGAGGAAGACTCTGACAAATGTGGATGGAGGATGTGAGGGAGTACATGGCAGCCAGAGGAGAACTTTAGGGATAGGGAGCACTGGTCTGTGGAAGTTCTATGTTTTGGTATGTGACACAAGTTGCAGAACACGAAATAAAATTAAAAATCGTCTTCTCATTTATGTTATTAGCATTTAAACTTTTAAACAACCATATTTTTTAAATTTATGTTACAGGATTATTAATTACCCTTATTTATTTATTTTTTGTACAATATTAATAAATATTTACATTTTAGCTGAACTTGAGGAGTTCATGACCGAAAGAGCAGATTTCTTCTGGAGCTGACCGGGACTTGGGGTTGTGTAAAGCGATCACCCAATTCCTCGCAGCGAAACCAATCAATTTAGGGATTTCGCCAACAGTAAACAGCCCAGTTAGCTCAGTTATCGGGACCCAGCGCTGATATCCCAGATCGGGGATGGGGATAGAGCAAGGGTGCACCCGGCCGAAATGTGTGACCCCAGGCAGCGAGCTATCTGTGCCTAACCATCGCCCCACAACTATCACGAAGGTAACTCACGACATCACGTCCGACTTTCTCTTGAACGGTCCATCCGCTTCAGGCGTCTTCCGTCCCGTGGTAGCCGAGGGCATCTGTCGTCTTTTTGCGGAGCGGCGATCTTGAGGGATAAAATGAGGTGCCTCTCGTCGCCAAAAGGAGGATAACTGTTTAGAGAAACATTTAAAATACGGTACATTCCATCTAGAACGAAAAAATAAATGAAAATAATTTGTGGGTCGTATATTCTTCTGCCAAATACCTTCTTTTTTTTTTTTTTTATAATATTAGCCAACGTTACAGCCCAAACATGAAATAAGTAAATTCCTAAGATAATTTCTCTAGAACCAGGAATGGCCTAATTCATGAAATCAACTTGTTCCAACACTGATGCTCATCAAATGTATTTTCCAGTTCTGGTTTTCCACATCACAATAACCATGCAATGGGTGCAATTATTTCTACGCGTTCGATCTCATTATCTTATTATTATCGATGCAATGCAATTATTATTAAAAAATATAAGTTAAAAAATTTCCATTCATATATTTAGAACAGAGATTAATAAAAAATATATTAAATCACACGTTAATTCAAATTCAAATAACGTTGTATATTATGAAGAATTATTTTCACCTTTCTTTTTTTTTTTCGAATTACAAAGTTTGGGGTGGGGTAAGTTGAATCTTTTTTGATTCTAGAAAATTTAATTTCTATTTTTACACATATTCAAAGTGAATGAAAATGGATAAAAAAACACAGATGTTCGACTTTATTAGAGTACTCAAAATATTATCTGTCTTACATATATAGTGACTCTATTATACAGTCGCTATGGTCTAGTTTTTGTTAGGTGTATTTGTTTAAAGTCACAAATATTTTAACTAATTTTAGGCATTATGAGAAAAAAGAGTATATGAGAAACCAACGTAAGTTTCACTTTGATGAATATGCTATTCATTTTTTTTTTTTTTAATGTGAAATTTCTTTTTCTTTTCAAATGATCCATGCATTAGTAAAGTTTGGAGAATTTATATAGGTATTGTATAGCCGCAATTGGGGTCGTGGAAGGAACGTTCTAATAATTTTGAATGTATTAAATGATAAAAATGATATAGCGACTGTTGAAAGATGGAGATTTAGAAAACAATGCGCAAGCGAGGAGTGGTGTTTCAAAAGGTGTTTCAGTTATCTCATTACCCGACCTGAAGCAAGCCCTAGGCAATAATGGAATAGTTCAGATATAATCGCCCCGAAGGTCGGAAAACTCGACAGAAATGAACGGATATTTTATGCTTAATAAATGCCCTAGTTTGGACCGTGGAAAATCCCAATTTCCCCGCCCTACCTCAATTCGAATTCATAAGAAAGCGAATCGAAATTTTTCCTTTTTTTTTTTTTTTTTTCATTTATTTTAGCAAAGCCTGAGCCGTGGCATATGGAATATAAGACAGGATACGCGTGGGCGATCCGATGCGTACAATATATCTTGTTATGTCACTGATATATACCCTGCCTTAGTTGAACTATGGCCATAGTATACGTAATAAGTCTCATTGCAACGCACTTCCAAAGGGATTATTTACAAAATTTACTGCGGTAGGTAACAACTTTGCTCTTGTGAAGAATTGAAATATATAAAAATACTAGAAATATTTCCTTCTGATGACGCAAAAATAACAACTGTCGATTGTAATTGCATATCGATTCCTACAAGCCATTAGTCGACTGATGTTTTTTGAGTTTAACTTGATTAAAGTTTTTTTTAAGTCCTTAACTCTCCAAAACAACCTTAAAATTTTATTTTAGGAGCCTTAGCAGAGTTGCAAAAAAAAAAAAAAAAAATATATTATAATTGGAAATTTTTATAATTATTTAAATTTAAGCAACTGCTAAAGAGAGAAATGCCTTTTTTTTTGGCAATGATGCTCATATAAATCGGGTTGGTTAAGTAACACAGCACTTATCAATCCCTTGCATATACATTTTCAATTTTGTTATTATTTCCTAGTCTATTCTAATACTAAATTTCCAATATTTTCATTTTTCTTTTATACATATATTTACATTTTTAAAATTTTTTTTTTACTTATTAATTTATCTCTATAACTAACTTTAAAACTTAAACTTTAAACCTTTGGTGCGCACATTACATAACCAAAATACAAATAAATTCATCATATAATTTAATTAATTAAATGGCTATTTGCAAAATATTTTCTAGGGTATGTGGTGTAGTATTTAAGAAAGAATATTGAAAGATTAATTAGTGGTAGACTGTTGTGAAGGTTTCTTCCCTAAAAACAAATAAATAAAACAATAATACTTAACTTTCCAAATAAGAATTGAAGAGCTAACGCACTTCTAAAATATGTTTTTATAAAACTATGTACATATACTTCTTTATATTCTTGTTTTTATTTCCAGATCGGTTTAGTGTGTTTTAACATGAAAGACCTAACAACACTTAAAGCATCTTATTAAGATTTTCTGTATTAAAAACTTATGGAACTTTACGGCGATTTAATCGTAATATCCAGCTTATAAATACATTTATAATTCTATTAATTTGGCCATAATAAAACCAAGCTTTATTGTCATTTATACTAAATGGATAGGAAGAAAATGATCCTATCACGTCCTATGCTTAGCAAACTGACATTTAATAAATACATTTTTAATGGGACTATATCATTATAAGTATATATATAGCATAGTCTGCCTATTATATTTTATAGTAAAATTAAGTTTTTATGGTTATTTAGCACTTAAAACGTTGAATGTTATTACATGATTTTAGGCCCTCATAGTTGACAACTTAAGTTTTAAACAAATCATAAGAGTTTACTATTTTATTTCATATTATTGTATTTTTTTTAGGAAAATAATTCCATTTCATATATATTCATATTTAAATTTTTAATGGATTAGGAGTAAATTGAAGCTAAATAATTTATTCCGTACAGTAATCCATAGAATTTGAAAATAAAAACATACATTATGAAATATATTTGAATAATAAAATATTAAATGCCATATCTTAGAATAATATTGGAATGTGTTTTTTTATATTTATTTTTTAAGGGTCCGAACGCCGATAAGTACCAAATTTACTACAGAAGGACTTGAAATTATAATTATAACATTTTATAAGCTACTAGAGGAAGGACCTCCAAAATTCACTGAATTGTTGCAATATGTTCTTTCAATCCAAAATATGTTTTAATTAACAACCTATTAACTTGTATTAATTAATAAATTAATAACGGGTTAACTTTAATTAGAAATTAATGATTGATTAATAATCTATCAACTTTTACTTCTTCTTTTTTTTTTTTTTTTTAACGTATCCAAATTAAATTAAATAAAAGCAACTGATTGAGATCATGCAAAAGATTTTTGGATGACTCAACGAAACCAGTCAGTAAAGAAGTTACGGAGGAGAATACTAGATACCGCCACAGTTCAGGTAGCTGACGGATGCTTCACTACCTAGTTTTTTTTATTGAGTTATAGCTTATTTATTTTAATTACAACTTACTCTAACCTATGTATATATGCAGATATATATATATTTTTTTAATGATAACGATTACATAAATCTCTAAAATAGTACGCGATTGATAAAAATAATTTATTTCTTAGGACATTAATACGCTATAAGATAAAAATATGTAAACATAAAATTCATGAAAAAAAAATTATTGAACTTCGCATCTTAAGACGAGAAAAGTATAAGTATATGTAGGTTATATGCGCTTTCACTGTTAAATTAAAATAATTAACAAAGATTATTATTATAATTCAGTTTAACGAAAAATTAATATGAATATTACTAAATCTAAAGACGTTAACTATTATAACATATGTTAAATATGTAGATATTATGCTTTAGTATAATAAAATATTTAAATAAAATGTAAAGAATATAGACTACAAGTTAAATATTTTGAGAAAATTACTACAAAAGGTTGAAACGAAATGGATTTTTATTATTTAAGGAATGGATATAGCTTTGTTCATTGGAATTTTTTTCAAAATACTTAAAAAATAAGTACTAATATTTGTAATAAAATAAATAGCTCTAGAAAAAAATTCTAATAAATCACTTTTGCACCATTATGAAGTTTTTTTTTTAATTTATAGATTATACAAAAAATAATTGTTTCACAAACAAGGTACTTTATAGTTCATTGTAATTTCATGCATAATTTATAAAAGTCGGTGCCCGAAATGGTAGATGCAGTACACCAAATAAACAAATAAAAAATAGTTTTTATATCATGATCATTTTCAAATTAACGATATAATATTTTTATAAAACAAAAATATGTTAAATACATATATTTATTTATCATTTAAAACTTAACAACCGTCTGTCTGTTTTATTTTACATTATATTACTTTATTATTTCAATTTCGATCTTTATTTATAAACTTTTATTCTTATTAGATGGTCCTATGGTTTGATTTAAAAACAAAAGTCGTGTTTAGTTTAAATTGGTATACAATTTCAAGATATTTAATTACTTGCATTATAGGACTGTATTAATTCAATTTTTTAGATGTCTTAGATCGAATTATTATTATTTTATTATCGTAGATTTTTTTAAAAAATATTATGAGAAATCTTTTGAAATATGCTAAATATTAAGAATAATAATTATTATAATGCACATAAGAGATTCGTAAGGGACCCATTAGTACACCCTCCCACCAGGTGTAGGACCATTTAGCCGTTGGGGAATTTTTATAGGCATTTTGGTGGAACATCAATCACTTGAAAGATAAACTAAGGGATGAGAGATAGAGAGAAGAAACGCCATGAGTAATGACAACTCTTCCACGGCTGACATAATTCTTATACAAATGAATGATGGTTTCAATTGATATTAGTTAAACGACTCGGCTCTGTTGGTTATCGCCTCCGGGGGAACGGTTACTCTTGTAACTAGTTCCTAATAACCGAACTGTCATGTCTACTAAGCGATAAACTGAAGAGAAAAAATAAATTTTATCATTTTTCGGTTTAAGTAAAAATAAGTAAATGCAAATGTAACACCACACATAAACAGTCCATTTATTAACTACTGTTAAGACAAACTTACATTCAGTTATTCAACAACTTTTAGGAATTACTCATTACGTGTAATTTATGTTACTTTAATTTATTTTACTTATAATTATCTATAAATTAATTAAAAATTATATTAATAAAATGAAAATTAGATTTGTTAATGTCCACTCATATCTTGTACACAGAACACATGATCTAATCAAAAGAATATAATTACAGCGATAAATTTTAAAAATAGTCAAAAATACGTTTAATAATATTTCTATATCAGAAGTAAAAATGAATTAATAAGAACACAAGTAAACTACAAATGAGATAAAAAAAAAATTAAAAAAAGTAAACTAAAATAAATCATCATATTTTGTGAAAATAAAGAAATCTGTAAGTTATTACTACTGCTAATTTTATTTATTTTTATTTTAAGTTTTCTTATTCTGCTGTTAAAAGATATAATTTCAATGAAAATAACTAGGTAGAACCATTATTTTAACAAGCCATAATTATTCCTTAGACAATATGTAAAAAATGCTTTATGGATTGCCTTTGTATGATAAAAACATGTATTTTGTAGAACTTTGGAAAATTTATGAAGTATATTTTATTTTATTTATGAAATGTATTAATTTCATTATTAAATTTAATTTATATTGATAATTTATAGAAATTCCTCTAGGCTGTTGTAGTTATTTTTAAGATATTTTGTGTTTGTATACAAATTGATTTGTTTTGTGAATCTTAATCAGTATATAGCTTTCAAATGTATTTTTTTTATAGTATATTATATATTAATATATTTTCGATAACGATTGATTGGGCTAGGAATGTGAATAAATAATAATAATTAAGGTAAAGCAATCAAATCGAAATTAATATTTCCTTTACATTTTTTTTTTGTTCTTTGTTTTAGTAGGTTTTTGTTCGCCCCAAGAATAAAGAGTATTTTTCATTTTAAAATCGCTAACAACATCCTACTTGAAAATGGTCTAAGTTCTTTAAACTTTTATCAAAACCTAAACTTCCAGAGTAACGAACTTAGCATAAAATTAACATTAATACTTATTTTTCTTTTAAAAGTTATAATTAACAAATTAAGGAAGTGTGGTTGCCCAGATAGGTCGGAGAAATACCGCAAATATTATCGGTTAGAGGCAAAGCTTGACGCTCCGAATGTTTCCTTAACAGAGCGGAATCGAATGGATGGTTGCTCCCGAGGAAGCCTTAACTAAATTGCCACTTGAGTCCATCAGTTCCGATGATGGTCGTATCCTGGTACATCGCGGTATCGTTCAACCGTTAATGGAAATAATGGATGACAAGTTACCGTTGAGCTGAATTCGTTTTTAATTCATGAAAAATGGCGTTTTATTTATTTAGTTCAATATTCAACATTCATCTATGAGGGCTATGGACGTCCTGTGGATTTAATTATTGTACATCTTGACGAAAATGTTTTATGATAGGTCGAATATCACATTTATAACACGTTGAGAATATTTCCCTAAAGAATAAAATAAAAACCTGTACCTCTGATACCCCCGAAGGGTTTTTGGTTTATTACAAATAGAGATCGATCAGATCTTAATCAGAGCCGATTAAGTCGAGATCGCGGTCAGCCGCAAGATTTTTCCTCAATTTTGGACTACCCACTTTACATATACAGAATAGATCGTCTCCGGCAGAAATAACAGATTAAAAGAAACACATAAGGGAAAACAATGGATCAAGGATGTGTCTACCTATATTTCATTTAATTTAGAACAAGTAAACTATCGCCAATTTTTTTCGAGGGATGAGAATGTAAAGAAAGTCTCAACACTTGAAAAATATAAACAAAACGTGACATTTTCATTCAAACTCATAATGCTCTTAAATGATAGGTTCAAGAGACAATTCCATAACAACAAATATTTTTCATTGAATTTTCGACAAGGAAATTGTCGTCGAATATTCGATCCGGACAACTACAACAGAGTCAGAGAGCTACAGAATCAATTAGAGCCAAACGTATTACAGTTTCAAGAATAAAAATAATTATTCTGCCACAAGTTCGGGATTCAAACCTCAGGATAATAGTAGTGTTCTTTCCACTAGACCATGCTAAAATATCATTTAATTAATTTCTAAAACTTCCATTAGGAATATTACAACTTTTCAATATCACATTATCACATTATTCCTACAGCTTTCTCATACTGCCTTTTGCTAAACATATAGTCTCGATACGTCGAGGAAAATTTTAATTATTATTTCAACTTTAAAGAATTTTTCGAAGGAGAGGATTTAATATTTACTTTATGAATTCATATTATTGGCAGGAAACCCAGGCAGGAGATAATTGGAGAAGTGTTTACTTCGTGCTATCCGTTTCAACTTTGTTTTACTTTTAATGTTAAATTTAGGCAAAATTAACTTAATAGTTTCAGGGTTTTTTTTGTATTGTTTTTTTTGAAAACATCTTCAGATCGCTTTCACCCTGAAATTAATCTTAGAGGCATACTCCGCCCATAGCGAAGTTCGGAGGAAGCACGAAAACGCCGTTCATTAAGGACTAATTCCTGTCCATCTGGGCAGTAAGTCACCCCGGACTCCAATAAACCTGGGATTATCTGGAAATTCCGACGATAGCTCACTCATATCGACTCCCGTTCCTGAGTCCGGGTTGGAACGACCATTTAACCCCCTCCCCCTCTCTAGTTAGGCAGGCTATTGTGTTTTCTCTCCATTTTTTCTTATTCCCCGGCGTAGGTGTGGGGGGGGCCCAGGTGTGGCAGGGTCATTAATTTCCCGGAGGGTGGCACCCCTGTTTACCACTGTCTCACTCGGAGATAACATCGCTCAGACTCGGAGGGAATGTATATGAATGAACCTTTGTCTACCTGTTCAGTTGGAATCAGTCAACGAGCTGAGTTAAATTACGAAAATATTTTACCTGGCTCCCGATCCGACTCATTGCCATATCAGTTCCAATCAGTTTAGGTATTTATTATACTTTTAATCAGAATACTTAAAAACTCTAGTGTAATGTTATAAGCAACCGTTTAATTATCAGCATTAACTCATCGGTGATAAACATATACTCATATGAACAAGCCTAAGGTTAATACTATTTAGTTTTATAATATACAGTTTTGATACAGCCTGTTATGCTATCCACTACACCACTGGTGACCCTGACTTGATAAGTTTAATTAATGACTTAAATAATTAAACTGAAGGTATGTATTGAAAAAAAAAAAAAAAAAAAAGAAGAAGAAGTAAGTTTCTTTGGTAGCGATTGGTAAAACTGTTAACCGCAAGAGAAGGCTCTAAAAAATATTTTTAAAACCAAAGAAGACACCAAGTCCATCGTCGCCGAATAAAGAACAGGATGGGAGTAATTTCCCTTGATTTGTACCCCATCCCCCCACCCTCGAAGGTAATTTTCTGGACGCCTTGACGCCCTAATTATCTTTATTAATTGAAGACTATTATGCGATTAAAGCGTTTTGTTGAGAGCGTTCCGCTCGGGGTAGCTGCCAAAGGAGCGTGGTAGCCTTTCCCAGGCGGCGGGACAATGGAAGGATCACGCCATCCAGGGAAGCCATCCTCCGCGATTTGCGCAAGAGTCTCATCCCTTTGCGTCTAATTGGAGTAAGAGAGGCTTCGGAGGAGCAGCCGTTTATAGGCAGAGCCTGTGGGGTAACATCCGTTCTGGCTCGTCTAATGCAAGGTGCGTGATCCTTGCCCGATCCTCCGGGAATCTTATCAAGGGAATTATCTGATCCACCCGCGATCGACAAGGGAGCCTATCTGCTCTCCTAGATCTGTATACATTAGACTCCAACTACAAGAAAACCATCCAATTAACAGTACAACAGCGGATGCTCAAACAGTAAATGAAGAAAAGATTCTTATTCCAAAAGGAGCTAATTCTTATCTTATCAGAGAGACATTTTAGATTCCTGCAAATTAAATAATTAATCATTTATAAATTTAGCGTTCCACCGAGGTCTCCGACTTTTTTTAAGTAACAAACTGCCTCACATACTAAGTTTCAAGGGGAAAGACGACTAGTCTAGTAGATACATCTTCACTTTGAAAGGAAACAGCTGTGCCTCAAATACTGAAACATACCAAAATGAAAATCGTCAAATAAATACATTTAGCGTACACGTATTTCATAGAAAGGGATTTTTTTTTTTTTTTTTTTGACATGAGTCAGAAATGTGTACATCTGTCACTAGTATTGCCATCTTCATTAAAAAAAAAAAAAAATAATGTAGCAAAGTTAAAAATATACAAAACAGCTCAGAAGGATCATGTAGAATAGACCACATTAATATATTAGTTACTTACTAACTCTATAATTTCTTTTTTATGTTTAATTACTTATTTTGACTTTTTTGAATGGCTGACGTGGTTATATCGTCTGGTTTATACGAATTCACTAGTATATTATCTTGGTGTATTTATTAATCATTTGGACTACCGTATATTATCATTATAATATTTATCTAAAGAGAGGTGCTCTGAAGTCAGGAAATTAATTAAAATAGTGTTAAACTATTTATCCTTTGACCCACATTGTAGGTCTTCATCAGGTCATCTCATGTCACAGTAGTAAGGAATTGCAAAGGTTTTTTATAGAGAAAAGAACAATACAGAAACGGAGTAAGGTATTGAGGGTATTTAAACATTTTTAAACATGTTCTAACAGAAAGGAGGAGTGAAACATCATCTCTTTTGTGTCTCATCGGTCCAAGCCTAGTACAGGTAATGAGAGAACCCATGAAAAAGGTCCCGCTGCAGATTTTCCGTTCGATTTTAGACCGTTGGAACAATCCTCTTCGAGAAGAAAGAAGTATAGTGCGAATTTCCTTAGAAAGGATAATGGTTAGAGGCGGCCCTTTGAAGAACCTAATCAGGATACGCCCTCTAGAGGCTAATCCGCCCTAACTAGCTCCTCTACCTGCCCTCTTCTAGGGTCTTAGCTTTGTCTTCTGGCTTCCTCGGTTCAGCCACGTCATGGATTCCTAATACAGCTGAGGTGGCAAAGGACATACGTGGAACTATTATTATTACAGACTAAAGTACCATACAGCTTATTACTACCAAGCAAACACTAATGTTGCCACTGATAAAGTTCCTCTTAGGTATATTTGCGGCTAATCCACCTCATTACACAGACCTTATTTACAATGCCTCAGAAATAGCTATAAGGATAGCATTACATCAATGTCAGGTGAGCAGGCATTTCTACAATAGAGCGCACGGCTATTAAAATCCACAAGGACTTGCATTGCTAATGTCACTAAGTGAATAATACTCGGGAATATTAAACAGCACATTCCAGCAATTAATTATTTATAAAATCAAATTCTTTAGTTACTTGATTAAATATTCCGTAAATTTGATAAAATATTCAGTAAATTTTAATAAAATAAATAATAGTTCGGTTCTGTACACTTTTTACTTTCACTTACCTATATATGAAATATATAGTAACGGAAAGTATTGCGATCGTGAAAATTTTCGAATTCCAGTTTTTAACTGTATTTCCACGTTTTAGGGTCCCTGAGTCCAAATAATCAAGTCCCACAAAAAGGTCTGTGTGTCCGTGTGTCATGTTTGAGACAACTATACGCCCAAAATGTTACGGCAACTTTTTCATCCAAATAGGCTGACCAGAAGGGCCACTTTATTCTATGCATTTTGCACCTTTTTTACGATTTTCTCAAAAACATCTCAAACGATTTTGATTAATCTCGCTATATGGATGTAAAATTTAATGGACTTTAATATGATGTAGGTTTCATTCTGATTGAAAGAGTCTGACAGGGCTTAAATGCCGATATTTTAAATTAATTTCGTACATTCCAAAAGATTAACCATATTATCTTAATGAAATTGATGAAAGACCACTAAATATAAAAGTTGGACGAATTTGATGATCAACGAAAGAATAAAAGCGTAAAACTATTTTTTGTATGTAATTTTTATTTTTTTGATAATAAGCACAGTAATACGTATATAATATACCGTTGGGCAGAGAAAGATTTTAGGAAAAATATTAACTGATACAAAATTTATAAAAGGTAAAGTGACGAATAGGAAATTAACTTATTACTGATTAACAATTTAATATAGTTACATTATTTAATCTTAATCATATGTTTCCAACGAAAATGAAATCACGTTTTATTAAAATCGATTTGTAATATTTTTTTTAATTGAAGTATAGTTAATAATTTTTAAATTAATTTTATCATGCGTGGTAAGTGAAAGTCATGTGTTGCCAGCAACATATTTTTTTATTTATTCTATTAGGTGGCCTATATTAATTTTCTAAAAACTTTTGAATCATAACTATTTATCAATACAGCTTTTGATTCTAGTTAATTCATTGTAATTACTCGACTATATTTCTGTCAGAGTTAGACCATATAACCTCGTGGTTTCTCAAGGTTAATACTATCACTTTATAGTTGTAAAAATGAACATAAAATATTTATTTGTTATTGAGTAAATCAACAGAAACGCAACGCCTTCATTCTGACTGACTCAACCCGCACAGCTTATGAAAGTGAACTTCCTAGATTTACCATAGAGGTGGATGTCAAAAAGTTTTCCACTTTTTAATGCAAGGAATTTATACAATAACTAATTTAGCTGTCATGGATAGTTTTGAATTATAATAATTGTGCATCACACTCTATTACAGTGTGAGGGAGTCTGTTAAAAGTAATAAAAAAATAAACATTTCCTCCTCACACCCGAAAAAAAAGCTATTGTACAAAAGTTACTTCCTTATTAGGAAAAGTTATTAAAAGTGAATTTCATTACAATCTTTTTTTTTTTTTAATTTTTTTGGCAGGATGTTTTAGACTGATGAGTAAAATCACCAACACAAAAAAAATAAATAAAAAATAAGTCAGTTGTCTGAGTGGCGAAAAATAGTGACAATGAATTCGGCATTACTAAAATTGCTATTGCCTTTATTCTTATATATTATTAAGATGTGACGTTCTTGAAATAAAAGATGTTAAACCAGTACAATATGAAAAACAAAGAACACAATTTTTTTCATAGCGACGGTCTAAACCACAAAATAATCAATCATTACTTAATTCTTATCTACTTCATTAATATTTCTTCAATAAATTAAATGTTATATTTATTTATTATTAAATATTATTATCAGTGAAGTCACAATGGATTATAATTGTTATTGGTATTAAGATAGACAAGACGTTGGATGGATTATTGGCAAATATCTCCATGTGTCCCAAAATTACTAAACGTATCTTGATATTAGCGGAAATCAAAATTGATGGAATCATTTCGTAATTAAGATATTTAAAAATTAATTAACATGTCATTATTTAAAAAAAAAAAAATAGCTTAACTGACTTAAAGCTGCTAGGACATAATCGTGAATATTTAATTTTCTCGTCAAATTACGATGGTCTGGAGGTCAATTAATTGTGCCTATTAACAAAACCATTTAGGAAATTATCCGTGACAACAACAGGCCTTGGCGACGTAATTAAATCCCGTAATTATTTTCGTAACATAATTAACGTCAGTAAAATAATCTTCTCTTCTGTCGGTAATCAGCAGTTGTTAGTGGAAAATTAATTATCTTTTAATGTCGTTATTTACATGCTCAGACAATGAACGTCATTGTTCTTTGGTGTTCCATTAAAAAAAAACAATTGATATTACGAAGATTATTTGTTGTAAGGATGCGAAGAATGGACCAAAATGGCTAAACCTAACGAAAATAGAAAAGGATGAAAATTGTGGAATATGCAAAGTACATGTGTACATAAAGTACAAGTGCTGAAAATACAAGAAGGAAAGAGAAGAAATAACTACTGAAGAAAAAAATTTCTGGAAGGAATTATTCCGGGCGGCGATCAGTAAATGAAACAACTAAATATTTTCAACTATTTATTTCTTGCCAACGTTTCGACCCCCCTTGTAGGTCATCATCAGGGCGCATGGTGGCGAATGGAAACTCAGTTTTAAACTATTTAGTTGTTTCATTTACTGACCGCAAACCCCAACTAATTCCTTTCAGTAATTCTCAACGGTCAACTAATTACATCCACTAAGATGAAAAAAATATTTTCCTAAAAAAGTTAAACAAACAAAAACATCAGATGATAAGCAATTCTTTATAAAGGCTAAGTGTAGAATTTTAAATAAAAACAAAAACCCTGTACCTCTACAACCCACTAAGGGTCTCGGGCTCAGTACATATAGAGATTCGTACTGTTTCTAGGCCAACGGCCGTGCAATGAGTTGATTAGGCATTGATCACGCTCAGCCTTCAGATTTTTTTCCCCCGATTTGGGTACCCACTGGTTCTGCCCCAGGATTGTCTCCATACCCTAGGTTCGCCACGGAATTGACGGAATAAATAATATTGAGTCAAAGCCGGGAATCGAACCCAGGAACCGGAGAAGAGTTGATTAGCACTAGACCACGCCGCTCCTCAGAATTTCAGAGAAGCTCTAGAGAATTCATTGTATATCTATTTTTTTCCTCTATCTCATTCTCGTATTCCTATTATGTAATTTGATAACAAACCTAACTTTATATAAAATGTATTGACCAATTAGATTTGGTTTCGAATCCTAATGTCATTTTTACTGACTAAACAAATAAATTAGGAAGCTTTGACTGATTGTAAAATTCGATTAATTCTCTTGTTGACCAAAGTTGGATAATATTTGAAATTAAAATAATGAAAACTATATATCGTCTCCGATTTTATATTATAAATAAATTCACATACTTGCGTATAAGTAGAACAAAAGAATATTTACTTTTTGATTAAATCCCCATAATATAGTTATTCTAATTAAGTTTTCGCACAATGCATTATTTTTTATTTTTATTTTTATAGTTCTAGGTGACAAGAAATTTGCTAAACATTTCTCTTTTTTTGTTCTTTACTTCTTAATTAATATACATACTTCAATATATATTATTAATTTTAACATTTTCGTTTACTAGTATAATTATATTTATTCACAGGAATAAGATCTTTATTTTAAATTTCATATTTAATTTTTTTTTAAATACATATTTATTGAATTAATGTTGCTTTACGCCAGTGTTGCTAATTATACGTTGCTACTTAAGAAATTTAAATTGAGACATCCAGGTTTAATAAGAGTAAAGATGTTTAACGAGTTTTAGACCCTTCATAGGCTCAGGACCACCATTGTATGTCCCATCAGAAGCACGGCATAACCAAAGATGTTTTATTCCCATAAAAAAAAAATCATTGGTCCACATGCCGGAGTAAATTCCGTGGCAACCTTGGGCGTTGGAGAATATTACACTAACTAGTACAACACAGACGATCTCTTTATATATAAAAATATTAAAGTATCTTTTAATACAAGAATAAAATGATTTTAGTCACTTAAGTTCCTCAGATAAGTCAGACCAGTTTGTGATCGTTATGAATTCCTACTCACTAATACAGGATCGGATCTGAGCCGTGCTAAGGCAATTCTTCGGGTCAGTAATCCCAAATTAACCGGACTCAGAGTCGGAATAGATCGTTTAGAAAAATGGAAAGAACACCGAGGAGCCAGTAAAACATAACAAGAGGAAAATAATAAGAAAAAGAATAAGATAAAAAGAGGGCCGGGAGTGAAGAGAAGAAAACAAAATGAGTGTTTGCCCTGCCATAAAACGGTACTGGCCGGGGAGAGAGAGGCACACGGTAATAAAATATATTAATTAAGCAAACCTCACACCTCAGGGGGGGCAACAAAGGTCCTGCCAACCTTGGACGGTGAAATATCTCTAGACCTGTATTTTAGGGGCAATTTATGCGATGGTTGGTAAGCCTGCGGTAATTAGGCAGGGTCGTAAACCCGGAGATCAGTTAACGCCCTTACAATGGTCCCATTGTCACCGACCAATAAAAACCCGGGATTTATCATCAAGCCCCGTTTGTTAAAGGCATTAGTCGACACTAAATTTGGCCTTCCGTCGCAAAAATTATAATGCTTCTACCGATTTATGTCTCGGAGGCTTCTACCTATTTTTATTTCCATACGTGCACCTGCGGAGACTCTAAGCCTGGAGTTAAAAAAAAAAGAAAAAAAAAACAAACCTCTCGATTCAAAAAATAATTAAATAACAATAATACAAATGTATTTAGAAATTATATAATAAACTTTTAAAAAAATTGTAATTTTGTGAGGATCAGGATTATCAGAGGCGTATCTGGAGGCATAATATTGTTATTATCTTACGTTAACAAAAATTATTGACACTTGCAGCCTTTAAGTACAATGTATGCATATATATTTTTAGTGAAAGAACAGAAGGAATACCTCTTGCATTATTCATTGTGCCATATTAATATAGATAAATAAATATGAGTTATTTTTTAGAGACAGGAAAACTAAAAATACAAGGACTTAAAAACTTAGCTATACAAGCTTAATTGTAATTATTAAAGAGATGTATGTTAAATAAACATAAGCTTTGAAACCTTGAGGCTCCAATTTTCAAATTATTATAATCTAAGATATATATCAATTTATATGATCTCATAACTCTTGAGTGTAGTATATTAAATTTATAAAGTCAAATCAACCACATTATTGACAATAAAAAAAAAAATGCTTCAATTAAAATGGAAGGACAAATAGTCACAGTGAAAAATATAGGAAGTTCAATTCATATAATAAATATTTGTTCAATTTATGGATTTCCCTCGTCATTCGTTCTTTGAACGCAAAAAAATAAGTTGCATAAATGAATACAAGTAATCACTCTTCCTTGAGCTTCTACTCACAATTTTATCGTACAAATATTCAAAAACGGGGAATAGGAATTAATTCTTTTAAATGGTAATATACATTGGGAAATCTTTTTTTTTATTTTTTATACATATATATTGATTGAGATATATTACAATTTGTTTCAAAATGGACAGTAGTAATAGTGATATGAAACCACATCCATACAGTATTTACAACAAACAATGATAAAGTCGCATTATATAAAAATAGAAAATACAAAAAAAATCATATATAACAGAAGAAAAGCAAATACAAAAAAAAAAAAAAAAAAATCAATTAAAATAAATACAAAGAGAAAATCTTCTAAATTATTTACAAGAATTTTGCAGCATTCAAGGTATTATTGAACATTTCAAAGCGATAAATAAAACATAAAAATGCCATTTTGCCTCTGAATCACTGTATATTGCTAGTTCGTTTCCGTTATACACCGGAATAAACTAGAGTTTTATTCTTAACCAATCCTAGATCAGTTTATTCTGAGATCGTAGATTGGTTGGGGTTTAGTCTAGGATTATTATTCATGACGTAACTAACTTTTTTAAACTGTTTGGTCAAGTACATGGAAACTCTGAGGGGCTCATTTTAAGAGCAAGGAAGGTGTTTCATAAAAAAATATTCATTTTAGTTTCGCTAAGATGCCTTTAGGCTCTTCTAATCAATATGAAATTGTATATAAATTTAATCTGTTTATTTTTTTGACTACGTGGTATACGGAAGCCTCTAGATTGTATATGAAATTTTATGAACTCTGTTTGTTAGATTAATAGAATATCCGGGTTATCTTGCCTGAATCAAAATGTTTCTTCTGAAACAAGCGACTTCTTAAAAGTCAGCAGCATTTCAGATATATATAAATAATATAATATATCACCTCTGTGTCTAACGAGACGAATGATAATTTGTAACTATAACTTCCCACGTCGCAGACGAAAATTTAAATTTTAAAGGAGCTCCATTATCATACGTACGTATGCCTTTATCAGAGACAACTGAATAAAAAATGGGACCGAAACAAGAAAAGGGTACCACGTCCACAAGGACAGAACAAAAAAAAATCTGTGATGGAAACTGAAGACAGGCGAGGAGTTGCCTCATTCTTACAAACGGATTCAATTTCACGGGATCGACTCGCAATGCTAGGGCCCGTTAACAGTTTCAAAATGCTCAGACAATTGTAGCGGCGAAAATATTTCAAAGCTAATCTCCCGCCCGGAGCTCCTAACCAGATAATTGTGAACTCTTCTCTTCTATTGAGGATTATCAGGAGTACCTACCGGGCAAGCAGCTACTGTCCAGGTACCAACAAACAGGTAATACGCGAGAAACGTAACATACTTTGGCGTAATCATGCAACTATGATTGATCACGATAAAAGCGTTGAATCCACACACTTAGAGAGTATGACCTTCGTGAAGGATGGGAATTCGGAAACAGAAAAATAAAGTTATTGGGCTTCAAAAGAATTAATAAATTATAATTCAAGTGCTGCCTGTATAGCAGCTATCTTTTCTATAATAAAGATTCAATTGCTCGAATTTACGGTTCTAGAAAATTCTACACATGATTGACTGCAAAAAACATTCAGTATGAGAAGTTACTCAAGCAAATATAACATATATTTGATAACATACAGATTATAACATCACCTATCCCTTATCATTTAACTCTCCAAAATACAAAATTTCTATTGTAATTAACCAGCAATAAAACTTGCTTATAATACTCTTCGGTATTACTTACAAAATACTGCTTTCCTCCATTTAAAAAAAAAAAAAAAAATGGAAATATTAAAATTGGTAGATCTTATTAATGATTAAGCTTTTTTAAAGTTTATAAGGGAACCAATGGAGATTTAGTAGTATGATTTGATATTCTATTGATTCTCTATTAGGACCATACATAGTTGGTATGCATTTGAAGGAATCGGTTAGATTTTAATTGAATCCTTGAAATAAATATGTTGAAATTGATAATATTACTTTTTTTGAATAATTCTGAAAAAATGATTTCAGTTTTGTCTCTTATTAGTATGAAAATGACTTCCAGCTAAGAGAAATCTACAGTAAAACTAAAAAGAAACATTCTATATATACTCCAGCAATTAATATCTGTGCAAAATTAAATATATGGACAGTAAAGATTAAAATCACAGCCATTATTTAAGTTTATTAACGCTCCTTTGACCAAAATGACGAAAGTTCTTTTTAATAAATAACCTATTAAACTAGGTTAAGTCTCATTTCTTGACTAGATTTCATTAATTTTTCTAACGCTATTTTATAAATAGCGCGCTTCTATTTAGTGGCTAAAAAGGACAACTTCGCCAGTTAAAAAATAATTTAAAATCTAAGTGCTTTATCTGAGCTTAAGGAATGTTAGGGACGATAAAAAAAATAATTTCTAAGAGGAAAGAATGCTCATCTAACAATAATTTAATTATACCTCAGTTAAAATTATTATTGCAAGTTTTTGTAAGGTTTAATATATATTTAGCAAACAATAGAAAAAGTGAAATGATAGAGGTGACTAAAAATGAAGTTAGTTCTTGATTGTTGATAATTTAAGTTTTCTACGGGTCTCGAGATTCAGCCAATAAATAAACGTTTGTGTTTAGGCTACGTTTCCAGAATTTATTGTTCTCATATCCATGCCTACTTTAAACAATATAGTGACTAACATATAATTATGTAGATTTTAAGATTGTAATATCCACACAGTTCAATGTAAGACACTATATTGTTTAAAGTTGGCATGGATCTGAGAACAGCAAATTCTGGAAACGTAGCCTAAACACAATCGACTGAACCTCGAGATCCGTAGAAAACAAAAATTATCAACAATCTAGAACAAACTACATTTATTAGTTACCTCTATCATTACACTTTTTCTGATGTTTGTTAAAAAAGATATTTGTGCTTACTAAAACCTGCAATAATAACTTAAACTGAGGTATAATTAATTTTTATTTTTGTTTATTTTTATTATCATGTAGAAATGGGCGAGCATAAATTCCTCTTATAATTAAGCTATTTCCTATTTCATCCTCCCTTACCTATCTGAAGCTTAGAAATAGCAATTAGATTTTAAATTATTTTTTTTTAACTAATGAAGTTAAAAATTTCTTATATCCATGCAAACTTTAAACAATATAGTGACTTGTATAGATTTGAAGATTGTAATATCCACACAGTTCAATGCCGGATACTGTATTGTTTCAAATTGGCAAAGATATAGGAAGAATAAAGTCTCTAAACTTAACTATTTATTTATTGACTGAACCTCGAGACCTATAGAAAACTTAAAGTACCAATAATCGAGAACTAACTACATTATCCGTTACCTCTTTCATTACAATTTTGCAATTGTTTGTTAAAAAATCTGGTAAGGGCAACACACGACTTTCACTTACCTACATTTTTACAATCAATGAAAGAACTTACAAATACACTTTAAGATAAAAATACGTCAAACTATTAAAGAATTAATTAAATTGAATTTAAATAGAAACATGTGTTTTATTAAAAAATCTATTGTATTATTATCTAAAATAATTAGTTCTATCTGCTTTCCATCACTCTTTATTAACTTTTAAAAGCTTATGTATAAGAAAATATTTTTTCTAAAATCTTTGTTTTCTCCTTTAGTTGGGTATCGAATTCATTCAATTAATATACTTACCTGTTTTTCATCGGTGGTAACAAGATAATATTGTTATTTTTAAAGAATCGACAAAATTAAAGGTACTTTAGAGAAAGAAAATTTAAAATATCGGCATTTAGGCCCTGTCAGACTATATTTATCAGAATAAAACCTACATAATATTAAAGCCCATTAAATTTAACATCGATATCAGCGTTTAAACATTTAACATTTAAGCGTTTAACATTTAACAGCGAGTTTAATCAAAATCGTCGGAACCTTTTTAGAGAAAATCGAAAAAAGGTGCAAAATGCATGGTATAAAGTGGCTCTTCTGATAAGCTCATTTTGATGAAAAATGTTTTGTAACGTCTCGGGCGTATATTTGTCTTAAATATGAAATTTCAGTTTCATAGGACTTTTCGTTTCCGCCCGGGAGTTACCACACACTCACACACAGACCTTTTTGCGGGACTTGGTTATTTGGACTCAGGGGACCCTAAAATGTGTATTTTCGTTGGAAATTGGAATTCGAAAACTTTCACGATCGCAATACTTTCCCTTACTATATATAGTAAGTGAAAGTAAAATATATTAACACTTACTAAAACCTGCAATAACAACTTTAACTAAGGAAAACTTAACATTCCTCTTAGAATTAAGCTATTTCCGATTTCATCTTCATTTCTCAATTTCTCAAGCTTAGATATAAATATATATAATCGAATTGGAGTGAATTCTGTCCCGCGATAAGTCAAAAGGATTCAATTATATAGTTATTAACAATTTGAAGCATGATACGTCCACTCAATTGAATAAAGCAAATAATGGAAAGAGACCATTGACTGCCTCCTAAGTGGCTAACATTGTGAAAGAGGAGAGTTGACACAGCGAGGATGGTGAAGACAATGGATGAAAGGCAGCTAAGGATAAAAAAAAGGATTAACCTGATCCTGAGGACAAAAGGATACGCATTTCGCATTCGGCTCGGACATGTTGCGCAAGATGAGGCCAAGACTAGAATCCGGAATCGGCCATTACCCAACCCTCCTCCCTCGGGGTATATTATCATATTAATCCCAACCTCAGCGTTTTTAGGAAAGGCTTATTTATTACTTACGGGAGGCACTTTTTCCAAAGTGTTCAGATAAGGTAAGTAATAGTAAATTGTATGCTAATAAGGGAGAAGGGGTTAGAAAAAAAGTGGATACGCTCTGAAGAAATGCAGGGGGTCTAAAAAGACCTCTCCATATAAGACGAATCCACTAAGTGTCCTCAAGAGAGTATCCTCACTTCACTGATCTGGCGATGGTTCCGGCGGGGATCTCTTCTCTGGGTCTAACGTAAGCAACCAAAAAAAAGAAGAAGTATCAAAAACATCAAACTATCCCATCCTAAGTAACCATAGTGTAATGTCTTTCATTCCGGTAGGTCTATATTCAGGAATAATTATCAGCAAAAATAATATTCCCAGTAAGGTTCAACACACTAAGAAATACTGTTTCAATTTATCTTCATTAATCACCCTTATTAGCTTACGGCGTCTGAAGCCAATTTTTCTTATGTTTGATTTAATGAAATTCACAGCTGAATTATTTGAATACAACATGTAAATAAGACAAACATATGATTAAAACAAATAATAATCTTGTGAAGAAACTACTCATCGGTAGCACTTCAATGTCTAATTTATGGTCGGAGGTCCCTTGACCATCTTTTTTTAAGTTGCCTCGGTGGATTGTCAGGGATGTATGAAGGAGAGGTCACGGATAGGCAGGTTTGAGTGGACCGGGAGTTTGGAATGAAAAGAGGTATATCTACTTCGGTGTTTCGATGGTTTTATCAGTAACAAAGTAAGGAGCATTAAGGGTCTTTCGAAGGACGTCATTTTTTTTTTTTTTTTAAATTAAATGGATAGAACTCTAAAAGAAATGTCAATCTGCAGAAATCCTGAGCAGGCCAACAATATAGGGTTCTACCCAATCAATTTAGCACATGCTTATATATCAAATGAATATGGAGCTTTAGAGACCTATAAGAGTTCTTTAATAAAGACACGTTAAAATGGACTGCTGAGTGTTTAAGCATTACTTAAAGTAAAATATATCACAGTCTACCTATTGCATAAGGATACATTCAGCAAACTACACCTTCATTACAATGTTTTAAGGTTTTAGTTCGACATCTAGACCGATCAAGAATGAACAAATGTTTTTTTTTAAATTATGAATCGTTTCTATGACAATGTGAGCAAAACAGAAGAGAAAAAAAAAAAAGGCAATCATTTTTATTATATGAAGGATAACGAATGACGGCCAAAATGTGCTAAAAATGTAAGTGACAAAACTTTTCAATCCAACTTTTCGACAAACGTTATAGATCTTCATTTGAGCTTATAGAACAAAATTAGGGTTTTTTTTTAAGCATACCTGTTTTGTTTTTTTTATTTATAAGTTTTACGATGAGAGCATAAATAATTTCCTGAAAGTTACATATGAAACTATTCACTACACGGAACGAAGCTCATGAGGTTTCTACACACCAAGCACTTACATGACCAACTGACCCATGAGAGCGACCCTAGGCGACCATTATTAAAAAAAAAAAATGAAAATATAAGGCTGGAAACGAATTATCTAAAATTATTATAAAGGCATTATATTAAAAAAGGTAATTTACTTAAAGGTTTAGAATGCCAAAGCTTACGTCACACATGAGCAGAGAACCTTTTATAATAATTACGGAGTATAGCTACGTTAAAAAGAGAAAAAAATTAACTAATATGAAAAAAATTAATGAAAATTTCCTCCTCCATGAAAATGGCTGGGGTTGAGGACAAAGGATTTTCCTCGAGGTGCGTTGCCACAAGACAACAGATTATAATGGGTTCATTGTCAGAGCCTCTGAAGAAAAGCTCTGTGGCTAACTCGGGGGCCTTCTCTTGTTAATTTATATCTTTATTATATAAATATAATTATCTTCATCTTTATTAGATAAAAAATTATTTAAAAATATAGAAAATATTTAAATTTCAATTTGTTTTTAGTAGAGTATCCATTGGTTCATTTTTCTATTATTCTGCTTATCTTATTTACATATATTTTTTTTTCGGCTGTTAAGACTATAAGATGAAACAGTTGTCGGTATGGTAACCAAGAAAACACATACATAAGACAAGCTTATATTTTATTTTTGTGGCAACGCTTTGGCCTACATCGTGAACCTTTATCAGGTCTGACTCTGTGAGAAAAATTCCTATATTCCTGTTTATATATTCATTATTTTAAAAACAATGTTTTTGAGTATATTTTCTGATCGACCCTAAAAGTACACTATCAAATATATCTGCTTTTATTAAATACGCTAATAAAGTAATTATTTAAATATAAAAACATTTAAGAAAATGCATAAAATTACCGAAGGGCTTAAATAATTATTAACAAATAAAATTATAACAATAAAAATATTATTTACTGAGTTAATTCTAGATTTTTAATTAATAAACGGAATATTCTACCAAGATATCATTTTCATAGCTGTTCTATTTCATATAGTACATCATAGCTAGTTTACAATTAATTTAACAACAAATTTATCTCCTATTATTATTTATTTTTATACAGCAACACTTCGGATACACTAAGTGTTTTTGTTTTAATTTGAAAGCTAAAGAAATTTGAGTGAATTTCTGACAAAATTTTATGTTTAGTATTATGATATATTCCAAAAGTTCCCATTTTCTACATTAATTTAAGATAAAATATATAATATCATGAACGTCAGGAAGGATTTTAATAATACAAGTCTCAGGAATTAAAGAACAGTATTTGGATTGATATATATGGTTGTGGAAGATGAGTGAAGGCCTGACAAAATTTTAAGTTTAGCAATCTATTTCTAAATTTCCTTTTTTTAAAGTTAATTTAAGGTAAGATGAAGAAAAAATTATATTTATAGGTAAATTAATGGCTGTTTAAATAAACAATATTATTAATGTCGGGTAAGATTTTAAAAATATAAGTCACAGGAATTAAAGAACAGTATTTAGCATAGTTATGGGGGATTTTAATGGAAGATGGAATAAGCAACACTGGGAGATCCAAAGGTCGCCTGAGATGAGCTTGCTGTCGCAACCGGGTCACCGTGATTGACCGGTCGTGTAGCGACCCCTTGCGATATCGCGATTGGAATCCATTGCCACTGAGGAAACTCTTCAATCCCTTCTTTTTCTGTCTTTTTTTATATCAATCCTTTAACGAAATTGAAGCGAGGAAATGGAGAGAAAAAATAATGGAACGACGAAATGGAAGTGTCGAAAAGGAAAAGGTGAAGGTTTAGAGGTAAACCTCAATTTGGATCGACGCCTTAAACACCACAATATCTCATACAGTTTGGACATGGAGGTGGAAAAATGATATCAAATCATAATTGACATGTCAGTAATTGCGGTCTAACCGCAGGGATAAATGACAAAGTATATACGTTATTTAATAGAATCTAACATGTCATTTGTATTGTGTGTTTCTTTCTCTATTTTGATTACAAAGTTTAAATCACACCTATACGTATGACGCGTTGAAAGCTTAATTTAAACAGTAAATCAACAATAATCCAAACATTACTCTATAAATAAATAATTACAGAATCTTAATATAACTCAGTCTATAAATTCTTCAAATATAGCTGAGCAAGGCATAAAATTGCACCCTTGAATTCAAATCGCCCATGTTCTGAATAAATTAACATAATGAAACACAGTCATCAGGCAGCCTCAACAACGTTTCATATTTAATAAGAAATTATAAATTAAAAACAAAAGGAGATATATTAAAAAGGACGAGATTAAAATAAGATAATAATAAATAAAAAAGCGGTCTAAGAGATCGCCTTGTGTTATACCGTAGATCGGTATCTGGGCTGGGCGTTTTCTCGGACCGGTGGGCAGGAGCTCGTTTGCATGTGTAATTATCTCGCCTGCTAATTACCAAGCAGTGGTCGCAATTATCTTATTCTGGGTAATTATAATCTGACAATTATCTTATAACTAGCCGTTTCCAGTTCCTTCCTTTTATTGGGGCTCTGAGAGGTGCCGCCGCAGTGAGGAATTGTCTGATAGCCATCTAAGGATACAAGGAAGGCAAAATGTCTAGGAGAAATTCTTTATGAAATCCATTTAGAATCCAATATAAATCAATAGAACTGACGATCAGATAAAATTATTCATTATTAAAGACAAAATTAATAAATTCCTAAAGCACAAAAAACAAACAGTGAATGAACATTTTTATTTATTTTTAAAGTAGCCCAAGTTCATTTATACTTAAAGTGAGATATTTTTTTTTAAACTGCATTAATTGAAAATACTGATTGTTCAACTAATGTCCAAAAACTGAGGTTAACTTGTTCAATACTAATTAATTAAAATTACCTTTCGTGAATACCTCCGGACATTATCAATAACTAATATCTTAATTTAAGAATTAATGGAATCAACCACAATTAAAATAAACGGTAAAATTTGTTTTTTTTTCCTTAGGCTATTGTCGGGAATATATTTGAGGAACATTCTAGTTTATTAGGATTAAGTAAAATCCAATTTACATTAATTTTGTTTATATTAGACAGGGACTACATCTTTAATTTTCTATTAAATTAAATAATTATTAAATATTAGCTAAAAAAACTAATTTAAAAACTTGTTAACTTGAGATACTTCATATTAATTTTTCTCTTTTTTTTTTAATATTAATTATTTTTCGAAAGTTAACATACTTTTGATTAGAAATAAATAAATTTTAATGAAGAACCAATATTATGATTAAGGCTATTTAGTACATTAGAAACCGCACCAAAATAAAATCATAAATTTATCTAAAAGAATTGCTACTAAAATAAACAAGTTTATAATAAGAAAATTACCACTGAGAAAAAAACTTTACAATAGATGATGGCTCATTTAAATTAATAAAACATAAACTAAATACCGAACATTATCTATGCTCGTAGGTTAGTGCATGATATAAGTCTGCTTGGCTAAATTTTAGTTAATATACCTAATCTTTCCCCTTTCCAAATCAAAATTTCCAACTCTATACAATAAGCAAAATATCCTCAAAAATAAATATAATTAAAAACTGTACTTGAATCCTCAAATGAGATTAATAGTGACTAAATAAAATAAAACAATTATTATTAAATTGACCAAATAATTCTCAAACAATATTAAGGTATTATTATTGTTTTTATAATAAATCTAAAAGTTTTATGTGCTAGGGTCTGCATGAGAGGGAACCAGTGGATTACACGATATAATGGAAACCCTAAAGAAATTGTGATAATAACTGATAATTGTGGAATCATTAAGAAATATTGTACGGAAAATAAAAATAAGGCAATCATCGGGCAGGACTTAATCACGGGCCGACAAATAAAAAGAGATTGGAAGAATTAAAGAGGCCTTATTATAAGATAGATTAAGGATCATTAGGCCCCGATTCAAACCTGATATGCATCTCATACAGTTATAGCAACCGCCGGGTTTTTTTCATTAACTTGAAAAAAAAAATCATTATTGACTTGAGAGCCATTCTTAGGGATTGAAAAACAGCCACAATTTTTTAATCAACAAAGAAGGATTACCTCAGATCAGCGATTCTTTTCCAAACAAGAAATAATTTAAAACAACACCATTCCAAAAGATATTATGCGTTCAAGATGGATTGTCAGTGATTCTATAATTTCACATACGCAGGGGTTTTTGTTTTGTTTTTTATAACTTAAAGGCGCAGCGAAAATTACGCGTTTGTTGATAACACCCAATTTCAATAAGTGTTAAGCAAAAAAGTTATGAAAATTAAAATGTATGAAAAACTCTGCTATCGCATTTCAATACCTACAAAAGTAGGATTTTACAGGACACTTTAATATCTTTTACAATTATAACTTTCTATAATAATACTATTATTATATTATTACACTTATAAACTGGAATGTTTGAATATATTATCTTTATGTTTTTTTTTGTTTGTTTTTAATGACTTTCTATTAAAAATCATCAAGCCTATAGTGTTGATAATGTTTATCAAAATTAAAAAAAAAAAACAATAATATTTATCAAGTATGCTTGAGAATCAAAATTTTAATCGAATTATTATAATAGAAAGTACAAAAAAAAAAAAAAAAATAATAATGAATAATATAAAATACTATTTTTTGTTATCTGTCCAAAGAAACATAACATGAAAAAACACCAGAAGGAATAATTTAAATAGATATTTTTAGATAACTAAATTTAACGTCTATTTATCGTAACATTTACATACTTGTTTTACAATCGCATTATGTTATGTATTTACATTGTTTACGGATGTTACATTAACATGTGACTCACATGAGAGGCTTTGACGAAGGCAATTTTTTGCTTGCGGTCTGCGTTGCGGTTTGCCTATCGCTCTGCTCCAGGAGCACAGCCATTTCTTCTAACGATACACGAATAATTGGTCCATCCGAACCTAACTCCAATGACTTTTTTTTTTTTTTTTTTTGTTCTTTTTTAATTTACTAAACTATCACGGCAGACCACCAAGGCTCCTCACAGAAGACATTCCATTTACTTGTAGCGATTTTTATAATGGAACTATAAGGAAAATATCAGAAGGATATAGTTGGTAAAAGGTTTGAACTTAGAAGGATCTAAAGGATGTAGTTTCTATAAAGTAAGGATATAGTTAATATAAATTAAGGATATATTTAATATAAATAGGATTATTAATTAATGTAAAAAATATGGAGGGAAAGAGAAAAATAAATATATTTCCATTTTCTTCAACAATAAATTTGTTTTGTTTTTTTTGTTTGCATGTCTTTTGGCATGTTTTTCTGAGATCTTTAGTTTTTAAACGTTATTGTTGTACATATGTATTAGTACTGTAAGAGAAATATGAACCTGCAAATTTTATCATCCATTACTTGATAATTAAATTAATAAGTTTTTATTGGTTGTATGGGTTTTCATCAAATGAAACTATTTTTCCATTTTCTTTTATGGTTGATTAAACAATTATTTTACGATGATTTTACAAAGCTTTCTAATGTTAACAATAGCAAATGGTCAATTATTTTAAGTAATGCAAAATATAGGTCGAGGAAAAATTATGAAAATCCGACACCGTCAGGCTGTTTCAGTGTGGAAAAAGCCTAGCTGAGACTTTAGAAAAGTGTTTTAAAAGATAAAAAACGCATTAAGTGGCACTCTCGAGGACTTTTAGTATAAAAATTTATTTTATTAACGATGTAATTGAAATTTGTATAAAATTAATATTTTTTAAGCGTGTCAGTTATTTTTTTTTCTTGAAACCTCTTCATTGCTTCTTGTCCAAGAGTATGAGGAAGCCTTGTTACCACAGTCTTTCAAGGAACATTTTTTCAAGCTAATTACGTCAAATGACAATGTTAATATTTAATTAAAATACTAAAGCTTCCTAGGTTACAAAAGGTAGTAAAAGATTTTTGTATGTACTTACAAAATAATTATAAAGTAAAACATGATGATGACACATTCAGTTTGTCATAAAGTGTTTTCATAAAATGATTAACCGGCTATTTTAATGTTTGACGTCGTAATTGTTTTCGCAAATAGCGATTTATTCGTAAATCCCTGTTTGTTTGTTTTTAAATTCGGATTACTGGGTTGTTCAGACTAGTGATGTTGGAATTGCAGAGCATTACCAGATTAGTAAAATTAAGAGCTACATAAAATCATACCTAATGTAAAGTCAATACTGTTATTATCACTTAAATAAAGATCACGTAAACGGCAGTCTAACGACGATAAAGCACGAGTGAACCCAGTTAGATGTTGGGCCTGGAGATTTGCATAGATAATGAACGGAGAGCGGTGTCCTAACCTCCAGCTCCAGGCCGTCGTTAGGTTCGCCGGAGGGGGTCCGCTGGAGTCCGGGAGGGGGCCACCAATTAATATATTCAAATGAAATTTCTAATTACCGCGGGGAAAGGTCAGCCTCTTTAGGAACCGGTACCTCCCGTCAATCTCCTACGTCTCTTCTTTCCTCTTTTTTTTTAATCGTTCTTTTTCTTTTTCCTCTGTTCGGGTTTATTTCCGTTTTTTTCTCTATCATAAACAGAGTATAAATGCTAATTGTTTAATTATTCGAAAAATCCACCCGAGAGAAGAGATATACAATCTTAATCGGGCTCTTCTACTAAAAAAGGCATAACCGTCTTCATCAAGGATGCAAAGGAGTGAATCAGCATTTCCGAAGGAGGATCTCTCAAACGAGAAAATATCCTTTTACTAAATACATAAATATTAGCATCGGCAGGTCTTATCCCTCCTCCCATCTTTGTCTAATGTCGAGTCCTTCTAAATCAAATTACCATACTTATTCTTTGGAGACTTGTACGGTGGAATAAAATAGATCCGAGATATCTACGCGTTAGTGAAGAGTTGGCGATCGGCGTTTATCGGTTCTGAATCAAAACGCAGTTGCATACGAATGGGAATTTCGGATCCTGTAATCGATGTTTGAAATCTCGAAACAGTAAATTGAAAAATAATAAGTGCGGTCATGTTAGATTTCCGATTTTTATTGGCACAATGGTATGCGCTATGAGAGAAGGATAAAAAAAAAAATCGTAAAAACTGGAAAAGGATGTGTTATACGAGTTCTTTTCAGTTTTGCTATAAAGTGTGATAATGAATACGTGGTTAGGCATGGATTTGATGGAGAAAAAGCTCTCTCGCCCGGTGAGGATAATCTGATGTTGCTAGGATGTATCGAGGAATGTGTAAGAGAGCGGACGGAACTCTTAACTACCGGAGCGAGCTACAAGAGGAGGACAATTAGCCGAGAGGTCGGCGATGAACCCCCGGGCCATCGTGATCGCCCCGGGCCCAGTGGCTTATCTCCCGCCCTCCTTCTCTTCTCCGGCGCGGCATTAATATCGCTCCGCGTCTCGTAATAGAGCCTTCTATTCCTTGTCCACCAACCCGGATCATAACATTAACTTCAAAAATAATAATTTACTAGCCACCTTTTTTTTTAAACTACTACATAACATAACACTTGTGTTGCACAAGAAGGGCCAATTAGCAATCCACAAATATGTTCACAGATATGTGATCTCATGTTATATTATCTTGCGCCATTCCAACTTTTCGGACCAAAGATTGAGATTGGATTTTGTGTATTGACCCGCTTTTCTTCTTTCAGATTCCCTATAAATATATATATAAGATAAGATTATAAGATGGAAATGTAAGGTACATTCAAATCATTGGTTTTGTATTCTCAACTCGGTTTAAATATTTTTTTGGCAAGATAAAGTTTCTCAATCTAAAACTGATGCAATTCTAACCTTAACCACGTACATATAAAACTAGCAAAGAAAAAAAGAAAACATGTTCCACTGCTTGTCTTCAGGTAATTTATCTAAAGCAAATGAACACACTAGGTAGATACATGAACATTGTGTTGCAAATTTTAATATTATTTAATTTCAACTTAAATAAAATCAAATATTTAAAAAAAAAAATATCAAATGACACAATCCCATTACCATTCTCGTTTTCAGTCTTGCAAAAAAGTAACTTTAGGAGTCTCCTGTTGGGCGGTGGCAATCATAACAGCCTCTATGCCTAAAGATTCCCATCCTGATTAAATCTGTATAGGCGAAATTTAGGACTCCCATTGTAACATCGTCCAAACAAACTATCAATCGACAATGTTTTCAGCGTTTTCATAAAAACCTTTAGGAATTTACTTGACGGCATCATCCGAGACTTAACACTATTATGAGTATAAAAATAAAATAAATTTTAAAACCCTAGTTATTGTTAAAGCTAAGTACCTCAGACAATGCTTTGAAATGTGTCTTAACACTCGATCTGCAATGTAGACTAAAACAGCCTTCTATGCCTAAAGTCGCGGTTCGAACCTGGCAGATGGTCCTAGTATTTTTCAGAGGGAGTAAAATCCTTGGCTATGCCATCCTTCGAATTGGGCCGTAAAATGGTGGTTCCGAGCTTGTGCGATGTCATGTACACGTTAAAGATTCCCATCCTGATTAAATCTGGATAGGCGAAATTTAGGACTCCCATTGTAGCATCATCCAAACAAACTATCAATCGACAATGTTTTCAGCGTTTTCATAAAAACCTTTAGGAATTTACTTGACGGCATCATCCGAGACTTAACACTATTATGAGTATAAAAATAAAATAAATAATTTTAAAACCCTTTTTGTTAAAGTACCTCAGACAATGCTGGGAAATGTGTCCTAACACTCGATGTAGACTGAAGAGTCAATTTCTCATTTTTTTATTTTTTATTTATAGTATTTATTATCTCCTATATTATTCTTTATAATAAAATTCAACTATTCAATATACTATTTACTTTACAGTAGAAGATAACTTATTCCTGCTTGGGAGAGAAGGCAATGGAGACAAGTTGTACGAGAGGCCAGGTTCTTGCAGGACCGTAGCGTCAAAATATAAATAGATAAAATTTACATTACTAATCTGATTACTTAAATTTATGTTAGTATAAATTAAAAAAAAAAAAAATACACTTTTAATAAAACATTCAAGGAAATAGAGTCAAAGAAGGGAGGAGAGAGGGAGGCCCAGAGTTTAATTCTCTTTTATATATTAAAAACGGGTAGAGCGTTTTCCGAGATTAAAAGTCGTAGAAGCATTATCAGGCAGGGAAAGGGCCGTTGGAGATAAGCGGAGCTTTTCCTTCTTTATGTATATAGAAGCCTCTGTAGAGATTAGCCCTCAAAGCCCCCACTTTTCCGGGCCTATTTTAATAACTTATTCCTCCGGGGAGGGGGCGCTATAAAAATATTTATAGGACGTTGGCTAATATAGAGTCATCCTTTTTATATACATTCGGCAATAGCCCTACTTGTTGATAGCCGAATAATCATTACCATAAAAGCCTTTGTTACACAAAGTACCATCCTTCTTGGATAGGAGCCAAAGTTGCGATAGTATCACATTTAGATGTTATATGTATAATACCTAATACAGTAGATGATTTTACAAGTATTATCTGTGTTACGGAGCGGCGTGGTATTGTGGTTATGAGCCCTAGTTACTGTTCTGCAGGTCCCGGGTTCGAATCCCGGCTATGGCAGAATATTATTTATTCTGTTATTTCAGCCGTGGGGTGACCCCCCTGGAACAAACACAGCCTCTAATAAGTGGGTACCCGTAGAACTTCTAGGAAATCTGAGCGTGATCTCGACCTAATCATCTCATTGCACAGCTGTTGGCCTAGAAACAGTAGAAATATCTATTTGTACTGAGCCCAAAACCATTCATGGGATGTCGAATTATGTTGTTTTTTTTAATCTATGCTATGTAGTAATATGTAACATACGTGAATGCGTAATACTAGATAAATTAGTTGGTTTGTAGATTTCAAATCAATCTAGGATATCATCTATTTTATTTATGTCTATATTTACTGATTCTTGTCTTTGTATTTTGCAATGGCATAAAAGAAAAAAAATTATGAGAGGTCTAAGTAAAAATTAAAATGAAACAAAATAAGGATTAAAAAACAGAATAAAATAAACAATTAAAAGATAAAGCAAAGTAAAAAACAAAATTTCTTTAGAAGAAACATTTCATGTTTGGTACAGACGGAATATGATACTTCATCTTTAAAAATAAATTAATTACACAGAAGATCAGGTCTGAAAATTCTAAATTAACGTAAGTGAATTCTGGTCTGAAATATGGTCAAAAGTTGAGATAATCTTGTAGTACGGATTAAGTTAGTGTTTTTTAATTGATCAATTAAGTTGTAAATTTAGCTTTATCCATCATATTATTTCTCAAAATACTTTATTTAAATCAACTACAATACTTTTTTTTTAAATAATGTTTTACATTATAAAAAATCTGGCGCGGACAACACACGACTTTCACTTACCTCCATTGTTAAAATCAATTTAAGAACTGTTTGTTTATTCGTTTAGCGTCACTTTTATGCTACTATGGCTATCGGACAATTCTACTGTGGGAGTCCTAAATTTTGCCTTTATCAGGTTTTATTAGGATAGAAAATCTTTAACGAGTACCTGAAATCGTACAGGCTCGGAACACCTTTTAACTTCCCCTCCGAAGGACGGCATAACTAAGGATTATTCACTCTCATTAAAAAATCCTAGGACCATCCGCAGGTTTGAAACCCGCGATCTTTGGCATAGAAAGCTGTTATGCTAACCACTACGCTATGGGTGACCCCTAATTTAAGAACTTTTAAATAACTTAAAAGTTTAAATCAGCCTTGAAATAACGTTAATGAATTAAATTGAGTTTCGATAGAAACATGTGTTTCAGATTAAATAATCTCACCAATATATAAATATTTCCGATTGCATATTATACATCTATATTTCTATTCTTGTATTCGGAAAAACAAGTAGTTAAAAAAATATGCTTGCTCTTTTTCCGTAGGTTATCAAATTCGATCAACTTAATATTTAGTCATTTTCTATCAACGCTAATAAGATCATATGCTGATAATAATTAAAAGATTAACACTGACAGTTGTTTGGAGTCTACGTTTCGGGGTTTTCCCCATCTCTAAGACTCACTGGCAGCAATTAGATATGTAGATATCCATTTACTCAAATTCTGTCAATAATTAAAATAAATAAGAAAGCTATTAAACATTTAACACATAAAATCCATCCATCACAGTCAACATATTCTTTGGCTTATGATACATTAGGGAATGGGGAAAACTCCCGAAACGTAGACCCGAAACAATTATTGGTGTAAAATAAACTTTTTGGGAAGAATTAAGAACCAATTATTTATTAATTATTATCATTAATACATGTTTCTTCCGAATAATTGGTTTCGAGATAATATGTTGTTTTTTATTTTCGAATCTACAAAATCAAAGGTTCTTTAAAGGAAGGAGGTTCTTCTACATTATGACCAGCTTAAAGGCTTTTTTTTCTCCATAAATATCTAAGAATTATAATTATGCGCTGTTTATGCGTAAATTTATTTAATCATTTTTTTTTTTAATTCAATGCCAATTAGTATATAAATTATACAAGCATTACATGTCCCGCCTTTAGTAAACAATTTATATAATTTATAATTTCTAGCACGACATACAATGATAATTAACAATGTGCCTTACTTTCTCTCGATCTGTCTAGAATAAAATTTATTTTTCATCTGTAACTGATCTTGAAAATAATTTGTACAAATAGTTCTATACATTTATAGAGCAAACATTGATAAGGGGAGGGTATAGGCCGTTATAGGTGCAATTCCCCCAAACCATAGATGATCAGGGTATCAGGGGTGGAGGAAATAAAATAGGGAAAAAACTATAGCCCTCCTCCGAGGTCCGCCTAAAGAAAATTGGAACGGGTCAAAATGTGGATCACGTCCCGAGTCAATTTTTCCGAGACCCGGGAGTGTCGTAAAGACCCCAACCTCCTCCCTCCCCCCAATTTGTTTATCCCGTATGCGAAGAATTCTAATCAGTTGCTCCGCCTCTTCGGGGGATGAAGCGATTTTTTTTAGCCCTACTCTCTCAAGGGAGGGAGGAAAAGGCGTGGACGCGGTCTTCTGGGAGCGGGGGCTGCCAAGGAGGATGGATCGTCACGTCGGGGAGGAAATGTGACAGTTTGTTGAAGAAAAATGTTGAAGGATAATTTGGGAGAATCATTATCTTTTTCATGTCACAAGGGAAATATCAAATTTTAAGTATCTTAAAGGCAGCAACAATAATTTTAGCAAGTATTTCTTCCAATAATGATTATCAACAGTTGACCATTCAAATATTCAGAACGTAGATTTTAAATGAAAAATTACTAACTATTTATATTATTATTACTGTTCCTACCACGAAACCGTTTTTATTTAGACAGCATTACCTACTTGACATAAAAACTTTCAATAGTTTATATATCACCAAGTTGTTGCCCACATCACATAACAAATCTATAAGAAATATCAATTTATATTTAACTAATATTCTAAGAATAAGAGCCTTTATTATAAAAAAATAACCCGGACCGGGCAAATTTATATACATTTAAATTACATATTTTCAATCCTCTCTTCTCTTCAATCACTCCTACCTAGACTTTTGTATAACCACTTTTGTATTACGTTTTTTTCTTTTTTTTTTTTTTTTTTTTTTTTAATTCATTTTATATAAGATAAGATAAGATAAGCCTTTATTTAACAATTTTTGTTGATACATAAATTTTATATATATATATATATATATATATTTTTTTTAAACACTTTTAATAATTGATATAAGTAAAAAGAAACAATGTGACCAACTATTGTATACAACTTTTTAAATAAAATTTACTAACATATTTTTTAATAAAATTGCAAAAAAAAAACTTGATTAAATAAAAAAATTGTGTTTAGATAAATAAAAATAAAATTATTTTCTACAAATCTTTCATTTTAATGTTTATAATACTTTTCACAGTTTTTTCTTTTTCTCACACTACCTACCTTGTAGGCTATACAAGGGTTTCTCGCTCGTCAGGGGCATATGTGTGAGTAGAAGATTCCTGGCAGCGAAACGCGAACTCGAAATCGTTTTGATCTTATAATATCTTTTTTTTTTTTTTTTTGAACTATTAATGACATATCTAATATTTTCATAATTTTTTTTACACACAATTTTGTTTTTTCAGGTCAGATTCATCTATGTATTTATCATTTGATAAAGCAAAAATTTTACTGGATCTTCATTTTAATGCGAAATCATAACCAGGTAAATGATTTTTTAAATATTAATTATATTTCGAATGAATATAATTAGGACAGATTGTAATATGACTCAATAAAAATTGTTTCTGGACTTTTATAATAAAAAAAAATATATATATATATTTCAATTCAATTCTGATTTTTTTTTTGGTAAGTATAAATGGCATTAGAAACATAAATTCACATGCGCACACTTAAATAAGAATATATTATCATTATCCAAAGACACTTAATGGAATATTGAAGAAAATTACTCTCCCATTAATTACCGATAAAGGTATTAAGTCACTGTAAAACTCACTCTTTTTTTCTCTCCCTTCGGATGTAAGAAATACAATAAATATATATGGGGAACGTCCAATTAAATAATATCCTAACTTATGATGCGTGTAAATTTTTTGCGCAACACATTTATATTTTTATCCTCCCGAGATTGAAATCAGGACGGGCTGGAAGGAGAAAAAACCCGCCTCTAGGCTCAGCTTGGTGTAACTGCCTCATTAAAAGATTATAACAATATTTTACTCGGTTATTTACGACTTTATTACTGTAATTAACTAATTATTAATCTTAAAATATATGTTATACATTGTGCTGAATTATGTACCAAGGATGGCCCCGGAAGGATGCTCTCAATTAATCTACTTCTGGTTTTTAGATATATATTTAAGTATAATTAAACTTCTATAATTCTTAAAAGAAAAAACTGAAGCTAAAATTATTAATAAAAATATTAGAGCTGTAGTATGTTAGGACATTTTCAAAAATTATTATCATAATGAATAGTAAAATTTTAAAAAATAGTCGAGTCATACTTAAAACTAAGCTAAATTATTCCAAACATAAAAATTAATATTAAAAGGCAAAATTAAAAAATTTTCAAAAAATGACTGACTCCTGATTATACCACTATAATAGTTTCTTAAGTCGACTATACATCCTCAACATAAAAATTAGTTTAGAAAAAAAAAATTCTTTGATCCATAGCTACTCTTTTTTATGTTCAATGAACATATATGAACAATTTTTAATTCATAAAGCTGGTGAATATTCTATTATGATTCATATTTCTATAAACATAATTTGGGGTTTTTCTTTTAAATTATTATTGTTTTTGCCCGAAAAAATATAGTTTCTTTTTTACATTTTGGTTTATCGCAGGTTCAAACCCGGCAAATGGGTATAGGATTTTTGAAAGATCCGACTAGCCACAGTAGCATAAAATTACGTTAAATGAATAAACGAACAAACTTATGAATTAATATGAGTGTCTCAAATAATCTTAGAAAGAACGTTATCGAAAAATTTAAATTTTGAATAATAAAAAATACATATGCATTAAGCCAATAATTTAATATTCTTTAATGTTAGGTCCAATGTATAATAAAGTATTTGATGAATTATCACAATAAAGTGCAATAAAAAAACATAAAGGTAAAAAGGGTTGCTAATATCGTTCGTACAATGCAGTGCTACGCTTAGCTCCCTGAGGAACTCCAGAATTAAAACTCTAATGCTCAGATGATTCTATTTTATTAATATTATTGACCTATTTTTACGATTAATTTACAATATCTTAATTAAATGAAAAAAATATTTGAATATGGGCCTCCGATTTCATTTTTGTTACTTTAAATTGGATAAGGTGAATTACAGTTCATCCTCAAATAAGCATAGCAAAAAGAATACATATATACGAAAAAATATTTCAATCCTAAACTAGTTTATCAAGAGTTCGATGTCGACGCTCATAATATTATACTCGAGCCTTCTTTGCATCTATAGTTGACCAATAAGTGTAGCTCGCCAGAAAGAGATAAAAGTTGACAACGATTGAACCCTCATCACAACAGGTTATGACTGACTCAGCGCTATGCAGAAACTATCCGGCATGTAACCGATGTTCTGATAAATCTAACAGGTGCGGTCTCCGAACGGTTAATCCCAACGAAGAAAAAGTCAAATATGAGAACTAAGCAAAAAAAAAAAAAAAAAAAAAATGGAATGAATAACGTAGGTCTGAAGGGATAACCTTGTGTAATGGTATTCGGAGAATAAGAAAATAATATATTAAAAAAAAAAAAAGTTAAAGTATACTTGACATCCGAGTTGCCCCCTCCCCGTGTAACAATTAGTATCCGAACCGACTTGATTAATTAACTGTTATGAGTTGATTTACATATATAATGAGCTGAGGGGCGATCCTTAATACCGTGTCTCGGTCCAAGGCCTTTTTTTTATCTTCAACACCTCCGTCTTCTGTCTCTTCTATTTTCTTCTTCTCTGTGTCATTTGTTCTCGTCAGGGGATCAGTCGGGGCTCTCGGCGATAATAGTTCAATATTATTCAACGCAATCTGAGTCTGTATATCACATTAATATAAAAAAATGCTGTAAAATTCGTCTGGTAAAATAATAGCGCGTCCTATATAAGCACCCAATGAAGAATCAGTAGGTACGTGTATCTTAACAAAACATTAAACCTATTCTAACACTTCAGATTAGGATAAATCATTATTTAAATAATGAAATAATTGAGGCTTAAATCAGTCCGAACCTAACTGTAGCAGGATAACTAATTATTCTCAAATTTCTGCGACCGTTCTGTATAAAGAATGTACCTGAAAATTGTTTGGAAAATTTGAAAAGCCCTAAACGAGCTGAACTCAACACCCTTGTGCATTTATAAACGACCCAGAAAGTTGGATATGTATGTCTTTTGGCTGGGTCTGGAACTTTCATCGATTAACGTTTTTTTCACACTGTTTGACACTATTGCTCTGTTGGTGTTACTTGCATCGCCAATTTGACGACAGTTCCCAGAAAGTAAGGCAACAATTTAATGAAAAATATGTTACGTTGTAGAAAATTTATTCCTAAGACCTACAGTTAAGGAGCAATATTGGTTCGAATGAAAAAAAAAAAAAGTCTCGTTTTGCTATATATATTAAGTGTTGGGGCTTTATGGTGTCAAAAAAGCTGTGTTGGTTTTGCTCACATTGAAAATTTTACATATAACATTCGTAGTTAGGATCTACTGCTTAGGAGCTTTACTGGTTCGAGTGAAAAAAATTATACAATGTCTCCAATTTAAATCAACTTCTTTGTGACTGGAAAAGCCACGATTTTATTTCATCACTTAATTTTTCATCACAAGCCGATTTTTTTTCAATACTTTCTCCTCAAAATTCGGTAAATGTCATATGTCCAAATAATAATAACACTAAAAGAAGAAATTTTGATATTTGCCACCAATGTCATAAGTCACTTATGATCATCGGAACTGGATATTATCAGCCATTTCGTTTAAAATTAGGATAGTGATATCTGTCTATAACTCTGTTATTTACTGAAATGTAGCAAAACATTTAATTGATTGGAATTAGTAGTACACATAGAATTAATAAAAAGTTGTTAAATTTAAAAAAAAATTATCTGCCGACATTTTGAAACTAATCTGCTAATATCAACATAAAGTTGTAATATATCTTCGATTACGCTTTTATTTTTGAGGTAAATTTCGAAAAAATCGGTAGTTTGTGAGGAAAGTCTCGGACGGTGTACGCCGGTCTTGAAACGTAAGACCTCAAATTTTGAGGTGAGGTTATTTTATTTTATTTTTTGATAGCCAATGAAATAGGTACACTATTGAAAATAATAATAAATAAAAGATACAGGAGTGCATTGAACGTTATACTGACAATTTGGCAAATTATTAAATTAGAGATAAACGCAAATGTTTTGTGCAATCGGTAAAATAAGTAATAATAAAATTAATTATTTTTAAACTAGGTAATTAAATGTAATAGGCATGAGTTTAAATGTAATCGTATTTCAAGTTTTAGTTTATCTATGAAAACTAAATGGCTATCCATTTATATCTGATAATTAAGTAGAGGAATCAAAATTAAATAAAATTATTTGCTATAATTTGCAGAAAGGATGTAACTGATTATTACATTTTAGGGAACCCTTGACAGCATTTTACATATCAATACATTTTTCGATATGAGACAACTTTATAAAGATATATTCAGTTCTTATCTGCTACAGAAGGTGATATTGAATTTAGAAAATTCGTTTGAAACCTTGCTAACAGATATTTAAATGGGCCGTTCTCAAGTACGAATCCTAAAAGGTCTAATAGCGTCCTCAGATAAGCGGGATTAAACAGCCTCAACGTCCTTGTCTTTTTCTTATCTCTTTTCTACAAACAAAGTATCCTCGCGAGAAAAGGAATTATAAAGAAACCTTAATAAAACAGCGCATGCCATTTACAGAAAATGGGTAAACATTTCTATAATTCTTAGGAGATATGGCCGCTCGTAAAGAACTCCCAAGCCCGCTTATGAAAGATGATAATGAGCCGCTGACTCGTGAGGGACGGGTTAACACTTAGCAACTTGGTAATTATTCCTTTATTCAATGGCATCGCGGTTTATTTTTGACGTTCCAGTCGGCAATTTATTCATGCTAAGAGAAAATCGTTTTAATTGTGAATAAATTAAAACGCAATTAGGGAGTGAAGCAATATTGCTGAGCATCCGATCGCCATTTGGTCTTGCTACATTTCTAAATATTTCGTTAAAACGATCAGAAATAAGAAATTCAGTTTTATCAAGGATTTGAATATCGGATTTGAAACCTGTTGAAGAAAAATGACACCAAGGACTCCATCTTCTTAAACGTCTTACCTGGAATCCTTATTCAAGACTTGACCGACCAGAAAACACTAGTATATACCGATTACTACAATACTTAAATAATCGGGAGTCAGTCTTTTTTAATTTTGCCGACGTTTCGGCACAAACTTGTGAGCCATCATCAGGGCATTACTGAGCCATGTCAATCATAAATTATAAGCATATACCGAGTTCATGATTGGCATGGCACAAGTTAGAGCCGAAACGTAGGCAAAATTAAAATATTAAAAAAGACTGACTCCCGATTATTTCTACCAACGATAATTTACATAGTCAACTATACATCCTCAATATACAACACTTCCCCTTAAAAGTTTCCATTTACTACAAAAACTTTTTATATAACCTTTATTAGACCTATTTGAACATAGGGGTCCACTAAACCACCAAATGCCCACCGCATCCAATCCTTGCAATCTAAAATGCTCAAAGCCCCTTCCTTTATCACGAAGTAAATCATACATAGAGTTCTCAATATCTCATCACTAGTTGCTGCAGACTAAGCTCGAGATAGATACGCCTCCTTTGATTCCAAACTACCAGCCCACTTTCATCTCCATCTATTCCCGATAATCCACCGAAGTACCTGAAAAGGCGGTGGCCTTGAGACCTACTAATAAAATAAACATTAAAGCGTTACCTAAAATAACCATTGAAGTGCTACAACTGCCTAGTTGCTTCACAGTACTGTTTCACGCTCATAATTGTAATTCAGAGATTTTACTCATTGTAAAAGGTCACGTGTTTAAGCCTAGGTGGTCCTAGGATTTTTTAATGGAAGTAAAAAATCCTTAGTTATGCCATCCTTCGGAGGGGACGTTAAAAGGTGGTCTGTGCGATGTCAGGTACTCGTTTAAGATCCCTATCCTAATAAAACCGGGATAGGCAAAATTGAGGTCTCCCACTGCAGTATCGTCCGATTAGCCATAGTAGCATAAAGTGACGTTAAATTAATAAAGAAATAAACAAACAAACTTACTGAAAAAATCAATAAAATATATTTTTTTAAAGAGTTTTAAATCATGCTTTCGGAAATTACTAAGAGGCCGAGTAAAGGAAATTCTTGTCTATATGCGTTCTGAATTTTAAAAACATAACTTAAATTTAACAAGTAATATAAATTAATTAAGTAAACTTGTCATAGGGAAATAAAGTACCTGGGCCAAAGAAATACACAGGATTTTAGTTATGGGGCAAGTCGGTCAAATATATAAGTCGTATTAAAAAATATAAATAAAATTTAGAATTAAATTAAATAGAAAATTAAATACCTGTTTTGATGTAAAAACAGTCACTAACCCCACATTTTACCTTTTAACTTTAATGTTTATTTGTACCGGTTTAGGGGGAGGGTCGGCTCCTTATCTTAGGCCTATGTGTTTTAGCCAAACCTGGACTAATCAAAACTGATATTTACAGGTTGTTAAAGGAATCCTTTGGAATTCCCTTTTTTTAAGTATAATTTTGGTATTAAGTTATGATAAATAATTTCTGGTCATGGGCTACAAACTTCGGAAACAGCAAACTATTAAAAAGTTTTCAGTTAGCTAGTAGTCAGTCCAGTTGGTCATTAGTTCTAGCATTCAGGAATTTAAGAGACGACGTTTCGACCATCTTAGAAAGTCTTCATCCACGGCACTTGTTTAAGAGAAAGAGAGGTGACGAGCTATTTCAATTTTTACTTCTACGTAACGTTTAAAGAATCCGAATATATTGCATTTATCTGACGTGTATAAAGTTCTTTTTTTATTACAGATATATCATTTATTGTAGTTTATTTCTTCTTAAAATAGGTACGAATGAGATCAAAGTTGTTATTATATTCTTTATATATATTATTTATTTTATTTTATATACATATATCTTTTCTTCTTTATTATTATTCTTGTATTTTTTAATTATTTATTTATATATATTTATTATTTATTTTTTTTTTTATGATGTACATATGGGATGAATGGTTTCTTCTAGATGTAGTACTCATTGCCCCAGTAGGCGGCAGATTGTATTATCTCTTAATAAATAAAAATAAAAAAATAAAATAAACATTTCTTCTTAATCTCACAAAATACATATGTCCGTTTAAATATTTCATAAATATGACTAATAATTTTAATAATTATTTAAACCAGCTCTTATTGTTCTCGACGTTGTTAATTTTTTAATAATTTATCTTAGAAGATAAAAATGACAATAAATACGACGACGAAGATAGGGTGGTTTCAGTGCCCTAGTTTTCCAAGAACCTGAAACCGACGGGGGTCTGTGGCTAGAGGTTGCATTGTCCATCCTCTCTGTGTCTTCGGGACATTCTCCAGGGAGGTCGCCGCGGTTTACGTTCCAGCGCGGGTAAGGTGTGTCAATACACGAACAGCTGGAGTCTGGAGATTGGACTCAGCAGGTTTCTAATGGCTCTTTTCGAGATTCTTCTTTTCCTTTGGACAAGAAAGAATGCTATACTGTATGAGTTGTAAGCATTGACCGTTTTATGTAGCTACTCTCTTCAATTTAATACGATTTGGCAGTGTTCCTGGTTAATTAATGAAATTTATTAATACTATTTTTAACGCTCAATTCGTATATAAAGGCGGTGGAGGCATAAATATATGAAAATATGAATTAATGATCTCAAAATAATATATTTTTTTTCATACCCTCTGGTTTTATTATTACACAATATACAATACAAATATGATATGTACATATGTCACAGATATATATTGAGGACAGGTAAGTATCCCCTACTGTCCTCAAAATCATTTGTTTTGTTTTTATATTTTATTGAAATTTACAACTGTATATTGGAATACATCAAGTAAATATACTGATAAAAGATAGTGTACATGAAAAATATGAAAAGAAACTGCCCATTGGCAGCACTCTAGTAATCAATCTAAACAAGAAGGTCTCGAGGCCATCTTCTTTTCAGACGCCTCAGAGGATTGTCGGGAAATGAAGAGGAAGCAAGGATTGAAACTAGTGGGTTAGAGTGGGAATAGAGTTTGTCATGGAAGGATTGATACCTGGTTAGGGTCAAATCATCTTCAAAGGGAATATTAAGGTCTTAATGGATGAGCTTATTCGTGACAAAATAAGGAGTTAGAGTAAAAATGTTCTATAAAAGTGTGTAAGTTAACACTTCGTTAACGAGATATTAAATAGATAGAATATTTAAGTTTAAATTTTCTACAAAATATGGTCGGAATGGTGGTTTTCCTTCATTAGCAATGAAGAGAGTGATTGAGAAATTCAAGCCATCGCCAAAATTGCCGCATTTGGTGTTCAGAGAACCCACATCAGGCATCGTTGGACCTTTTTTACTTTCACTTACTATATATAGTAAGGAAAAGTATTGCGATCGTGAAAATTTTCGAATTCCAGTTTTCAACGGAAATAAACATTTTAAGGTCCCTTGAGTATAAATAACCTATTCCCGCAAAAAGGTCTGTGTGTGTGTGGTAAATCCCGGGCGGAAACGGTAAGTCTATGAAACTGAAATTTCATATTTAAGACAAATATACGCCCGGGACGTTACAAAAACTATTTCATCAAAAGTAGCTTTATACCATGCATTTTTCACCTTTTTTCGATTTTTTCGAAAATGGTTCCGACGATTTTGATGAACCTCTCTATATCGATGTAAAATTTTATGGGCTTTAATATCATTTAGATTTTATTCGGATTAAAATGGTCTGACAGGGCTTAAATGCCGATATTTTAAATTTTCTTTCCCTAAAGTGCCTTTAATTTTGTTGATTCTATAAAAATAACTATATTATCTTAATGCCACTGATGAAAATCAGGTAAATATATAAATTGAATGAATTTGATACCAACTAAAGGAGAAAACAGAAAAAATATTGTTTTAATGCATATTTTCGTTTTTGAACATAAGAGCAGTAATATACATGTATTATATACCGTTGGAAAGCTTGAGATTCTAGAAAAAAGATTATTTCATACACAAGCTTTTTAAAAGTTAGTAGAGAGTGATGAAAATCCGATAAAACTAAGTGATTATTTTAGATAATAATATAATAGATTTTTTAATAAAACACATTTTTCTATATAAATTCAATTTAATTAATTCATTAATAGTTTCACGTATTTTTATCTCTAACTGTATTTGAAAATTCTTTCATTGATTTTAAAAATGGAGGTAAGTGAAAGTCGTGTGTTGCCCGCACCAGATTTTTTCGAAAACGAAGCTGGTCAAGAACTGAATTTTACTGGTGTTCTATAACACTATTCGTTCTGTGACTGAACGGTTCTTGAACTATGACCGCAAGACTTTTATTCTTTATAAAGTATGGTTCAACAACAAAAAAGCGTTGTTTGCTCTTACAACACTCCAATTTTACTAGCCCTGACTGTCAGCTGTTGAATTTAGAGGGGGGAAATAAAATAAACGAAGAGAGAGAAGTGTAGTTTATATTTAATTTAAATCTTGCTTTAATTTTGGGCTACTCTTTAAATGTGTTCTAAATATCAAAATTGAAATTAATTCATTAATCTATACATCTGAAGTATGTAAAGAATGAATGATGAAGTCTTTTATCCTTACAGGCTAGAATAGAAAACTCAAAGACTTAAGCTAAATGAATGCATATTACACGAGGCACCAGTTCCCAATGTGGGCACAATTCAAGTTTCGGTAAATGTTTACCAAACGCCAAAGACAAACAGAGAGCTAGGGGAAGAGAATAGGTGTTTATAGCCAAAGGAGCATGATAAATAGGAAGCCATAAGAATGAAAAGAAGGCAAATTAGTGGCGATTTAAATACATGAATATTTAAATAGCTTCAACCCAGAGCTCAACTAACCCTTCTTACCCTCAGTCCTTTCTAGTTTTTTTCTCTTTCTTTCTTTAGTTTCAAGTATAGTTCGCCTTATGAGATTCATTATCACCCACTATTTACCTCAGGCCAAGATGTAGTAGGATTTAAACTAAATATGTTATTAAAAAAAAAAAAAAGGTTCTTATTTCTATAATCTCTATTAGGTTATAAACAGTGACAAATATAATATAACAACTATAAAAATAGAAAAAAATGTCATAAAAGAGGTATACTTAAAATTTCTATTTTAATGTATTTCCCTGCAAGATCATCGAAAGCATTTTCTTAATCTAACAACTAAAATCAGGTTTTCTGAGGTTATCAATATTTATTTCTTATTAAAATTTAATCAACTTAGCTTTTTAGCAGAAGAACTACTTCCTTTATGGAATATAAGATAATTTTAATATTTTATTTTCCTCACTATGAACTTGGAGAGTTCACGACTTTTCCAATCGTTCAAGATTCAAGATTTGTTTGTTCACCTATACTACAACTTAAATAAAATTATTTGTATTCCATTTTAATGCTATTTTATTATCACTAAGTTTAATATATTTTCTTCACTTGATTACTTTGAGAGTGGATTCGCTATTTATACCATTATTTGCACAAAAAATTAATTATTGTTTTTAAATAATGGCACTGAAACAATAAGATATTCTCTATACTAATATTATAGAGCCGAAGAGTTTGTTTGTTTGTTTGAACGTGCTAATCAGAGAAACTACTGGTTCGATGTGAAAATATATATATTTTTTTGATAGTCCATTTATAGTGGAAGGCTTTAGGCAATATAACATCTCGCTGCGAGCAACAAGAGCGACGAATCGGTGGAAAAAACGGGGAAAATTAACCTCGCATCCCAATGATTCCAAATGATTTACCTTTTAATTTTAAAATAATTCAATTTCCCTTTAAATTATCTTTTGATGTAACAATTAATAAATCACAGGGGCAAAAATTTAAACACGTTAGAATCGATATACGTCAAGACTGCTTTTCACCAACTATATGTCGCGTTGTCAAGATAGGGTTTCGGAGAAAATCAGTATGTTCTTCTTCCACAAGAAAAAAATACCTAAAAATATCATTTTCAGAGAATTACTTCGAAATATATTCTTTTAAAAACTTCTAAATCCCGACCATAATAACAGAAATTGACGGGGACAAAGTCGCGGGCAACAGCTTGTTATTTATAATTATAGATGCAAGTATTTGTCAGTACTAAAGTAGTACTAATGTACGAAATCGTTGTATATTTTTTTACGCAATGGGTCTTTCTAAATTATACATTAAATTACATTAATCAATTATTAAATAAATATATAAGTATTTTACTTATCATTATATTAATTAAACCAATCTTAATATTATTCATTTTTTAATAGAAACGCATAATAGTCGGAAATATGCTCATACTACCGGTACGCTTATCGGTATAAGTAATATATATATATATATATATATATATATATATATATATATATATATATATATATATATATATATATCGATCTTCGAAAATAATCGATAACGGTAAGAGAAAACAAATAATCGATAGTTGGAATTAATGATGGCACCTTCTCGACTTATCTAAATGATAATTGAGATTGGATGTTTGCCTCATCGTTAGGATTTCCCAACTCGACTTATAAAAAATAAAGCTCAAAAGACTAATTGCTCTATTGCGAAACTGATCGTGCGCTCTAAAGTATTAACCAACTTTTTTCCTTGTTTGAAACCTTAGTCAGATTAGTTGTAATTTGATTTCTTAGTTTCCATCATATCCTACCTTAAGCAACCTTGCCTTATGTTTACAATATTTAATAACTTATTGATTAACAGGAAATGCATAGGAATAGTTTACCAACCCTAGGTTGTGAATTTAACATATATATGTGTATGTATGTGTGTGTGTGTGTGTGTGTGTGTGTGTGTGTGTGTGTGAGTGTGTTTGTTTAATAATTAAAATAATACATTGTATATAGTTCTTAAAATAACTTCTGGAAACGCTATTATACACCATTGGTTACTCATTCGCCCCAATATGAATATAAGAACAATGAAATCGTCAAAATATAGATGAATATTTAAGTGGCTTAACCTTGAAATTCTCTAATTAACAGACAAAATAAATTTTTAAAAACAGTCAATATTTTTAGCTATTGCTATATAGACATATTTTTATACTCAGGAAAAAAATAATACTTTTTTTTTTTTTTTTTTTTTTTTTTTTTCCAAATGACCGTCAAGACTTGAATCCAAATCCTATATGGTCAGTACTTGTTTGCTATAATTTAATAGAAACATAGGTTACGGAACCAAGTATAATAGAAAAAGATCAATAAATTAATTAAATAGAGTATAAAATAAGATTATGTAAATGAGACAGGAAGGTGACTCAAAATAACTAGAAGAAATGAAATAATATTAAAATTAAATTAAGCTCTGTGAAGTGCCTCATTTTAATTTTTTTTTTAATTTTAATTTTTTTTTTTTTATTTATTTTTTTTTTAGATTTTACATTGAGCGTTAATGAAAAATTTCTTGATGATCATGAACTTTTCTTTGTCCAACTTATGTAAAAACATTGCTTCTGTTTCTGGGGGAACCACTACTTCCCTTTGCTTTCTATATTTTTTGCATTGAAATAGAATATGGCGCGGGTCTTCAGGGACTTTGCATGTTAGGCAATTGCCATCTTTTTCTATTTTCATCAAACTGAGAAATTTTTTTGTGCAGCCATGGTTAGTCCGTAGTCTTACTAATTGTGAAATTTCTTTTCTATCAAGTAGTCGGTTATTGGAGAACCATGGTATAAGGCTAATGGTTGGCTGGGTTTGATAGTAATCTTTGCCTTTAAATTGTGACTCCCAGTCATATTTCTCCTGCCATTCCTGGACTGCTTCTTTCTGTAGACATTTTAAAAGGTCTTGGAGAGGTACTTTGGCATTTTCTATCGTAATTTGTTTTTCCCCGGCGGCTCTATCTGCCGCTTCATTTCCTGACAGTCCTATATGACTTGGTATCCATTGGAAGCTATAACTGTTGCTGCCGGTTTGTATATTCCGGATAATGTCTAGAGCTATATAGGTTGTTAATTTGTTTTTATAAACATTTTCCAATAGTTTGCACGAGGATGCCGAGTCTGTGAATATGACTATATTGGTGTTAGAGTATTCACGTTGACTGTAACAAACTGCTTTGAGAATGGCATACAGTTCAGCACTAAGAATACTGAATTTCGAAGGTAGAGCAACCGAAATTGTGTAATCCTTGACTGTATCAATAACAGCTATTGCAGTTTGGTGGGAGGATTTGGAGGCATCCGTGAAGATATGAACATGGTTTGGGTAATCGTGTACTATTGTGTTTAAAGCCAATTGTTTCAATACGGTTGGGTTATATGACGATTTCCTTCCGTGTGTGGTAGGTAATTTAGGATTGCTATTGATTTGCAGCATTTTAATCGGAAGCGGCGTATTGCAATCTAAGGGACGTTTAGCTGTTTTTGTTGCCTGAAGTAGGTGTTGCATTTCTGTAATCAGACTTTTCATGTGGGGGCAATAAATGTTATTAGAGGTTATTGCTTTTCTTACTGGGTGCCTTTGATCGGAAAAACTTTTTATGATGTACTTCTTGGTAAGCCAGGCTCTCCTCAAGGGTAGCGGCATCTCTCCTGCTTCATTCAGCAGTGCATTTAACGGAGTAGTTTTAAATGCCCCAATGCATATTTTTATTGCACAATTCTGAACAGTATTTAATTTTTTAATAAGAGGAGATTTCGTTTCGTTGTAAATCAAGCAGCAGTAGTCAAAAATGGATCGGACAATAGATTTATAAAGCATGAGCATATTATGGGGGTGGGAACCCCAGTAAACCCCTGCTAAGAGTTTTAATAAATCGACATTTTTTTGAGCTTGATTCTTTATTTTCGTCAAGTGCGTTTTGAAATGAAGCTTACGATCAAAAGTCATTCCCAGGAATTTTATTTGTTCTTGCGCAACGAGGCTATAGTCAGGAGTGATGATGTTAAAGCTTGTTAAGTCGAATTTTCGTTTTCTTGTAAATGGTATCAATTTGCTTTTTCTAGGATTGATTTCTAATCCGATTTTTTTTGAACCCTTCCATTAAGCTTTCATAAGCACTTTTTAGTAGCTGTATTCCTTTCTCTGGGGTTTCTACTATGGCGAAAATAAGGAAATCGTCTGCAAATTGTATGATTTCGCAGTCATCTGGTGGGTTATTAGTGATGTGCTCAGTGTATAAAATAAATAGTATGGGACTGAGGACGTCTCCTTGGGGTAAACCATTATATGAATCAAATGTCACTGGGCCTTCATCGGTTTGAATCAGGTAGGTGCGCACTGAAAGGTAACTAGATATCCAGTTGGTTATGAGTGATGTAACACCATGTTCTTTCAATTTGTCTATGAGTATTGCCGGTTTGACATTGTCGTATGCTCTTTCTACGTCTATTGTTACTGCAAGTAGAATCTTTTTTTGGTTGAAGGCTTTGTAGATGTTGTTTGTTAAGTACCAAATTGAGTCAGTAGTGGATCTATTTTTGCGAAAACCAAAACAGTATGGGCTAAGTATTTCTTTTTGTTCTAGAAACCATTCTAACCTGTGTTTGACTATCAGGTTGAAAACTTTGGCTAGACAAGGTATTAGTGCTATGGGTCTGTAAGATGATATGAGGGAAGGATCCTTACCTGGTTTAGAAATTGGTACAATCTGAATTATTCTCCATTCATTCGGGACTTGGGACTTGTACCATACTTGGTTTAAAGTCTTTATTAATTGGTCTTTCCAGAGCGGTGGTAGGAGCTGAATCATGGTATAGTTGATTTCGTCTACACCTGGGGCAGTACCTTTCTTTCCTTTCAATACTGCTTCTAGTTCAGTCAATTGTAGAGGCATAGTCAGAGGATCATTGTTGCTACATGAGATGGGTTGTTCAAAAGAAACTCTATGTCTTGGTTCAAATATGTTGCAGAACTGTTGGAGGAACATTACAGCAGTTTCTAACTTTGAGGATACTACGTTTTCTTTTTTGGCTGAGTTTCCTTTTAATGCTGTTACTTTGTTCCACATGTTGCTAATATGCTGGGGATTTATGGTTTCAACGTACTTTTTCCACGATTCTTTTTTTGCTTTCTTAATTAGAGTTTTCATTTTATTTATTTTTTTCCGCATTAGATTGTAGTTTTCGACGGTCATATTGTGTTTATAATCCTTTATGGCTCGTAATTTTTCATTGTTAGCGATGCTTAACGCGTTATTCCACCAACTTTTTGGATGAAAATTCGGTTTATAGAGATTCTTTGTTCGTGGGATAGCAGATTCTCCAGCTTGGTTAAGTAGATTGCATATACTGGTAACTGAAAGATTTTTTCGCGGTTGTTACCCCATAATTGGTTTAAGGTAGCTATATAGAGATCTTTATCCATTTTCTTAAAATTTCTTCTAGCGTAAAATTTCCTTCGGTCAATGATAGCATCACTCAATTCTATTATGATTTGAAAATGGTCACTGCCAAGGTTTTCGGAAGATACGATCCATGATAATTTATGACCTATATCAGGTGTTGAGAAGGTGAGGTCTAGTATAGATGGTTTTACTCTTGGTGTGGTGATTCTCGTCGAAACGTCAGGTTCGTTCAATAGTAGGAAGGAAGACTGTAGCAATTCATGAATCAGAACATCTCCTCTTTGTGAATCCGTTTCATTAACCCCAAAGTATGACGAGTGAGCATTAAAATCTCCTCCAATGATAATGCCGCATTCCGGAAAACTTTCAGAAATAGAGAATAAATTTTTAAAATTTGAGGAACTAGGCTTGCTGCTAGGAGAGATATAAACCGAAATTAAAATTAATTGTGGTTTTATATTCGTAATTTTAATGCCTAGCGCTTCGATTGGACCGATATTTCGAAGTTCAACTTTTTCAAATTTAAAATTACTGTGAAGAAATATTCCAACGCCACCATATCGATCTCTCCTATTTTTTTGTAATATATAATAATTTTTGGCCTTATATTCTCTATTTCGATTAAACCAGGTTTCTTGAAGTAAAGCTACATGTACTTTGTGACCGTTTAATTGGTTAATGAGTTCTTGAAATTTATTATTTACGCTACGACAATTATGTTGTAAGATTTTAAGATTAAAACAATGTAAATTATTTAGATCCATTGAATAGAAAAATGAGATTAATAATAGAAAGTAAATATAAATATAATATAAATACTAGAAAGATAATAGAAAGTAAATATAAAAATAATATAATATAATAGAAAGATAAATTCCAAAAAGTATTGTATCAGATTAATCCGTGGCCATGTTATTATTTTCAGGTTTATTGTTTATAGTAATATTGGAAATGATTTCTTGGTTTTCATGAACGAAATTGTAAAAAGTTTGACCAATGATATTCACCGTATCTTTTTCATTATCTATTGACTTAATTTTGTTAATAAGCGCATTTAACATATTCACATATTTAGAGTCGCTTGTCGATTTGTGAGGATTTTCATGTATGTAAGCTTTTTTGGTTTGATTATTCTCGTGTTGTAAGTCCGTAGAGTGAAATGTGTCGTTTGTAAATTCGGTTTTTCGTTTTTTCTCATTGTGCGTTTGTGGCCTGGCTTGATAGAACTTTTTCCTGGGATTTCTATAATTCAAGATATTGAATTCGTTTGTATTATCATCGATTTCAGGAAAATCTAAAAGAGAAAATCGATTGTTTGTATAAGTAGGGAAGAGTTCAGAGGCCTGTTTATAGCTTAATGGTTTTTTCCGCCATTATTTGTTTAATTTTTTCTTGCCTTTTCTTTTCTGAACAATTTATGTCATTTGTTTTATGGGATAATTTACAATGAACACATTTTATTTGGTTGGTGCAGTCACTATTAGTGTGCTCGTAATCGCCACAATTTTGACACCTTTGTTTACCTCGGCATTTTTCCTTGAGGTGTCCATAACGGAGACACTTTTCACAGAATCTCGGTTTAGAAATATAAGGCACGACTTTTCGAAGAGCTAAATATAAAGCAACGCTGTCAGGAAGTTTCTGGGAGTGAAAAGTAATTTGAATGGTTCCGGTTGGCATCTTATTTATTTCCCCGGAATCATTTTTTATAGTTCTATTAAATCGTCTAACCTTTAAAACTTTTTCATTCGAATTAAGATTTTTTAAAATTTCATCTTCGGTTATAGAAGTGTGAACATCTCTTATTATTCCGAACTTTAATACGTATTGTAAAGGTATAAATGCTTTGAGGTTATTGCTAGTGATAAAAGGATTTTCTAGGAACCGGTTGGCGATGTCATACGTTCGAAAGTCGATTTCAATTTGATTTTTGTTTTTTCTTTTGACACTGTTTACCTGAGTGTTACTTAAGCCTAAGAATTTCCCTAATTTCATATCATGGAAAAAAATTGGATTAGTGTCGTCTTTTTTTTCAACAATCACTATGTATGGTCCTTTGAAATAATGTAAATATTTTATATTTTGAAAAATTAAAGAGTTATTATGATTAAATTCGTTGGTAGCTGTAATAGGAGGTGGTTTGTCCCCCCCATCACTATCGGGCCCCATAGTGGGACCTTACTACTGGTTATTGTCAATTATTCAACTTATCGAATAATTTCCGTTTAATTAAGTAATATATAATCAAACAGAGCCAATATGTGGAGTGAAATTTTTAGTTAGTAACAAAGAAAAGTAAAAGTAAATATAAAGTAAGGTTCTTATCTGACAAAGTACTGCTAATCCCTCGGAGCGGAGCTGTCCTCTCTCTAGGATTACTCAGAGCAAACTGAAAATAATACTTATTTAATTTATAACTGCATCTTAAATACTCAATGTTCTCGATTACAAGCAGACATGGCTAATGATGTGATTTGATTATTTAGAAACATCTATTGTGGAGGGGAAAAAAATACAATTAAAAATCTAGTGAAATATCAAGTACACTTTTATTTAAAGATGTTTTTAAAGACTTCTCCCTAAATTATATTTAGTGGAAAGTACACTAATATCAATAAACATTTTTTTAATTTTTTTTTTATTTTAGTGGCTGTGCAGGCCCTGGACCTCGCGGTGTAATCTCCTGGGAGATTACACTCGCGTTTCTCGATGCAATTTGTAGTGTAGGGCCATCATTCCCTACGCCTAATTTTGTGAGTGGCTAACTTTTGACTGACGGGTCTCACATACCCGGGGAAGAGGCTGTGAGTGAATCCCCATTTAATTACATCTTTATAAAAGCCCCGTCGGGACTGGGATTCGAACTCAACCTGTAGCATGAGAGACTAGTTCACTAGCTACTCAGCCACGGGCTCTCCTAATTAATGAACATTCTATTCATTAATGTCTTTTCAAAAGAAAAAAAAATCTCTAAGGTCTATTATCTTATTGATGTAGTTTTCAGTGATATTCCCCTATGATACTTAATTTAAATCACGTAAATATAGCCAAGGGGAGGGCAATCAGTTAGATTTGTACAGCGAAAAGGGAGCACTTGTGTTCTCCATGTTCCGGGTTTGAACTCCAGCTAATGCAGAATTATTTATTGTCTTATATCAGTCGTGGAGCGACCCTGTGTTACGGAGACCGTCTTAGGTAACACTCAGCCTCCACAAAGTGGGTACCTAAACATTTGGAGGAAGGAGAAACCTGGCGGCCGAGCGTGCTCAAGGCCTAATCACCTCCTCACACGTCCGTTTGTCAAACTAAATTTTACCTATAAATCTCATAATGACGTTCTGTACAATCTAGAATTAAAAAAGGGAGTGGGAGGCATATTATCTGAGACACTGTGTATATATGTATATATACAAGTTGCACCATACTGGTAGGATAGCAAGACAAATACTGACTTTCACTTTTGCATGGAATACGTCCGTCCGTGAAGGCGAGAGGTACTCAGAAGTAATCAGCTAGCGGGAAGGAGTAATTACAAGATTATTCCTCATTACCGATCCATCGAATCATATCACTATTAATATCTGTTATCAAGGACCCGGATAGCGTGGGAATATAGTGAGGCTAATTGGTGCTATAATTGAGAGGATGGGAGAGCTATAGTACTCCTCCGAGGAGGGACAAAGAGCCGAAAAAGGCTGCCTCTATTCCCGGAATGTGGCATGCCTCATTACCGAAACAAAGCCGCTACCATTGTCGCCAACCTAATTGTCGCTCCGTTGAAAATCACTAACGTCCGTATCGTCCCCACTAGCTCTCCGTTGGCAGCACTGCTCCTCCTCGAGACTACGCTTCATCTAATCCCGATTTATTATCACCTGATGGGCTAATCCGAAGTGGGATTGGAATTTAATGGACATGCTGACTATTAGGGATATTATGAACCCAATTAGTTTTTATAAAGGAGTTTCGAATACCGGCTGAGGCAGAATATTATAATATCCTGTCGTTTTAGCTGGGAGGTGACCGTGGGGTATGGAGACCCTACTGAGGTCCATCCAGCCGATATTAAGTGGGTACCCAAAAATCTGGAGGTTGAACGTGATCTAGGCCTAATCACCAAATTGAACTTAGCCAAAGAAAGACCCTTCATAGGATATTGAGGTTCAGGGTTTCGTTCTTTATTTTATTTTTTTAATAGCTTGTGAAAATTTAAATTAAATATTGAATGGGTTGATAACGAACGTTACACACGAAGTTTACGATTTTAGATATCAAACGGTGGGAAAGAAACAAAAATAGGTATATTCGTAAATGTATTAGGGCCGACAGTTTTCAAATCAAATTAAAGAACCCTCCAAGGCGCCTAAAAAGGTGATGGCCACGAGACTTACAGATTTAAATAAATACTGAAATGCTACCATTTTGGTAGTTCCTTCGCAAGCCTGAATTAAACTCATACGATAATGTAATCACATTTACTTAATTTTTTTTTTTTTTTTTTTTTTTTTTTTGTAAAATCTGTTTTAAACATCATTAATTTTTTTTTTTAAATTATAGAAATGTTAGAAGGCTTAGAATTCCAAATTGAATGTTATAGAGAGAAAAAAAAAGAGGAGAACGAAGCTACGCTATAATAAAAATAAAAGTCAGATCCAACAGAGGGGAGGAATCCCATTGTGATCCGACTGCGGGTCTTGAATGGATCCGCACGGATGCTAATTCTCGAAGGACATCTGCCCAGGGAAAGAGCAAAGGCTACCGAAGACACACAGATTTTGTGGAAGAGCAGGTAAAGGAAGGACACAATATCGTTGATTAATGAAAGGTGGGTCCGAGGCCTTCGCTTAGTATTATTCAAGCTTCCTCTGGCAGTTCGGGCGAAAGGTCGTCAGGTAGAAATTCTTTTACCTTGAGACAAGGGTGCCCCCCTGACAGACAGCATGGCGCTCTTGTTCCATCCCTCGGCTAGAGACAATGCTCGCTGCCGTGACAATGAAATTCCGAGCCACAGTCTTTGTCCGAGCCACTAAGGGCTTGCTTTGACACCTGCGGTCGGCTAGGTATATGTACTTTAACACTCTCATCTTATGTAAGTCCAGGAAAAAAACAAGAAAAAAAGAAATCATTGACAAACCAAAGTCACTTACTTATGTGAAGGTTTTTTTTCTTTCTTTTTTTTCTTTTTTTTTTATATTTATTTATTTTTTTTTTTTGTAAATTTTCATTTACATTAAAAAAAACTTTTTTTTTTAAATTTTCCATCGTCCTTTTTTTAAATTACTTTTTCTATTTTATTTGAATGTTAAATATACATTAAATTGGATGCTGCCATTTCCGCTCGTCTTTCGACTGCACCAAAAGCTGCAATCATCTATGACACCCGTCCGCAAGACTGGACAAGGCAGTTTTTCTCGCTGCTAAAAGAGAAGTGGCAATCAAGGCGGAATATTACTTACACAAAGTTAAGTGAAATAAAATAAAACTATTGCCCTTTTAAAAAAATTGCCTACATGATAGAAGTCAAGGTAGAAGTGCCAATACCGTCTCTGAATCAGACATTGAAAACTCTCTCGCGAATCTTCTGCGAGGTCTGGAAGCCCCAACTTGATGAATGGAATGTATTAAGTAACATAAAGCTAGAAGTGAAGGAAAGGCTACGATAAAATATTGATGAAGGTATACTCAATAAAGCTAAGAAATCAGCTGATGAGAAGCGCAAAGAATCATTAAACGTTTAAGACAAAGAAAATTGTATATGAATTGAAACAATGGAATATTTTTTATTTCAGTTAAATTGAGCCAAACCATTCAAACTTAACCAAAACAAATTTTCCTAAACTTACAAAATGATCGAATCAAAAATTGAACCACCTGATATGTTTCCATAACGATATGATAACAGTACCCCATAGATGATATTGCAGAATGGAAAAGGGCAGCAAAATGTATTCATAAAAAAACTTTAAAAACTCGCAGAACCAGTATAAGAAGCTGCCCAGGATATGGTTTACCTTAAGATTTATAATATAAAAACGAGGGAAAAAAGAAGAAAAGTTACACACATTCACCACTTGAAAAAAAAGTAGGATGGTTCTTATAGGTGCGAGTATTCGCTTCGGTGGGGTGCCCAGTAAAGAAAAAAAAATGACTATAGGAGCACAGAGAGGACCATAATGTTCTAGGGGGCCAGTAACCTCGATCTGGAGAAACCCATGTAATGTAAGGCCTATCTGGCTTCAGGGGGCGGCTCAATAGTGCCTCATGACAAAGGATCTATCGGAGGATTCCTCAACACGGCCATTTCTGCCGATAACGGGTAACTCACGGGCTAATTTCGCCTGGCGTATCCGCGGTGGCAAGTAGGTCTTCCGGGTGTCAGCAAACAGGGAAATGAGGGAAACCGGGATGAAAGGACAGGTGGATAATGGATGAAATTCTGGAAAGCTAGATTCCGGACAAACGGCTCAATGTACACAGCCATGACTTTAAATGATTCTTAAAGAAAAGTATTTACTACTATACTTATGCAAAGCCTGAAAAACAACGTTTCGTTGCCTTAGTTATAATCAATAAAATTTTTAGCAAACAAAAGAAATTCAAGAACATCAATGTTTCCCCTTATATTCGAGTTTAAGTCTACTAATAAGCTTAAAGCCAATGCCTTGATAGTACTAATTACGCATAGTTTTTTTTTTTAATGTATTTCTTTATTTTTTATAACTATGAGAAAGAGCATAAATTCAAATATACATCTGATTCGAATTTAAAAATAATCCTAACAATGATGAATATTCATACAAAAATAAATAAAAAAAAACAAAAAAAAACATTACCAGGTAAGCAGTCATTCAAGCAGGAATATTTTTTAAAAATTATTATTATTATTTTTATTTTTTATTTTTTTTTTTTGAGGTGGGGAATATTTATCATTTTATCTTATGAAGCCGAAAATGGCTTTAAAACATTCCAAAAATAATTTAAAGAAATCGGTTGAAAGACAAAGAAAATTTGTTTTGAAAATTTAATATTTTTAGGCGCCCAAGCCCAGGAACAAATATAAATCTTAAGTATGAATAAATAACTAGAAAAGTAGCATAGTATTTTAATTTTAAGTAATATAAACCTAAGGGCTTCAGTATATCAAATATTATTTTGAGAGAGAATTGTACAAAGTAATTTCCGGGGAATTCTTTTGTTGGCTTAGTCTCTTGACATTTAGTTATATTTTAAAAAGAAAACTTATTAAATATCTTAATTACCTGAAGATTTTTTTTTTTTTTTAATGCGGGTAAAATTAAGTAATTATTTGAACAACGAAGATCATGGATGTAAGGTTAGAAGGGTTGAGAAAACCGTTCAAGATTCTAAGGAGTCTACACAGCCCGATCACTTTCCTCCTCAATGCAAATAATATTTAAATATTTAACAATTTCCATATCCGGAGACAGATCGTGAACTACTAATGACCCCTCCTACCGACCCGGAGGGACAGATGACAAAAACTCTGCTAGACGGCCAGCGGTGGACAGGTACTGCCAATCACCGGGAGACAATGGTCTATGTAAAGGGAGGCCGGTAAATTAATGTGTGAGGGGGGTATTAAAATTCGTCGAGGCCCCCCCTAAAAATCTGTGATTCTGATAGGTCCTTGGCTGGGCAGCTGATTAGAGCGGGCAAGATATTAGAATCACAGATGTGGCGAGCGGCTAAAGGTAAACAAATGACACTTGATTGATATCCCCCTCCCTCCCCTTCTCATTACAAACGGAAATATTTCACTCCCCCCTCCTATCCCTCTTTTATTTATCCTTAGCCTCTCCCACTTCTTTCCTTAACCAGTCTTCCCCTTTTTTTATCTATTGTTTTTTCACCCGTCTTTGGCATTTTTTTATGTTTTTATATCTTCTCTTCTTCGCCGAGTCCTCTCTTCTCCGGCATTAATTTTATAGACCTTGCATTTGTTACTGGATCGGTTGGACGCGACATATGGCTGCCGATGGTTGGGGTCAAGATTTCTTCGATACTAACCAATCAACAATTTTTAAATAAGGAACACAAGATCCATTCAGAAAATCACATTCCCTTTTGTAAACTTGACTAAATAGAATAGATAAAAAAATTATTCTGGGACTGGGTCCCTTAAGAATAACAAATTGTACATTGAAATATGAAGTAATATAATAATAAGTGTGGACAACAGACAAAATTAACATAGTTATTATTTAAAATTGAAATCTTTAGAAAACGATGGTGTTGAACAGAATGAAAAATAAACGTTTCAGCCCAAGGTTTGGCTGTGGAAAATACTTATATTATACATTTGGAGCCAATCTATGTAGTATCCGTGTAGAATGATTATAATAATCTCATTTCTGTTTCCGATCTACTCCCTTTTAATTTAGATAAAGTTTACTACGCATGATTGGATGCCAGTAAATGTTGATGCAAATAAAAGATTGCTATTCAGCAAGTCGCCAGAGAAGGCGCGGTACAACACCGAAGTACAATGCCCGGGATTCTCGGAGCTGTTGGGGAAAACAAGGACATAAAAGCGTCCAAGACGTGACTCGAGGTTCATCTCCTCACCTTGTTCAACAGTCAGCGTTTTAACTGCGTCTTTTAATTGTCTCCTCAGTTTTATTTTCCAGCCCCTCTGTTCCGCCAGGGTCTACGTCATGCGGAAAGAGGAAGTGGGGTAAATCTGCAAGAGTGCGTGGACACGTTTTGCTGTCTTTGTATATCTTCCAGCATATTTTCCATAACACTAGCTAAGAAAAAAAACAAAACAAGGAAGGCTAAAGACCGTGACCAGAATCAATTTAATAATCTTGACAACATCGAATGATTTGAGTCAGCAATTTCCTTTTTGATTTACTGATTTATATTAGTCCAGGTGGCGATCAGTGAAGAAATAAAGCAATGAAATAGGTTTAACAACAAATTGTTTCGCCTTTTGTGTATTGGTCATCACTGGCCCCCATCCGAACAAATTTACTCCTGAATTCTCGACGGTAAACTATACAATAATATATTCATTACAATAATTCAAAAAATCTATTTTCAAATATTTTCAAGCTGTTTATATATAATCAGTCCAAAGTTTAGTTCAGTCACAGATCTACAGAACAAGAATCTAGAAAACAAATCATTCTAGGATAATGTAATTGTTATTATTTTCACTATAATTTATTACATCACACCGAGCAGAATGTTAGATTGAATTGCATATCCAAAATAGCAAAAGAAAATTTTACTGAGCATAAGAATAAAATTGTTAAGGATTTAGACGAATACACAACGCTAATATAATATTTCTGCAATGAATGAAAATTTAATATGTCGTTGCTAATGAATGAACAAAGCAACAAGTAAAGGTAATTAAGAACATGTAAACAACTAACAATTAAATATGAGTGTTATCAAATGTAGATTGGAGGATTAAAAAAAAAAAAAAAAAAAAAAAAAAAACTACAGTTCGATAAAGACAAAAGAATTGAAAACTCCTACAGGGTTTTAAATTTGATGTGTTTTTTTTCTAAAATAGTATGAGTCTATATTATCAAATTATTATTGGTAACGAACTTAAAGTACTGTGAGGAGTTCTCAAAATATCTTTCCTCATTGGTGTCTAGAAAGTTTTAAAACATTCGGGCCTTTGGGCGGTCCTGCACTTTCTTGAGGTACAATACTCCACCTGATTTTATCCACTGAATAGTGACAGGTTGAGGTTCGCGTAAACATAAACCGTGGTTCTTAACCAAACTTAAAAATTGTTTTATTTTTCATTAATTTTATGTCATGCCAAGATATTTCTCTTATATTATGCCAAACCTGATGTCATTCTAAGGATACTTAGTCCGGTAAAAAGTTTTTCCTTCTTCTTCTTTGAACCTAAGATTATTTATTTATTGTTTGTTTGAAAAATTGTGTTTAAATCACATCAGATGTGTTGCAAATATCACAATTTAAAATTACATTTTATTGTATAATTTGATTTTACTTCGATTATCATAACAATACCATAGATTATTTAATAAAAAAAAAAAAAAAAAAGATCTATGGTAAAATCATATTTAAAATTTCAATAAACCTATAAGTTGGAACGGTCAATTTTCACTTAACAAGGAGTTGAGACGGATGGCGTGACCGGTCCAATACCCGCGACCTTCCTAAAAGATTTTTTTATTGTCGTGACGGTCTTTGTCTGTCGTTATGTTTGTTCCAGACGGTGTCCCCTAATCGTCGGGACCGTGGCAGACATACTGGCTACCGGAGGATCCGCGCACAATGAGAGGCGGCGAATATCTGAGACCCGGAGCATTCCGAGGGGTCTCGCTAAATTCTATGGCGGGGATAAAAAAAATTTATGTTTCGGTTCGTCCTGACGTTAATGGCGAAAAATATTGTCCCTGTCACGAACGATACTCCTACCAACGAATGGAAAGATTAATTATGTCGCCCCTCAAAGTATAGTAAAGACCAATGCTAAGGTATAAATCTTAATTTTATATACACAAATAATTTAAAGCAATAATGTAAAATATGAACAATTATAGTTATATAGTAGAAAGAAAATCTATTTTATATTGAAATTATGAATGTGGTTTGGATATCCTTTCTGTCCACTCAAGTCTTTAAATGAGGAACATATATCAGTCAGGGGATTAGTATGACGGTTGGAACACAATGCTGACCGTAGGTTTGATCATTATCAGCTATTTCCAACCAACAGCCTTCTAAGTCTGTCTCCACTCTTTATAAAATATGTAAATACAAACCGAACTTTATCGAATCATAAAATTTTCTTTAAAATTGTATTCTTTTAATTATTAAAATAGTTGTTCAATCGATTGATTAAAATTTAAACTGACTAGTTAGTTTTATTGTTAAAATTAAATTTTAATCTTAGGAGGAAAAAATTAAATGAAATACAAGAAGTATGAAAGGTGGCTGATAGGAAAATAGTTAACAGAACTGGAAAGTCTTTCTCTGCCAAATTACACATGATTTTTTTTTTTTTTTTGCATATAACAATTCAATTTCACCAAATTACCAACTATTGATAGACAGTTGGAGTCGCATTGTGCCACTATCAAAGGACCAATACAGTCGGCAAACTTCTTCGACATGTCATTTCCCCGGAGCCTGTTAAAGCCATTGTGTATCTTAAGTACTCCTCCTCAGGATAACAGGTGTAAAATGAAGATGAGGTGTGTTGAGTGTATTAGGGCAACGTCCTGGCGATCCGGTTTTTGTGTGAGAACTGAGGCGGTGTGCCGGAGGATCGCATACTTTCCTGTAGGCGTTGATATCTCCGGAGGATGGCCGACAATGCGGAGCTCACCCCCGCGACCAATCGGCTCATTGTCGCCTCAGCTCCCGACCACGGGGGATTTTTAATTCGAGGAAAAATCTCTTCAAGGAGAATGGCTCTCTTTTTCCTACCATTTTTTATTCCCGCCCTCATCGCCGTTCTTGCCCCCTCTACTTCCCTTTCACCTCGATCGATTGAATTCCCGACGTGTGATCGACAGTCTATGGTCTAACGGGTGCGAAGAAGCTGATTTTTTCCTTTTATGGGTGTTTTTCATTTTTTTTTTTTTTTTTTTTTTGTCACCTAGGATCCCATTTCGCAGAGTACACCTCGAAAATCGATACATTGCCAGCGATTCCATCGCCATTTCCAGGAAGCCGGTGCTTTCCCGATTGTCTGCATCCGTGACGATGCGGTTATTGAATGAGTCGCAGGCGATCGATGATTCAGCTGAAGAAAGCAATTCCATAAAAAAAACGGTATGGCACATTGGCAACAGCTCATACTCGCGAGATGGGGGTATTCACTTTAAAACTAGACGAATCACCGAGAAAAGCACTACAAGGAACACTATATAAGGATTATAAATGGTAAGGATCCACAACTAAGCCCTTTCTTTATTCTTAAAACTATTAATTTGTATTTTTATTTGTGATACGTCTTAAAAGCTATAATAGACGTCTAATGTATTAGCTACTGAACTTAACACGTTCACGCCGGCGTTCCGTAAGATGGCGTGACCCACCCGTGGGTCACACTTGACTATTCTGTGGAGTGTAGTGCATTAGAGGTCTGGAGCTGTTGTTGTATATGTAAATATATATAAATATAAAAGGACCCTATTGTTATTAGTATAAATAATAGAAAGCCCGTGGGTAGTTAATACGCTAGTCTATCATGCTAAAGCTTGTGTGTCCGAATATCAATCCGAGCGTTTAATTAAAAGTGGATTCAATCACGGGCTCTCATTTGAAGACTGCTAGACTACTGGCGGCCTCTCACAAAAGTAGGCGTAAGGAGTGATGACCCTACGATGTAAGTCACCATCAAGAACCGCGGTGTGGTATCTACATCAAGCGATCAAGGGCCTATAAGACCTGCCGCGCCATCTGAAGAATAACACATAATGGGGTCCGAGTTAACAATTAAGTCCAAATAATGTTGATGTATCAAAGTTTTTATTATTTTTTTTTTCAATAAAATTATTATTCTTTTCCACTTAAACTGTTGACAGAATCATGGTGGCTGAAATGCTAAATTCTTGACAGCCTAAAAAATTCGGAGGACTTCCGCACAATTTCTTAAGGTTAACATTCCAAGGAAAAATTGCATTCAATTATTTATCCAACTGTGCATCACAAGAAGTATAGTTGTGCAACTACTTCATAATTTATAATTACTTAATCGTTCTGTTGATAATGCTTAGCAGTATGGCAGCAAATCCATCTGAAATGAACAAATGAAGGATCTTATCCTGAGTCATAAGTCAGCAACGCCAGCGCATATAAGAAAAATGAAAGAAGAAAAAAAAATAGCCAATCCTAGAATTACTCAACATCGGGAAACCTTTATCATTCCTAATTTATGCAAGGAGTCTTTAATTGCATTCGAATGAGACAAACACATTAGGTTCTCGAGCCACCGCTAATAATTCACAACGACACGTACTTTCCGACTGATTGAATCAAAACTGCTTAGCCAGAAGAGCCGATTGAATATTAAACACTTCGCAATTAAAGCGGCTAAATAGTGTTATTTATGTGCTATGAGCCAATGCGTAGCTCCTTTCGCAATGAGCATTGGGTAATTAAGGAAGTGGGACCGTGCGCATGGAGGTCGCCGGCGTGGGTGTGGGCCACTATTAATGGAAATATCAGCAGCCTCGAAACTCTTGAATTGTCTGCAATAAAAGTTTCCGCTACACGGTTCTTGATCTCATCTGGGGCCGGTATAAAATTATTTTTTGCTCCGGGCGCCAGGAAGAATTCTTGGGGACGCCCACGCCAAATATATTCCAATCTGCGCTATTGAACATATAATATTATCGAAAGAATTCCGGATATTTTAATTATATACTTGATACAAAGGCTCTGTTAACACCAATTATAGCACACATTATTTCTTTTTAAATTATAATATTTGGACGAAAGGGCTTAAGTCTTGAATCTGAAGTTTATAGAACGATTTTCCCAAGTTTTGGAAAACTAATTTAAGTCCTGTATCACTATTCCTTTATTCATGAATCACTGTATTACCTCATAAGGAGCTATTCCTTATAGTAAAATACAAACTTGAACAAAACATTATTTCTTTTACTAACTGTGTAGTCAATAAACATCTAAGTAAACGATAGCAGTAAGCTATAATAATGTGTTGTGTGTTAAAAAGTGTTTAAAAAAATTCTTGATGATGGTGAAAGAACCCCGAAACGTAGATAAACTATGTAAAAAATTGTGAAGAATAATAAATGTATAATAAAAGGAAGTTACGGAATGCATTTTTGAGCGTGAAATATTAAGTAAAACTTCCTAAACAATTATAAAAGAAAATAAATTATTTATTTATTTAAAAACATAGAAACCTCTTTTCGGCAAAACCATGGCTTAAGTCCGTTGGCCCAAAATCCAGTAAATTATGATAATAAAAGTAAATAGCAAAAATAAGGAAATAAAAATTAATTTTAGAAATATTTTTTATTTAACTTATTTGTAATAAAATTTAAAACAGCGGCCAAAATAAGTTTCAATGAATTCAGCTCTGTAGTTTTAAAAAATATATAGCCAAAGAAAAAAACATCATAATAAAAAATAACCGATCGCTACAGAAAATTAAAAACAATTAAATGTTTACAATTTTTTTTTTTTTTTTTTTTGCCACTAATCGACATAGGATAAAATTGAGGAAATTAGTTCGGGTGGCGGTCAGTGAAAGAAAAACAATTAAATTGTTAAAAATGTTTAATTTTTATAATAAATGAATAAGATCATTAGACTACAAAAATAACTAAAATGATTGATTTTATTCTTGGACTTTAGTATTAGTATTTTTTTTTGCAGTTTTTTGCTTAATCTATTAAGTCTAATTGCTATTATCAATTGTTGGCAGTATTTTTTTTAGGCTATCCAATATCCATTTATTTTCTTCCATGAACTCATTACAAAAATAAACCTAAACATTTCAACAGTTATTTCGCAATTTTTAAAAGTAATAATAATTAACTATGGAAACGAAGTGCAAAACTAATTATTTCCATTTTTATTTTTATGATAAAGCAGTTTTTCGTACATTAAAGAAAAACTATGCTACTATTTAATTCAGCTATTTCACATATATATTATAGTTTAATAATTGAAAAATGTTTGTACGAAATCCACCTCTAACCACTGTACAATGCCATTCAAGTTTACAAAATATTTATTTTCATTTATATGAAAATATAATTATTAAGTTAATTTATATCAAACTGGTATTTTATAAAAATCGATGTCAAAATCTTACTCTATGAAAATCTGCAAATTTAAGTTATTTGGTAGAAACTCTTTTGAGGAAGATGTGAAAAGATAGAGGAGCTTAGAGCTTTTTAAATCCTATGCCTTTTATTCATGCCTTCATCATGTATTGATGAGGTTACTCAGAGGATTTTAATGTAGATATATATATATTTTTTATATTAAAAAAAAAGAAAGGAATTTGCAAGTATAGAAAAAAATTTCATGACAGAGGACTAATGTTGGACCGCATGTTTGTACTAATTATCGGAAATCAACTTAAATACTCTAGAACCAGCCGTGTCCTTAATTGAATACGATTAAAACCGCTCTCATTAAATGCAAATATCATTCAGAACTATTCCCTTTCCTGCGGAGGAATAAAAAATGTCACAAAGAAACGCTCACAAAAAAAGGACGTGTCTTTGAATAATCTGTCGAATCTCCGGAATCTGGAATTTTCTTTTAAATCATTCCGAAGAAATGTTTTTTCGTTAATTTTTTTCTCATTTGTTTTTTTTTATTATTAAATCTCCTCAGCCATAATTAAAACCTCAAATGGAGAAGAAACCGATCCATCAGATAAGACGATGGTATTTCATGCCTTGGCGGTGGATGTCTTGTTATCCGTCCCAGAGCACCCTATACATAGAGCCATAGGCTTTTTTAAATGCTATTTATTATTATTTAATGGTATTGAATAAAACTACTGTCTCGATTTCAATGCAATCATAAGCTTTGTTAAATGCTTAATTATTTCATGAATTGCCTACCTTATTTCAAGGTTGTTTAATATGCAACGATTGTGGGATAATATTTGAACGACTGGATGGGTAGTGTTTCTGACAACATGCCGCATGATGTTGTTTTGTATCATTCCAATCCACGCAGTCTCATTGTCATCGAAGATGGCCTCAGCTATTTACAAACAGAAAATTTATAATGTCGAGGAACTAGCGGTGCTCCAATAAATGTTGACGCCATTTTGCTATGATTAATGTAGCCCTATTTCGGGAATTATGGAAAGGCACTTAGGTTCCTATCTTTAGATCCCTTTCGATCGAACCGAATCAATCTCAATCTTAGAGAATCACACCCGCAGTAATTCAGTCCTCTCCATGATTAATACCGAGGTCGTCGAGTCCTTAATTCTAATTATATCCACATGAAGTAAGGGACCTCCTTCCTTCCTTTTGTTATTTGTGTCGCTTTTCCATTTTGAAAATAAACATGAGTAAAAACGAAAATAACATCGATCTACAATATATCTATGATCTCGATACATCCTGGTTAATATCTCAGCCTTATTCGAAACAAATCGTATTTTATATCCGTGTTCAAAAGTCATATTTACTTCGTAGTTCTTGAAAGTGTGGAAGATACCCACAATGCAGCTTGATGGCTTAACCAGATATTTTGGAATAACTTATAGCTCCTGAGAATTCAAAAAAAAAAAATATGATTAAGAATCTTTACAATATCTCATAAACCTTAATCGCTTAAAATATATAAATATGGTGTAAGATTGAAAAGTAATAACTTATTTTTCTTGGTTGATTGATTGTTTTTGGAAAAGGATTGCAGACTTGTTTATTAGCGCCTATTAAGTTGTTTTTTTAGTACGGTTTTTTGCTATACCGATTAACATGATAAGGATAAATATAAAATGATAAAGCAAAATTAAAAGGAGTTTAGAAATGAGTAAATGTAAAAATTATAAAGAAAACTAAAGAAGGAAGGGCTAACTGTAAGTATTAAAATAAAGAAGAAAACAACCTAATGCGTAGGACAAAATTTATTGTTTTATAGTTTTTGTTTGCTTATTCACTTAATGCTGCTGCTGTTGCTAATCGGACGATGATAACGTGGGAGTCCTCAATTTCGCCTAAATAGCTGAGGCATCAGACTCGAGACGTCCTTTGGACGTCCTCTCCGAAGGATGGTATAACTAAGGATTTTTTCCTCCCATAGAAGGTTAAGACAGCCACCATGCAACAGTGCTAGGTGACCCTAAGAAAATAATCGAGTATTGCAGTAATTGGTATCAAGGAGCAGTTTCTTGTTCAGTCTTGTATGAGAATTAATAAATTTTCATCAAGTCATTGATAGCATTATATATAATTTTGTTGATTTCTCATTTCCAATTCGGAAGGCAATAATCATTGTAGAAATTAATGTTTGTAACATAGACAAAAATAAATGAATCGGTCGAAACTGTTTCCCACCGGCATTAATCTGGAAAAACTTGCCTGGAACATTTCTCTACCGTTTTAAAATAAAATCTAGGAAATGAATGAGCCAGGGAAACCTGGGAAAATCTGTTAATAATCCTCAGTGATGGGCGGGCGGCGATAGGGAAGAAAAGAAAAGCAGATCCGTGGGAGAGCTCCGCACCTTCCTAATAGCCCTGGCTATTCAATTAGCCATCATCCCCGATGCAGAGTCATCCGCCATTGTGTGCCCTCTTCGACGATTGTCTTACGTGGCCGCTATGTAATTGCCACGTTAATAAGTCACGTCAAGCAGGCTGCAATCTAATTGGGAATTCCCTATCTGGTAATTAACTAATAACCCGATGCCTCCAACAAACCTATTGGTTTTGCAATTAACATCACTCATTGAGGTTTGACGTGAGCATTATGAATTCTCAAGGGGTACTTCTAGTCCTGAGTGGGAGGACGTCAGGGTCCGGCGTACAAGTGAATACAATCGAGGCGTCTTGCATTCTGAATCTTAAAGCAAAAACTTGTATTGGACCTTGCACATAGGAACAAGAACTCCACGGATATTTAATCTAATATACTTTTACATTCTAAATTGCTGATTCTTTGCATGAATGCACAACACCTTTAAAGCTGTGGTGGATTCACGTTATAAATTAAATAATAGTTAGTTCAAAACACTACTGAATATATTAGAGAACAAATAATTAGTACCAATGATCGAGAGTTTCTGTAATTATTTGACTAGAATAAATTAAAGACCCGTTCTGTTTGAAATAAAATGTTTCAGATTCCAAGATGATGACAGGATTGACATACACCTCATCTGGACTGAGAAAAGACAATTTTGTTACACAATATATTTTTTTTTTTATTTAAACATATTTATTGATATTTACAACTGTATTATTATATACAACAAGAAAATGTGATGGACATAGTAAACTGACATGAGATACATGAAGAGACGCCACCCATTGGCAGCACTCTAAAAATACATAAAAATTAAAAAGATGCAAAAGGAAAAAAAAAAAAACCTGATAATAATAATAAAATACGAAAATTCTTATAGGATATTATCATATGTTTTGAATTTAGACCGAAACGTTTGCACACAAATAAAATATGTTTTCTTATTTACCTGATTGCCAAATCCCCAACCATATATTTTCTATGATCAAAAATTACTGTAACAGTAAAGAATAAATTGTTTAGTATGGTATAATGTATGAGATCACACAACAAAAACTTATTATAATGTTAACATTATTTTTGAAAATATTTCCAGCTAACTGTCTTTATTTAATAGGTGGAAGTAATCGGGAGTAAAACTTTTTTTAAAATATTTTAATTATGCCGACGTTTCGGCTCAAGCTTGTGAGCCATCATCAGGGCATTACTGAGCCATGTCCGAGCATAAACTGCTTGGAATGTTTATGCTTATGACACAAGCTTGAGCCGAAACGTCGGTATAATTAAAATATTTACAAAAAATACTGACTTCCGATTATTTCCACCCATAATAATTTCTACAGTCGACTATACATCCTCAATATAATCAACAGTTTTTTGTTTTGTTTTTCTATTTTTAAAAAATTAAATTTATATGGGAATTCCCAAGTCGCTATATTGTAAAATTCATTGGAATTTATTATGAAAATGGTACTTGCAACACATTCTAGCTTTTTATGCAATTTATTATGCAACAAAAATAAAATTAAATGAAATGTAAATTCTCCCTGACTGGGAAAAACAATAAATCATGTGTCTATATATTGTCTACTGCTTTTCATAGTCTTAGAAACTGAATTGATAAAGTATAGCAGATAAATAAATAATCTACTAACAAAATTTGGGAGTTTCAAATAGGACTATTTTCGTTCAAACCGATATAGCTGCTAAACAACTACCTACTGTTAATAACTACCAATGCTATTTGAGAAAAAATATTTTCCATTAAATTTCTAATGAGGAACCTTTCGTACAATTTTCAATCCAAGCAACACCAAAAGAATAGGTTGCATGTTCCATTTTTCGGAATGAGAAAAAAATATAAATCCTCAGCCAAAAGACACCTATATAAAAAAGATTATTATGTACCCGTATTTTTAATGAGAAATTTTATTATGAGGATGGTCAAGCTATAGACCAAATTTAGACTTATTGGAAGGCCTATTAGCTCGAGGAGAAGACAACATCAACACTCTCCAACGCCCTACACGAGTTTGTTAGTTGATAAAAAGGGATCCTTAATTAGAAACGGACCAAGCGGTTTATAGCCCAAACATCTTGCTACAGCGTGTCTCTCTTTTTAAAAGAAATAAAGCTTAAAAAAAAATAATAAAGGATCCAACTATTTAAAAATCCCAAGGTAAATAAATTACAATCCCAATTAGGAAAATATCTGTGTTGGACCCCCCTCCAATTATCCCACCACCTCTCCGAGTCTTTAATTAGAGAAACTGGATATGGTCCCAATGCCCGATTCCGATTTCTCAATCCTTTTCGAAATTTATGCTTCCACCCGAGGAGTAATTATTAGAAATCTGCATACCGATCGTTACCGCCAGTATCTTCTTCGCTCTTGGACCATAAAACTGGATCCTTCCCATATATATACTTTTTTAATTTCAAGAATGTGGAAACTATAAAGGTTTATTTTTCTCTTTTATTTATTAAAATTATTTAACCAAGTTAATTAATTATTTCTAAGAGGAGAGAAAAAAAATTGAGATTAACATAGACTTTGCGAAAATAAAGCAAAACACCAAGAAGTGAGCCACAAAACTACTGTCTTACCTAAAAGAAATTTCAATTTTTTACAAAATTTATTACATAGGAATGACAAAGTCCCACAAAAAGATCTTTGGGTGTATGTGCCAAGTCTAGCTCGAAAATGAAACTGAGATTTCATATTATAGAATCATTTATGCGTAAAATGTTGTATAAACTAAAAAAAAAAAATCAGAAAACCAGAAGAGCCATTCAATGCCATGGATTTTGGACGAATTTGATGTGATTTTATTTTTTGCGTTTTGAGCTTAAGATCAGTTATATAATTGTATAATATATCACCGAAAAGTTAAAGGTTTTAAGAAAATACTCTCTTATACACAAATTCGTAAAATATAATGAATGGAGTGTGATTAGAAGCGGATAAAACAACGTATCGTTGTGTATAAGAATATAATAGATTATTTAATGAAACACATCTTTCTATGGAAACTCAATGCAATTATTTAATCGTTTTACTTTCACATACCTTATATTTCATCACATATTTCATCTCCAACTTTATTTAAAAGTTCTTAATTTTATTTTAAAAAAAGGAGGTAAGTGATAGTCGTGTGTTACGCGCACCAGATTTTTTTACAATTCTTTTATTTTATTCTATGTAATTTGCTGTGTATGTAGCAATTTCGAGTTGATGGTAATTCTTTTATTTATTTTATTTTTTTTTTGTAAATTGTATGTATTAAACAATGTATATAATAATTTCGAGTTAATGCCAAATCCTTTCTATATGGGGGTATCCCCCAAAACAAATACATAAAAAAATAATAAACATTTATTTATTTCCCGCTAACCAGACCATCTAGAATATCTTTATTCAATTTATTTGTGTCGTAGACCATATTATTAATTATTTATTTTATAATATTTTATTTTTTTTAAAACTATTGTTATATAATTATAAAAATACCCAATAGTTCATGTATTAGACTAACAAAATATTTAAATATTATAACAAAAGCAACAGCGGGACAGATCGGAGCTGCCCATGGAAGAGAGATGCTACGTGCTCTACGGCGGCCACCTGTAGCAAATAGAGGAATACAACAATTACCTTCTGATTGAATCCGCTGTCTCAGTAATAATTAAGGCCTAATGATCCCCTCTCATAGGCTCCAGAAATAATCAACTGGGATAATTATCGAGCAATGCGGCAATTTCTAAGGGAGGGGGGTAATTTCAGTTTAATCTTTAGTGTTATATTAGTGAGCCCCGATGAGAAAGAAATCTAGGAGGCTCTGGGAACCGCCAGGGCCACCTCGATCGGGCAATTAGTTCATAATTATTTAACGAGCCTTCCATCGGCAACTCACTCCGCTAGTCTACTTAACTACGGTTCGGATTCTGGCAATCTCGGGGCGGCTGGTATTATTAAGAAGAACCAAATAAAAGTTCAAGGCGTTCCATATAGAACAAAAATCATCCAAAAAAAACAAACAAAAAAAACACTAATAAGGTCACTACACAATATAGATTCAGATAAAAGAGCTTTATAAAAAAAAAAAAAAACTATTAAAAAACCGGCTATTTCAAATTTCAACTTCGAAGAATATATAATGAGCAAAATACATGATGATAATTTGTGGTAGTGCGTTAAGGACACTCACAGTCAATGTGTGGAAAAGAATATTTACGAGCCATTAATGAACTACAAATTGTAAATTTAAATGCCAAATTGTGGCTAATGCTTTTTCGAAATCGAACTTTTTTTTTTAACTATTGAACTGAAATTTCCTCTTCGTAAATAAACTTATCCTTTGACAATATATGATCTTGTTATGGGCATAACAATTTAAATCGATTAACATACATATTTTTCGTTTTCTTGATTATCTGGTATCAGAACAGTACATTGTTTCTTTACAAATATTTTGAAACAAAACAGCTGATTTGTGACTCAAATTCACCTGTAACATTGATGTAAAAAAAATTGGCCAATAGCTTCGGAACATGGTGTGTAAGGTGCACAGTGAATAGAACAAATAGCGATTAGCATAGCAGACATAATTTGATAAATTTAAATTTTTTTTTTTTACTTAATAGTATATGTTATATAACAGTGTAGGTTGTAGAATAACAGGTTTCTTAATACTAATAACATATGAATGCGTTTTTAAAATATATGAACATAAAAAAATTATCATGAAGTGAGAATGACTGTGTATATATAGGGTGTTGAGGTTGCAGATTGGAGTTTTCCCAACCCCGCACAGAAACTACTTATTGGCAGCATTCAAAAACTATTCTGAATTAGAATGTTCACCTTCGTTTTTAATTCCTCGGAGGATGGCCAGGAATTGAAGAAGAGGCAAGTATAGGAACATTAAGGTCATTATGGATGGGTTTATTCGTGACTAAGTAAAGCGCATTGAGGATTTTACGAAGAATTTTGGATGGTATGAATTGGACACGAGAGAAATTCGATGGTTTAGTAGAGCCCCTAAGCTCGATTCCATAAGCCTAGATTGGTCTTATGATAGTGATGTAGACAAGCCATTTGTAGTTAAGAGGAGGTTTGACCCTTTGTCCAGTAAGTTTTGAAGTGGCCGGAAATGGTACAAAATAAAGATAAAAAAAACTGCAAACTATTAACAATTGTTTATTATTTCCAATCACTATATTATGATATAACTGTTTATAGAAAATTATAAGTGAAGCAATAAATAATTCAAAGGAAAATGGTTAATCACCGCTGATAATTTCAAAAAGATATATATCGGGTATTTCTAAACCGATTTCAATGATTCTTTTGTTTTCGTTGTAGTAGTTTAGAATAAAAGCCGTGGACGGCGGACAAACAGATTTTTAATTCGTTATTCGGATTCTACGAATCTCGAAATGTAAATTTTGTGGGAGGTTAACTTTTTTTCGTCTATTATAATAATAATATTTATTTTCGGGGTAATCCCCATACAAAAGGATTTGGTCAGTACAGTTCATATGTTATTAACAAATAAAAACAACTGGAGATCATTTACAGGCATTGTGAATATAAAATAAATAAATAAATAAAGAGTGTATTTTTAAAAAAAAAATTAAAAATAAAATTGAGGAATTTAAAGTTATTCTTGGTGGAAATGTAAATGTTTCAAATTTATAACCTTAGTGAGTACCCCTATTGTGTAACTTAGGGGTAGTAGTCAATGCAAATCAATTTTACGAATAAAAGAAAAAACAAATTAAACACTTCACATTTTGATAAAAATTAATGAGGCACTAACCGGAAAATCTATATCATGAAATATTCGTTCATTATAAATGATCTAATTTTTAAACTACCCACTGTGTAGTAAAAAACGTCATTTAGTTTCTGCACATTAACAATTGCTAGTTGATTTCCCAAAATTGAATTATTGTTCTCATTAATATATCTATGTATATAGTGCTTCCTAAGGTCTTTATACATACTATCAAAAGATGATATAAATTTTCAGGGCTTTTGTAAATTTCAAACAGTGCAACTTTCTTTCCCCTCCAATTTATATGATTTTCCCTCATTACACACTACCGTTCTTGTCAAGTTGACTACCCTAAGCTTTGGTCTATTACAAAGGTTCATTATTGAAAAAAATATTGGTTAAGAAATTGCCTTTCGCGAATAAACATCGACATTGAAATCCTAATAATATTGCCCCAGAACATCCCCAGTTAGCATTTAGATTGCCCTGGAAGGAGGGGGCTGTTAAGTTAGTGGTGTGGAAATTATCTGTGCGACCAAGGTAATTGCCAGGAGCTGATATAAGCCGGCCTCGTACCTCAGGGCCCGATATCCAACGGGTAAGAGCTCGAGTTATTGGAGCTCCCGCTTGGATGTCTCCAATAAACATTTCCAATGGATTTAATAACTCAAGAATGGGGCAAGACTCGGAACGTATGTTGAGACATCTACCCGTGGTGCTAATGCTCTCAGGTCGGCTGCTAATATCTTTGTCGTACATAACTTAACATATAATTATGTACCGAGTGCTCGGGTTTTTAAATGTATGATTCCAGTCAATTATACCCATACCTCCTCTAGCCTAACGCCTGAGGAAGGATTAATTCAATAAAAATTGAATAAATTTCCCCGTGATATAATGGAGATTTTTAATGCTATTTATTATAAATGAATAATGAGAGAGAAAGACTTAAACTAACGTTTGGACGTTATAGAATGATTCTACAACATTCTTTATGTCCGAAGTGTTGTTTTTTAAATACACTCATTTAAATCGAAGATACTCAAAGAAAATGCATCTATGATATTGCAATTGGAAAAATTTCAAAACATTGATTTAATGCCCTCATATAACAGTTATTAATCGTCAACGTATCGCCAGTCAATCATAGGGAAAAATAAAGTATTACCATATAAATGCAGATCAGAAATTGAACCATTCCTCATGAATTTTCTAGTCTTTTTGCAGTACGATATACGTCTTAAAAAATTCACTCCCTAAATAATATAATTTTCAAAAGTTCAAATGTTGTTACCATAAAGAGATGTTTGTCTCTGTTAAATAACAGCTTCTTTTTATTTCCTTTCTATTTTTATAAGAAAAATAGTACTATCTGCCACATTCTAGGGCAATACGTATTAGAGTTACAACAAACCACACATTTAACAGAATTGAAAATTACTAAAAATAACTTAAAAAAAGAAAGCCATCATCAGACTTATCTGGTTATATGGAATCGACTCTATGGGGTTCTACTAAACCATCTAATTCCTCTCGCATTCAAACCTTACAATCCAAAACCCTTCGCAAAATCCTATATGCTCCCTATTTCGTTACGAATAAAATCATCCATAATAACCTAAACAGCCCATTTGGCGCAGAAACTATCCCGAAACAGATATGTCTCTTTTAATTCCAAACTCCTGACCCACACGAATCCTCTTGTACGCAACTTATCTTCCTTAGATATCCTGATAACCTCCAAGGCGACTGAAAGAGGTGGCCTCGGGATCTACTGAGTTCAAATAGTTAGTGAAGTGCTACCACTGCGTAGTTCTTCTCAAGACATTTTCATGACTTTTTTTTTTTATTCCTCATATTTACTTATTGTTTTCTTTAATATAGTTATAAATTACTATAATAAATTAAAAAAAATATATTATTTTCTGAAAATAATTTGAAGTCATCACTCCCTACCCACACAGATCCTCTTGTACGCAACTTATCATTCCCATCACAACCCTCCGAGGCGATTGAAAAGACAATGGCCCCAAGATCCAATAAATTAAATTAACATTGAAGTGCTACCACTGGGTAGTTTCTTCACAAGACATTATTACTACCATAAGTGTAAATTAGCCCATTCACTTGTTGTATTTATTATAAGTACAGTTTTAAATATCAATAAAATGTTTAAAATAATAATAAATAAACTGAAAATTAATAAATATAATACGAATAAATAACCTTGACCTATTTCAATACTGCCCCTGAGAACTCCGAATCTAACCCCGACACTTTTTAATAAATTAAATATTAAAAAAAAAAAATCTTTTCCATTATTCCTTCGAGGTTCTTTCAATTAAAAATCAAATCCTTTGGAAGAACCAATATTTTGTGTGATATTATTCTACAAGATGTATTAACTAACCATCATCGCTTCCAACCAGTCAGTGTAATATTAGTTAAAGTTGGATGTTTTAACAAGGAATGCACAATAACATAAATCGCTGATGGTTGTAGAAACAGGAGCGCATATTTTGTACGAATGAGCCGCTTTTGCTGTATTGGAATGCGCGCTGAGAGCCTGGTCACGATTTTGGCCATGCATTAAAGTTAATAATACAAGACTGCCCATTATTTTTTTAATAATTTCTTAAAACCGGCTGTGACTATAATATAATTTTAAATTTTTTTGGGGGTAAATCTGGATCCAGAAATGTCCTGCAAGACAAATACACCTCCGTAGAAAGGTAAGTAGGTTTATACGGCGGATGTGGGAGCTGGTTTCGGTATCTCCCACTTTAATTTCTCTCCTTTCTTTGTTTGGCTCTAACGCCTCCCAACTTTTTGTCACTTTAACTAAAAGCACCATCTCCCCGTGGAAGATAAGGCAGATTCCTCGGAGGACCTGATGGACTGTGGATGTCTTTTGAAACGGTTTATTCACCTCGACTTCTTTATCAGGACACTTCTAATTCTTCTTATCCACTCCGATGTGTAAGGAGTGTGGATGTCCCGTTGGACGAAAGGCACCAAGGCGTATTTCTTGTCTTAGAAGTACAGAGGGATCGTGATAATAAAACGGCCTATTAATGCTGACGCTATTATTTTTCATTTATTTTAACACTGAAGTAAAGAACATACAACAATAACCCTGTTTTTTTAAATTTGGAAGAAAACATATTATTAAGATACTTTACTTTGAAAAGTAAACATTTTTCCTTTATTTTTTTTTTTTGTTATTCACCTTTCTATGTATCCAATAATATATTATTGCTCGTTTATGCTTTAGTTGTTCATCAAATTCGTTCAACTTGTAAATAAAGAAGTTATTTGTCAATGCTGATAAGATGATATGGTTAATTTTTTAGGATGTACACAATTAAAAGTACTTTAGAGGAAGAAAATAAAAAAAATACAACATTTAAGCACTGTCAGACTATTTAAATAAGAATGAAACTTTTATCACATTAGGTCAATTAAATTTTACATCGATATAATGAGTTTAATCAAAATCGTTATAGTTGTTTTTGAGTTAATCGTAAAAAGGTGCAAAATGCATGGTATGAAGTACCACTTCCGAGCAGCTAGTTTTAATTTAAAAAATAAATTTAATAAAGAACTGAATGTTTTTGCACATTTTGTTATTTCGAAAGCGTTTTTAGATTTTTCACTTCACGTAAATGCGGCCTCTACAAATTACTTGCCTAATGAATTACCCATAATCGTAGAAAGGTCAGTAATAATTCCTTGTAATGAATAACATTTCCGAGTACAAAGGGGACACGTCCAGGTAACTCACGTGGTATGTAGCTTAAGAACGGCTATGAAAATAAGAAGAGACGCAAAGACACGATGCTTCCAACCCGACCCACGGACCGCTCCAATTATAAATAATCACAGGCGTATCAACATTTAAAAAAAGTACAATCAACTACAATTTGGGGAGGAGTGGGGATCAGCTCTCCTAATTATAGATGTTTAATAATTACAAGCGGTAATGGTCTTAGCTCCATCTGGTTCCTTATTTCCTCCGAAGGATTCGGTACTTATTAACGCGTACGTGAAATAATCACGAATCGGGGTGGTCTCTTTGTCCTCATTGATTTTCACTAAATTGATATTTGGAACAAGAATTTTTTAATGAGTGATTATTAATGACAGTCGTATCATTGAGCAACGAGTGAATTATAGAGAAACAGATGCATTTATTCAACAATTCAAAGCCCACAGAAATTTCAGAATACTGGGGACGGGATCCGCGACACCATTATAAATAGTTAATAACAAACAAAATTATAAAACTGTCATTAATTAAATCAATAATTACTATTGTTTTGAAAGTTACAAATACAGTGAGTAAGATTCTAATATGAGAACGTGTGGAAGGACCATTTTTCGATTTGCCAAATTTTAATGTTTCAGAGTTTCAAAGTGAGAATAGTGGCATTTCTAGTTTACGCTTATGTTTACAGATATAATGAGCATTTATTAATCCTCTCTTTTTTGGTATCGTATGCCATCAAATATGACCATGCAACTTCGCGATTTTAAAGTTTTTGGTTTTTTTTATGAGTTTAAACATGAAACCGTCACCTCCACATCGTACTGTAGTGGTATTAAAATAATACATTAGATAATGGTAAGAAACAAAAACTTGTATTGGTTAATCAGAAGAGACTTATACTCTTGTTTCTTCATTTAACGTCACTTTAGGCTACTGTGGCTGATCGGACGATTCTTCAGTGAGAGTCCTAAATTTTAACTATTAAGATGTAATTATGATAGGATATTAAACGACCTGACATCGAACAGGCTGAAGAACACCATTTTAATTCCCCCTCCCCCTCCGAAAGTCAGATTTACTCCCATCAGAAAATCGTAGAACCACATGGAGGGTTTACACCTGTGACCTAGGGCATAAAAGACTGTTATGCTAGCAACTAAACAACATGTGACCAATGACCTATATTCAACGAGTTGTGTCACGAATCCTTCTTCTTTTTTTTTTTTTTTTTTTTTTTTTTTATGATTTCTAGGTCAAAAATTCATTTCCTAACTTCTTTTCTTCACAAAACCCTATTTTTTGAAGTTCTGGGACTGAAGAGTTGAAAAAACGTTGGGGGAAATTTATACGAATTAAGAGTGAATATTTTGATTTTTTTTCTATTTAACCTTTTCAGTGAAAATGTCCAATATTCTTTTTATTCGTTATACAGTTTGATGTACCTTATTGCAGGCTATTAGACCATTATTAACACCATAAATGTAGGATTACCTTTGCCTCAGGTGCTGGGGAAATAATATTTCCCCATGATGTTAGGTGCCCCAAACCCTCCACACAGGCTCATTACGGCCCCTTAAGTGGACGGGACACGGGAGCTAGCGGGCCCCGCGCAATCAGCGGCCAACGGAGACCTCTTTGTCGCAGTTCCGAGAAGCTCCTCCTCCTCGCACCGGAACCAAACGCCAGGACCTCTTCAATCCAGGGTCCCTTTTGTTTTTTTTTATCCAAGCTCTCTCCGAGCCAAGAATGCGGAAAACTACCTATCGATGCGTCCATATCTTCGCCGATCCGGCGTACAATACCCTTCTCCTTTTCAATTCTTCTTAAGGAGAACGGGGGAAACGGTAGATGTATTGTTATCGAGGAGGCTATGGTACCATAATACAGTGGGAGTTGTGATGGTAATACATGGAACACTTCCCCTGATACTTCTGGTAGCGGGTCAGGATATCCCAAAAAGATACAACATTCCTAGATGAAGGCCTAAAATGCTTTATAATATAAAATAGTCTTGGTTCTGAATTTTTTTCAAAAACTATGCGTAATGATTCTTTAAGTTAAATAAGATTATAATGATAATTAGATAACTCTAGAATACTGACTCGTCAAACATAATTTGTTTTTCTTCTTGAAATAATATAAAGCTGCAGACGTAGCCAGGTGGGTAAGTAAGGGGAGAACGTATCCTCTATAGATTGATAGAAAAAATAAAATTAGTGCGTTAAACAAGGATTTCACTAGCCACCTTTGTTACAATCAAGTAAAGATTTTTAAACCAACTTAGGGAGCAGTATAGCCTAGATAGAGCACTATTCTGCTGGTCTCCGAGTCCTGGGTGCGTATCTCTGCTGTGGCAAAATATTTATTCTGTTACTTCAACTGTGGAGCGATCCTTGGCTATGGAGAGACTCCTGAGACAGACCCAGCCTCTATAAAGTAGGTATCTAAAATCAGGGGAAAACCTGGCGGCTGAGTATGATCGCGGCCTAATCATCTTATTACCAAAGACCCTTCATGGATTGTATAATTACAGGACTTTTAATTTTTTTTTTAAATAAAGTAATAGTTAAAAAAAGGTTAAAGCGTTATATTGAATTTCGATGGAAATCTTTTCCATATTAAATAAGATAACAATAGAAAATATTATCTACAATAATCAAATAAGTTTATACCCCTATCGTCTTTCTTTGTTACTTTTTTTTAATTTTATTTCTGTGCCTGTGTTTATAAAGTTAAAAATATTGTAGACTTCAACCACTTTTTTCTCTTATCTGGTATTTTATCAATATGTTTCGAATATGTGCTGAAAAGCCGGATTATATGTTATTTAAAGAAACTGAAAAAGATTAAGAAACAGGAAAAACTACTTTAAAGATTTGAATTTCTTCATATGGTTAATAAAAGACCTTCAAAAGGATGACGATGAATTCTAACAATAAACAACTTCTACTTATCCATTCACATCCATTTGGCCTTAATGCCGACATTATATAATTTATTTTTTTATACATTTTATGTTTTTAGATTTGAATAAGAAATTTCTTTTTACCGATGAACGTAATCTAGCGTTACATAAATGTACAAAAAGAAAAAAAACAAAACACAAAAAAAAGCTTGATAACAACAACGAAAGAAAACACAATAATAATAGCCAAGATTTAATACGAAGTAATTTATTCATAGACTTAAGGTCAAAACATATTGAAACGCTGTAAAGTTTTTTCGGTTTTAAGGAATCCTTGGTGCCTTATGAGTGTTGTGACGTATATCGAAGACATTAAGCCTTAAAAAGACACAAAGAAGATAGATTATCCACAGCGGGTGATAAACAAAGGAATTATTTTATCACGAGAACACAGGAAACGGCAGTAAACTTAAGTGCTGATAGTATGCATATGGTAAGAGTTTCAATAAGGGAGTTTTTTTTTTCAAAGGTTTTTTTTTTCTTTTAAAAGTTTTATTTGAAACTGAGAATTTCTCGAAAATGTAGAAAACGGTTTTGTCGCGGATGAGCAATTTAAGTGAAAGCGGATAATGGAAAAGTTTGGGCAAGATCTAAAAATAGGCAGATGAGCAAAAAGGAACCTTTTTGATTTAAGGAACTGGTATCATAGACAACAAAAACGTGTAAAGATTTTCGGTCAATACGGGAATTCGTAGACAAATTAAGAAATTAAAATAAAAAAACAAACTTCAAAATATGTTAGTAAGTTTTTAGAATAGAATAGAATAGAAAATAAATTTTATTCTGGGACAGTGTCCCTTGAGAATAATAAATTTGCACAGTTTAAAATATACATGTCTGGCCAACAAACAAATAAAAATAATTAACTAATATTTACAATTATGGATAAATATATACATAATACAAAATAAAATAAACAAATAAAATAAAAATAAAAACAATCCTCAGAAAGTAATTGTGTTGAACAAAATGGAAAATAAATTAGTTTAAATATAAAACAAAAAGAAGAAAAAATAAATGAATATTTACATTATTCTGATATTTAGTCTTCTAAGAGTAACATAAGCTTTACAATAATAAAGGATCTTTAATTGGCTAAGAATTAATAAAAGATAAACTAATTAAAACATAAATGAAAATAATATACTACAAAAATAAGAAACAAAGTCTTCTAATTACAATATATGTGTATATATTTTATACAATATATAAAAATACTATGACGATTGAAACAAAAGAAAATTTCAAGAATAAAAAAAAAACAAAAAACAAAAAAAATGAAAAATTATAAATAAATACTTCTAGAAATGAAAATAATAAGAAAATTGAATACAATTTTATTAAAAATGATTACATTGTCAGGTAGCGTCATTTTGGGATGCTAAAAGGTAATGAAAGAGATGGTATTTGAATTTGAATGAAAGAAAAAAAGAGGGAGGAAGCATGACGGATGTTTGATGGGAGGGAATTCCAGAAACTGGTCGAACGGGCCAGAAAGGAACATTCATATTTTTTTGTTCTGTGGGAAGGGATATAAAGGTTGGACATACGGGACCTCGTTTCTAGTGGATGAATTGAGGGTTTGAACTGCAGGAGATTATAGATATAGGAAGGATGTTGGGAGTTGATGGTTTGGTATAGGAAAGATCCAAGGAAGTATAGTCTACGGGTGTGAGGAAAAAGCCAATTTGATTCAGTATAAAGATGGGATACATGAGACCGCCTCGACGTGCCATAAACGAATCTTAAAGAACAATTCATAATCTGCTTCAATCTCTTCTTCAGCATCATCGAGAGGCCACCATATACCGCACATCCATAATCGAATTGAGGAAAAATTAAAGAGGATACGAGGAGCTTACGAGTGGACTGTGGGAGAACATGACGGGAGCGATGGAATAGCTTTAGTGTGCTTATTGACTTTCGGGAAATTTGGGCCACATGAGGTTTCCAAGATAAGGTTTGGTCAATATGGATGCCTAAATTTTTTACAGAGGAGCTGAAAGTGATGGGGTGGTTGTTTAGTAGTAGTGTAGGAAGAGATGGAATAGAAGTGAGGTGGGAATCGGATCCAATAATAATAATAACAATTTGTCCCCTCAATGCGATCAATTTCTATATTTTTTAGGGAAATCAAGTATACGATATATAATATTATTTTTAATTTAAAATGAACGGATACGATCAAGCGAAAAGTCACAAATGAAACTAACAGTAAATGAATAGTAAAACAAATGAAAAGCTGGATCCCTTATAAAAAATACTTCATTAAATTGTGCATATATGCGTCAAATGGCAGTTTGTGGAAGTTGAATTAAATAAAATAAAGATAACCATATCTTTCTAATTTAATGTTGGTTTAATCTGAACGATTTTCCAAAAAATATTACTCACTTTCAAAGGCTGAAAAAAAAAAATAGTAATAATACGAAAAATTCAAGTTCAAAGAAACCGTTTTAAGGTCACTAAATAACTCTAATACAGTGCTAATGTGTCGGTTTAATGTAATCAAACAATACTTTTTATAATATTGTTATTACTTGTATATTTATTGTTACTTAACAGTTTCTCTAATCACAATTACAATTGTAAACGGTGAGAAAGTATTTAATATTATTAAATAAAAAAAAGCTATCTATACTTTTCACTTATTATGTCATGTATTAATATATAACTCATATGATTATTATTTTAACGAAGCTGTTGATAAATCAATCAGTTTAAAAATCTTTATTAATAACGAGATTAATCAAATAAATGAAGTACGAATGAATCTCTATAGCCTTAATACATATTCTCTTTAAGTGTGGTGGGACTTTATTTACCTTAGCATGTACCTCTACACAACCCATTAACGGTCTTCGATTCATTACTTGTACAGATTCGTACTGTTTCACGGCCAACTTCTGAGCAAGGAGACGATTCGGACAAAACCAAGCTGGACCACCAGATTTTTCTCTGATTTTCTATACCCACTATATAGCAGTTGTGTGTGCCCCAGGAGGGTCTCCATACCCGGGATCGCTCCACGGCTGAAATAGCGGATTAAATAATTTTGCCTCAGGCGAGGTTTTAACCTACGACTTGCAGAATGGTAACCTAATGGTCTATCCACTGACCACGCCGCTCCCTAGATTTTATTATCTTTCTAAAAAATACTAAATAAATTTAAAAAAAGTTGCAACTTTTCTACCCATACAGCGCCATCATAAACCCGAGAATAATGTTTCCTAGTGAAGTAAGACATTTGTCACAGAGAAAGGTGAATCCACGATTTTTTGTGAAGTTTTTGACTGAATTCTTTAGGTGTAGGAATCTTTGGCAGGGCCTCATGATTATATCTCTTATTTCCATTTTTTTTTTTTTATTACCTACTTTTAACATAGTAGTTTGTTTGGAACTTTTGTCAAGTAAATTTGACGTATCCCCAAGAATAATCCATAGATGCAAATCTGAAGTACGGGGGTTGGGACGAGGGAAAAACGGATAAGGGATTGATTGAAGGAGTAAGAGGAGAAGATGGCTAATGCTGTTTGAGACGGTTCATTTGCCAGCATCCCGCTCTGTTTCTTCTTTCCTCCTTCCCCACTCAAATATTTTTTGTCCCACCGGAGCCTCCCACTCGTCAAAGACCTGGGCTACCTGCGACGGTAGCTAGTAATAATCGTCTTTATCCAAGCTCTCTAAATAGCCAGGGGACTCACATTATTAACCTATCCTCTTCGGAGACCTGGGTTTTTTTTTCACAAAGCCTCAGAGGAAATGGCAAATTAAGAACCCTGACAAAAGAAGAAACGACATTTCCACGAATGCTACTTTTTGTATTTGAAAAGACTCTAATGTTAAAGATCTTTTATGTAATATCCTTAACTGAACTTACCTAAAACCCAAGTAAAAAGTAACCTGATCTAAACTATAAATATAAAAATTAATAGTTTATAATAGGAATATGGTCACAATTCAGTCGACCATTTTTTTTTTTATTACAAAAGAGAATATTCCGAACTTTAAATGTAGGCGTTATCAGATCAAGTACGTTTTAAGGGATATTGACACTAGAAATTTCTTACTTTTATCATAGGTAAACTAATCAGAATCTAATCATATTTTTTTAAAGTAGACATCCTATTGCAAGCTCATAAAGACAAAAGTTAGTTTACCTTGATTTTGAAATTAAATAAAAACCCAGTTTTAATACTGGAGACAATTCATCCCCTATAAGAGTATAAAAATTGAACAGAAATTATGGTTTGTGGTTTCATTTAGATACATAATTAGTTAAACCAGGTAATGATGATGTAATATATAAAATTAAATTAAATAAGATGATAAGAAAAAGCTTTTATTCATTTTGTCAGGAATGATATAATCGGTGCGGAGCATTGATTTTTAAAGAGATGGGGAAATAGTTTGAATGAGGTTAGCGATGAGGGTTTCAATGAAGGGAGTAACAAACGAAATTGTTACAATAAGTTAGTATATTTAACAAACAAGAATATTTTTACGTTTATTTTTCAATTTTTTGTATAAATTTTATAGTAATTAAATTTATTAATTTTAGTGTGGCTCAAACTGCTTATTGAACCCTGAGTTACAACGGAATTCGTCGCTACAAAGGAAAGAAATCATCGCTTGTACAAACATTAACAATATATTTGTTCTCTTTTGGTTAAAATAAGATTTGCATATGTTTTCTTTATGATACTTATATTATTTACACAAATCGCAGAATATTATTGACTAAATAACGACCGGATTGAGGCTGTGAGCAATGCTCTTTCAACCTTCTTTAACAGATATTTTCACTAAATCAAAGAGGATTCATTTAAATATTGCTAATATATGTGTCATGCAAAATATTAAACACAAAAAAAAACAATTGTCGTCTTTAAAACTTGAATAATATTTTTCATTTTGAAATTTTATATGAAATTCGCAACAAAGAGGACCATTTTAAATTTTGTGGGATACGAAACCCATCCCCCTAAGTGACATCGATGATGCTTTACTAATCCAAGATAAGTACTTCACAGTCCATATAAAAATATAAGTTGGTGGGATAGATAATCGGGATCATTATTTTTAACTTTCATCCCATATGATCCATCGATCGAACAATCGAACGGCATAACGGCTGATCGCAGAGGAACAAACACTCCAAACCATTTAAAGGGCAGAGAGAAGAAAGAAGATGGAAGAAGGGTCAGCAACAATAATCTCGAAGCCCCCTCCTTCTGCCAGCTAATTGGCAGCATTGTGTCACTCCAATGACACCTCCAGGCCTTTGAAAAATTATTGTCTCCCTGCTTGACACATGTTTAAGGGGGCCTCATATATCATGGCGCCTTCTTCCTCACTTCATCAATATTGTACATTAACAATAACTTCTCCCGAGTTGGAGCAACACCGGAGGGGTCCTATGAATTTTAGATAATGAGTAACTGGAAAGTGTGGTGAGAATCCTCAAACAGCGATCATTAGGGCTGTCACCAACGGTTAAGGTGTTTAATAACCTAGGCATTAGTTACGCAGACCATCGCACAACAATGTTAGCTCTTGGGTGTTTAAAGTACTAAAAAAAAACAGTACATCTTTCTCGGCTACTTCAAAACTTCCAAGACTAAAGGCCGTGCTACACGGTGAGCGAAGGGGGAGGTAAAAATACGTGAAAGCGGATGCTTCTAAGAGTTCACGAAAGTGGCAAGGGGAGGAAGGAATATTCTTTTTTAAATAATGACAGCTAATAACTTATATTACTATAACAAAAATTACTTTTAAAAAAAATACATGTGTCTAGCATAACACACTATCGTTATTGTTCCTTCTATGCCCAAGGTTGCGTGTTCAAACCTGGCAGATGCCCATAGGTAAAAATTCTAAGTTGTGAAAGGACGTAAAAAAATTGGTCCCGAGTCTGAGCGATGTTAGGTACTCTTTAAAGATCCCGATCCTAATAGAACTCAGATAGGCCCAATTTAGGACTCCCACTGTATCATCGTCCGATTAGCTACAGCAGCATAGAGGGATATCACATGAATAAACAATTAGCAAAATGAGACAGTATTATCAAAACAAACGTTTGTAATATGCACATTTTTAAAACATGTTTTTTGTTGTTTTTTAAAATTTAGAAGCACCATTTAAAGGAATTAACATTATTTAGCTTAAAGTTACAAAAAAAAAAAAATAAATAAATAAATAAAAAAATAAAATCTTTATAGAAAATGCGCTTATTGTATATTTATTATAATACGTTGAAAGTGTATGATAGTTCACTATCGCCGATATCGTATATTTTCATATTTTACTTCCTTCTACTCTCGCCGTGTAAATTATCTAATCTTATAATTAACTAAGAAACTTTATTAACATAACTACCGTAAAAAGTTTTATGTAGACTTACGCAGCTATGCTTTTGGCCTTAAACTAAACCAAAAACCCTGTAAAAATACAACCCAAAATCCTTAAACTAACTATAACCTTTTAAGCCATGAATACAATCATACATGCTTTTAATGTTCCATATGCTCATTCCCGAACCAGGTAACTATCCTTTTATGACAAACTCCATTCTAACCCAAACTAACTAATAAAGCCGCTTCCTACTCGATCCCGATAATCCTCCCAAGCATGTGAAGGATATCAGCAATTTCTCTGTAATTCTGTGTAAATTAATTTTATTATAGTGCCTACATATCTAATAGATGTCCAGGTCAATATTGTATAAATTTTAATAGATAAATTATAAGAAGAACTAGGCACGAATAATTTTTGTTTTAATGTCCTCTAAGGTTATAGTCATAAGTCAAAAACTAAAAAATCTCTTTTTTGTAAATCAACATCGATAATTCACAAGGAACTAATATTACACATTTAAGGTAAACTATATAATAGTTTATAATTTAAGGTATTGTTAACATGATGCAGCAAGGTTTTAGCTAACATCACAGCAGAAAGGCCACATTATACAATAAATTCAACATAATTTTGCCACATTTAATCTAGCTCATAAAAAAAAAAACCTTTTTTTTTTCATTGAAATACTCTGACAGTGCTCAAATGAAGATTTTTTTTATTTCTTCCTCTAAGTAATCTAAATTTTGTATTTTTAAAATAAATAATGTGTTGAAAGTAAAAATGAAAAGAAAAACAATGAAGTAATTAATAATTGCTAAAGAAGAAAATAATTACTTGGTTTAAACAGACTGTTAGGCGATCTATAAAGACATATTGAAGTAATAAATTGATTTATACAAATACATTTGAAGATCGCAGAATTCCTGCCTGAATTCACTAAAATTATAGAAATATTTTGACATGCATGTTAAAAAAAATTTAACTTAAGAAAGATTTCTATTTATTTTATACTTTTTATTACACACATAATTAGTAGAAACACAAATAAAATATATTACTTAACGTTTATAAGTTCGCAAAGTATTTAAGTAAGCTATATACAGCTTTCTTGGGTTAATATACACAAATAAACAAATTTATATTATAATCCTTTTTCTATTGGCTTTTGATTAATAGAAGAATAAGTGAATAAACAAAAAACTTACCTGATTAAAGAACATAATTAATGATGCTTAGTTATTCAACAAATAATTTTATTTTTACATGTTTGGAATAATTTCGTCATGACTGATAACTGCTAAATATATATTTTATAATAACATTATTTGTTATTGTTAGTTTTATAATCGTTAATGATAATTTTAATATGATTTAATTATTTAAAACAATTATAGTTTTTAATTAATTTTGTTAAATTTAGCTATTTAAAGTTGTCTATTTCACAGATTATTTTAATTACAACATAAACAAGTTTAAATTATAAACTTAAATTTCTAAAATTACTTGAATTTGGAAAATTTAACAATGCCAATACAAATGTTTAAAAAAAGTCTATTTATTATGCTTGAAACTATAAAATTTAAAGCTGACAATTTCTTAAGGTTTAAAGACAATATCCAATATATTTATTAGGTTTTGATATTTCACTCTATGACTAATGCTAATTTTATCAGATTTTGTATGGAATTTTCACAAAGCTATGGAAATAGTAGTTTTGTTAGAGATAAATTTTGTGTATTTGTGGTAATTAAAATAGATAGTATTAATTAAGTTAGTGGATAAGGTAACGGTAAGAACAGATCTAATAAAATCGGATTCAAATATATTTAAAAAAAATTATAATTATAGAAAAAAGTACTTTTAAAATCTCCCATCAAAAAATTTATAAAATCGACATTAATTTTAAAAGTTTGGTTACGGCCAAATATTACTTTTATCAAAATCAATCATTTACTTATTCTTTTAATTTCGCTTGAACAAAATAATGAAGTAAATTAAATTAATTAACTAGTAATTAATGTGTACATCCTAACTAGTTAGTGATTACCTTCCTACTAAGTATTAATTGATTACCTTCCCTAACTAATAATTAATGCTGATTACCTTCCCTAACTAATAATTATTGATTACTTCCTAACTAGTAATTAATGCTGATTACTTCCTAACTAAGTAATAATGCTGATTACCTCCCTAACGTAATAATAATGTTTACGCTATAATTTTTTTTATATAACAGTTCTTACAAGATTTTTTTTTTAAAGCATGTGCCTCGCCATTTACTTAATCCAAAAACAAATACGTTTCCAAAATAAATTGTTAGTAATTTAATTATTATCCGGACAGTGTAATAAACAGGAAAAGTGTAAGCATGCAATTACTAATAAAACGGTTCAAAAATAAATATACAATATGGCAGAAACATTTGATAGAAGAGAAAAATAAGAGGTTCAAATTTGACTGCTAAGTTTTATTTACAGAAGGAAAAAGTGATGAATCACAAAAATAAGAAGGTATTTCAGAAGAAAAAATGTTTACTTTTTAAGAATATTTTAAATCGCTAATTAATTGCTTACAAAGAGGGTATTTCAATAATTTTGTGCAACATCAATAACAAACATCTACAAAAGCATGCATAATGCAAAAAAAAAAAACACAAATGTTGTCAAAACCACATGCCAAATTAAATTGTATTACCTGTTTCTCACCCTTATGAGGCCTCCATCTCCAATTTTGAATAGTGTGTTTTCCTTCGATATTGTTTTTCATTTTTTGTATTTTTTTTTATCATCTGATAATTTTTTTTTTTTTTTTTACTCTCTATACTTTAGTTTATGGTGGACTGATTTACTTGTAGTGTAATATGAGGTAAAAGAAAAAACATAAAAAAAAATTAAAAAAAAAAAAAAAGAATGTGGAAAACAAAAAAAAATAAATAAAACACAAATAATATGTCACAAGCTCGTTTATTCGCAACATAAAATCTTTTTTTTCCGCTAATAAAAATTTAATTAACAATATAATAAAGCTCGTAGCGAGGACTTAAAGCTACGTGTTCCGGAGACTTTAATACAATTTATACAACAAAAGCAATTAACAAAAACTAAAACATTGCCTTATATAATATATATATATTTATATAAAAATATCTTCATTTGTTTCTTTTCTACAACTGTATATAAACAATATTTATAATATATATAAATGAGCTTTATTCATCTTATGAGGGACTTTGCGAAATATATATATAATTCTATTTATTTATATATATGTATAATAATAATATAACATTAAAATAGGAACATGTGCGCATATGCGAGTTTCTTACTAAATAACTAAATAAATATACAAATAATAATTAACTTTTATCTAAATATATAAATTATATTGTACACGTATAAACAGAATTTCTTTTTTTATTTTATATATTATATATATAGTTTGTTTTTTTACGGGAGGCCTCCTTCTTCGCTTTTTTTAATTACCTAAAAACAAAAACCGAAAAAAAAAATTAAAAATAAAATCCAAAATAAAAAAAAAAAAATAATAAAACTAAAAAAAAATTTAAATGAGAAAATCTATCTTCAAAATAAAAGTATGACTGTGTATGTTGTGTAAGTAATTGTGTAAAATTGGGATGAGATGGCACTAGGTTCTAACAACATTTGCTCTAAGTCGAAATGGTCTAAGGGAGTGGCTAAAATATTAATATCTTTATTTCCTTCTTATATTGCCTTGGGATACCCCTTACCGTATTGAGGGGAGGCCCTGATGAAAAAATACTGGCAGGGGTGGAGGCGACACAGGGGTGGGGAATTTTTTATACACGAAGGGGGGATGTTTCAACTGTGAACTATTTCATTTAGATTTACTTGAAAATAATTATTAATTAAAATATAATTAATTTATTGAGGTCCAAAATAGATTTAGGGCGAACCTGACGAAGGAACAGGCAAATATTTTTTTCTAGATATTAAAAAAAAAAACAGCTACGCTAATGAGCCTCAAAGAAAAAAATAAGCCACTTAAATAAAATCACACACAAAATAAACTTAACACGACGACATCGACATGCAAAAAATCAAAGAGAGATCAAACCATGTGCAACATGACAGGGGAAGTGAGAAAACCATAAAAAAAATAAATAAGAAACATCTGTGCTTATTTTTATTACAATACCGAGAAAGTCATACGTACAGTCTTTTAATTATGTCGCTGTTACATTAAATATACTATTAAACATATCAATATGGCGGCACTCTTTTAAAAACTCGATTTAAATTCAAATTTGAACACTTTAATTCGATTTGCAAAGGCTTTGGATGTTCGCGAAGTTAAATAATAATTACCCTTCCATTTCTATCATATATGAAATCTCGAAATGCGTATATAATTATGAGTAATCAGTGAGGGGGTTTAATACATGATTAAAAGAAGTGTAATCTTGTTGAAGTACTAATAGCAGATGATAATTGTGAATTTCGAAATTTAAGTATAACAAACAACGAAAAGAAGAAATTATGTTAAAGAAAGATAGAGATTCTTCATTAATGACTCCATCCATACGTCGCAGTTATAAGTAATCCGGAACCCTAAGCCATAAAATAAAATGAAGCCAATAAGGAATTATTGCTCGCTATAAATAATTCTATATGATCCAAGAGTCGGGATATGAGAGATTAAACCAGATATGTATTATATTTTTTTTGCAACCCCTTACCCAGTGTTTTACCCCTAAACTCTTGGCCGCTGAATCATCCCTCAGATATTGTCTCAAGGGGAGGGCCCACCCTTCGAAAAATAAACCTAATCCCCACCCCCGAAAAAGGACGTAAAAACTAATGTCGTCCATGGCTTTAATTTATATCCTGGGGTGGGTTAGAGTCCCGCCTTTAACATAAAAAAAACCATCGGCTACCCCCCGGTTCAGGGGTGTGCCCCGCGGGGTGTCTTTATGGCCGAAAGGGGTCCACGCTTAATTGTACAATACACATATACTTTTTTTTTTTTGTGGCAGGGTACACCCTTTCCCACTCGGCGAATACATATGCGGTACAATATAGCGAGCATTCGTACAATGGAACTTAATTAACGATGTGACCGTATCGGCTGTATTACCCACTGTACAATATAAATAAATTTAAAACTTTCGATAATGATAGATCAATATCAAATATCCTGTGCGCTCACAAAACCATTGGATTGAATATGAAATACATATTTTATCTGCACGAACGTTCACATCTTCCAGCCCCTCTATGCCACTCTACTTAATTGTGAAAATTCAAAGAATACAGAAGGCAACCTGATACTGGAAAATACATGATTTCCTAGTTTATTGTTTAAATAAATTATAAATCGATTAAATCGATAGTGGAAAAAAAAAATTAAGCGAGATACGGAAGATCGTTAAGCAGCGTGGCCATTAGGGATGAAAGGCGTAGGATCCGTTGCAAAAAGGATTCACCCGATATCCGATAACGATATTATCCTCTGAGTCAGATATCGTTTAAAATTCAGTGGCATCTGCGGGATTTTTTTTTTTTTTTTAACCCTCCCTAGGCACAGCCACGGGTACGTACATCTTATCGTTTCGAACTCTTTCAAACCTAAATTGGATTCGGGGTCGAACAGGGAGGGGAAGGCAAGCAACATCCATTATCTACAGTTTCCCTTGTCATACGATATCTTGGATAGGGTGTGGTTAATGCAAAATTGTATATATATATATATATATATATATATATATATATATATACATGGAAGGGGTGGTTTCTGTGAATTTCACAAGAACATAGTCAGTAACAGAATATATAAGGCGCTTTCTCTGGGTTCAACATTGAAGCCAAGGATTCAATGAGAATTTTAAAAAGCTTATTGATAGCCTTGTTTTTGGAGGGTTCTGTTGGAACTCAGAGAATAATTATATCAATATATCATTATAAACAGTTTTATTTTTGAACAACATGCTTTATATCGCTCAAAGGCAATGAACTTATGAACAAAGGGTTGAATAAAGTTCAGCGAACTCTTTACAAATCCTGGAACATCTAAAGTATCTTGGCTCAACTCGCGTGCACAGTCATTGAAAAAATAATGATGGATGGCAGATTGAAGGAATGGATACACAGCACACGCCACAAATGTATGCTAACACCCCAGGTATGAAAAAACAACCGCGAGATCACTCCACGACTTAGCTCCACAATTCTGTTTACCCTCTCCTCTCAATCGCCATTATGTTACGGCCCGATTATTATTGAAATTTATGTAGCGTTGAGCTGTGGTTCGGAAAGTCTCAAACCCTCGCATTAGCATAGGCTCAGCAGCGCACGCGTGGTACATTTGCATGTTCACCCCATATACACACGTGGTCAAATTTGAATACCACCTGACTTTACGGACAACTCCCTCCTTTTAATGGTTCCTCTTTTTTTTTCCGGCACGTACCAAAGGAGTATTCATGAGGATCGTGGCCGTAAAAGGGAAATGATGATTGTCAAAGCAGGTGGAGTACTCGAATCAATCGCTTTGATCGCAAATCTTCATGGCTGTTGAAGCATCATTAATAGGCTTGCACAATGATTATACATAAAGGGAGGCACATTACATAAATGGAATGTACACGTAGTAACATCAAAACCAAATAATTTACAATAACGATCCCATAAAACTCACTATTTTGTAGATTATTAATTATTCTACAATATAACTGTACAGATCACTCAGCTACAAATTTAGCTTTATCAATAACGATTGAACAAAAAATCGATTTTATCCGTGACTTCTAAATACACCAACAGCTAAAATTATTAATTTTTTCGAAAGAGGAAGCGATGGTATGATGGGAAGATGCAGAAAGCAAACACCAGGTGCCCCGAAGTGGAGAGTACCTATGGTGCAGACAATAGCTAGGGGCTTCAGTATGCCATTGTCCTTGCCAACTCAGTGCGAAAATCTCAGGACCCAAAAGTATTTTGTAGGATCTGAAAAGCACCGCAGGATCCTTTTATGCAGAAACATTGGATTTTTACCTTATTTTGAACATTTTTTTTGTCTATTCAAGACCCCGAATTGAACATTACTTAAAAAATAAATAAATATGAGAATAATTAATTAACTAATTAGTTCCCATACAATAATTGAATCCCTACCCTCGCATCAACAAAATTCTGCCTTCCTTCCTCGCCTAAACAAAGAGTGACCTCAGGGCAACCTCTGAAGGCGAAACCGCAACAATAGATAATAGAAAACGTTCGACAATTTAGTAAATAATATTATGTCCTTATTACGGCCTTGCAATTACCTCCTCCGAATCAAAAGAAATACATCTTATTCCCACTCCAAGGTAAATTAGAATTTTTTTTCGTAAATTATGTTACTTTTTTTCTATTGTCTTATTATCTTCTTTCTATAGGAAGGAACAGGAGTCATTTTATCCATAAATAACAAAGAATGAAAAGAGAAAAAATGGAAAATCGTTTGAGAAATAATAGGTAATATTACATAACATTTTTAAACAAGAAATAATAATTTAATTGAAATTGAGTGTTGTATTTGTAGTGTGAAATTGACGTTAGTACCATTCCTACAATTAAGTTGATGAAGGTTTATAAAAATAAGGAAAATGGAAAATTTATGTATAATGAAGATATTTTCCACATAAGCTTAAAAGTAAGTTAAATGTAGACCAGAAAATTTTAAAATAACTCGAACATTTCACCCAAAAATAATAGAATCTAGGACATTAAAAAATGGAACTGGGGTGGACATGTGTTCTGTTTAGTCCCCACTAGAGATTCTTCGACGGATTAGTTCCGACTCACCGGAACGCTAAGCAAAATCATTCCAATGAAAGAAACTGACACACATCTCACACGTCGGAGCCAAGTTTCTTCAGTAGATGGGTGAGAATAAAAAAATATTACAAAAAATGTATCAGATTAAAAAACCGATTACTTAAAAAACATCGAAAAGTGCAAGAATAACTGTACTAGAATAGCGAAGGTAGAAGAAATAGAAGGTGGAGGAGCTATCCATAGGAGACGAATAACGGTATTCGGTTATGATTAGAAATATTTATTATTAAGGATACCTTTAGGGCGGGAACTAGAGGGGGCCTCAGGATACAGGAGCGGATGGGCAACAGAAAAAAATAATAGAATTCTTAATCCTGCCGTGAAGGGGGAGAGATCCCACGTGCATCCTGACTCCAGGGCTCTCACACTCCAGTTGTTCCGTACGGACCGATGAACAGAAACTGTCACATATTTTTACCCCTACCCTCCCAGCCTAACCCTTGTCTTAAGCTCCATTCAAGAGGAGAAACTAGAACGATATCAATTGTAAAAATCGCATATATTCTAGAAGTAGATCCTTGTTGCAATATCACCAAATTGACCATGGTCATCTTATGTTATGGTGTTGGTCAAAGTATTTTTATGAACTAATAAATACTACAAAATCTAAAATCACAATCAATTTCTTTTTTTTAACAAAACTGGAAACAGAACGCTTCAGCTAAACTGATAAATAACTCTTACAGCAAGTGATTATAATGGTTTAAGCCTGTATTATTCAAAACAATAACTATAATTCAAGTTACTGATGTTATTAGTTTAGCTGAAGCGGCTGTGAAGAAATATGAAAGATGGTACTCACCGGTGGCGGAGAGGAGGGCAGGATGGACGAAGCCCTGAGGATAGCTCCCGCTGATGCCGTAGATCTGCTGAAGGAGGGCCATGTCTTCGGGGCTAGGCTGCTGCTGCTGCTGCTGTTGTTGTGCTGCTGCTGCTCCTTCCCCTCGATCTTGACCGCCATCGCCATAGCTTGGGCTTGCGACAAACCAGCCATCTGTAGCATCTGTAATTGCGCCATTTGGGCCTGCGTGTTGTTGTTGTTGTTCTCACCCGAAACTCCAGGGGCTGGAGGCACCGTAAAGTCGTCTTCCCCTTTCACTAGCGAACTCTCCAAGTAACTTTTCACCATGTCAATGTGTTTCTTGGTGAATATGTGATCTTGGACAGAGTACTTGTGGGAATATTTGAACTGACAAAATTTACACTCTTCAGGAGGGCGTTCGAGATCTGTTTGGCCACCCATTGACTGGATAGCCGCTTTGTACTTTTTCTCTTTGGCCCTTGCATTTTGGAACCAAACTTGTATTACACGTTTTTGAAGACCTATTTCCCTGCCTAGCATCTCACATTCCGCCATTGTTGGCGTTTTGTAATCTGCAAATAAAGTCTTCATCAATTTGACTTGTAACGTCGACATAGGCGTCCTGAACCTTTTTGATTTCGGTTGCTGACTCTGATTAGAAGCGGGAGAGGTAGGGTTACTCTCGTCGTCCATGTTGTCTGTACACTCTGAAAAACTGTCGTCATCGCACAAACTTCTTTCGCTGAGATCTGTGAGTGGCCCTTGTTCCATCATCATGTGCTCTAAAGACAGCTTCATCGGCCTACTCAGGTCGACCGGTTTACTGAGGTCAAGAGGGCAGTCTCCTCCTTCACCTTGTGCTTTACCTTCTTTTTTAACTCCCATATCTCCGACATCTTTACCTCCACCACCGTTGATGGCTTCGTAACACCTTTTCATCGATTCTTCGTAATACTTCTTCAAAGAATTTTCCATTTCGTTGTTGAATGGAGAAAACGGAACCATCATATTACTAAAGTTAGAGTTGGATTTTTGACTGTCATTTGACATTTGATGGTACTGATTGTCAGTCGTTGTCTCTTCATCAGGTAATGCGTCAATATTGATTTCTCCTCGAGAGCATTGGTCGGCATGTTTAGTAGTAAGGTGACTTTCTAAGGCAGACTTTACCTTGAATAGAGCGGGACAAAAGGGACACCGTTTATTTATCACTTGAGAGTGAGCCCTGAACTGTCCTTTTCTTTCCCGAGCCCTGGTATTTTGAAACCATACTTGCACAACTCTTTTTTTGAGCCCTACTTCCCTAGCAATATTTTCCAACATCTTCCTAGACGGGTTACTTTCAATTTGATATTTTTGATATAAATAATCTAGTTGTTCCGGAAGAATTGTAGTTCTTAATCTCTTATCTTTGGGTTGTTCTCCTTCTTTTTCATTAGACTCATCGAATTCATCGAATTTCCTCTTGTTTGCTGCAAGCATTGAGATCAATGGATGAGGATTGTTCGGATTCATAGGCATTTCATTCATTTTTTGTTGCTGGCTTTGCTGCTGTTGTTGCTGCTGCTGAAGCTGAGCATGCTGTTGTAAGATTCCAAAAGGGCTGTCTGGAGGATATGATGGAAAGAGATTAGGATTCATGAAATGCACAAGCTGGTGTTCCCTCCACAAATCAAACCTAGGAAAAACGAGGTTACAATTATCACATTGGAAACTATCTTTTCCATCTTGATTGGCGTTGGAACTAGGAGCCGGTGAAGGAGTGAACATGTTCTGAGATGGAGTTGGAGTAACTGAAGCTGCAGGAGTAGAAGGATTACTTGTAGGCAATCCAGGGATGCACATTTGCCCTTGAGCATTTTGTTCAACTATTGTACTGGAATTAGAATCTTCCGAAGACAAAACTGCAGCTATTTGAGCTGCTGCAGCCTGAGCTTGGGCCGACCTCTTGGCATCTTCTTCTTTAAAACAATGTGTTTTTTGATGTCTTATGAGCTCATAATACCTTTGGAAAACTAAAAGACATTTTTTACACTGGTAATTGAGACCAGGAGTGCGTTGAAATCTTCCTGCTCCTGTTTCATCTACTCCAGGAGACAGTTCAACAGGTGGTTGATTTTCATACACCTTTCTAGCTTTCTGCCGGGCATTCTGGAACCAAACTACAATTACTCTAGGGCTAAGACTCAAGAGTTTCGAAAGATATTCCAAATCATCATCCTTTGGATATGCATTGTTCTCAAAAAATTCTTGAAGAACCTTGATTTGGTAATCAGTGAATCTTGTTCGGTTGGCTCTTTTTCCTGATGAACTACTTGAATTGCCTGCATTTCCACCCATTAAAGCATGAGAATAGCAATCTGTACTAGTTGGAGTCATTTGTAGTTGATGATTAGGTGTGGTAAAGTTAGGAGGAGTTAATTTAGGAGGCAACATGTTCGGGTGAGAAGAGGCAATGCTCATTGGAGTATTGGGCGCCATGTTTTGAGCCATGTTGGGTCCAAGCTGAGATGAAATGATAGATGTCAGGGTTAGATTTTCTGGAGAGTTGTTTCTAGATGTGACTAAATTGATACGGTCATTAGGACTCATAGGGCTTTGCAAAGGATTGTGATTGTACTGTGATTGCTGATGGTGTTGCTGCTGTTTCTCTTGTTCTTGCTCCTGAAAATCATGATCTCGAGGTTCTGTCTTAATATCCTGAGTGTACTGGCTTTGTTGATATTGCTGCTGGTGCTGTTGCTGTGGCGTATGTGATGGTTGTGGCATCTGAGGTGATGGAGGTATGGGTGAAGGTGATGGTTTAGTTGGAGTAGGAGTCTTTGGAGCTTCCTTAGAGCTATTCTGATCTTCACTGCTATTACTAGAAACATTTAAAGGAGTTACTTTAGCTTCACCAGTCTTTTCATACTCTTCAAGATTCAGAGTAGTTGATGGCGGGTTGTTGAAGTTGTAGGGTGAATCTTTGTTTCTTTGCCTTTCCTTGAAAAGAGTGTTCCGAAACCAATGTTTGATAACTTTAGGAGGTAGTCCACTCTGACCAGCCATTTCATTGATTTGCTCTTCTGATGGAGAATTATTTATGTCAAAATGAGCCCTCAAAATCTTCAACTGGTCATCAGTAATTCGTGTCCGGGCTCGTTTTTGTTGAGATGCATTAACCTGCAAATTAATCAACATTAATGTAAAATTAACTTAAACAAAACTAACAAATGGTAATATATAATATAATATAAATCAGTGAATAAGAATTATGATTTTAAAAAAGTAGCTTAATGATTTGCTAAATGGTAAGCTATTTTCATAATACTTCAAATTTAATTTCAGCAACTGATAGAGAAAAAATAAGAATATAGCTAAAATTAATTTAGCAAAATAAAAAAAAAAATATATTAAACCGTTATTATTCGTCAATACATTAGTTACATTATAAATTTAAACATATGTTACAGAAGTTATAACAAAACGTCTATATTATTTTCAAAACGTATTATGATGGCAATCTCAATATATCAATGGTTAATGAATCTATACTCAGCCTAACGTAAAATTAAATCGAGGTTGGTGATGTCAGGTTCCGAGAATCATTATGGGGTAACTTGTGACTACTGTTAATACACATATTATGGCTTATTGGTATCGGAAAAAAGACGCGAACGGTTGATGAAAATGGAAATATTTTTTTCCGAATTAATCAATGGTTCATGAAATATTAGAGTTCTTTCAAATTTTAGGGTGAGAGCGATTATATATATATATATATATATATATATATATATATATTTTTTTTTTTTTTTTTTTTTTTTTTTTTTTTTTTTTTTTTTTTTTTTTTTTTTTGTTCGATGTCGATTTCTAAGAATTTAAAAATATTAATATTTGTATTTATTTTACACATATAAGTCTATCATAAATTTTTATTAAAAATATATTTTAATATCTTTTCTCATTAAAATATATTTTACTCTTTCAACTTTCGTGCTATTTTGTTGTTTTCTCAGATAATACGAATTTTACAGTATAAATTATCATTACTTTATTTATTTGTAATAATCCTTGTTCTATAATATTTTCTATTTTAACATTAAATAATTAGATTAAATAGTTGGCCATGTCTTGAAGGATGATATGATTAGGGTTGTGGTCATATTAATAATATTATGACCACGACCCGATGCATCTCACACCTCATAATATTACAAAACGTTATATTCCACTATAACTTAAAAATATATATAACTTCAATCTAAAATTTACTTTTTATTTCAAAAAAATCATAATAAAATATTGATTTATATATAATTACAATGAAAAAATCACTCACCACTTGTTGTTGCTGCTGCTGCATTAGAGCCTGTTGTTGTTTTGCTATCAGCTGGGCAGCGGTGGCATCCATGCCCTGAGGATTAAATAGAGGATTTTGACCTTGACCAAGGCCAACCATGGAGTCAAATGTCGGTGGTGGCATCATCATAGGAACTAGAGGCGGTTGAAGGTTCATTGCCGCCAAAGCAGGCATGTTAAGTCCTAAGGGAAGTCCCATACCAAGCCCAGCCATGCCCATCATCATTGGATTAAACTGTTGCAATTGCTGTTGTATCTGCGATGCAGCCATAACATTGAGAGCTGCCTGCATCTCATTCATATGCTGAGCAAGTGCCATATTAGCTGCATTTCCACTCATGCCTGCAACTGCAGCTGCTAATGAATTGCTCAAGTTTGCTGGTAAGAATCAGTTGATGAAGCAGGTGTAGAGGAAGCAGTTGGAGTGCTAGGGGCAGTGGCAGCTTCTGGTGTTTGTTGTTGCTGCAATCCGATTTTTGCTTGAATGGCTTCTTTATTGTCCTCTTCTTTTTCAGGAGTATTTGTACTGTTATTTTCTTGAGCACCTGTGGTAGAAGTTACTGTAGGTGTTCCACCAGTTGTAGGAATTTTCTTTTCATATTCACATTTGATTTGCTGTGCATATTTTTCAAGAAAATCTAAAGGTACCAAATCTTTATGAACTTCTTCACAGTGAGCTTTTAATACCCACACGCTAGAAAACTCTTTATTGCAATGTTGACAGGTCGATTTGGCAACTTCTGGTAAATCTACTAGTTCTTCTTCCATTTTCACCTCAATTTTTTCTGGCTCAGAAGGCATTTCTTGAGCTTCATGAGTGTTGTCGTTTTGCGTTGTAGATGATATTTCGGAAAGAAGCTTTTCAGTTTCTTCTCTTTCTTTCCTTTGCCTTCTTTGGTGGTTCTCGTTAAACTGCATAACGAGATCAAAACCAAAGCTCTCTAATAGGTGTTTGTACATTTGCGATGATTTTTTAGTAGGCAAAGAAATTCTAGGAAAGGAATCTTCGTTAGATGGAGTCATCGGCGTCAAAGGTATCGCCGGTGGTGATTTACTAGGTGTAGGTGAAGACAAGTTCGCCGATGATGAAGGTGGGGTCGGCAATGGTGGAAACATTGACATAGGGTTGTTAAAAAGGCAATACAGTTGCTGATGAGTTGCCAATTGTTCTTGGTTCACGAACAAAGCATTACAGCGTCCGCATGTTAACATTCCTTGTGAATTAGGAGAAGGTATCACAGAATTCGATGTAGAATTAGATAAACTAGTAGGAACTGTATTAGAGTTAGGAGTTGAAGCGGCTGGAGGAACTATATTAGAGGATCCCGGGGAAGAGCCGGGGACCTGGGAGGATATGGAGCCGCTCCCCGAGGAGGGTGGAGAAGACATTACCTGCTTCGGCGAACTTCCCAAAATATCTTGTATCAGCTTCTTGTGCTGGTCTTGAGCTTTTTGAGGTTCAGGCTGTTCAATCAAAGGTTTACTTAAATCAATCTGTCCAGTGATAGCTAGGTCTTGAAGCTTGGATGCCCTGGTTTGATGTAAGACAGACCGCATATGGATATCAAGGGTGGACCCTTGGCTGTAGGCTACTTTACATATATTGCACTTGTACGGTTTCTTATCATCTTCATCTTGCGATTGCTTTTGACCCATTCCAGAAGGAACACCTAAAGAAGCGGCGATAGCAGCGGCGGCAGCGGCCGTCGCATGCGGTGACACTGGATTATTGTTGTTATTGTTCTGCTGCAGTTGCTGCTGTTCTTGCATTGCACGTTTCAATTTATGCAAATGACTAACAGAATTGTAATGGACAAGTAGGATATTCTTCTGTGTAAAAGATTCTTTACACACGTCACATTTATATGGTCTATTCGGATCCAGGTATTTCTCCATCGGGTAAGACAATTTTTCTCCTTTTCGATGTAAGAGTGTTTTGTTGTGACTAGTGAGGTAGCTCTGCCTCGTGAAGGCAACTTTGCACCTGTGGCACTTGTATTTTCTCGAAGGGTCATTATAGCTATCTTCAGCAATCGCCTGGCTGTTGAGATAATCCTCCAAAAATTGTTGCTCTTTGTAAATTATAGAATCATCACTGTTCTCTCCTTCCGGTGGCAATTGTTCTTCATGTTCTTTATTTTCATCGGTTTCCATTTCTTCTCCATCAACTTTCATACTTTCTCTCTTGAGAAGCTCATTCGTTGAAGGGTCGAGAATCTGGCCACTGATACCAGCCAGTAATAAAGGATTATTCATTAGGCTCTGTTTGTAGGCAGCCATTTCATCTTCTGACAAATCTGAATGGGCAGTTTCTACGTGCTTGTGTAGAGCTAATATCGATCTGAAACTTCTACCACAGAGTACACATTTAGTGGCATCTCTGATCAAATGATATTGGGAATGAAGTTGTAATTTTTCCATAGTTTTAAAAGCAAGGCTGCACTGATTGCATCTATATTTATAGACGTGTTTTTCAGATACAGCCATGTTCTGGTTACCACCGCGCGCGTGAATTTCTCTAAAATGCATCTGCAAAGCGTGAGCGGTTTGGAAGTACTGATTGCATCCTTTCTTCCAGCAGAGGTAACCAGGGCCCTTGGTGTTTGCTTCAGCTCTAGATGCCCTGTCTCGTTCTGGTGGCTACAAAGTTCGTCAATATTCTTGAATGTCCTGCTGCAGGCTTGACATTTATTTTCATCTTCACTCTGGTCTTCCAGTTTTCCTCCTTTTCTTCCTCTTTACTTTCTTTTTCCCTCTCTGATGATGATGACGGGCTGTTGCTCTGCCCCGGGGTTGATCTGCTCTGGTTGAGCCAGTGGGACTGATCGACTAACATCAACAACCTCTGGAGACCTTCAGAGTTAACGCTATGGATCTGCATCACGTGCTTTTCTAGAGAAGGTTTGTCTTTGAATCCGTCCTGGCATAGAGGGCAGAGGAAATCCCTCGAGGGCTGCTCCTTGCTCTGCTGCTGCTGCAGCTGCTGCTCTTGCTGCGGATGCTGGGCAAGGACATGGGCTTGTATTCTCATCTCGGAATTGCTGGTGTAATTGCAAAATGGGCAGGCGTGTTCGCCGGGTCGGTCTTCCGAATCTTCGTGGCTCATCGGTGTTTCTTTAAGTTCAGGTCTACTCTCCTTGCTAGAATCTGTAACAGAGAAATAATAAAAATATTTTCGTGGATCTAAATAAAATAAAAAATAAATAAATAAAAAAGAATTATAAAATAATTAGCTTGTAAAAAAACTGAGGGTAAAACATTCAAATTACCATGAAAAATAAATAATTCTTAAGACGTATGAAAAAAAGAGAGAGCCGACAAAGCTAGACAACATCACTAATGTATCTTGAATGTTAATGAGCATTCATAATTACATCGAGGCTGGGGGCCCACCGTTGAATAAACTCAGCTGAAGAAGGGGCAACTAAGAAATGAATAATGTATCCAAGGCCTCGATTGGTGAGGCCACGCCTACCGCGGGACCTCCCAGCCAATGGGAGCGAGGGGAAGAACCCGCTCTTCCCTTATATGGGAGACAATGCCCCCTACCTTCTGCCCCTCATCTCTAACAGCCTTAAGGGATCTACGCCTCGCCAAATCTCAACACAACGCATACCAGCTTCCGAAACAGCTGTTAAAATAGCTTTATACATCGCAACACCTCTTATTTATGCTGGGGCCAAAAAAATTTGTTAATTCATTTAAATAAATGACTCCATAGAGGGATTCATTATTATTAATTAGATAATATCAGAATGTAAAAGAAAATTTGTTTAAAAAATACGAATTGGAAACTGCTTTATTAAAAAGAATTATAATAATAAAAAACTATTTCTGTAATATTAACTAGAACACAGAAACATATTTTTATTTTATTTATTTATTATTATTTTTTTTTTTTTTGCAAAAATAAGGATTACCAATTACAAACATAAGTGCTGAGTCAAAAAGAATAGTAGTTAGAAAAATAAAAATAAAAAACATTTTCTATATTAATAAACGGAAAACTAATCAAAAATTTTAAATATTTCTATACTAAAACATAGTTGCAAATAAAAAATAGAATATAAAAATTACTTTAGAACGAATAATGAACAAATCTAGTCTAAATTATATTAAACAATATTGAATTAATATTGCTGTTTATCAGGGAGAATTTCCAAAAGAAGACCTTTTTAAACTAACATTCTAACAGAATTTGAAGTGTTATTTACCTTGATCTTGTTCATGCTGTTGAGGTATGACCTGGAACACTTCACCGATGTCAGTCTGAAGCTCCTTGCCCTCGGACCTCCGCTGGAGCTGGTGGAGTTGCTCCATCTGAAGATGCTTCATAGACCTGACGTGCTGAAGCAGCGGCAGCTTCGCCCTCGCAGAGAAGCCACATAGAGCACAATGATACATCTTCATACCGGGCTCTCCATCAGATTCTCTCAAGTGCCTGAATAACAACTGAGCTGCTTCATGCCTTTGGCCAGCTGCATGCAACTGCAGTTTGTGAGCGCTGTTGGTGTAGTAGTCGCAGGCGTGGCATCGAACTTGGACACCGCCAGGCGAAGAAACGTACTTCAGCTTCCATTCATTCCTTGGACCTCCTTCTTTTACATGGTTAACATGTTGAAGCCTTTGAAGATGTTTGTCCGTCTTGCAGTGGAGCTGAAAGTTGGCCTTAAGATTAGTCTTGTAGGTACACAACTTGCAGACATAGTGACCGGCAACAAGTGCCAGTATTTCCTGCTCCCTGATCTTAGTTCTGTCCTGTGCGAGATGGTGAGACAATGCTTCCAATGAATCAGTGCCAAAGACGTTGCAGACGCAACATTGAAACATATGCTCGGGATTTGGGTCGGCAGGCTCTGGAGGAGGTTCCATTGTTTCTGGGTTGAGCCCCATATCCATGTGCGGTGCTAATTCAGGAGGTATATGAGGTGGGAGTTGACCTCCCGTCATCATCTGAATTAGTAGAGCTTGATTGTAAGCCATATCGGCAAGAGCCGCTTCCGTGTGTGGAGGAGGCTTTTCTCCAGGCAATGTCAATCCAGGATGAAAATGGAGCAGAGATTCAAAGTTCAGTTGTTGGTGGTGCGATTGCTGAAGGGCTAACGTTTGCATATGCTTCACATTTTGTTGTAAAACCATCATATTGTGTGTATGCTTTTCAGATGTCATATGTATTCTCAAGTTCCGTGCAACGTTAGTTTCATAATTGCAAACATCGCATCTGAACGTGGGTTTAGGTTTTTGGCTTTGAGCACTAATAGGCGAGTGGTGTGCAGGGCTCGGCATACCACCAGGTTTGTTTTGTGGCGGGGGAGTTGGCTGCTGCATCTCAGACTGCACTCCTCCGTTCTGAAGCTCCTGCATGTTATTGAGATGCTTGTCAGATTGCATGTGGATACTAAGATTGCCTTTGGTCGTTGTCGAATAATTACAAACTTCACAACGATACGGCTTGTAGCCGCATGTATAAGTCTCTCCTCTTGCCAACCGTGGGTGAGGCTGACCAGCTATACAATATATACAAGACGTTTCAGTTTCAGGGTGTTTCTCTTTCATATGTATTTCAAGTGTTTCTTGGTATTTGTAATGCCAGTTGCACTTAGGACACTTCAAAGTTTTACAAGAGTTCCTAGAGTGCATACCGGCTAAAGGTCCACCGACACCTAGTCGGGATGATGTAAGAATAAGCTCGCATTTAGCGCACTCTACTCCGGACGGTCTCCCACCCATGTGGTCCGGGCAGACTCCTATTGTCGTACCGGTGAGGAAGTTGGGCGGGTGTTGAGGATACATGTTGAGTAAAGGGCTGAGATTTGATACAGGCGACGGGCTGGCACCAGGCGACATTTCGTTAGCAGGGCTCTTCCTCGTCAAGTCTATTCCGCAGTTGATAAGCCTATTGTTAATACTAATACTAGAACTACCGTTTTGAGGTAGGGAGACTGGTACAGTCTCAGGAACAATTTTATGGAGGTCCTGCGGCGAAACTCTAGATGGCGCAAGATCCTCAGCTTTATCGTCCGTTTCACTCACCCTCTTCAACTCAGTCACCGGCCTCACAACTGGGCTCACAGGTTCGAGGAAGGAAACCAGTGGTTCTTTCTCCTTTCCGACGCACTGTATGATCGCCGAGGCGTTTTTATGACCTAGAATGTCCTTTTCGTCTTCTTGTAAAACCAAGTTATGATCACCCATTGCATGGGCGACGAAAGACTTTGAGTATCCAAAAGAGAGCTTACATATAAAGCACATGAGAATAGGTTTTACTGGAACGGAAGAACAGTCTTTCCCAGTATTGTTTTGTTGGGTCATTTGGCTGCGGTCTTCTCCGCTTTTGTCTCTTACGGTGAAAACCCTATATGAGTGCATAATAGGGACTTCAGGCGCTTTTTCTTTTAATTTGTAGTCACCATAGAGAGAAGCGAGAATTGAGGTATTTCTCGATACATAAAAGGCATTTGCAATCTGAGGGAAGACCTGATATTGAGTGTCGACCCCTCGACCGTCAACAATGCAGCCGTCTCCAATGAGCTGGGGAAGTTCAGGGTCTTCCTCGCTCAGTTCGCTGTCTTCGATAATATAAGCAGACCCATCAGGGTTGTAGACTATTTTTCCGTCGAATTTCTCAACGTCGCTCGTTCCCCAGGAGTCGTCATATTTGTCTTTGTCTTCACAGAACTTGCTTCCTGAAGGTGGGGAGGACATCCTAGGTTCGTTTTCTGAAACGCCGGCAATAACCCCGGCCGTCGGCGTGCTTTCCTCTTCGGGACTCATCCTTATAGCGTCCCCTTCGTCTAGCGAACCGACGGGAGAGGGCATTTCGTGGGCACCTCAACCATCACATGCTTCCATCCACTCCTGTACCTCCAACCTGTAACACAAAAACATAATACTTTAAAAAAGTGCTAATATTCATATAATAAATCATATAACAGAAAACCATCAAAATCAACTAGTAAATTCATTCTTGATGTATATTAAATAAATTGTAAAATGTCAAAATAGGCATCTCACCCTATGTTACATTGAATTAACCGATTATTTTAGGCAGAGTAAGAAAAGGGTGAATACTGATCTATCTATTAGCATACACACGTAGCAAGTCCACGTGGCTGATATTTGCATTCTTATAAGTTCACGTGGAGGGACAGGTGGATTGTCACCTGTAAGTATGGAATGCTTGGAGCGGAAGGGTACGAAGCCCTTTGGTAATCCATGGAGCCTGCCCCAGGTCATTAGGAATCATAAAAAGGTCATTTAAGAGAAAGACGGAGGATGACACCGTGGGCGCGTTTCGTTCACAATACTTTCTATAGTTGCATTCCGTCTTTAACTATCATTAGGAACAATGTTAATGCTAACCTGTCATTTCGAGGCTTGCGGTTTCAGCTTTAACTGATAGCGAGGGGGCAACAGTTTAGGGAGAAACTTCCTTTCAAAACCTTTCTAATAGTTGCACATCCAATCGACTATTTAAAAATTATCCTAAATTTCAATAATACTCAATAGCTTCGTCTAAAATAAAACCACAATACTGTAATCATTCAATGCGAATAAAATATAATTGAGAGCAAATAAAAAATATGATTATTTGGGACAGTAGTTTTAGTACCTCTAAAACAGACTTATGTTAAACCGGTGACCATCACAATAAACAGTATCAAAACGTTTCCCACTTTCTGTGGCTTTCTAAAAAGTAATAGGAAATGTTGAAGATTAATATCTCTTCATGAACGCAACCAAGAAAGTACATTTGTTCCAAAGCTCTCGGTTATGCTGCAGTTGTACGTGAGGGGTTCTGGACCAGATTAAAAGACTAGAAGTAAAAAAAGAACAAAAAAAATAGAAGCCTATTCGGAAAGAAGCAATGAAAGTTAATTTGTAGCGGAACGGAAGACGATGGATGAACAAAACTAACATTAGTCGAGTTAAATACTAGGCCTCAGACACCAAAGATGATGCAGTGTACCGTAATAATTATTATCTGATATAGTTTCGTCAAAAAACTAATATTGTTCATAAATAGATACATCCTATTCATATTTAATTATTTGCATTTTAAAATTCAATAGAAAATAAATTAATATTATGTGAATTTGTAATAAAAACCAAACGTGGTTGCAGTAATTTAGACAAAATATACTTCAATTAAATTCTGCAGCTATTCTATACTGTAAATTTTATTTGCCAAAAGTAGAAATAATCGGGAGTCAATCGTTTAAAAAATATTTTAAATTTGCTGACGTTACGGCCCAACCATGTAAGCCATCATCATGGGAATCAGTGTGCAATGTCAAGCAAAAACTGCAATTTTATTTTAAATCATAATCATTTTTAAATCATACGCACATATTGCATTATGTAATATGTTGTTGTTTTTTAACTTTAAAAGTAAACTACAAACAAAAATGTGACGTAAACAAAATCAATATAAAAAACATTATTGTAAATTATACAACGTAAAATAATGTTCCAAGAACGTTGTGATAGGTATCGTTCAGAATAGAAGGTAATCATTAGTTTCAAAAAATCTCTTCCTGAGATCGTTACGTAAATTACAGATTCTCTACTGATGATTACAAATAACAATAACAGTATAATAATTACCAGAGATGATTATAGTCCGGGACAGTCTCAGTAATTTTTGTTCTTTATTATTGAAAAAATTGATTACATTTCGATGAGTTTTGGACAGGAGCCTATTTCAGTGGAGGAATGACTTCCACTGCTAGTCAATTATCAAATGTAATTTCAATTCGAAATTTGTGACAAGTTTAGAATGTGAAAAAATTAGGATTAACTATTAAATTATTATAAGCATCTTAAAATTGAAGCAGTCTATTTCTTCTAAAGGATCTTATAAAATGTTTTTTAAATAAATTAATATTTAAAATAGTTATACAATTATCTATTATATAACAATAATCATTAAATCTAACAACATTTAGGACGATCGCGTGATATCAATTCCTTAAACTAATGAAACTGATTGTCAAGTAATAGGGTTTTATGATCAATTTTAGGTTATGCGGATCTAAAATTTAATTTTACGTAAAAATTATCATTTATTTTATTATTTCGACCAATTGCTCTCAATTAGAAAAGAGTGCTTTTTGAGAAAATGACAATAAAAAAATACAAGTTGAATATCAAGTTAATAAGCTATTAGAGTTTTTACTTATAGGGAGTTCATAACTAATAAAAAGTTTATTACTTAAGTCACACCTGTGATTAATTCCTTACTAGAAATTTTCCAGTTCTGCAGAAGTATAGAATATAAAATGCCTATAAGAAAGAACATTTAATTATTCTTCCGTGTTCTTTAATTTTAGGAAATTGTAATATAAATAGAATGTATAACTAAAATAAATTATATACTACTTCCTTTTATTTATTTATTTTTAAATTTATATTATATAATTTATATATGTATGTGTTTTTTTTTACAACGTTTTCAACGTGTTGTTTAAAATTTAACTGTTATATATACAACAAAGCAAAGATCATTCTGAATCATAGATACAATTATTATGTTATTTTTAATTTTATTAAAATAAAAGTTTGTATTACATTATTAATAAATTCAACACTTAGAAACAAAATAAATAAACGAAAGTGAAAAGAATACAATGGATACAATCTACGACATTATACTGACATTTTATTTATGAATTATACTTTTTTTTTTTTAATTTTAATTAACTACCTCTTTAACCGTAAAGGATTCAATTATTTAAAAAACGAAATGACTATAAAAATTAAATATAAATTTAATGATTTCTTTGTTTGTGTTAAAATAATCCAATAAAATGAATGAACTAGTAATTTTTTTTTTTTTGTTTTAGGAATTTTGCAATTATATTTTGCCGTGTTACAATCTATATAATTCATATTTCTAAAAAGGTGAATGATGAAAAAAAACGAATTAGTACCTCTTATTGATTTTTTTTTAAATAAATAGACAGATTATATGATGAAAAAATTAATATCATATATGTATAAACCACAAAAAATAATAATAGCTAAAATTAAATAGAAAACGATAGTTTAAACTACATATTAAAACTTGAGTTATTTACGAGAATTCATTAACTCGGATTAACTTTAATATAATCGGTGAAGCCGGTTTAATGGACAAAAGGGAAGAGCATTGAAGACCCAGATGCGAACTGAGGCTATGCACTAACAAGACACCGGTTATGAGAGGCTAACTCACCGGTTTCCCTTGGAAAACCTAAGCTTGAATGGGAAAGTTTTTCTTTTTGTACGTCTTTATTTTTTTCATATTTTTTTATCTCCTCTCCCGGCGGGGGGCCAGTGAGGGATGGCTTGTCAATGCGGGGCTCCATTGTTTGGCGGGCTACGGGGCACCGACTCCCGCCAAAAAGGAAAAACTGACTCCCGCTCGCGGGAAAAGCCAAGGTCGATTGCCGTCTCGCACGTTCAGTATCATTTCCGATATCTGTCATAATTTATAACTCAATAACCAATACTTAATAAGTCTATAATCATAACAATTAGTTTAAAATTAAAACAATTATTTCGCTATTTAAAATAAAAAAACAAAATATAATTTTTTTTTTTTATTTGATCAGGCAGTCCGTACAAGATAAAACAAAATAGCACAATATGCGTACTTTCGTTTCTTTTTTTTTAATGCATAAAATAGGTGATAAGTTCACCATTTAAATCCCGAGGTACTAGACCTAAGGTCAGAAATAATAAAATAATTGAAAATAATTAGCAAATCAATTTTTTTTTAAATAATAAATAATCACACTCAATAAAGCTTTTTAATTATAAACTTTGTATTTAACAACAAACCATCATAACTATAAATTACTAACTAAAACTAACCTTTACCATGATACCATTATAAACAAGGAAACCATTACTAAACTCTCAAACAATGTAACAACCATATAAAAGATGGACCAAGATAAGCTGGAATAAGGAAAGGGCTTCTATCAGTGATTATATCTATTATCAAAATTTATTACATATGCACTTTTAAATAAAGATTTTCTCGTTTTGATTATATTTATAAATTTTTAAAATACCTTTTTTATGCCTTCTAAAAAAAAAATACGTATTTAAGTTTAAGTAAACTTTAAAATCAAATGGCTAAGATTGTAATTGTGATCCCTTAATATAACTATTTTTAATTAAAACAGGAAAATAGTAATTCTATTAAAATATTTTAAAATTTTAAACAATAAATTATTAGAAGTTTATATCACGTAAAGAAAGTTACAATATATAAGCAATTTACCTTTTTCTCCTTTCATTTACGTTTTTTTATTAATAATATATTTTTTTAAAACCAATAAATACCTATTTACCCAGATAAAATTTAATTTATATTTACTGCTTTTATTTGCATTTTTTGTTTATTAATATATTGTATGTTTTTTTTTAAAAAAAGAAAATACCTTTTAGCATTGGGAGTATCAGCACTCAAATAAAATACATAATTCAAAATGACTAAATTATTAAAAAATAATTAATTTCATTATTATATACTAAAATATGAAACATAATAAATTATCGAAAACTTATATCATGTAGGAGATATTCCTAGTAGGTTAGCGAGTTACCTTTAAAAATTTAATCATAAATGAATTCAAAGAAATATATAGCTATTTGGCTAAAGATTGTTAAGTTAAAATTCAAATTAATCACGTTTATTAAGCCTGTTTGTACCAAAAATAGTAGGTTGTAACTTACAGAAAAAATTAATTGCTTTAATTTTTTTTTTTTATAGACTCAAACTAACTAAGAGGTATTAAAAAGATTGATAAATAACATCTATTCACGTATTCCCACCCGTCATAAAATAATTGACACTCCACATGCCTTACAGGTTTTAAAACTAATAAATACATCGCCTTGTAACAATGTTTCTGACATTTAGGATCGGGAGGTCTCGTTAAGCCGGATGCAATAAAGTGCGCATAAGGGACCCTGCGCAGCGCAAAATGCGAAGTAAAGGCGCGAATGCCTCAGCGATTAGACAGATCCTATCGCCTGTTTCTTCTACTCTCAATTTTAATTGAGTCTCTCTTTTTATAATCCGTAGTTCTCTATTAAAAGTTCCACCCTTGGAATCGAGGAATGCAATAAATTACAAAGCCTTTTATAATTTATGAAAAACTTACAGAGTCTCTCTTGATTGGCTGTCTATAAAGACGGAACTAAGAAAAGGTTTCAGATCCGCAAAAAGTATCTAAGAAACTATTCGAGTCATTAGTGACTTTGATGAACGGCCTTATTAAATTGCGATTCAAGTCACAAAGCAACTGTAAATAATATATAAAAAATTACTGTCAAGAAGTGATAATAGATAATTATAAACCAATAAACATTTTATAATCTACAAAATATATTCAATTTATCACCTCATAAGTTTTTAAAGTTTGACGTCTTTTAGTATTTATCAATAATAATTTTAAGAAAAAAAAATTACCTCCGGAATAATAATTATCATAATGTATACACAATTGAGGCCGTTTACTCCGTTCATTTTGGGAATAAAAAGGAAAAGAAAAAAAAAAAGGACGACATTCATTATTTCGCAATTATTATCTCCGCTCTCAAGGCCCAACCGTGGAAAAGGTCTCCTTAATTCTCGGCAATTTTAAACCTATTAATCACGAATTGAGGAAATATGATGGAAGTTATTAAAGTTGGAACTAAAAATGTTAAATCATATTAATGGTTAATTATTTTTCAAAGTGAAAACGTGATCAACAAATCAGTTTATTTTTAACCTAACTTTAGTTTACCTCCATACTTGCATAGGTTGAAAGAAAATCGATTAAGATGAAAAAACTGTTAGTATATATATTTAATTCAAATATTTGATAATAATTAATTTTATAATTCGAAAATAATAGTAAATTTTAAAGTAAGTGAATAATATTTGTGCTATGCTGATGACTAAAAAATTGATAAGGTTGTGTTGGGGAACTTAAAAGATTTTTATGATGCACTTATGTCTCCCAATAATAATTAAAAGTAAATGCAAAAATGAATATATTTTTTATACCCAAGTTCTGCCTGAAAAAGGAAATGTTATATTTGATCTTCCGTTGGAAAGTAAAGTCGCAATATTTCTGGGTTGATACTGGATTTGTTTAACAGTTTAATCCTTTGCAATCGGCACCGCTTCGCACGCTACCTACCAGTTACTCTGCGCTTCTTTTCGCGAAAAAGTACAAACTGGAATCGTGATCATAGGTGTAAAACTTTAGTGGTAACTGAAGAACACAAAAAATAAATAAAAAATTAATGTTTTTTTTTATTTCCTACAATATTCTTATGATTAATGTTTGCATGTTTAATGTTGAACGGAATCTGAATGATCCACTAATTCTACACATTGCTAAAATGATTAGAGAAGTTTTACTTCTCGTTTATTTATCATGCATCTTGATATTTTTATCATAGTTTGATCTATTTCAACAGAAAACTACAGGAAAATATGCGTTTCTGATAATACTTTTTTTTTTAAATAATGCGGTCGGCTAAGTTCATTCTACATAACCGCTAATAAAATGAAATATCCCCTCAGAGGGGACAACCGAGTGGTGCATAGGTTGATTGTTTTTATTTTCTGAGTAAAATAGGAAAAATGTTCGATAAAACCAATCCAAAACTAGTTATGGTAAAGTTTATTATTGATGGAGGACCAACACTCCACAGACCCAGAAGCCTAAACGCTGACCCTACAAAATACGTGAGGATGAGGCAGGGGCTGAGCCAGCGATTTATTGGACCCCGGGCGGGATCTTCCGCTGCGCTTCGGCTTCCCCCCCTCTCCCAAACCAAAAGAGTAAAAAAAAAAAAAGACGAAAACAAAACCGAGGACTATCTGAAGCCTGTATCTTATATTTGTTCAGGCCCTGACAAAGGACTCGACGGCCTAACATCTGCGCACAGGTAGTCCCTGCGCGCGCATCTGCCCTTTCAACCAGCTTATCGCTTAACTATATATCCATCTCACACCTTTTTCATCTCCCATCTTACCTTTTTTTTCTTATCCGCTCATCCTGGATTTTCCGTGACAATCTAAGAAATACGTTACTCGTGATTCGGGAGACACAGAAAACAGGTATATGTTTTCAATTATTCTCAAAATTATAATCCTAAGCGGAAGGGTAGAAAGCCAAGAACTATTACAGAGGGGTGGTGTAGCCGCCGGGGTCGTGAAGATGGCTGAACTTTCACAGATGGCACAGCTGCGATTCCAGTCTCAGTCGCTTGCTTTCTAACTTCTCGGTTAAACGGATTCTATATGGAACTGTATCTTCGTTTTCCCAGAAGGTTGGGACGAAAGTTGTCACACCTAGCTTCGGGACGGGACGGTTTTCAGGATCGATATAGAACCACCTGCTTAATAGCTCCATCTGCGGTTCTGATTCACTAATTATTAAACAAACATGGCATGAGTCACGCTCCGGAATAAGAGAAACTATTCACACCTTACAAGTTGATGATTATTTTATAGAATTTTTCAAAAAACATGAACAAGAGTATTTCGAAGAAATGAAGAGGAAGCACTTGACACCTACGAATTAATATTCCATTAACAAAGATGGTGATGGCGCCACGGACGATCTGTAATACAAACAGGTCGGGAAGGTGTCCAACAGAATATCCTCCAAGGACTCGCATTGGTATTCCATCCGGGTCGAGGATTTGGAGCAGTATCTACTCCGCTCTGTATTTGTTTCCAGAAACTCATCAGGTAAACATTTCCACGGCAGTAATCCAGTGTTTTTCCCTTCTTTTTTATTATTTTTTTTTTTTTTTATCCCATATCCTCTCTTGCCAAAAGACAAAGCAAATCAATCCTTAAGGCCAAACCATGATCTTCCCAGATCTGAGGCTACTTAAGGGATTATGACTGTGTACAACTCTCAAACCCCCATTATCGTCACAGTAAGCTACAGATCAACAGGGGTAGGTTCGGGAAGAATGGACTAGAGTTATTAATACAACAAAAAAGAAGAAGAAGCGAAAAAAAAATATAAGATATAAAATATTTCAAACCGAAGCCATTAAACCATGTGGGAGTTTGATTTAGTGACGGGAGTCATATATTACAATTAGTGTAAACCGGTTTGTAGTATAATTGTTGCCGTGAAAGGGGTTGATGGATGGGACATGCAGAGGCCCTCAGAAGGTAGTGGGGAAGGGAGGGGGAGTTCGCCGGCCACTCGCTTCTGATAAGGTCTAAGTCTCGATCTTCAGAACAACTTAATTAAAGCTAATTTATTTTAAAAAATAATTAAAACTAATAGCATAGTGAATAACCAAAACCAGTAAATATAAACTATAAAAAAAGGACTGGAAGCGCACCATATCCAAAACTGAAAATGCAAGATAATAATAAATAAAAAATAGTTATTAGCCCCATAAAAAAAATTAAATCATGCCAAGCAGAACTTTTGTACTAATTAAGCTTAATTTGATTTTTTTTTTCAAATTTGAAAACAGAATAATAAATTATAAAATGATAAACACACTGAAGTCACCGCTACTAGGTAAATGGATTACGAAAATAAAACGAACCCATTGAAGAGATTCCATCTGTTTGCCGCCCTGGCATGTTTCCCGCGCTCTTTATTAGCGGATATATTCGGTCATTGTAACGCCAGCTTTCCTCGGATTCGGATACGAAAAGCATTTTTCAATTAAAAACACCTCAAAAGCCATTATTTGAAAACAACTGTGGAGGGATAAAAGGAAAAATTAACCCAGGAAAAGCATAGCGGATGGTTAATTTCATATTTCCACGCCCAGAGTGAAAGTTTTCCATTGGTCATCACTAGCTACAATCAAGAATTAATAAATCGATTGAAGACGATTTTTAATTTCAAGCGTGAAATTTAATCTTAATCCAAAAATATAGGAGACTTAAATAATTAAAAACACCTAATTATTTTTTAAAAGATAAATCCTTCTCAGAATCTTTAAAAAACCAAAAAAATCTATTAACAAGAAATGCATCACAATAAAAAAAAAGAAACTTAACTAGAAATAAATCAAACATTACAAAGCAGGCTGAAGAGATTTCGGGTAATGCCCTCTTCGAGATAACATCTTCCGAGGGAGACACCATTTTAAATATATTAGGGTATTTAGAAGCGACTCCTCGCCCTGGGAGAAATAAAACCAGAGAATAAATGCCCCGAGACCCCAAGTCTAATGCCATCCGATGACCTCCGCGCTGATAGTCTTCGACAACCGCGGACAAGTCGTAAATCCTCTGCGGGGCACGGACCATATTAGGAGTGTCCATGCACAACGGGAAAAGGGGTTCATTCAGCAAAATATCAAAGGTTACGGTGCTATACCTGTTTTCAGGGAAAACATGCGAGAATACAGGAGTTCGTATTTTAAAGAAGTTCTACTAAAATATGTGTAAGGAAGATACTGCATACTATATTCCCTACTAATAATTTAGATTTAATTATTCGATGATAACATAACACAAAAGGGAAAGAAACATACACACCCAGCCCAATGAACAGTTTCAGAAAAGCGGAATATCTGAAGAGCGTCGAATGGCGCGAAATCAGAAGATCGTGCCGCGCGCATACAGGGCCAATTTTCGCCCGGAATTCCTGACATAGTTATCCCAGGATCCATCGGTACCGGCCGTTATACAAGACTTTAAAAGCTCCTTTATACTTAGCCCTCGTTAAAGAGGCTTGAAAAAAAGCTTTAGAATCTATTTGCATCCCGCGTCATGGGATAACGCGGCACGTACTATATGATGGAGAAATTGTCCTGTACTTAGACACACCTCCAACGAGCTACACAGCCCATTACCGGATCGTGAGACGCTTTTCGATAAATTGAAGAGAATCTCGAGCTTTTCATAGCCGTTCTTGACTATTCTATTAGATGGGGAAAATGACCATGCGCACGGCCAAACCTACAAGAAACAATCGGAAGTCACCCACGCGTCTCTCCTAATTGTAAAGTGACCGACATTCCCGACATCAAAACAACCGGGTCCGCCGTTAAGAATCACTTGGGCCAATCATAAAATCCCCCGCAATTATAGAAGAACCTTACCAAATGACGTCAGGTTTCGTGAGACGATAATTGTCACTGATTGGTCCCAGAGGCAATTAGCATCGACCAATCACCGCACGCCCTTTGTAATTCCCGAGGCATTTCCTAGGGACCTCTCGACTCTCGGAAAACCCTCAGCGGCGATATCTAAGGAACCACCGCCTCCTTTTCCTGTATTTACCTTATCGTGGTTACCCCATCTTCGTGCTCACACCGCCCCCCCCCAATTAGCAAAGATGAGGTCAACTGTTTACGTCTAGTTAGTCCCAGAGAGGGCTACTATTACAACCCGATTGGGCCTAACCTTTCCCAGAAGTCTTGGGTTACTTTCTCGACTCGCAAAGAGCCTTACTGATTTTTCTCCAGGTATACCATACATCAAATAAGAGAACACTCTAAAAAGAAAGAAAAGAAATCCTTGAGTATAAAAGACAGACTTTTTCAGAAATTAATGATTTACCAAGCTGGTCAATGTAGTGCCTAAAACTAATATCCGGTTTCGAGGCAGGATATACCGACTTATAACTATGATCATTATGTCGGAAACTGCCTCAAAAGTAATTTAAGACATTTTTTAGCAAAGCACAAACAACTTGCCGAAATCGGCCTAATTAGACCTTACGGCTAAGTGTAGGTAGTTTTTTTCCCTCTCCTCTTTACCTCGGGAGAGCCATTGTAAATTTGTGGCCATAGGGTGGGTAATTATCAGGGGAGGGGAGTGCTCCACTTTGGAGGCGACAGGTGGCGGCTAACCCGAGCGGCGGGGGCGGCAAAAAATTGCGGCAATTATTAAGAAATTAAGGGCGGCGCCGTCGGGATCTTCCGTGATTTCGGCTTCTTTGAAGGTTCTTCTGGGGATATCTTTTCCCGGCCCGATATTTTTAATTCCGTTATCAATAAGTATTGTATATTATCATAAATAGATGAATTTAATAAATAATAAAATATATTTAAGACAGATTTCGCCAAGCTATAACAGAAAAGAGGCTTGTATACGCGGGCAGAATCCATTAGAGCGATTGTGGAAGTAACACAAGTGAAAGCGGGCACTACTGTTTCTCTTTTACACGCCAATTGTGCAATTTTTGAATTTATGCTAAACTTAATTTAATTGCCATTTTATAAAAATTTCACCATTCAGTTTTCTTTTTGGAACTAGAAAAGGCTAGTTATTGTTTTTATGTTATTATTTACTTAACCATGTTATTATTGCATTTATTATGTAAGAGTAACATTTGAACATCTTAAATGGGATTATGAACATTAGAGATATATGATATGATGAACAGAAGATATAGCAGGGAAGAGAATAAAAACTTAATCTGGCGTCTGATCAATTAAAACATGAACCAACGCCTGTCGTCGAACCTGCGATAGAATGTTCAGCGATAAGATTTACATGATTTTTTTAAAAAGGCAGATTTGCTAAGTACACCTGCTTTAGACTCAAGATTTACGAGTACGTTGAACTGCCAAGGTCGTATCTGTCCATTTCAGAACCAAGCACCCACACTCGATTGAGAATTCGAATTCGATTCCGTTGATGAGAAAAGATTCCAAGGAGGAATATATTAATTCGTGATCATGATTAATATAACAAAAAATAATTGTAGCTACTATAAATTTAAAATTAATTTTTGTTGAACATAAGATTATTAATATGAACATAATTAATTTCAAAGCCAAAATGAAAGTCAGGAAAAACAGGAGTTGGTCAGCTAAGTAACCATTAGAAATGACCAAGCAATTATTTGTCTCATTGCAGACCCGGACTATGACCAGAAGCAAAATTAACCGACTATCCTTTCTCTTTATTTTCTACAGCATAAGAAATAATCAGATACCATTATAATAGTACCAAATAGAAATAAAGGAAGTAATTAAAAACAATGTTGAATTAATCGTATGAAAATATAAAGACCGAGGAGTGTTAAGGCATAATGAATACAGCATTATTAAGGTTAATGGCGTATATTTACATTATTACTTAATGGAGTGAGTCCATTCTTTATTTTATTGGCGTTATTGTGTTTAAGCGAGGAGTGCTTCTGAGAATGGCAGTGTAAATAAGTTACGGTAAATCATTGCATACTAATAATAAATAATATGGCTAGATAAAATCGAAAAGCTGTTTTTCAGTTATAATAAATCAGAAATTAAAATGTAATTAAATTTATAGAAAAAAAAAAAAAAAAACCTGTACCACTACAACCCATGAAGGGTCTTGGGCTCAGTACATATAGAGATTCGTACTGTTTCTAGGCCAACGGCAGTGCAATGAGGTGATTAGGCCTTAATCACGCTCAGCCGCTAGGTTTTTCCCCAATTAATTTGGGTACCCACTTTATAGAGGCTGGGTCTGCCCCAGGAGGGTCTCCATACCCTAGGGTCGCCCCCTGACTGAATTAACAGAATAAATAATATTCTGCCACAGCCGGGATTCGAACCCAGGACCCGGAGCACAGCAGACTAGTGCTCTGTCTACTAGACAACGCCGCTCCCCATATAATCGTCATGTCATATAATCGTCGAAATTTATAGAAGCAGTCATATTTTATTATCCTATCTTAGTATTCAAATATTTAAGTTTTTAAGGCTCATGATCCAAATACTGCTAAAATTCATCACGAGCTAGTATATTAAGTTGTGAAATTTGATTGATGAACAAATATACATATAATCATTTAAAAATAAAATTACTAACCAACATATACCTGATAAATTAAGAGTTTCTAATAAACAATTAGCCCTAAACCAATAGTAAAACCATTAAATTAATAAATTAATTAAGTATCATTAACCTGTGACGAATATTTATCCTAGCTTTATTGAAAAACTATTTCAAATTTAAAAGAAATTCAACAAATTAAGTCCATCACGCTCGACCTTAAACCATGGCTAATACACTGAGAATGAAGAAACAAATCATTTTTAAAACAAGTCGGATCAATTAATGGGAAGCGTTTAACCGACGACTCTGAGGCAATTAAAATGTAAATTACCCTCATGTTAAGGCTATATATCATCGGCAGGAGGGAAATATCAATTATTTATTTATTATTTATGCTCATAGATTAATATTTGATGCCTAGGAGGGCCCTATATGGTCCCCGTTAGACTCGGACCCACGCGTACTGGTACAGAGGTTTCTTCGGTTGTCAGCTAACGAATTCATCAGCCAAATCATCAATCATTGAGTTAATTGTTAAGGAGTTAATGATGAGGCGACTGTTAGTTTTGGCAGTCACGGAGGTATTCAATTACCGGTTTTAAAAACACATAAATTAAGGCGATGGGTTGCGAGAGGGCGTGAGAAACATTCCACAGCCTGTGGACAGTCTTCGTGGCAGACCTGGAAATCGGGACGGTAAGAGTCTCGTGAGATAGAAGTAGTAAGGAAACTTGGGTGAACGCAGAAAAAATATTACAATGAACGATGTTAAACAAAAACTAAATATTCTGAATAAAAGTATACAGGAGAGAACCAAACGAGTAAAGTACCCAATTAGGAAATTCATTGTAAAACTAAAACTTACAGTTTTTGCGAGGGGATTTCGGCTCGTAATAAACAATTTATATAACGTATTTCGAGCATTAAATATTATTAATATATAGATAAATAATACAGATAAAATTCTAAAAATATTACTTACATTGATTCAATATGCGTCTTAATAACTAAATAAGTGCAATTTATTTTTAAAACTTCAGGCTTTTATAGATTAGTTCTTAATGATAATTTTTGAAAAATTATCCTAACAGCATAATAGAGAGCTACACAACTTCGAAGTTGCCTATTTAAAAAAAAAAAAATTCTAAAACAAGGGCTATTTGTAAATGTGTTGAAAAGACAATGAAGAGTGCGGACGGCAACTGATTATTATTCTATGTGACACATTTTCCTCCGTGTCGCCTTCCGCCGGAAATGGTTTTTCGAACCTTTTCCTTTCCGCAACTCTGGCTATCGGCCAGCCTTTGCACTTCTCATTCTTTCTACGGTTCGTCAACGCTTTGTTGGATTGATTCTGCCACGGAGTTCAGTTGCTTTAACAGAAGATAGTGGGCTCCACGACCATGTCGATACGTTAACGAACCAGGCGGAACAAACTTCGCCCAGTCTTGTAATATTTAAAACAAGAAAGAAATAATTCGGGCAGTAATGTGACGATGTACGATACACATCGTTATTATCCTGTTCCAGAAAAACATTAATACAAATAAATATTACAGGAAATACGGTAACGCCCGTACCTTGAATAATTTACCGAGGAATTAATCGACACAGGGCTGGAATAAGAAGGCTAAATAAGAAAACAAACAAGGACTAAATACGGTGCCATACAGAGCGATCTAAAATATTCATCTAATTCAGTCATACATTCCTTATTGCCCGACTGAAAAAAAGTTTCCAGTTGCCGAGGTATCAAAGGACAAACATAGAACTCATTGAAGAGAGCTATTAGGGGTGAAACCTTTGGGGAAAAAAAACATAAATAAAAAAAGAAGTATAAATAGAAAGGAAAAGGAAATTTCTTACTGATATCAAAAGATAACAAATATATGATTGATGACGGAATGATAACTGCCCTGTTCCAGGTAAAAACCCGTGGATAATGTTAAATAAAATGTTGACCGCGTTTGCGCAATGGAAGTTTTGAAACCTCGTTTCTCGCGGAACGCCCCGGCCCAAAGGACAATGTCTTTTTAGTTTTCGAAGCGAAACTAAAACTATTTATACCGACGGAGGAAAACTATACTATTTCCACATGCGTCGTATTCTCGGACGCAGATATGCCCCCCGATGTGTCGAAATCGTTGCGTCGTAGGGAGTGGAAATTTGCTGCATTCCCCTCTTTCGCAGTGTGATTGTCGTCTTGCGTCAAATGTCTTTAGGGGTTTGTAACTTAAGCGCGTTACGCGTTTGATGCCATTCGGAGGAGAGTGAGTTACACGCCTTGATACGATCAGTTTTCGGTATTTCGAAAGGGACATTACCGAGAAGAGATTAATTGACATCGAAATGACCCCGATATCGAGTTAGATGAGATCGTCAACATTAAAGCACATATCATTAATTATATTTGCAGTAGCGAAGGACACGTACTAACTGTTCTCTTAGACACTAATGAAGATCTCAAGATGGCTTACAAAGGGAAATTCTGAATAATTAACAATATTAAATATCATTATTAATAATTTTATTTATCTCTGGCTCGAAAGAATCTTGAATATTGGTTTTTCACCTAATACAATACATAATTCCAATATGAACTAGTACTGAATTTCCATATAGTTATATGCATTACCAAGTCTTCAGATTAAATTTACAACACGCCTCACACAATTATCCTACAGGTATCCACTGCCATATATCCAAGGCGGACACTAAAACGTGATCTTCCCATAATGACCTGGAAGAGGTACCGCATGGAGGGTGCCATACATCTCCGCGGACAAACGGCTCGACGGCGGAGGTACCTCGGTTGGCAGTTGGAGACTCCAAACACGACCAATTAGTCCTGGCATTGTCCTGTCGGAGCATTTGTTGTTCAGCACCGATCCTGATCTGATAGGAGTAGAGGATGAAGCGATACCCCAAGCGGAGGTTAATTTGCTGTGAAAAACTCAAGAATGCTGAGTCAGTTGCATACGACAAGAACGGCGAGGTGGAGGGATCAAGAAATATGTTGGTATTGAGAAAAGTTATAAAAAATTAAAAAAAATTAATAGAGCCTAGGTGAGAACAGAAGCTTCTGCTTAACTCGGAGACAACTAAATAAAGTATATCAACTGTTTTATGCATTTGACAAGCATGAACACTCACGAGCTCAATGTAAGCCAGCCTTACTCCGAACCACGGTAAGAACGTTTTCTGGAATAAGGGCTACAAAAGGGATGTTTCTTATATTTTAAGGGGGTTATAAAAAAACGTTATAGTCCTTGGGGAGAGATCTTCGACACCATAAAACCGTTGACTGCAGTCTACGCCGTGGCTGGAAAATATGGGGCTTCAGTAGTCCTCCACTAAAGCGCGATCTCAACTTTATTTTATAGCTGGAATTTTCCTTTATTTATTATTTTTTCTTCTTTTTTTTTTTTTTTTAATACATTTTACCCTTTATTAGAAAGTCGCTTACTTTATGAAGACTTAGACAAATTTTATGCCGTTCCTAGGAATAAATCTTTATCGCTTTCGATAAAAGGGTCGTAAAATTGAGAAATTTTAGAAAAGCCCTTTTCCTTACAGGAAACTTATCATACTTTGTTGGAGTATCAAAAAACCTGGGTATATTGAAACCTGAAGATTTTTTCATTTGTTTAAAAAAAATATTATTATTTTCTATGATTTACGTCTTTATTGAAATAGTCAAAATTACGACAAAAAATTAATTACCCGAAGAGAAAATGTGAGAATGAAGAGGCTTCAGTGGATAATCAGTTAGACAATACATTGCAACTCTTCAATGATCAAATTGGGGCCAAAGCATTTTGCCGAGAGAAAGCTGATGGTAAGGCACTGTAGACGATCCCTTCCCATTAACGTACCATCGCAAGTGACATTTTACGAAAAATTTCTTTTCGGATAGGTTCCTCGTTTCCCTTTATTACAATTTTCATTTTCCTGCGGAAAAACCGCAGACTTTCTCCATAAACGAGAGATGTAGACGCGCATCTTAAATATCATTCTGCGGATGCGTAAATGCCGACTATTAACCTTTATGGAATTAATTTTTTTTCTTCGCGGGAAGGATCGCATTTGCGGCGGGAATGCGTAGAAAAATAATCTCTAGCCCGCAGGAAACAGTTGAAACGTAACAGTGTATGCTTCCGCGTGTCATGTACCTTTACGCACTTCTTGTAATGTAAACAAAATAACAAAGTAGATCAGTAGTATGTAAATTTCTTATTGGTTTAGAAGGTCTTATTCACATCATCCTTAGCTATTGCTTAACTTTAGTCAGGCTTGAAGATGTTAGAAATATGTTGCGCAAAAACTAATAGAAATTCATTCGTTACTTTAAATATTTAAAAAGAATTTAGGTGATCCAGATAATGGAGTGTCGTGATTCTACAGAGGCACTTACTTATTCTGCTATTTCAATGGTGAGGCGAGAATGGGGTATGGAGATCTTCCTGGGGCACATCCAGCCTCTGTAAAGTGGGTATCCAAAATTAGGCAAACCCCCTCGCCAGGTATTGTCCTGGGTCGCGGATGTACAGGTTTTAGGGCGATCCTACGTATTTATAGAATAATCCCGAGAATACCCAGACCAGGACTACAGACCAATTTAACCATTTATTATTATGATTAAGCTATTTTTTTGTAAGAAGCTTCATTTTGATGAGACGCCCAACTTTGTCTCTTACATAAATCCCTGATTATGGTAGCTAACAGACATAGCCAGGATAGATTAGGTCAATTTGACAATTCTCAAAAATATATCAATAGATATAGGTTTTTTCGTTAAATTATAAGAAAAGCATTTACATAAAAATATATATATATATTGTTATTTTTTAGTATAAAGTTGGGCATCTCGGGCAAAATCTAGCTACTTACAAAAAATTAGCTTGATATTGATAATAAGTGAAAATCGGTCTGGGATCCTGGGCCATCTGATTAAATAATGTATCTTTTTTTTTTCTTTTTTCATAAAATGGCAATGGTATATTTATATCAGAATCTGTCTGATAAAGTTTAAGAAAATAGCAATAACTTCCGGGGATGTTTTTTATTGAATCTTTAACCTTAAAGATCATCTATGTATTTCTTATTTCGACGAAAATAAAGTAAAAGGATACGGGATACGATATAAGGGATATATATATTAGATCAACATAACAATTCCGACGCCAAGGGGTGTGAAAATGAAGAAAATCCATTTTCCGGAGACCCTATCCATTACCAGGATAGAGGGAGGGGGCGGCCGGGGAAGCGAGCGGACCTTCAGCCTCTGGACCCTCCAGCCCGGGGAAGAAAGGCGATAAAGAGAGAAAAGGATAAGAATGGGGTGAAAAGGATATTTTTTGATTGGTCGACGGCCATTTTATGAATTCAGGATTCCCCTGAGAAGGTGGTAGGGGGAGGACCTAACGATCCGCCCCCCGCGCACTCTCTATACGTGTTAAACACCGCCCCCGACCGCCCCCCCTCCCATCAACCCTTTTATTTATAACTTTATACTTCGGGGAGAGGGTAGAAAGGCTTTGTCATTTCGTCCGGGAAATTGAAAACGAAGCGAACAATAGGATGTGCTTAGAGGGAACTCTTCCAAGTCAGCATCCGAATGAGCGAGCGACAGTCTCTGGGAGAGGCTTTCCTTATGTCATTAATACTAAACTACCTATTATCTCATATGAGTATACTGCTTCTAGGTTATCTTGTATAAATAATTTTAAAAAGCAAGAATATTTTGAAGAATACTTATAGGAAACACATATAGAAAGATTTAGCATCTTCGGACTAATTGCAGATTTCGATTTCCAATTTAGCAAATTTCAAGTGTTTTCAAATCAGACAGAAAGACTAATTTATGTTAATCTTAATTTGTCTTATTGGACTATTAAAATGTTGTAAGGTAAATTTAGACGTTTCATTGTTTAACAGAATCCAAGAACACCTGTTGCTACAATAATGTATTTTCGTATATATTTCGAAGAATACTTATAAGAAAAGCACAGAAAGATTAGCATCTTGGGATTAATTGGAAGAATCGATTTCTTTAAAAAATAGGCAAATTTTAAGTATTTACAAATTAGAAAGAAAGACCAATTTAGGTTAATATTATGAAATTGGTCGAATGATGAATTCATTTAAAATCAAGCTATCTTAATTCGTCATATTGGACGATAGAAATTTTGCTTTGTAAATTTGGACGTTTCATTGTTAAACAGAATCTAATGATGAATTAAAAAAATTCAAGTCGAAACTAGGGTAAAAAAGTTTTCTTTGATGTCAACAAAATTTATGCAACGATTTTTTAAATTAGTTTATTATTTAAACGATTAGAATTCGTTGCATTTTGTTAACAATTATTTAACTTTAATTATAATACTGAGGTATATAAATATATATATATATATATATATATATATATATATATATATATATGTGTGTTATGTTATATAGCAGATATATGGGGAAACTCAAACGTAATGCAAAGATCTTTTCTCTTCTTTTTTTTTAGCAAATAAATAGGTTAGATGAATTAACAATTGTTGCTAAATTCAATTGTTCTCTTGATCAACCGACGAACCGTGAAAAAGCTTGGCAATACCCGAGCTCTATTGAGCTATATTCTCTACCGAAGGATATAATTCTAATGTAAGCCACAGGCTGTAGGTAGGCAGGAGGGTATGCAAATAGCACTCAGTACACGTGCCATAAAAAATATAGGCGTCGCCCTCCGAGCAACCCTTCATCAGGAATGGTATTCATAAAAAGTTTTAATTGTCCCCTACTATTTTTTATATTATTTTTTTACGCCTGGCTCGTGGCTATTAGTCATTAATAAATAACTGCAACAGGTAAAGGAGGACAGTGTGGAATGATACAATGAAGTCCCACCTGCTATAATTAACCACGCTGGTATTAATGTTTCTTTTGGGATTAGTCACATTTTTACTATAATACTTAAACCAGTGGACCGTCATCAGGGTCATGTTCTGCGATATTCTATTATTATAATATCGATTTATGAGTAACGCTTTGGATGTAGTATGCATAATAGGATATTCGGCTTTTTAAGAACCATTGATGAAAAAAAAACAAAAAAAAAACAGGTTCCGCAGCGTTCATTTGCCTTGTGAATTGCTACCAACAATATCTTAGGCCCCCGAGGCGAGGTTTGCCCTCGGTAAAAGATGGTCGCCCGCAGCTGGAATACACCGTAGATAACCGAGCAGGGAATTACACCGTCACTAGCAGCCATGTTGCAGGATTAGAAACGGCAAGGATTACACTCCAAGGACCCGCTTATAATCTTCTTTAATAGTTTCCTAGATTTAGTGCTAATTATTCCGTAGTTGCGAAGTTCTGGGCTACGGTAGTGGGGAAAAGGGCGCGGGGAATAAATTTATTAAAGAGATCTAGGAACATGAAACCCATCTCGCCAATTAATTACCCGGCAGAGATTGTGAGATATCCAAGGCTGGATGATGCAAGTGTCTGACGCTTCTGATTTCCATCTTCTCCCGTTCTTCAAACCCAGCACCTTCCGATTCCTACCCTCCAGGCCACACCACTTTTTTATTATTTATTTTAATCCCAGTCCACGTCCGTTCGACATCCGATAGCAGAAAATGACTAAAACTTACTTCTTAAGACCCGTGGGAAATACCCCTTCCACCTCCTATTCAGCAGCTTAATTCCAGATAATTAAAAGTTTATAAATCACATTTCCTAAAAACGTGAGTTTCGTGAATACCGAAGGAGGTAGCGGACAGACCTTGAACCATCGTGCGCTGCGATCAACTGCAGGCTTTACCAAGAACATGTTCATCTTATCAGGAGATTTTTTGGCACCTTCTAATTAGTAAATCTAACTGACTAGATGCAAGTTTCTTTAAAATATAAAATCCTAATTGCAAACTTTAAAAAAAAAAAAGTTTCAACATTCTTTAAGCCAAAATCATCTCAATCATTCAACCACATCTGAACCAAAATTAAATATTATTTTAGGCAAAGAGGTGTAGAAAAACATTTTGATCCATTCATAATATCCTAACTTAATTGTTTTAAGTTAATTACTATTTTTTCATGTTAGAAAATTGATGATAATAATGAAAACAGAATTTTTAGTGTATGATTTTATTTTTCAGTTTTTCGTTAACGCAGAAATATCATTTGATGATAACCTATTGCTATTGCATGATTTTTAATAACATGACATTGTTTTTCTTTTTTAAATATTTATTTTCTGCAGTTCTGATGCAGAATAGAGCTTTGAACGTTAAAATTGTTATGTAATGTTGTCGGGAAGTTGTTTTCATCATTACACATTATTACTAATCGAAAATATCCAATACTACTATAAAATGTAAAATATTGAATAATTATTGAAACATACTCTATTCTATGAAGTCCAATATCCAAAGAATGAAGAACGTACCTGGAACAGAAAAAAATAAAACTTTAAATTAGGAAAAAAAATAATAGCATGAAAATGATTCAAAAGAGAAATTAAAGCAGCCGTTATCCAAGATTTTCCTGAAGAGGAAACACAGCGGTTCCATTGTGGGGTTTGCTTTCTATTTCTTTTCCCCAAACAATCCACCGGTGGCAGTTGAGAAGAGTGGACAAAGAATTTCGCTATATTCTTTTTAATTGTTTCCCGCAGTGTGGGATCTAAGGGGGTGATATAACACGCACTTGCGATAAAAGGCTTCCACAAAAGAAGGCACAATCGGAGAATCAGAGCTATGCGGGCAGCATTATTGTCACGGTCTAATAGCATACCATGGAATCTTCCCACATCCACATCTCCTCTACCGTTTGGGAGGATAACTACCATCGGGGTTGTAGTAATTGAAAATTATAGGGGGTTGTCGATTACGTATTGGACAAAATACTGAGTTGGAATAGAATCTATAGTACTAAGCCCCGAAGAAGGTATAGGATAGACACTATACCTTGTTTGGACAAGGAGAGCTTACCACGTGTGTCGCTCGGATTTTAATGACATTTAGTCCATTGATTTTAAGCATTAAAATTTGTGATTGTATTTAATATTAGAATCCAATGATTCTCAAAGGCTCCTTTCAAAATGTCAGGAGGATTACGTGTGCTGAACACATTCTATGTAATACCATACATGGATTGGATAACTATAGAAAAAAAATACTTGGTACCAAAATACCCCTTTTGTCAGGAAAATAATGATTAAACCAATAAAAACTAAACCTATGTGCTAGGTAATAAGCATAAAATAAAAATATAAAAACAGGTCAAAATAGTTATTTGAATAAGCTTTCTTAGATTCTTCAAATAATAATAATTAAAAAAAATATATCATTAATGCTCAGAATCTGTCAAACCTTCTATAACATTGTTTTAGGTGCAAGAAATGTTGACAATTATAACTAGGATGAAGGCACAATGAAATATAAACTATGTCCATCGAATCCATGCTGTCTTTTTATTACGTCAACATTTTAATTATTTATTATACTGCTATTTTAAATCTTCTGGTTGAGTTAAAAAAAAAAAAAAAAAAATGTTAGGAACATACTAATATATTAGAGTGATAAAACATAATCACTTAAAATCATATAAATGTAAACAAATCTTAATATTTTTATTAAATAATAAAATTAATTAATTGCAATATTGATTGTTTTAAGCCGATTTCAGTCCATTCAATAGTAAAATAATTGGATAAATAATTAATTATAATACGTTTAAAAAAATATTAATGTAGATAAGGGATAAAGACCTTGGCACGTGGTGACCCCTAGGGGGAGGCGGCGAACCACCTTCCCTAGTTCGGGGGTTGGCCAACAGATAGGGCTGGCGTCCGCAACCCCAACACAACTAGCGCAACTACAAAGGCTTTACTAGGAATTTATCTGAATATATTAGTCTCAATGACAATACATCGGAAATCGTCCGCAAAGGTGCCAGCATTTATCGGCACAGGACAACAAAAAAAATATATATTATGTAAGCAAATGGGTTTCCGGTGGTTGGGTATGCGGTACGTTAGTATGGCCGCTGCCGTGCAGCATGTGCCGTATTAGATAATGAACTAGCATTAGATTAACAATGGCAACTCGAGAATACTACTGTAATTTTTTTATGTAATACGTTTTTCATAAGGGGCGTGCTTATGAAAGAAAGGTACTTAATAGAAAAAATATATATTCAATAATCCATGTTCAATAATTTATAGCAAATGCAAGACTATACTTTTCCCTAAAATAATGAAAGACCATAAATAATTGTTTATATTAAAATCAAGATAATTTATTCTTACGTTTTAATAAATAATTACCAGAATAAAGCGCCAAACTTTAAATCCCTCTGCCCAGATAAAGTAAAAATTTTAAGAATACGAAAAGACGAATGAAAACCATATTACAAACATTATATTATATAAATAAACGGAGAAGAAAAATGCAAATTATTTTAGCCCGAGGAAACAGCGATTGCAATCTTGGGTTGGGATCTATTGTTTCACTGCTTATTCGAAACCGTGCTATCCCACAATCTGAGTTTTTTGTTTTCACCATTGTCCCCGACTGTGTTTCCGCTATTCACATTAGCAGCGACAGCGACGAATATTAGACAAAAGGCTTTTATGAATGAATAACTAACAAAATTCACTAAGGTTTGTCTTTGATTAATCTTGTTTTTTCAGATCATATTATCGATAGGTTTAGTCGTTAAGTAATAAGTTACAGCTAACTAAGAGAACAAGTTAAAAGTATATTTATTGATTATCTAAATGGAAAAATTTAAGATTTTTTAAAATTAATTATGTCTAACCGTACTATACATCACTTAGGACATCCTTAACATTGTTTTATTTGTAAGGATTCTCTTGAAAAAAATTTAAGAAACTAAAAGTTTTTTTTTTTTTTTTTAGGAAGACAAGAAACGATCTCCGTCTCAAATTTAAGATATAACCGATATGAAAGTGAGTAAAACAAATTTCAACTGTATTCATTTATTTATATATGGTTCAAAATACAATGCATAAAAGGCTAAGGTTAAACTAAATTTATTAATCATTTGTCGTAACTATTTGGCCATCACATCAAACATATATCTCTTATTTGAACTCAGTGTTTTAACATCTATGTAGTCATATATAACATTAATCATTAAATAATTAAATAACTTATCAATTTAAATGAAACTAAAAATATTATAGATATTTTTTGGAATTTTTATAATTATGAGAATTATTTCTTGTTCTGTAAGACATATTTAATATTTTTTCCATCCTGGGAAAATGAAAATACAGGAGACGCGACAGTCCTTAATAACTCTGGCTGGCGCCTAAAAATAAACAGTTTTCTGTATTATTTTAAATTAAGTCGGATGGGAAGCGCCAGGTGGTCGGGGATATGGGCAGAAATCAATATGAATATAAACGACGATATAATTAAATTTGAAAACAAATTGTTAATTAGTATTTAGCGAGAGAATGAAATAATGAATGGAGTTATTGAAATAATGTGAGAGAGAGCATTGAGACGAAGAGACAAGACTCAAGATACAATGGAGGCGACCCTGAGTCTGGAGCGAGCAGACGGTACGGCGGCTCCAAAGGAATGCGTACTCCCCGAGACCACCTTCTTCCATGCCGGCACATCTCCAGAACTAGAGGATTCCACGGAGTATGGCGGATAATGGTAAAATTTGGATTTCGACTTCGCCTTCAGTCCCGCTTGGCTTCCCTGGCGAACTGGCTAGCAAGAAAGCCAGGTCGTTGTATCTTTTTCCTTTTTTTATATAATTTTTTTCCTCTGGTTTTACTCTCGTTTAGTCCATTCTGCTTCCGTGCCACCGTTTAAGAATAACCCTTCTATCAATTGTTAATATATTATCTTTTTTTATTGTTAATTTAATTATTACTTCATCAAAAGTAATTAAAAACGTTTAATTAAACAAATCATATATACTTAATAGTAGTTAATATGTTATTACGGATTACTGGTTCCCTCAACAGTCATATTAACAATTTAATTAAGTAAGCTTAATTATTGTGCCAACGTTCCGATCTGCATCAAGATTCGGGGAATTTCATAAAGACTTTTTATAAAAGTATTTTTACGACAGCACTCTCAAGTAACTTCTTATATTTAATCTATAGTCAACTATCCATCTATCAATATTGGTAATTTGATCAATAAAATAAATCTTAATATATTTTAAAACTATTTATAAACAATAAAAAACTAAACCAAAAAGCTCTATGAAATCTAGGGAAACGAAGTTAGTATTTTATGATATCATAAAAGTGATGTTATAATACAATTGTTATATATGTAATAATATTTTTCCAGGCTTTCTTAGCATTTATGCAGTACAATAATTTGTAATAAATCAATTAAATTTAATATGCCTATTAGTTATTTCATTAGTTTTTTAATTTTTTTTTACTGATACAATTAAAAATTAATAATTGAGAAAACTTGGATTATAATTAATTGTTTTAGTAAACGAGGACAATGCGTTTATGTTTTGATATATCAGAAATGTTTTCCTATCATATGATTTGTATTTAAATATAACTATGGAAAACATCTTACCTCGTTGAAACTACTAAGAACACAGTAAACACGTTAATACAGGGCAAACATACTCCTACATCTGTTCAGCTTAACGTAAAACTTCATACTAACAACGTTGGAACACAAGACCCAGAACGGATACAGGTCAAAGCCAGAAGCTAGGTAGCAACTTTTACCTGAACAAATACTTTTGCGCTAAACCCTTACCGTCGTTGTCATAAAATTTGCCCGTGAAAGCCTTTGAACTCGCCGATAGGCTTTTGTCTAAATTATTCTTGATTGACATGTTTAAAACCCACTCTAACAAATGGGCTTGTTTTGAAAATCAACAAAGTGAAAAAACAATGGGACTAAATGTTGATAGATAGCAAAACTAGATGAAGTAAATAAGAAGTTTTTAAAAAAAATTAAATATTTCTGTTACTATGGAAACTAAAATCAGGCTAAAGAGAAGCAAATGATTTTAACTGTGTGAAAATATATGTAAATATTAAATTATGTGTTCTTTTTGGAATATACACTTAATTTAGTCAGCATGTTTTGATATTAATTAATACTTTTTTTTTTTGTACAAGTTAGTATAGTGTGTAGTAAATCCTGATTACAATAAAAATAATATATCATTCAATAAATAATATGTTATAGTTCTACTAACTATGATGA